>OY728120.1:653410447-654660447 GCA_963277665.1 Viscum album
ACTACACGACATGTTCCTTTACAACACGGCGTGTTCTACTCGAGCTTCCCCGACTCGTGTTGTTAGTGACACGACCGGGTACACGGCTCTGAACTACACGGTGTGTACCAACCGTACACGGCGTGTTCCTGAAGTTACTTCCACAATAGCATGTGCCTACTCACACGGTTAGTGACATGGTCTAAAAACTACACGGCGTGTAGTCAAAAGTACACAGCGTGTATTTTGGGTTTTTCTGGGCAGTAGCTCAGAAACTGCACAGAAGCCCAGAAAACACTGAAAACAAGTCAAAGAAGTGCTAAATTACGATTCGTGAGGGCCCATACTCCCCACAAATCAAAACTTGGCATTTGTTTAAGCAAGGTATAATATAAACAATCCTATAACAAGGTAGCATAGATTCTATCAAGCATCTATCACAATAGCATAAATAATCTACACAAGGTCTATCACAACAGCATGCAATCTCTAATCCACCCTAGATAACATGGAAAGAATGCATGACTTGTGATTTATAACAAGTGTATATATGATTCATGAGATGGAATACCCTCATCTCATCGGGTTGCAACAGAAATAGAACCGTGACAACAAAATAACAACAAAACAGTACATCTGAATCACTCTAGGTGAAATCATATCAACCGTAAATCTCAAAACCAGAAAACTGCAATAAACGAGGTAGTATGGATTTTCCTTGTACACGGGTTAGCTACTCCCAGGAAAAACTTAACACCAAGTACCGAATCCATCCTATCCCTGGATAAAGGCTCCAAAAAGTAAGTCAAGAGAAAGGAACACCTCTGATACCACTTTGTAACGACCCGAATCCGGAGCCCCTCCACTGGTGCCCCGTACCTGGTTCGCCACATGACCTCAAGTGCATTTCCCCAAATGCCAGAGGCTGCCGACTAGTAGCGAGGGCCTTGGTAAGTTACTGGGGAAACTATGCCCTCATTTGGTAAGGTATACAAGGTAAGTAAAACAACAGCCAATAGAGGAAGCAGTAACAACATACATGATAGTAACCCAACAACATAAAAATAAATATAAACCAATGATGATAACGATGCAGCAGGTACAAGTATCTAAGGAAAAAAACAAACACAACAATGTGATAAAATACAACTGAACAAAAAGTACTAAAGCAACAATAACTCCAGTAGCATCGCAAGCCATAGCTTGGTCCCATGCTCTCCAGCTCCACAACAAGTCAAACACCTGAAGTAGAAGGGCGCTTGCCCTTATCTATAACTACAACAACATAGTCTGCTTGGGCCCAAAAGCATGGCCCAAACAGGGTGTGAGATACAATCCTAGTAGGCAATCACCCAAATATTTGTGCCTAACAGTCAATGAATACAAGGCAAGTGAGAGTGCAGGAAACAGTAAATAGAAAGGCACACAACAACTACAATCCACAGTTCTAGAATATAAAGTACACAAGTAAACAACCAACAACAAGTAGAAAACAGGTAACCCTATGGGTATCTCTCATTGCCTAACCCCTATGGTTCAACCTACAAGTACTAACAACCCTATAGGAGGCACAAACAGTCTCACCCCTCTAATTCAACTAAGAGTAGACTTTCTGAGGAAGCACTCACCGTCAATTCCCCCTATAGTCTCGTATCATGCTAAAGGATCTCTGGGGAAGAACTCAACATTTCATTCCCCCTGTGGCCCATGTCGAGGAACTACAGACTCTCTAAGGAATCACTCATCATCAATTCCCCCTGTGGTTTCGCATCGTATTAAAAGACACTCTGGAGAAGCCCTTACATCCATTCTCCCTATGGTATAATACACCAGGTTCTCACAGTCCTGTGTGAAATTAACATTCTCAGTGCGCGTGTATCACCCAAGTAAACCTCAAGAACTACTTGGCTATCATTCTAAGGCACAAAAACATAATAGTATAACAACCCCACTATCCTACAACTAGGCATGGAAACTGGAAAAAGCCTAATAAGAAAAACATGCAAGGCAAGGCACATGAACACCGTATAAGTTATCCAAATTTACAAGCATTTACCTCTACTCAAGCAATCAAGCAAAGCAGGAAAAAACAGTGCAAAATAGGAAACATGCAATACCCCGTTCAAGGGTATTGGTGGAATTTTCACAAAATACTCAAAGACTTTCTACAGAAAGGAAAAAACCACCTACCTCGATCCTAGGAGATCGATATACGTGAATAACGACGACAAATTCTCCTTAGAATGTCTTAGATCTGAGAAAACATTCAAAACACATAAACCATGATAACTTGAGAAGGAAGAGGAATTGGAAAACAAGGCTCAATCAGAAGGGAGAACTCACCACTGAGATTCCAACGCAATCAAGGGTGCTCGAATCGGAGAACGGACGGAGAGGTGGGGGCTCGTCAATGATTCACAGATCCTCGATGCTCTTGGATGAACAGAACCTAGAAGAAGACGTTTTTGTACGTCAGGTGCGAACCTGGTCTGTTTAATGAAAAAAAAGTACACGGTGTGTACTAGGTCTTTCCGTACTCTGCCAAAATCGGCCTCCACGTCACCACTACACACCGTGTGTGTGACCCGGGCACGACCAGTACATGGCTTCGAGTGAGAAAAGAGTATACGACGTGTACTCAGAAAGTATATGGCATGTACTTCAAAAATTTCCAGCAACTTTATTTTTCTCAAAAACTCCAGAAAAAGGAAAGGTGTACCTGAAACAAAGATCCGAGTTCTTACAGGTACTGACTCAGCTCACACTAGGTATAACTTAGGTACAAAAGTATAAATGATTAAATGTAACTACTAAATCATCTTACTATGTTAAGAGGCTATTCTTCTGAACCACACAGGATCGCTCGGTGCTGAACCACACGTGATCTCTAGATGCTGACCCACATAGGGTCTCTAGGTGCTGACCCACACATGATCGCTCGATGTTGACCCACACAGGATCGCTCGGTGCTGACCCACATAGGATCGCTCGTTGCTGACCCACACGGGATTTCTCGGTGCTGAACCACATAGGATCACTTGGTGATAACCCACACATGATTGCTATTCATTATTCACGTCACAACCAGTTACTGGGTTCCCACACTAATCTTGCTCGTCTCCGGGAGGGTCCGCTCATAAAGCCACTGGTTGATACTCCAACTTCCAAGAATTCCCACAAAAAAGTATCCCAAAGGACCTCCATGTCAAAGGTGTCTCAATGCAATAGATGGTGCGTCAATTGGACACCCGATCAGTAAGTTATTAGCCTTTTAGTCCTGAGGGTTCGGTTGAATTCATGCTCGATCCAACCCAACCATTTCACAAATTTATCCAAATATCAAGTAGGGTATACCAAAGGTACCGTCTCTCTCCAAGGTTTACAGCACTGTTGACTGTTTGTCAAATAGACTCCTTGTTCCAAAGTTATGGCCGATAGAGCGAAAATCTCATAGCTAGTCCGGGTCCGGTTTGACCCAGCTTGGGCCAACCTGACCCGGTTTGGGTCGAACCGGCCCATACTGGGTCTGGCCTGAACCGCGCTGGGTCCGGCCTGGCCCGGACTGCGCTTGGCGGCGCGGGGGCTGCGGAGCGGCGTGAGGCCGCGAGGGCTGTGCGGAGGCCGCAAGGGCAGTGAGGCCATGAGACCCGTGAGGCCGCGAGACGGTGAGGCCATGGGGCGCTGAAGTCTACAAGGGCTGCGAAGGGACGTGGGATGGCGAGGCCACGGAGGCCGCTGGGTGGTGAGGCTGCCGGGTCGCGAAGGGCTGCAGGATGACGAGGCCATGGGGGCTACGGGACGATGAGGCTACGGGGGTCGCAGAGGGCCGCGGGGGTCACAGAGGGCCGCGGGGGCCATGGGGCGGCAGAGACCGTGGTGCGGTGGTCCGTCGTGACTGGCCGTGTAGTGAGGTTGCGTGCCATGCCTTCGGTGGTGGTTGGCTTGACCAACCATCCTCCGTTTGTCGCCTTCGTCACGACCGACTGTGATGCCGGCCGTGGTTCTCGAGTTCCACTGGTGCCAAATTCTGGCACCAGTCACCGTCATCATCATGAAGAACACACAAAAGAACCATAAGGTTTGCAGAGGGGTTAGGCCAATTTTTTTTGGCTCGTACCCTCTGCGTTAGGGCAGTAGCAAGTGGCTCAAGGGGAATGATTTAATGTGAGAGGAAAATTAACATTGATTAATTTAAAACACACCCCTACCTTGATTGCTCATTGAATTTAGAAGGGTTGAAGTCAATGACATCGATGTTTCCCTGATATTTGGTTCTTTGTCGTCGAAGATGTCCTACGTTGGTTGCCTCCGCAAGGTGCTTCTGATCCAGCTCGGGTTGGTTTCCTCATTCTTCGATCTCTGATGGTCATTCTTTGTTGGGATGTGTTCTTCGTTGGAGAGGGTAAAATTTTATCTAAGTGCTTTCCAACACTTCTTCCAACAAAAGAATAGACAATATAAATTAAATTAGGTTTTATTAATTTAATTTTAATTGGCACCATTAATCAAGAGGTGTTGGCATAATTAATGTGGAGGAAGTTCAAGAGACTTCTCCACATTAAAGAGGGAGTTTAAGAGTTTCTCCCATTAAGAGGGTTCAGGTGGCCCCACCTTTAGGAATTAAAAAATTGGGGGGTTTTAGGCTCGGGTGGTCCCCACCACCCATGTTGAGGGTGTTTCTAAAATAAAAATGTTAAACATTTTTATTTTATTTAATTCTTTCACGAAAAGTAAAAAATTTTATCTTTCACTCTCGACCCACTACGGTCGAGGTGATGATCTCCTTAAGCGAATACCGGTGCTGTGAGTTCAACGGTGCCCTCAAATTTCAATTTCAAGCATCGGTTTAAAAGTTAAAATACCCACTCACACATTTACTGAACGTACCCGAAAAAAAGTCTAGAAATTCATTCCAGGCACACCGTGCCTCAGAATCATGTGCCGTCAATTTTCACAGACTTGTAAAATTCCCATATATTTAAAAAAAAATTTACCTAGAAATTCCGAGTCTTTACATTCTCCCCACCTCAGGGTTTTGCATCCCCGAAATCCACATCACAAAACTAGGAAAAAAAGTGGGGGTAATGAGCATGAATCTGAGCCTCCCACTCCCATGTGATCTCCTGGAGATTCCCGTGCTGCCAGCGAATGCACACCGGAGGTATCGAATGCCCATGAAGGACCCGCTTCTATCGATCCTCAATCTCAACTAGACCCTTTGAAAACGTCTCCCCATCTTCGATGTCCAGATCGCCGTGGTCGATGACGTGGGATGGGTCGTGCACGTATCTCCTTAGCTGGGATACGTGGAAGACGTCGTGCACCCGGTGCAACTGAGGGGGAAGAGATAAGCGGTAAGACACCTTGCCAATTATGCTGAGGACTTGAAATGGTCCGATGAACCTCAGAGATAACTTTATACCTAGGACAAATCTCCATAAACCTCATCGGGGTGAGACCTATAGAAAGACATGGTTGCCATCCTCGAACTCCAGAGGTCTCTGTCTCTTGTCTGCATAAGACTTCTGCCTGCCCTGTGCAGTCTTCATCAGCTCCTAGATGACCTGCACCTTCTCTGTGGTAGCCCGTACCATCTCTGGTCCCACGAGTGCTGACTCCCCAAGGTTAGTCCAACACAAAGGTGATCTTCAAGGTCACATGTACAATTCCTCAAAAGGTGCCATCCTAATGGTGGAGTGATAGCTGTTGTTGTATGAAAACTCCACCAAAGGCAGGTGATCCTCCTAGCTGCGACCGAAGTCGAGGAAAAAATCATGCAACATGTCCTCGAGGGTCTGAATGGTCTTCTTAGTCTGACCATCCATCTAAGGATGGAAGGCAGTACTCAAATGAAGCTACGTCCCGAAATCCTCTTACAAATATTTCTATAGCTGGGAAGTAAAACGTGCATCACGATCAGAGACAATCATTGAGGGTACTCCATGTAGTTGCACAATCTTCTGCCCATAGAGGCGTCCCAAGATCTCTACTAAACCCTCCTCTCTGATCGGTAGTAAGTGGGCCGACTTAGTGAGTCGGTCGATGATCACCCAGATAGAGTCATGACCACTGGATGTATGTGGGAGTCCTATCACAAAGTCCATAGATATCCCATACCACTTCCACTTTGGGACCTCCAAAGGCTGAACCAAGCCTGCCGGTACCTGGTGCTCCACCTTCACTTGCTGACAAGTGAGGCACCAAGAGACAAACTCTGCAACTAATTTCTTCATTCTCGGCCACCAGTGCTATCATTGGAGATCCTGGTACATCTTCACCACTCCTGGATGTACCGCTAGAGGGGATGTGTGGAACTCTCTCAACAATTCCTCCCGAAGTGACATTGGTACCATGGTATGTCCTCTGAAGAGGATGACATTCTCCCCACTGATAAAACACTATTTTATTGAATGTTTTATTGATAATAAGTTATATAATTTTCTCACATTGTGTTAAATATGTTTAATTAGAAAGTATTTGAGATTAGATCATTCATTTGAATATTTGATGAAAATTCCAGTTTTACCCTTTTAAAATCATTGTAGCATTTCATTCATAAATATTTTTATTTGAATTATTTGAACTTAATATTTTGTAAATATGTTCCTTATTTCATGGGATACAACTTTTATTCAGGACACTTGATAAAAAGAATGCATTTGGATGGAGTAATGAGGCCATTAAGTCAAAGGTGGGCTGGACACGCCAGAATGGAGAAGCTTCTGTATTTCGGCCATAACGCCTTCATCTAGTCTTTTATTGAGCCCAAATTTTTAGAGGAGATAGAGTACCCATATCCACACATATTAAGGTTTTCCAATTCACGTGTTTTGATGGTCAAATGAGTGGTGAAAGTTGAAATAAAATATTTGGCCGAGATTTCCCATTCACACTTGAAAACACTTTGAACCTAGCCTCCCCACCACTCTATAAATTGGTGTTTTTCTCATTTGGTGGTGTTGGGACGTGCCTTAGAGGATTGGGAGCAGAGGTGAAGTGGTTCCTTTCCATTTCAATTAACCATTGGATGAGGGAAGCTTTCAAGCTAGGATCTCCTCCAAATTGCTCTTCTCTTCCTCCTCTTTGTTGTAATGTTTTTTCTCTTTCAATAAACTTCTTAGTTCCTCTTTAATTTATTCTGTTTTCCTCTATTTTGTTCATTTTTATTATTCAGTAATCTTCCTCTTTGGGCTGGAACTCAAGAGTAGAATCGTGATTGGGTTATACCCATTCTAAACCATTGCAAATGCAATTCGCTTCTACGATGACTACATCACCCATGGAAGAGTAGTTATTTTTAGTAATCGATCTACCTATCACCTTCTTCATTCATTTATTTTGAATAAATGATCTACTGTAATTAAATAAACATTATCCATTAATTTAGTTTTCAAATTATAAGAAACTAAGTGAGCACTTGAACAATTAACACAAAACGCGTGAGGTCGGGATTTGTGTGAATTGTGAGAGCGCGATCTTAATCGGTAATACAAGACCACACGGGATCAATTTGTAGAGTTAAAATACAATCCCTAAACTCAATTAATACTCATTTCCAAATTGGTTATGTGCCTTAATTTACCACTAACCATAAGCTAATCTTAGAACATCAATTAAAGCAGGGTGTTGCGATTGCATGTTACGAAGTTAGCCTTGGGTTAAATTCACTTCATCTTCGTGGTAAAGTTAATTCTCATAGGGTTCGGGATTTAAAAAATTAAGGGATCATAATTAAGTGAATGTTAATTTAAATGATAATGAGTAATAATAGAGTGAAGAGGTATAGTTAGATCAATTACAACTTTTAAAATATTTTCTAAAAAAATATCTTCTTGTTGTGTCTTTTTAATCAAACTTCATTTAAAAAAAAAAAACAAAAAAATGCAATCTTATTCCAACAAAATTCTTCTAGATTTATAAACTATAAACAACCCCCATACTTTTAAGTAGTGTTTCAATTTTATTCTATTTTATTTTTAGAATACCTTTGAAAAGTTGTTTTAATTCACTTCCTCCTTTGAGAGACGACCTTGGTCAGCCACTCTGCTGCACCTAAGTACCCCAAAATCACACTAATCATTTGAGGGCGCCCACGACAGTGCTCTTACAAATTGGTGCCGTTGCTGGGGAGGCAAGTAATTTATTCAACCATTTAGAGGTATTTCTTTTATTTTTCATCTTATTATTTTCTTTACCTCTCTCTTTTATCTCTCCCCTTTCTCAAATTTTCATTTTTTTCATCCTATTCTTTTCTTTTTGGACCATCAAATCCAACTTATCATTTTTTCTTATGGTCCACTTTTCCAATTTTCATTTTTTGGTTTATGACAGGAACTAATCCCAATGATCTCTTAGATCTTGACCCTGAGATTGAATGTAGCCTTAGGGCTTGAATCAGACATTCTCAGTCTACGAGAAGTTTCAACATTCAACCAGTTGGAGAATTACTCCAATATCAGAACATTGAAATTGGAAGAAATTAAAATTCAACCATAAAACAAGAACAAATGGCTGAAAATAATGGAAATTAACTTAATAGAACCATTCGAGAATTGGATTCACCTGATATTAACTATCAACCAAATTGTATTGCATACCCAAATATCGAATCGGACTTTGAACTAAAATATGGGTTAATTTACTTACTTCCAAAGTTTCATGACCTCTCTGGTGAGGATACAAATAAAAATTTGAAAGAGTTTAATGTAGTTTGATCAACCTTGAAACCAATAAATGTATCTGAAGACCAAATCAAATTAAGAGCATTCCCATTCTCATTTGATGGAGCTGCAAAAGACTGGATGTATTATTTACAACCCGAAGATGTAACTTGTTGGAACGATTTGAAACGTCTTTTCTTGCAGAGATTTTTTCCAACATCGAGGACCACTTCTATTCGTAAGAAGATATCGGGGATCAAGCAAGAACAAGGGGAGTCAATGTATGAGTATTGGGAGCGATTCAAGAAGTTGTGTGCAAGCTTCCCACATCACCAAATCAGTGAGAAATTACTCATCCCGTACTTCTATGAAGGACTCACACCTATGGAGAGAAGCATGATGGATGTTGAAGCTAGAGGAGCATTGGTGGACAAGACACCAGTATCTGCACATGAATTGATTGACAAGATGGCCCAAAACTCCCAACAATTTGGCGATAGAGGTACACCACATGTCAGGGGAGTACATCAGGTAAGTCCTTCTTCTCTTGAAAGTCATTTGATTAATACAAAGTTGGAAGAATTGACCACTATGGTGAGGTAGATTGCTTTGGATCAAAAGACATCCCAACCCCCTCATTCAAGGCCTTGTGGTATTTGCACCGAGACAAGCCACCCAACTGACTGTTGCCCACAACTCCAATAAATAGAAGATTGTGCAGTAGTGTTCCCTGGGAGACCATATCAGCAACAACAACAACAAACATATCCCCAAAAGAAGTTTGATCCAACATATAACCAAGTGTAGAAGGATCAATCGGACATGAGGTATGGATCTGGAAAAAAACAAAGGTCACCCTTTCAACAAAACTTCAGCAGCCTCCACCTTACCAGAAGTGTTTCCAACAACCCAAAAGGAGATTTGAAGCCCAAGCATCAGCAAGCCAACAACAGGGGAATCCCCCACCAAATTTAGATTCTAACACTGATGATCTTTTGAAGTAAATTATTCTTAATCAATAGAATGAGCTGAAGAGTCAAGGTTCGAAGCTAAGGGAGTTGAAGACTCAAATGATCCAGATTGCCACCGCCCTCCATGAACTTGTAAGTAAGAATTCCAGAAATCTACCTTCCCAACCCACTCCAAATCTAAAGGGGAATGTTAGTTCCATCACATTGAGAAGTGGGAAGCAAACAATTTATGCTTCTCCACCTACCATTCCACCTGGATTCACCTCAACTTCGGAGAAGCCCTATTCCACATCAACTGATGAACAATCCAAGGAGAAAGATAAAGTTAAGAAAAAGATTGATGATGTTCCTCCTAAACCCATTACTTTTCCAAATAGGGTTGTTCAAACCAAGAATATGGCTGAAGAAGCAGTGCAAAAGGAGGTTTTGGACACATTCAAGCGTGTGGAGATCAAAATTCCTCTACTTGAATCCATTAAGAAAATCCCAAGGTATGAAAAATTCTTAAAAGAACTCTGCACCAATCGAAGAGGGCTCAAGGGAAATGAGAGGATCAACCTTGGAAGGAATTTCTCAACACTCATTACACCAACTCTAGAAATGCCAACAAAGTGCAAGGATCCCGGGACATTCACCATCCCATGTACCATAGGGGAGTTTCACTTCTCTGATGCTCTTTATGATTTAGGAGCTTCAATAAATGTGATGCCTCACTCTGTATTCTCTTATTTACATGTTGGTGAGTTGAAGCCGACGAGAGTAGTGGTGCAACTGGCGAATAGAGCTACGACATATCCAGCAAGAGTCCTTGAGGATGTACTTTTCCAGGTAAGAGACATGATCTTTCCAGCAGACTTCTATGTGATCAAAATAGGAGATGATCAGGTAAGTTCTCGTGCTCCCATTATCTTAGGTAGACCCTTCCTCAAAGCTGCAAAAAATATCATAAATGTTCATGAGGGTACACTTTCCATGGAGTTTGGAGATGAAGTTTTAATTTTTAATGTTATAGACTCCATAAAGTACCCCTTAGAGGATCATTCTACATTTGTTATCTCCCATTTTGAACCACCAAGTAAAAACTCCATGGAATTTGATTGTCCTATTCTTAGTGAGATTATGAGTATTGGTTCTAGTTTGATGTCTAAGAGTACTTCCACACCTGTTTCTAAGGAACAAGACTTTCTAAGATTTGATTTTGAAATGGAATAATATTCTGATTTTGATCATGTGAAATCTGATTATGACATGGCTGTAGAGTATGCTGATGGATTTGATTCTTTATTCTCTGATTTTGATGATGTATATTCTGATACTGATGCTCTTTATGCACATATTTCAGTTCCTTCTATGTCTCCATCTATACACCAACCCCTACACGGGAACTCAAGCCATTGCCACCAAATCTCAAATACTCATACTTGTTGAGTGGTGAGAAATTACCTGTTATCATTGCTAACAATCTCTCTTTTGAACATAAAGAAAAACTTTTGAATTTTTTGAGGGAGAACATTAGGGAAATCGGGTGGACCTTTGCTGAAATATCAGGTATTAGCCCCTCCATTTGCATGCATAGGATTCTTTTGGAGGATGGGGATAAACTGGTGAGGCAACCACAAAGGAGACTCAATCCAACCCTTCTGGAGGTTGTTAAAAAAGAGGTTGAAAAATTGCTCGAGGCAGGTATAATCTATCCCATTTCAGATTCTCAGTGGGTAAGTCCTATTCAGGTTGTGCCTAAGAAAAGTGGTGTTACTGTTGTTAAAAACAATAAAGATGATTTAGTTCCAATGAGGGTACAAAATTGTTGGCGTGTGTGTATTTATTATAGGAAACTAAATCATTCCACTCGTAAAGACCATTTTACCCTCCCATTTATTGATCAGATGCTTGAGAGACTAGCTGGGAAGACACACTATTGTTTCTTGGATGGATTTTCTGGATATTTTTAGGTTCCTATAGCTCCAGAGGATCAGGAGAAGACTACATTAACCTGTCCCTTTGGCACATTTGCCTACCAGAGGATGCCATTTGGACTTTGCAACACCCCAGGTACCTTCTAGAGATGCATGGTGAGTATTTTTTCTGATTTTATTGAAACCTTCATGGAGGTATTTATGGATGATTTTACAGTGTATGGATCCTCATTTGATGAATGTCTAAATAGTTTGGGGAAGGTATTGAATCGTTGTATTGAGAAGAATCTGGTCCTGAACTTTGAAAAGTGTCATTTCATGGTAGAGCATGGCATTGTCTTAGGGCATGTAGTGTCAAAACATGGGATAGAGGTTGATAGATCTAAGATAGAAATTATTTTATCCTTACCCTAACCCTCATGTGTGCGTGATGTTAGATCTTTCCTAGGGAATGCAGTATTTTATTGGCGCTTCATCAAAGATTTTAGTAATATTTCTCTTCCTATGTCACGATTACTTCAAAAGGATTATTATTTTGTGTTTGATGATTCTTACAGGACTTCCTTTGATGAGATAAATAAGTGTCTGACCACTCCACCTATCATACAGCCCCCAGGGTGGGAGATTCCTTTTGAGCTTATGTGTGATGCCTTCAACTTCGCGGTTGGAGCTGTCTTATCTCATAGGGTGGAGGGACGTTCACATGTGATCGCCTATGCATCGAGGACACTAGATTCAGCCCAATCAAACTACTCAACCATGTAAAATGAGTTTCTTGCTGTCATATTTTCTTTAGATAAATTCCGTTCATATTTATTGGGCTCTAAAGTAGTTGTTTTTTCTGACCATGCAGCTCTGAGGTACCTCTTGAAGAATCCAGATGCAAATCCACAACTTATCTGTTGGATGCTCCTTCTTTAGAAGTTTGACATCGAGATAAAGGACAAAAGGGGTCAGAAAACTTGGTGGCAGACCACATGAGTAGGCTTACTCACACACTAGAGGATGACACCTTGGATCAGGTACCACTTCGTGAGACTTTCCCCAATGATCATCTCTATTCCATCTCAAGTACGCATCCTTGGTATGCAGATTTAGTTAACTACCTTGTTGCCTCTGAAATCCCTGCAAATTTGAAGAAGCATCAAGTCCAAAAATTAAAAAGTGAGTCTAGGTTTTATGTGTGGGATGATCCTTACCTCTAGCGCAAGTGTAGTGACCAAGTCATTAGGAGGTGTGTTCCCGATCATGAGTTTGAGTCTGTTTTGCATTTCTGTCATACACTTGCTTGTGGTGGACACTTTGGACCCCAACAGATAGCTAGGAAAGTTTTGGACTCTGGATTATATTGGCCTAGCTTATTCCATGATGCCCATGTGTTTTGTAAGTCATACTCTCATTGCCAACACACTGGGAACATTTCTAGGAGACATGAGATTCCCCAACAACCCATACTATTCTGTGAGATTTTTGATGTATGGTGCATTGATTTTATGGTTCCTTTTCCTAGTTCATTTGGATTTTTGTATATTTTGGTTGCTGTTGATTATGTGAGTAAATGGGTGGAGGCCAAGGCCACCAGGACTGACGATTCTCATGTTGTAGTGGATTTTGTCAAGGCTCAAATTTTCTGCAGGTTTGGAGTACCAAAGGCCATCATCTATAACCAAGGGACACACTTTTTCAATAGGAATTTTGCTTCCCTCCTTTGAAAGTATGGGGTGACACACAAAACATCAACACCATACCACCCCCCAAAAAATGGCCAGGTTGAGGTTTAAAATCCTGAGTTGAAACAAATTTTGGAGAGAACCGTGCAGCCAAATAGGAAGGATTGGAGTAAGTGCTTGGATGATGCGTTGTGGGATTATAGGACAACATACAATACACCCATTGGTATGTCCCCATTTCGTATTGTTTTTGGGAAAGCATGTCATCTCCCCGTGGAAGTTGAGCATCGAGCTTTTTGAGATATAAATAAATGAAACATGGATTTGGCCCAAGATGGAATCCAAAGGAAGCTGCAAATTCAAGAGCTTGAGTAGATTCGATTGTCTTCACATGAGAACTCAAGGATCTACAAGGAAAGATCAAAAGCAGCTCATGACAAAATGATCCAACAAAGGGAGTTTCATGTTGGAGATAAAGTCCTTCTCTATAGTTCACAACTGAAGCTGATGCCTGGTAAGTTGCATTCCAGATGGTTAGGTCCTTATATTGTGTCTAATATTTTTTCTTATAGTGCAGTTGAGATCACAAAAGAGTAAATTGGAAGAAGCTTTACAGTCAATGGGAAATGTTTGAAGAGATACATTGAGGGAATTCCTACTAATGCAGTGGATTTTATCACACTACAAGACCCCATCATCACTTGAGCACATTAGGCTGTTCCTAACCCTTTCACTTTTATATTATTTGTCTTATTTAAAAATTATGCATTTCATGTGCATATATCATCACATGGGTTCACATTGAGGACAATGAAATATTTTAAGTGTGGAGGAGGGAACCTTTTAGTTTAGTAATTTCAATTGTTTTATTAATTTTAAAAAAACAAAAAACAAAAAAAGATGTGTGTTTTTCAAATTTTGTGTGTTTATTTTACAATTTTCTGTGTTTTTTTGAAACTTTTGAGCTGAAATGATTCTCATCATAATTTTTAAATGCATATCAATGAGTGAAACAATTTATCCCATGAAACTGAGCTTAAATGAATGCTGAAAATGACTTTGTTTCAAGTTCAAATATTTAGTGATTTCATGAAAAGTACACTGAATTTTGAATCCCATGCCACATATCACTGTCTTTATATTTGAAATCACTTTCCTGTGAGGCTTCTGAACCATTATTTTCATATTCTTTACATTCACCTCACTTCTTGAGAGAACCAAACCATGCTTGATTTAACCAAAATTTGATTTATTCCTGTCAAAACTTGAGGGTTTGAGGTACTTATGTTTAAATGATTTCGGAATTTGTTTGGTACTAAAGCCCCTATTTCAAAGAATCCGTTTTATAATGGACTACCTTGAAAATTTAATCCTTTTATCCCTTAGAATCCATGAATAGCCTGTTAGGTTAGCCACATTACAAGCCAATTTTCCCTATCCAAACAACTCTTTAAGTGAAATTGCATAATCTAGTTGATCTTAAGTGTGGGGGAAGCTGTCTTATGTTGTGCTACCACATTCTATGATACTTTGGGTGAAAAATTAAATTCTGAAGATATGTATTTTCTGCTGAAGAAAATCATTATATTGAAAGCTATGGATTTTCTGGAGCTTTCATGACAAGTGAAGCTGTGCCTTTTCTGGAGCTTCTAATTGAGGTGGAAAGCTATGCCCATCTGGAGCTTTCAAGAAAATCATGTTTGAGAAGATTGACATTTTTGATGCTGAAATGATGAATGGAGTAAACTTTCCATGACTTTTCATGATGATGGAGCTGAATTGATACTATGGGGATTAAGGATAAGACCATATTTAAGTGAAAATTAGATTAATGCAATTTTGCTTCAAAAAGCGTCAAGCCCTCCTCATTCAGCCTCAGAGTTTTTCACATCTTAATCCTACCAACTGAAAGCCACAGAACAACCCTGAAAAGTCCTCATGATAAACATATGTCCTTGACTCACATCGGGTAGTGATGTAGGAATTTATCAAGCCTATGGTGACACTTGTATGAGTTTGGATGAGAAAGACATTGCAAAAAAATGACATTTGTGTGATAAGAGAAAATTCAAGCGAGGTAAGTGTTTTATGCATGAGAGGATAAATGAAGTGGAAATATATTGAATGATATAAATGGAGAACTTGAAATAATTGTTTTTTATGAGGCATGATATCTTTTGTTTCTTGGTGTGTAATTGTTTGATCTCAAGGATATGTGTTTTAAAATTGGTTTTGATTTGATATTGATTTTTACTTAACATGAGGTTTTTCCCATGAGTGCAAAAGGGTAAGTATGGGGGAGTTGATAAAACACTATTTTATTGAATATTTTATTGATAATAAATGATATAATTTCCTCACATTGTGTTAAATATGTTTAATTAGAAAGTATTTGGGATTAGATCATTCATTTGAATATTTGATGAAAATTCCAGTTTTACCCTTTTAAAATCACTGTAGAATTTCAATCATAAATATTTTTATTTGAATTTTTTGAACTTAATATTTTTTAAATATGTTCCTTACTTCATGGGATACAACTTTTATTCAGTAAACTTGATAAAAAAATGCATTTTTATGGAGTAATGGGGCCATTAAGTCAAAGGTGGGATGGACACGCCAGAATGGAGAAGCTTCTGTATTTCGGCCATAACTCCTTCATCTAGGCTTGGGTTGAACCCAAATTTTAGAGGAGATAGATGAAACATATCATCACATATTATCCTTCTTGAAGATTGGCCAATTCACACGTTTTGGTGGTCAAATGAGCGGTTCAAGTTGCATTAAAATATTTGGCCGAGATTTCCCATTCACACTTGAAACCACTTTGAACCTAGCCTCCCCACCACTCTATAAATTGGTGTTTTTCTCATTTGGTGGTGTTGGGACGTGACTTATAGGATTGGTATCAGAGGTGTAGTGGTTCCTTTACATTTCAATTAACCATTATAAGAGGGAATCTTTCAAGCTAGGATCTCCTCTAAATTGCTCTTCTCTTACTCCTCTTTATTGTAATGTTTTTTCTCTTTCAATAAACTTTTTAGTTCCTTTTTAATTTCTTCTGTTTTCTTCTGTTTTTTTCATTTTTATTCTTCATTAATCTTCCTATTTGGGCTATAACTCAAGAGTAGAAGCGTGATTGGGTTATACCCATTCTAAACCGTTGCAAATGCAATTCGCTTCTACGATGACTACACTGCCCATAGAAGAGTAGTTCTTTTTAGTAATAGATATACCTCTCACCTTCTTAATTAATTTATTTTGAATCAATGATATACTGTAATTCACTAAACATGATCCATTAATTGAGTTTTCAAATTATAAGAAACTAAGTGAGCACTTGACCAATTAACACAACACGCGTGAGGTCGGGATTTGTGTGAATTGTGAGAGCGCGATCTTAATCGGTAATAAAAGACCACACGAGATAAATTTGTAGAGTTAAAATAAAATACCTAAAATCAATTAATCCTCATTTCCAAATTGGTTATGTTCCTTAATTTACCACTAACCATAAGCTAATCTTAAAACATCAATTAAAGCAGGGTGTTGCGATTGCATGTTCCGAAGTTAGCCTAGGGTTAAATTCACTTCATCTTCATGGTAAACTTAATTCTCATAGGGTTAGGGATTTAAAAAATTAAGGGATAATAATTAAGTTAATGTTAATTTAAATGAAAATGAGTAATAATAGAGTGAAGAGGTAGAGTTAGATCGATTACACCTTTTAAAATATTTTCTAAAAAAATATCTTCTTGTTGTGTCTTTTTAATCAAACTTCATTTTAAAACTAAAAACAAAAAAATGCAATCTTCTTCCAGAAAAATTATTCTAGATTTATAAACTATAAACAACCCCCATACTTTTAAGTAGTGTTTCAATTTTATTCTCTATTATTTTTAGAATACCTCTGAAAAGTTGTTTTAATTCACTTCCTCCTTTGAGAGACGACCTTGGTCAGCCACTCTACTGCACCTAAGTACCCCAAAATCACACTAATCATTTGAGGGAGCCCACGACAGCGCTCTTCCACCCACATTCATAAAATTCATCAGGTTATTATCCTATGGATATCTGAGCATGTCAAGTCTCGCAGTCAGTGTCCCCACACTGCGCCTCCCTGACTCGCTGAAGAAGTGGGAGAGTGACTATAAGATATTGAAGGAAAGTTGCTCCATCACATTCCACGAAGGATATATGCAAAGCGGCCAACTACTCCATTTCCTCACCTAGTAGTTGTATACCAAATATCTGGCTGAGTGCATATGTTACAACGTTCCCCTTCCCAGGAGTATAGACTATCTCGAAGTCATAGTATGGGAGGAACTCAAGCCAACATCGCTGTCTCAGGTTCATGCCCTTCTAAGAGAAGATATACCTGAGAATCTTGTGATCCGAGTAGACTTTAAAATGTTTGCCCATCAAGTAATGTCACCACATATTCAAGGTGAAGACCAATGCTGCTAACTCCAGGTCATGGGTAGCGTAGTTCTTCTCATGCTGTCTCAGCTGTCGAGAACCATAAGTGATCAATGCTCACTCCTGTATCAGGACACATCCAAGCCCAGGTCCCTGACGCATCATAGTAAACTACATACCCTATATCCTCCTTCAGTAGCCTCAAGATGGGGGCACTAGTCAGCCTCTGCCTAAGCTCCTGAAAACTCTACTGGAATCTCTCTAACCACACAAAGGGTTTCCCCTTCTTCGTCAACGCTGATAGTGGTGCTGCAACTCTGGAGAAATATGGCACAAATCTCCAGTAGTATCCGGACAAACCTAGGAAACTCCATACCTCTGTCGCACTCCTGGGTGGATCCCAAGCAAGTACTGACTCAATCTTCACTGGATCTATTGCAACCCCAGCCTCTGATATGACATGTCCCAGAAAGTGAACCTCTCGGATCCAGAACTAGCACTTCAAGAGCTTACCATAAATATGGTTCTCTCAGAGTGTGTCCAGTACTAACAACAAATGATAGGCATGCTCCTCCTCCGCAATCAAGTAGATCAGAATGTCATTGATGAAGACTACTACAAAGTGATCAAGGTACGACTGAAAGATCCTATTCATGAGTCCCATGAACACTGCTGGAGTGTTGGTCATGCCAAATGGCATAACCAAGAACTCATAATGGCCATACCGACATTTGAAAGCCGTCTTTTGAACATCCTCATCTCGTACTCTGAGCTGGTGATATCTTGATTTGAGGTCTATCTTTGAGAACCACCGTCATCCCTTCAACTGATCAAAGAGGCTGTCAATCCTTGGGAGTGGGTACTTATTCTTCACGGTCACCTGGTTCAGGCACTGATAGTTAAAACAAAGTCTCAAGCTCCCATCTGCCTTCTTGGCGAACAAAATTGGGGCTGCCCAAGGAGAAACACTGGGCTGAATGAACCCTTTCCCCTATAAGTCCTCCAGCTATACCCACAGCTCACGAAGCTCCGCAGGAGCCATCCGATATGCTAGTGTAGATATCGGTGCTTTCCCAGGATAAAATTCAATGTAGAAGTACACCTCTTTGCAAGGAGGTAGATCCAAAACATCACCAGGGAAGAAATCTACGTACTGGTCCACCACTACAGGATAACTCAGACTCTCCACATCAACTGCTCCAAGGGTAAGGCTAGCTAACTAATGAGTTATCGGCTTCACTCACCTCTGGGTAAGTCCATCCTGTGCTATGAAGGCTCCCTTCTCACCAGTTAAGGTAAACCTGGTCCCATTCTTGAAGAAACTCCACACTTTGCGCCTAATACAGTCAGTCTGAGCATGTACTGTAGATAACCAGTCCATACCCAAGATGACGTCGTAAGGCCTCGAAGCCACTACTAGGAGATCCCAGCTGAAGCTCTCGCCTCCTAGAGTAAGCTCTTACTTCTAGCACCAGTGCGTAATCATTGAATCCGTTCCTATAGGAGTCTCTAGTCATAAGGATCGAGACAACAGCTCCATCAGAATCTCTGAGATCTGAACGAGGGCAGTGGAAATAAAAGAATGACTAGAACATGTGTCTATAAGTACTGCAACTAATGTGGAGTAGACACAGATTGTACCTCGTATCATCTTCGGAGCACTGTGATCATAGGCCTCAGCCTCCTGAAGTTGAGCTCGCCCCTATCCTCCTGCTCCCTATGGTCGGGGTGGACCACCTAGAGGTGATGGCAGTAACATCTTAAATCGTCGCCCACCGCTAGTTGCATGACTAAATCCTCTACCACATCCACCTGCTCCCTACGGAACTCCTTAGTCGAACCTCTGTCTCTACCTGGGAGGTCCTTCGACCGTCTTCTGATCATCTGTACGGAGGGTCAGACAGTCATGATCCATATGACCCTGCCCGCCACATGCACAACACTGCCCACTCCTGGCACGACTGGCTCTGCCTCGGGTTCCCCGCAAAACCGACCCTGAATCCTGCTATCGTCCACCTGTAGGTCTAGTCCTTTTGGACTTCTGTGACATCTGTCTGCTGCCATCTATAGAAGACTCTGCTACGCGAGGTCCGATGGTGGGTCTCGCTACTGGCGACTGCTCAGCAAGAAAACTCTCTACTGAGAGGGCTCTATCTAACACCCCACCTGCATCGGGATACTAAGATAAATCATCAAAGCCCTAATCTCCTGTCTGAGTCCCTACTCAAAGGTCCAAGCCCTGAAGAATGGGCCTCGTACCATATTAGTGGCGTAGCCTGAGAGGTCAGTAAACCTCGCTGAGTACTGAACCACAGTCATGCTGCCCTGTTGTAGATGAAGTAGCTCCTGTATACGCATTGCCCGAAGAGTCTCTTGAACAAACTCTACCCAAAACATGATCTCGAAGTCTGCCCAGAGAAGCGTCACCTCATCGTGAGATTGGATCATCAAGCTCCACCATCTGCCTATTGCTACCTGTAGAAGACTGACGGAAAGGATCACTATGAGATCAGTTGGTGTCCCTACTAGTCAGAAGACTCTCACCACAGCCTCCAGCCAATCCTCAGCCTCCTATGGGTCCATATTTCCCCTGAACCTGGGTGGAATTTGGCGCAGGAACTCGTGAAACGTGCTCAAGAAGCATGCAACCTATTCTACTGAGGCCGATGGCATCGGTGGCCCAACGGGTAATGGTACCGCTGGTGCCACTGCTGAAAGAGGGCCATGCACCGAGGCCTCCTAACTCGGTGGGCTATCAGTGCATACTATATCCGTAACCCTAGCTAGATATCTGTGTGGAGGCATCCTGAAAAGAAATAGGTGCACCACGATCAATAAGTTATACCTAGTGAGATGACTCAAGAGATCACAAAGAAAACTCTTGAAAACACAGACACAATCAGTGTTTTCATGCACTGAGTTAGAAATCAAAAGTCAGGGTCCTGGTGTATGGATACTTTGGCAGCCGCACCAACACTGGATTCCCTAAACTGATAACCACACTCACTACAATTAACACTATCGTTGTTAAAAAGAAAGATTAGAGTCCTATGTTCTAATGGAGAACCGACTCCTCTGATGCCAATTTGTCATGACCCATCCACAGGGGCCCGTGCCGTGACTACCCCAAGCCCGCCTTATATATGCAAGGGGCTAGAGACTAGCACCGAAAGGTGTATTCCCTAAAACCATGAAGGCATTACCTTTATATCTTGTAAACACACGCAACCAAGCTCACAAAAAGATACGAACACAAGTAAACTGTATACAAAAAGAGTGTTGAAAGTAAGAGGGGCCGGAATACAAGCCCAACATTAGAGGTAAAAGTACAACTAAAATACAATACAACTGAAGAAAGAGAAAGATAGCTACTAGGTCATCCTTTGAGGTTCCTACCAGAAGGGTAGGTACAGATCGCCTACTCAACACTCCATGTCTGCCCGTCTCCTCTGCATACCATCACGCCGTATGGTCCACATCTAGGCACTTTCCAGTACTAGTACCCTCAGCCTCAATCAGCACTGTCCTTCGTTTGAACCAAAAATAACAAGGTGCGGGCATAGCCTGTGTAGGGGTGATTATAACTATACTTAGTAGGGACCCCAATACCCTCAATTTATTACAAAATCCACCAAGGATAAACCACAAGGCATGAAATCCACTGAAAACCCTACTTAGGTATATGACCATACATATACCTAAGTTATCAAGTATACCTAACTCAATCGTGAGAAAACACAGAGTCCAACTCAAAATTCCAAAGCTCAACTGTTCCAAAAAGGGAGGAACACCATGAAGGTAAGTACCACATAGGTACGCCACACAGAAGAATATCACAAAGGTAATGACTCAGCTCACACCAGGTATAACTTAGGTATAGAAGTTCAAATGATTAGATTTAACTACTGAATCATCCTACTCTGTTAAGAGGCTCTGCTGCCAACCCATACAGGATCGCTCGGTGCTGACCCATATAGGATCTCTTGGTGCTGACCCACGTAGGATCTCTAGGTTCTGACCCACACAGGATTTCTCAGTGCTGACCCACACATGATCGCTTGGTGCTGACCCACATATGATCACTCAGTGCAAATCCACATAGGATTGCTCAGTGCTGACCCAAACATGATCGCTATTCATTCTTCACGTCACTACCAGCTACTGGGTTCATGCACTAAGCTTGCTTGTCTCCAGGAGGGTCTGCTTCTCAATCCACTGGTCGATACTCCAACTACCATAAAGTCCCAAAAAAAAGTATCCCAAAGGACCACCACATCATAGGGGTCTCAACGCAACAGACGGTGCGCCAATCAGACGTCCGGTCTGTATGTTTTTAGTCTTTTAGTCCCGAGGGCCTAGTTGGATTCGTGCTCCATCCAACCCAACCATATCCCAACTTTATCTAAATCTCAAGTGGGGTATACCAAAGGGACTGTCTCTCTCCAAGGTTTACAGCTCCATTAACGGTTTTTTCAAACAGACGTCTGATACCAAAGTCATGGCCGATAGAGCAAAAAATCTTATAGCTAGTCCGGGTCCGGTCTGACCCGGCCTGGGCCGACTTGACCCGGTTTGGGTCGACCCGGCCCGCTAGGTCCGGCCTGGCTCATTGGGTCTGGCCTGGCCTGCCCCTGGAGGCGTAGGGGCTGCGGGGGCGGTGAGGCCGCCGGGGCCACGGAGGGTCACTGGGTGGTGAGGCCACAGGACCGCGGATGGCCGCGGGGGCCACGGAGGGCCATGGGGTAGCGAGGCCACGGGGAGGTAGAGGCCATGGTGTGGCAGTCCACCATGGCTGGCCGTGCATCACGGTCGTGCGGCGTGCCTTTGCCGATGACTGGCTTGATCGACCGCCCTCCATTTTTCACCTTCGTTGGGGATGGCCGTGGTGCCGGTCACGGTTCTCGAGTTCCACCGGTTCCAAACACTTGCACCAATCACCGTCACCATCACGAAGAATGCAGAAAAGAACCATAAGGTTTGCGGAGGGGTCGGGCCATGTTTGTTTGGCCCGTACCCTTCGCGTTAGGGCGGTAGCAAGCGGCTCAAGGGTAATGATTCAATGTGAGAGGAAAATTAACATTTATCTATTTAAAACACACCCTACCTTGATTGCTCGTTGACGTTGGAAGGGGTGAAGTTGGTGACGTCGGCGTTTCCCCGATTGTTGGTTCTTTGTCATCAAAGACGTCCTATGTTGGTTGCCTCCGCAAGGTGCTTCCGATCTGGCTCGAGGTCGGTTTCCTCATTCTTCGATCTCTGGTGGTCGTTCTTCATTGGGAGGTGTTCTTCATTAGAGAGGGTAAAAGTTTCTCCAAGTGATTTTCCAACACTTCTCCCAAAAAATTAATATCCAATATAAATTAAATTAGGTTTTATTAATTTAATTTGAATTGACACCATTAATTAAGAGGTGTTGGCATAATTAATGTGGAGGAAGTTCAAGAGACTTCTCCACATTAAAGAGGGAGTTTAAGAGTTTCTCCAATTATGAGGGTTCGAGTGGCCCCACCTTTAAGAATTCAAAAATTAGGGGGTTTTAGGCTTGGGTGGTCCCCACCACCAATACCATGTTGAGGGGGTTTCTAAAATAAAAATTTTAGACAGTTTTATTTTATTTATTTTTTTCACGAAAAACCCAAAATTTTATCTTTCACTCTCGACCCACTGCAGTCGAGGTGATGGTCTCCTTAAGCGAATACTAGCCCTACAAGTTCAATGGTTCCCTCAGATTTCAATTCCAAGCACTAGTTTAAAAGTTACAAAAATCTTCTCGCACATTTACTGAACTCACCCGAAAAAAAGTTCAGAAATTCATTCCGGGCACACCGTTCCTTAGAATCACGCGCCGTCAATTTTCACAGACTTGTAAAATTTCCATATATTTTAAAAAAAAATTTATATGGAAATTTTGGGTCTTTACATGTATAGGGAAGTTTATAAGGTAAATGAGAAGATATTTATTAATAAAGAAGGATCAAAGTGGTGTGAGGAAGGGAGGGAGGACGTGCTCTTTTATAACTGTGGTGTGGGTCACTTTTGGAAACTCTCAAAATATTAAATTAATATAAATTAATTTTCGATTTCAAATAGCTTCAAAGTGAGTTATTTATAATATAAGATGATGATGAGTCAAAATAATCTCAAAAAATTATTTTTAGACATGTTTAGGTAACAATATTAACCTTATATTTTGGTTTTAACCCGTAGTTAAACCCTTTAACTCTTACCGTGACAACTTGAGTTTTTACTATTTAGGGTTAATATAGTTACTATAAAACTCCAAATAAACCATAAACAAAAAATTCATGATATATTTAAAATTATTATAGTTATTTTACTAAATTATATATTTTTATGAAATTTATATAATTTAATAAAATATTATTTATTTTAAAGTATCATTTATGTCAATTTTGATACTATTAATAATTTTCCTTTTTAAAAATATCAAAAAAAAATGATAAATTCGAACCAATAATTATAATATATCACTAAAATGTATAAGTTTTCTATAAAATTTGAGTATTAAATCAATTATTTCAAATTATATTTATTTTAATATTTTTAATATCATTTATTTGATATTTCCATTGATTGAACAATTACTACATCATTATTATGAAAGATTTTAATTAAATTAATTATTCTATAAAAACTTAAAATAAATTATCATGATGAATATAAATTTATTATATTTCAAATGAATATTTATAGTCAAATTTATATTTTGTATAACCCTATATTAAAAATTATTTAGTTATTAAAAATACGAGTATGATATTTTTAACTTATCTTTAAATAAAATATAATAAATGTCATATTCTTACCCAAGTGGCATAAAAGGTTATAATTTTGGCCTAAAGAAGGTTTTGGTCGAGAAAAACTTATACAGTGAAATTAGGATAAGTGTTAGGTTAATTTTATAATATTATAATATTATAATATTATTTTTACCTTTAATTACCCAATTTACCCTTAACTGTGGTAAATAAAAATTTATAGAAGTTTCTATTCATATTTCCAAAAAAAATTAAGTTGAACCTATTAGAATCAAAATATTAGATTTATTATAACCATCTATTTCAATTTTTCCAAATTCAATTCACAAATGTGGATAAATTAAGTTTAACACTAATCCCACAGATGTGGCGAGAAGATAGGTAAATAGAAACGTTCCAAAGTTCAATAAGTTTTTATATATAATTTCAATATAAAAATGACCACAATAACTTATATTAGGTTAATATATGTATTATTTATCTATTTTGAATTTGAAAATCAATTTAAAGTATAATAATTATTTAAACAAAAATGAAAATTTTAACTACAATGTAGTATTTTTCACTATTCATTTAAAATTGAAACCTCTTAGAAAAATACAAAAAATTCACCCTAAGTTAATTTTTACATTAAGAATTAAAAAATGAATTATATTTTTAAAAATAAAATTTATAAAATTTCCAAAATTTAGTTTTAAAATAGGTATGCAATTAAAAGGTGGTAAAATTCCCCTTTAAAAAAATATAGTTTTTATACGTAAAATTAGATTTATTCTTATATAATTATCCAAGAAACACATAAGATGATTGTTAAAATTATATATAATATACAAAAATTTTATAATGAAGTTAATATTATTTATAACCATTATTTAAATGGCTAGTTTAATCGATCGTGGTGCACTCAAACTCGGTGTTGCATGCAACATAACAACGAGTATCTATGCCAATGTAATAAAGTAAGGCACCAACTCCATACTACTGGGGTAGGGGTTGTTATAGTTGGTATCAGATAAAGTTTAGTATAAACCTTGGAAACTAGATTTAGAAATCAAATATTAGAAAACATAATCCTCTGAATGGATTTGAGGATAAGTCTAAGTACATGACATCATCTTTTAGATTTGGTAATAGATAACCTAGGTTAATCCTATGAACTTATGGATTGAGAAGAAGATTCCATCATTTAGAGATCCTATAAATGATTATTCATGACTATATCACTATGATTAGTGTTTCTCACTTTATGATTTGAGTTTTGGTCAATAGTTATAATCAACAAGGTTATACAATCAATGATTATACTACTAATGATGAAGAGACTACAAAAGGAAAATTAAATAAAGGAGGTATTAAGGAATAAGATAACAAAGCATAGTTAAATGTTTAAGAATGAATTAAAATGATTAATGTTCATGTGTATTTGGATCCAAGAATTATTTCATCAATGGTGCTCTGGTTATAAAAATCCTGAGATATATAAGGATTGTACTGCAATAAATCTTCATTAAGGATTTGTAAGTATGAATGATTTTATTAAGGTTTTTAAGGTGATAAAGGTACGTGAAAATAATATCTACATTATGTTGTTTGGGGAAAATTTGATGTTAATTTGATTTTGTAAATTTAGTGACCTTCCTTATAAATTTTTTGGATTGTGTACTTAGAAAAAAGTATTTTGGATGAGTCTTAAGGTTGGAATGGATTAAGTTGAACATTGAATATTATTTTTTGAGGTTAAATTCTGATTTATTGGATACTTTGTGCTAATATTTTTGGTTTTAGTAAATATTTAAAGGCTGAAGGGATAACTCAGTGATCTTATGATTCATAAAAGTGTTTCATATGTGAAAAATTCATTTTGAAACACCTATTTATAGGTGTAAGGGATGAGGTGAAAATATATTGAAGCACAAAAAAGGATTATATTTTGATAATTACATGGAAAGAAACAAAGTGCTTATCTGAATAGTAAAATAATCTATCCATATTAATAAAAATATTTTGGAACAAAAATTTTATCTCGGTACCTTCTTTTCTGATGAATCAATTGGCCCCTTAGATTATCAAAAATTTATAGATTTGTGATTGTTAACTTTACCCTGATCATGTTCTCTACCACTCTATAACAGTACTTTATGGTTATATTTCTCTTCTATGTCCATGTTTTCCTACATGGAACCCTTATATGTGTTATCTATGGTGACCTTTGTACTCCCCTTCTTTATTTTAAAGAGGAAGTTTTATCGACCCTTGTTCCGATGTGGGATTTCAATAAAGGAATTTTTAATAACATAATATTAGTTACTGAACTCAAATTAAAAAATTATAGGAATGTAATTTATTGAAGTAGGGGAGAATGTAGCACCCCAAGATTTCATGGTACATTTTATTTTTAAATAAATTCAATAGCTTGCACTGCACGCAACGCCGAGGTCAAACACACCACAATATATTAATATAGATGTTTAAATAGTGGTTATGAATAGTATTAACCACATTATTAAATTTATGTATATTCCATATAATTATTTTTAGACAATTATATAAGAACAAATCCGATTTTATGCATAAATACTATTTTTTTAAAAGGGGAATTTTATCACCTTTTAATGGAATACTTATTTCAAAACTAAATTTTAGAAATTTTATAATTTTTTTTTCAAAATAGATTTAATTTTTTAATTCAGAATTTCAAAATTAAATTAGGGTGAATTTTTAGTATTTTTCTGAGAAGTTTTATTTTTTGATGAATAGTGAAAACTACTACATTGTAGTTAAAAACTGCATTTTTCATTTAAATAATTATTATAATTTAAATTGATTTTTAAAGTAAAAATTGATCAATAATAAATATACTAATCCAATTTAGGTAATTGGAATCATTTTTATATTGAAATTAGATATAAAAACTTGTTAGACTTTTGAACGTCTCTTATACCGCCTTCTTGCCACATCTGTGGGATTTATGTTAAACTTAATTTAACCACTTTTGTGAATTGAATTTCAAAAAATGAACATAAATGGTTGCAATCAGTATGATTTTGTTTTTCTAATAGGATCAACTTAATTTTTGTGGAACAATAACTTTAGTATTTTTTACCACGGTTAAAGGTAAATCGAGCAATTAAGGGTAAACATAATATTATAAGCATTAAAAAGTTACCCTAAAGGTTGTCCTAATTTCATTGTATGAGTGGGTTTAGACCAAAATAAACATTAGGAAAAATTATAACATTTTAAAACCACTTGGGTAATAATTGACATTTATAATATTTTATTTAAAAATAAGTTAAAAATGTCATACTCACATTTTTAATAAATTAATAATTTTTAATATAGGGTTATACATAAGATAAATTTAACTATAAATATTAATTTGAAATATAAATTTTTTATCTACATAATGATAATTTATTTATAAATTTTAATTATAAAATAATTAACTTAAATGACAACACAATGATGATGCAGTAATTATTTAAATAATGGAAGAATCAAATAAGTGATATTAGAAATATAAATATAATTTCAGTGATTTAATGTCATACACTATTTTAATTTATGAATTTTACATATCATTATTGTTTTATAATTCTTGTATCGAATTTATCTTGTTGGTTTGATTTTTATATAAGATAAAATAATGAATTGTTTCAAAATTGACATAAATGATACTTTAGAATAAATAATATTTTATTAAATTATATAAAATTCATAAAAATATAAAATTATTCAAAATAACTAGAATAAGGTTAAATAGGTCATAAATAATATATTTGGGATTATTTTGGAATTTTATAGTAATGATATTAACCCTTAATGTATAAATTACATGATATCACAGTAAGAGTTAAAGAGGCTAAATAAGGATTAAAACAAAATGTTAAGGGTTAGAAACATAATAAGAACTTGTAAAAAATTATTGGATGAGTAATATTCGACCCTTATCACATTATGATATATTATAAGTTCTTTAATGGGCACTTTTCCATAAAAATAAATTATATATTATTTAAATCAAAGATAGTTACAATATATCACTCTCTTTGTTTTTAATATATTTTATGCATCCAAATAGGGACAAAACCAAGATATAAATGAAAATAAATTTCTATATTTATCCTAAGGAAGTTATTTTCATTATAAAAATATATTTTTAATTTTTACAAATTATATAATTACCTTAAAATCTTCTTCAATACTGAAATAATATTTATTTAATCCATAAAAAAATAAAATAATTGATTTTAATAATATTAATTTTGATATATTTGGGATTATTTAATGTTTATAGTTAATTTTATAGACCTATATGATATAATGGAGTTGTGTGAAATCATTATATTCGAATACCTACTTTTATTGAGGTATTTAAATTCAAATTAAAAGGATGGTATCAAATTTGAAAATAATGATATCTTATTGAATTAATTTATTATTAAATTATTTAAAAATAAAAAAATGTTAAATAATAAAAACGGGGTAGTATATTTTCAAAAATTTCTTCCAATTTTCATTTGTGGTCCATTTGTAAGTATTTGGATCTAGAATAGTCATATTATATTTTAATATTTTGAGAATTTCTAAAAGTTCCCCTCACCTCAATTATAAAAGGAAACCTCCTCCCTCACTTCCTAACACCACTTTGAGACTTATATCTCAACCAAAAACTTCCCATTTCTCCTCCCAACATTCTTAGTTAAGTTCTGTTGGTCCTGGTTTTCCAAAAAGACAAACCCCAATGTCCCTAAGAGGAGATCCAAAGTTCTTTTCTTCTTCTACTTCCTATTTCTATGTTGTTTCCTTATTAAAGTAATAACTACAGTATAATATATATTATGAGGTGTTATTATTATTATGGGGAAATCATATTACTCCCTTTATCTATCCTATTAAAAACAATATCACCATGCATGCATACGTACGACTTACCATCTCCATGATTTGGTGTACTTTTCATCATCACTTTATTTGGATGGGTATAATGATGGATATAATGGATATAAATAATAAATATGAAATAATATTGATTTTTTATAATTAATATACCATCTAATTACTCACCATTTTACTAATAAGGAAATGATATCGTCACTCGTGCATACGTATGACTTACCATCTCCATGACATGATGAGATTCATCTTTCACGTTAACCATTCAAGAATGATTATAAAAATATATTTAATGAATAAATATGAAATATATGACATAATAATGCTAATAGAATAATATATATATATACATATATGTTATTTAACTTCTTCTATTTAGGATGATAAGAAAATAGAAACAATGTTCATGTGTACGTACGACTTACCATCTCCATGAATGTTATATTTCATTTCATATATCTATCTTATATATATATTTATATACTAAATATATGTGATATATAAATCATGTTTTAAATTATAGAAGTAACTAAACCATGATCTATGTACTAATATCAATAATAATGAGTCAAAACATTTATGATAAACAAAGCGGTTATTACTCGAAACTTTGCTTTAACTTGGAATTGTTAATAAATAGGTAATATAAAGTCATAAATGAATCATTTATGATACCATAAATATTATTATGATTCTGGTACAAGTTAATAATATGTTTAAAACCACTATATATTATTATCATACATGTATAGAGGGAATCATACTAAAACACAGTTTTAAATGTTTCTAAGATTTATTATTCTAAATCTTTCTCATTCATGCCCATATTTTCAAAATGGGTTTTATGGATTTATTTATAAGGAAATTAATATTTTAAAATATTAATTTTAAAATTTCTCTCAAATTTTTCAAAGTGGTATGTGACACTTTGATTCAATTTTTTTAAATGTCATATTTTATAAATGCATGGATTTTAAATAAATGGTTTCAAAGAAAATGGTATTTTTCTCAAGATATTTCAAATGATTTTATTATAGTATTTTTATATATGTCAACATCCTTTGATTAATTTTATGTTTGATTGAGGTTGATATATTATGATAAAATCTACCTTATTTTATTGAAGGGTTTATGTTCAGTTTGACTGTGGATGGGGTATTTTGATTCCATTCATGGTTTGTGGTTAAAGTATTCACATTTTTATGATAGTTTTCAATATGAATGCTTATGTTGCTTATTTTTTCCTACGAGGAATCCATTGGACTTAGTAAGTGATGAGTGGAGTTCACTATAGCCCCTCTATGCATCAGTAGGTCTCATGATATTAAATCAGTTAGCAACAAACCCTCTACTTGTTTTTCAAAGTAGTTTTAAATTGTCTGGAGGATAGATATTGACACAAATCATATTAGTTTACCCACAGACTTAAAATTTCACGAGGATAGATCTTGAAAATAGATATCTTTAGGATGGATCTTGATAGTAAATACGTATGAAATTATACATTCCCTCATTATGAGATTAGTTATTGATATTCCTTGTGATTATTTTACTAGTAAAATATCTATGATTAAGTACCTTTCTCATGTGATTATTTTTATGGTGTTATTTGATCAGATTTTATTCTAACCATATTATTCTAAAGATTATGATTTAATGAAATGTGTTGTTAGTTATTCACCTTTCCTTATTGTTTATGTTTATTTATAATAGTTTCTGATATATGCTTAACCTTACTGGGCATCTAATCTCACCCCTTTACTATGTTTCATTTTCCTCAGGATGCTAATAAGTTTTATATGCAGGGTTTAACTAGTAGAATAATGTAATTATCAAAGGATTATCTATGTTATATTTTATAGTTTCAATTGTAATATAAGTTTTATGTATCTAATTTGGCTTTCAAAAACTTCTAAACTGATTGGTCCTTTGGGATTTGATTCCTTTTTATCATGCCAATGTATTAAAATAATGCACTGACACTAGGCTTCTGAGGTCAGGCATTAAAGTAAGGGTAAGCATGGGAGATACGTAAGCGTAACATGAGAATAAGGGTATTAAAATAGAATAATAACATTTGAAAAGCATACCCTTTATATTAAAGATAATAATATTTAATCAAAATATTGGCAGTTCATAAGACATAAATAATAATATAGTCAAATCTCATGATCCATGATAGTATAACAAAGGCATAACACATAGAATTTTTGGTATACACATAAGGATAGAATATCTTATGTCAATGATACCTAACAAGAAATTTTTATCATGTTAGGCTTAGGGTAATCACTTGTGTACCAACTTTGGCATTGGGATGAAATCCTGTGTACCTTCGAGTTTTGGGCTAAGGATAAACTCCCATGTACCCTCTTATTATGGGCTTTGGATTACCTCCCGTGTACCCTATTGTTGTGGGCTTAGGATGACCTCCCATGTGCCCTCTTGTCACGAGATTAGGATGAACTCCCATGCACCCATTGATATCAAAGAAAATTTATCATTACCCAATGCATTAGAGGGAGATATAGGTCCCACCCATCACATAATTAAAACCATACATATGTGTTCCACAATAATATAAATCAGATCAAAACCTATAAAAAGAAATAAGTTTCATAAACATTTAATCATAGAATAACCCATGGTATAGAAATAGTTTTCATAAATATAAAAATAAACTAACCATATAAGAATAGGTATAATGTACTTGAATAATATCCCTAATAAAGCATAAGTAACATAAAATAATGTTATCTTATATGGAAAATAATTTTGAGAGATCACTTGAAATAATTATCAAGGAAAATATCCTTTCTATTTTAAAAAATGACTTTTAAATCATAAAACATTATGAAAAAACTTTTTATTGAAAATAAAATTTAAAAATTATAAATGAATATTTTAAAAACCATTTTAAACATCTCTTAAATCCTTTTGCTTGAATATTATTAAAATATCATTTAAAAATATTTTTGAATTTTTTTTAGAAAACACAATTTTGAAAAACAATTCCCTATCAAAGAGAGAATAACATTACATGAAAAATATAACATAATAAAAATAATTAGATTCATGATAAAAAATTAAAAATGTCATTATATACACCTCATTAAAGAATATAGGTGCATAACACAACATGCATCTCAAAGAAGGCAAATTGAGACAAAATTACCTTACTGATTTGGTAACTTTTGAAACACAAACCTCATGAAAGAGATATCATAAAATAGATATGTAAATACCCATAAATTTAATTATAATTATGATATATTAAATTCATATGTATTATATACACCACATAAAATAAACAAGTGGTGAATATGGAAACAGTCTCATAGAAATATAAGTGAGACTAGAAACCCCCTTACAAATATTATATCATTGAAGTGAGGATTAATCGAAAGAATAAATTATGTTTATTCACTATCAATATACATAAAACAAGTTGAAATAAAACATAATATAATAAAAATTTATTTCAAACATAATCATATAATGACATAATTAAGGAAATAATTGTTTAGCCCAATGAGTGGAAACCGAGTTAAGAATTCCCCTACTACTTTGTAATTAGTCGAATCGTATGGACCATAAAAGTAATAATTATAAAATGAAACATTTAATTACATTAATATAATTATATTTATGATATTTTATATCAAATTTCAGTATACACACCACAAAAAAGGATTTAGTGGTGAATAAGGCGCATATCTCAAAAAGGAAAATGTGAGACGAGAAACCCTTACCTCATGATTCCCTTTAGTTTTGTGTACTTAAAACTTCTATATAATGGTTTAAATAATGTTATTAATTCATTAAAAAACTATATTTTTATTTATAATACCTCATGTGATATTTTTATAACATCTTACCACCCATTCATTAATAATATTTCATGATTTCCATTGTTTCGGGTGAGTTCATTTCACAATTTTCATGATCAGTTTATTTATGTATAATTATAGATTTACATGTTGAATGGAAATAAAAACCCAAAAGTGTAATTAAATGGTATTAATTAAATTAAATGAGTATAAATGGCACCATTTATCATTTTTATTTAATACATGATGATGATTCATTTGATAAAGTGTTAATAATAAATGTTTAGTTTAATTTGGTGATTTTTCCAACCATAACAAATTAGTTTTGTTTTATTTTAAATTATGTATATATATTGGTTCAAAAACATGAAATAGGTTATAATATACCTATTAAAATTTTAATTAACCATAATAATATTTTTTTGACCATCCATGAAGGCAGTAATAGAAAACGATCAAAATCATTATTCACGAAGATGATTAACAGTCATAATTTGGACATCAGTTTCATTTATTTTAATAAGAGGAGTTAATAAAATGTATGGATATAATATATTAAATTATAAACATAAAATTATAGTATTTAAATTATTCTATAATTATCATTTCATGATATATGAAGGAGTTTAGGAGAAAATAGAAGAAGGAAAGAAATTAAGAGAGGTACTTTGAAAAAATTACCTCTTAAATATCACCTACTTGAGAGACCCTTGAGGACCTTGGATTTGGTATTTTAGTGATACCAGTAGCACTTATATATGGGGAGAGTGAGTATGAGAGGTTTGGGAAAATATTTGGGGAGATTCAAGACTTTTGAGTTGAAATGGGATGGTGAGGGGTGGTATTTATACTTGAGGAGAGACGAGTTTAAGTGATTAAAATAATAATAATTTTATATTTAAATCCAATCAAATTGAGGTGAAATTATTTTTCATGATTTTTTATAAAAATTAATATTTTAGAGTCTGGTTAGTGTTAATAAATACCTTAAACAACCATTAAATGTTGAAATTTCTAGGTATGTTAAGATTTTACATTTTAACTTTAACCCTTATCATTATTTTACCTATACTATGGTAAATAATTTTTTTACCATGGTAAATTTTTTTTATACCTATTGGAAACCTTGTTTTAATGATAAAAAATCATGTTTATTATGATATTAATGAGTTTTATGTTTTATGGTATCATTTTACAATATAAGTAAGATTGGTGAAATCTGGTAAGTATGACTCACCGTTGAAGAGGAGTCACCACCAGGGATGAATCACCATCATAATTGACTCACCGTTGAGGTCATTTCCATATCATAAATTTGGAAAAGTATTTGAAATACCTACCATCATCTATGTGTCACCATCAAAATGGATTTTTTTTAAAAGTATGTAAAGACTCCCCATCAAAGGATTACTCACTAGTGAACCAAAAATTTGACAAAGTGTTGAAGACACCTACCACCAGGGGATGTATTATTACCAGAATTTAAATTTGGATAAGTACTAGAATGAACTACTACTAGAGATGAGTCACTGTTGATCCTTAGTCTTTGCCAAACTAAGTCACCGTTAGAGTTTGTGTTACTGTTCAAAGGATTCACCACCACTATTTTTGTTTATTTTGAATTAAATATATCTAATGGATATATTATTGAATTTAATATTGAAAATTATTTTAATGATTGTTCTTAATTATTTTACAGAGATGAATTAAAGTGAATGTTAGTCATCCAGTATAGGGAGAATAGGATCTGGATGATTCTTCATGCATGCTGTTGTTAAAATAAGTATTAGAATCCCTCATACAGATACACACATATACACATGTATAGAAATACATAGAGATTGACTTGTACACACGGAGTGAGTTGAAACTATATTGAAGAATATGAGGAGTTCCACTTGCTGTGATATTATAATTTACATCATCCTACACACAACTATGGAAGATTGAAGTACAAAAATCATCTTGATCCTTCCCACAATTAGAATAAAGTAGTTCACAACACTCTATTCTACTATGATTTTCAGAAACTTGGATCATGTATCATTTAAATCCATATTAAAAGTGTCACATGATACATAGATTATCATATAGAGCAACACAATCCTTATACATTATTTTATTTTCTATTTATTTTTATTTTATTTATATTACGAGTAGTGCATCTGTACTTTGTATTATGAAAATACAATCTCTCCTGTTCTATAACTAGAAAATACTAGATATCTTATCAAAATATCTTTACACATGTTTTCCTATGGTGTTTTGGAAGATTTCTTTGCATGTCCTATGTTTTTTTATTCCCATGAGCTTTTTTGAAGAGGTCCTGTGTGACCTAGGAAACTTTTATGTTTTACACCCAATCTAGGATGTAGATCATATATCATTTTTATATAATTTTCATGGCATTGGGTGATTTCCAAGTGTAGCGGATTAGGTCTCAACTTGAGACTGAACCACTTGTTTTTATTCTGTTGTGTGTTTTGTTTTTGTTTGCTTTAATATTTAAACAGAACCCTTTTTAAACTATAAATAAAACCACTACTTTGATATCTAGTCTTACTTAGTGTTTATATAAGGATGTGATTAAGTAAGTTGATTTCAAAAGTTAAAGTATTTTTTCATAATTGTTTTAACTAAGACTTAATCAATCTTTGAGAAATATTTTAAAAGATCAAATCTTATATCAATATACTATTTTGATTAATTAGGCCATTTTAAATTAAATTGAGGGATTTTATTTAAACTTGTTTTATATATAAATTTTTATTGCATACTCAATTCACCACCCTATTGAGATTATCACTCTAACCAACATTTTATATCAAAGGATTTTCAAAATATTTTCAACTGTGATTTTAGTTACGTTTTAAAGATCTTAAATTTTTGTTAATTATAAATTTATTTATTAATAGAAAATAAGATTATGATACCAATAGACCTCATTTTTTAATAGAACAAACCATGATCAGTGTAAAATAAAAATAAAAATTCATATTGAGAGCATGGGTTTTGAAATTTGGTCTGATATAGAGGATAATAATGAGTTACCTAAGTCTGCTAGAAATACTTGGGATGATGAAACTAAGATTTATTATAATAATAATTGAAAATCCATTAATTCCCTTTATTATTATTTAGGTTATAATTAGTTTAGTAGAATATATTCTAGTAAAACTTCCTATGAAATTTGGGATACCTTATTTATTTCACATGAAGGAAGTACGAATGTTAACTAGATGAGATTAAATACTTATACAATCAAATATGATTCATTAAAAATGAAACCCGGTGAGATTTGTTTGATATTTACCTCATGTTTAGTGAGATAGTCAATGAAATGAACTACTTGAAAAAATCCAGTGTCAGATAAAGACCAAATCATGATTCTACTAAGATGTATTCCAGATAGATGGAGAGGGACATATGTGTCTATAAAGGAATCCTATGACATCATAAACTTACTATAAATGAATTGATTGGGAATTTGATGATGTATTAAGAAGATATTAAAGTAAATCATGAAGAGGATGATGAGCCCAAGAGAAAATTTGTATCTTTCAAGTCCACCGTATCCAAGAAAAAATATAAAGAAAAAGTTTAATATGAAAGCTCTGATGATGAGGAATCACCTCCGTATAGTGATGAGGAAATGAAACATTTGTACAAAAGGTTTAATAAGTTCTATAGGAAGAATAAATTCTTCAGGAAACCATGCTAAAAAGGAAATTATGATAGTAAATGAACTTGAAAAAAGGATTGTAAAAGATATAAAACTCAAGTGAGATTACCTGCTATGAATATAAGTGAAAAAGAAATATTAAGGTCGACTTTAAAAAGTTGAAATACAAGAATAAGTATGAGGATAAGGATAAAAAATATAAGAATTATATAAAATCCACATAGAATTCCTCTGAGGATAGCTTCAGTGACTCAAATTCTACTCATGAATAAAATACAAATAGATCCAACATGTGCTTCATGAAAAATGTTTCTAAGGTACCTATTATATTATCTATACTTAATTATGATCATTCTGAAAATGATGATGACATGTCAAAAGAAGAAATGTTTGAATACTACAACATGATTGAGGATAGCTTTAATGAACTCAAAGAAAAATATAAAATTTTGAACAAACAACATGATTTTTCTATAAATGTTTAATCTGGTCCCACTTTAGAGAAAGTGAAAAAATGATCAATTACTAAAGGAAAATACTAAACTCAAAATTTCAAATAAGAAACTTAAAACATATTTGGAAGGATTTTCAAATGGAAGAGAAAATTTAACTCAAATATTAGGTAAAAAATTGCTCCTAAATATGTTACAGGTATAGGTTATTAACCTAGATGAGAAGATTAGTTAAGAGCACATTTGTTCCTAAGACCAATTTTGAAAATTCTATTGATAGTTTTTTTTAAATGGACCTAATAAAGTTTTTGTTTCAAAAAGTTATCAATACAGTTATAGAAACCTATTAAGAAAATATGGGTTCTTAAGGACTTAATCACTAACATATTTTGACCCAAGAAAATCTACATACCAAATTAATTTCTAGTATAATCTTTTTTTTAGGTAAGCTACTTGAAGAGATCATATAGAAATATATTGTACTTGGAAAAAAATTGTTCCAAGAATATTAAAAGAGACTAATTGAGCTTCAAGAACCTCATAAAGGTTGATAATGGTCATATCACCTTTGGTTATAATGATGATGGAAAGATAATTGACCTTATCCAAATTGGAAAAACCAATTCAGTTTTAATTTCTAAATCATTTTTTTCTGATGGTTTAAAATATAATATTATTATCATCTCAAAATTATGTAATGATTGTTTTCATGTGAATTTGGAAAAAAATGCTTGAATTGTTTTTATTTTTAAATAATGATTTAGTGTTTAATTATTTGGGAAATTATAATGTTTATGCTATTAATCTTAATTATTTGATTTCTCAAAATGATTCTTGATTGAGTGATTTTCATAGAGAATCTTGGATTTGGTATATGAGAATAGGCCACTATAACATTCACTTAGAAATCTTACTAGAAAAGGGTTACTAAAAAATCTACCCAAACTTGAGTTCCAAAATGAAAAATTCTATAACCCATATCAAAAATGGAAACAACACAAGATTTATTTTAAATTAAATAAATAAGTTTCAACTTCTAAACCTATTGAGTTGGTTCACATGGATTTATTTATACTATCAATAGTTTCTAGTTTAAATGGGAAGCACGATGTATATGTACTAGTATTTGAATTTTCTAGGTATACTTGGGTATTATTTTTAGATCACAAAAGTGAAGATTATTCTTATTTTACCAAGTATTCTAAATATGTAGAAAACTTAAGTGGACTTACAATTAATACCTTAAAAAGTGACCATGGCCATGAGTTTTAAAATCAATACTTTGAATATTTTTTATCACAAAATGTCTATAGTCATAACTTATCTTCTCCTAGGACCCCTTAGTAGAATGGAATTGTAGAGAGAAGAAATATAACACTTCAAGAGATCTCCAGGACTATACTTAATGAATATGACTTACATTTCTACTTTTGGGTAAAGGTTATGAATCCAGCCTACTATTAATCAATAGAGTTTTAATTATACCTATCAAGAAGAAGACCCATTATGAACTTTAGAATAATATTAATCCCAAGGTTAATTAATTTAGAGTTTTTGGTTAAAAAGTATTTATTATTAATACTAATGATAATCTTGAAAAGTTTTCCTCTAAAAGTGATGAAGGAATTTTCCTTGGATATTCAATTTCTCATAAATCCTATAGAGTTTTTAAAAAAATAACAGATTGTGGAAGAATATATTCATGTAAAGTTTAATGAGAGATATCCACATGAACCTAATACCCATTTAAAAAATATCAAGGATTATTTATACACTTTCAACTTAAATTCCAAACATTCTGATTCTATTGTAAAATAAGCAGAAAAATCATCCAGTTCTGAGAAACTTTTAGAAATTGAACCTGAACCTATTTAGGACCCTAAGGTGACTAACCCTTCTTTTTAGAGCCATTAGGATTCTTAAATACCATACTTTAGATACTATTGTTGGATACTTAGATTGAGGTAAACAAACTAGATCTTATCTAAGAAACTAGGTTGAACATCAAGCATTCTTATCACAACTTGAACCTAAGAACACCAATAATGAAATTAATGATGAATTATGGGTAATGTCTATGCAGGGAGAACTTAATAAATTTTAAAGAAATAAAGTATTTGAAATTTTTGATATACCCAAAGACACCTTGACTATAGGCACTAAATGGGTGTTTAGAAAAAAAGTTGATAAATCTAGAACTATAGTAAGGAATAAGGATAAAATTGTTGCACAAGGGTATAATAAAGAAGAGGGTATAGACTATGAAGAGACCTTTGCACCTATAGACAGAATTGAAGACATTATAATACCACTTTCCTAGAAAACACATATATATTTCAAACCATATCAAATAGATGTCAAAAGTGCATTCTTAAATGGGTATATAGTTGAGGTTGTTTTTAATGAATAACCCCCTGAATTTTAAAATCCTCATTTTCCAAATCGAGTTTTTAAGTTAACAAAAGATTTTTATGGTTTGAAAAAATCTTCTATATTTTGGTATGATAGGCTTATCTATTTTCTTATTTCAAAAGGATTTTCAAAAGGTATAACAGATCCTACCCTTTTTATAAAAATAATTTAAAAATATGTTTTAGTTATTCAAATTTATGTAGATGATATTATTTTTATATGTTCTAAAAATTCATCATTTACTAACTTTTCAAAAATGATGCAAAATGTATTTGAAATGATTTTAATGGGTGAACTGAAATTATTTCTTAGTTTTTTAGATGTTTAAAAATAAAGGAATTATTTTAAATAAATGTAAATATTATAAGGACATTTTAAAGCATTTTAATTTGGATATAACTAAGATTAGTGATAATCCTATGAGTACCACCTATAAGTTGGATCTTAATGAAGTTGGGAAATTAGTGGATCAAACCAGTTACAACAGTATGATTAGAATTATTCTCTAATTAACTACTAGCTGACCTAATATTATTTTTAGTGTATGTATGTGTGCTCATTTTCAAGAAAAACCAAGAGTCTTACTTAATTACTATAAAAATAATTTGTAAATCCCTCAAGTATACTAAGAATTTAGGACTATTCTATCCAATAGGACAGGAATTTGATCTAGTTAGTTATTCAGATGCTGATTTTGGTAGTTGTAAGTAATATAGAAAAAACACCTTTGGAACATGTCACATTTTGGGAAAGTCTCTAGTCTCTTAGTGTAGTAAGAAACAAAATTCCATTGCATTATTTAATGCTGAAGCTGAATACATATCTACAGGTAGTTTCTATGCTCATATTTTGGGATAAAATACACATTACTAGACTATGGGTATCAATTTCGACATGTCCCTATAAATCATGAAAACACAAGTGCTATAAAAAATTATAAGAACCATGTATCTCATTAAAGAACAAAACATATTGATGCAAGACATCATTTTTTGGGAGATCATTTCCAAAAAGGTGATATCACTCCTGAATACATTAGTATTGAACATCAACTTGTTGATATTTTCACTATGCCTTTGAATTCTGAGAGAATAAAATATATCAAACATGAATTAGTAATGATTAAATTTAGTTAAGTTGAATTTTATTGGACTCACCATTGAGTTTTACCCATTGTTGAGTTTTACCCACCATTGACTGTTCAGTTTCACTCACCATTAGAATTACTCACCATTGGAATTACTCACCGTTGGAATTACTCACCATTATAATTACTCACCATTGGAATTAATCACCATTGGAATTACTCAGTGTTAGGTTTACCTACCATTTTAAATCTCTTGGATTTGTCAATTTTTCCTTCCATCTATTTTTAAATCCACTATTTCTAATTTATTTATATGATTTATTTATTTATTTTTTATATTCAATTCAAATGGTAGTTAAATTGTGATTTTTTTCAAATCTCGGTTATCCCTAAATGATATAAATTATAAAATTTTATAATTCCAATGTTCTCTCCCTCACGCCTTTTCTTTCAAGTTTTTTTGAGACCCTTTTACTCATGACTGTCTACGTTCCCTTGCCTTCACCTGAACCTTCAGAACTGATAACCATGGATAGAGTGAAGAGACTTGTAGTTTATTATCCGGATGAGTCACATACTTCAAAGAAGTATAAAGGTGAGACAAGTCATCCTACTGTAGTTGAGCCAGTGATCCTCGAGCTTGATAAGCATGTAGTTGTTCCTGAAAAATAATTTCAAGCTGAGTGGTTGATTTCGAGAAAGTTGTTATTGCTCAGAGTACTGCACAATCAAGGATGGGTAGAATGGTTTTTGTCTAACTAGTGGCCCTTCCATCCTAGGTTTCTGCACAAGTTTTATCATTTTGTTGATCACATTTTCAATGAATAGGAAGAATGGGTAATAAGTAGAGTAAATGGTCATAAAGTTGTGTTCTCCTCAAAGCAATGGGAATGATGTTTAAAGGTTCCTCATGAGGGTGTTGCAAATGATTATCAAGGAACTATTATAGATAGAAGTAATTTTTTTATAAGGATGATTTAGCTGAGTTGACTGGAGATGGGATTCTAAGAAGACCAATTTCCATAGAACTTTATGGAGAATGTCACATTCTTTTCAAATTTATTCTGTATATGCTTTTTTTGAGAAAAGGTGACTTTTCCACCATGAGATATTAGGATGTGTATCTGTTGTGTATAAGAAAAAGAGAAGAAAAGATTAATCTTTATAGATATATGGTGACTCAAATGTTTTAAATGAGTAATCCATCTTCAAGGTAAAATTATTTAATTTACCCCAATTTCATTTCATCACTACTAGAAACCAAAGGTCTAATTGATGAAGGTGAAGAATCAGTAGTTGGATATGGAGGTTTTTGTATTAGAAGAATAATTTGTAAAAGGATGACAATTATTTGGAATACATGGAGAAAAAATTGGGTTGATGATATTGAGAGGCTATATGATGATTTCGACATGGTTGACCATCCTTCTAGACTAAAGGATCTTGTGGACCCTATATTGGATCCATGTAAATTTTTTGAGTATTCTGATGAAGAGGAAGAGAAGGATGTTGCCTATAGTGATAAGGAAAAGGAATTTTCTATGGATTAAGGTAGTGATATGGATTTAACTTAGATCCACCCTACTATATCTTTTGGTGCTTCTAGTCAACCAAGGTATCTCCCTATCAGAGAGAAACTATTAAAAGAAGGCAGTGATAAGGAAGAAATAGAAGTGTCAGGAGAAGAGAAATTCAAAATCACTTCCAAGTATTTTGAGGAAAATAGAGATGAAGATGAAGAAGAATAATAAGGAGAAGATAACGAATATGGAAATGGAGATGATATTAATGGAGGTTATGATGGTACTGGTGGATGTATTTGGACTGAATATATAGATATTCCTCAAGAACTTATTTCTTCTCCACATTTATCTATATCTAGATTAGAAGAGAGAACCATCCTTGTTGAAGATATGGATATGGATTCTAGAGATGATAAAGAAGAATTAGTTGAGGGGGAGAAATCCCAAATCCTAGAAAGTTACCCAGTTGATCATGATTTTGGTGAAAATTTTGTTCTGCCCATAGATTATGTCCATAAAGATGCTGAGAAAATGGAAGTTGAGACTACTACTCTTGAGAAAATAGTTGATGTACAAAGATTAGATATGTAGATGAGTGTTGTACCAACTGTGGATATGTCTACAGTTTCTAGTTATCAAAGTTTCAAGTCTCTTAGTAAGTCTTATAATAGTTGTATGGACCCAATGTTTAAGGAATTGAATAAGTTTCCTGAAATTTGAGTAAATAATGGTGGACCTAATATTTGAAATGCAATAAATCCTAAGGGATCCTTGGTTTATCAGATTGATGATATCGATGAGTTATAGAGGTTTTATTCTGATAGAGTTTTTATACCTTTCTTTCCTTCAATTTCAGTTGATGTTGTCACAAGTAGTGACTTAGATTATTTAAGAGAAAATCCACTTTATTATTTTGGTGTGTAGTTAGAAAATAAACCTAATTTGGTTACTAAGCTCAGTGATAAGGATGCAAGGAATTTTCTAGGGATTGTGATTCTGCATATTCATCCCAAGATGATGCTTCACATTCAAGAAGTGGAGGTAGAAAATAAAATATTAACAAGTGATATGGAAGCTTTGAAATCTATAATAGAGGAAATGAGGTCTTCATTTTCAAACTCCATGGTAGCCTTGCTGGCGAGGATAAAGAATATTAATTCCATGGATTCTTTATCTAGTGAACCTCCTCCTCCCCCTGTTGATGTTTATTTGATTATATTTATTGTGATAGAAGATATTAGTGCTACTTCTGGTGGTGAAAATTCCTTACCTCTGGAAAGTTTGAGGAAATTCAAGCATAACTGTGATCATGACCATATAGTTATTAGAGAGTACATTAAGGAAAATAAGTTTGAATGAGATAATATCACCAAATATATAAATTATTATATTTCAAGGATATATACTAAGCATGAGTTGAATCCTTATTTCAAGTTCTTAGATGAAAATCTAAGAATGCCTCCAATGACTAAATAATTTAAAGAGAAAGTGAATCAGTTAAAGGTGATGACTCCAGTGTTAAGACTATTTATGTAATATAATAAGGATTTATTTAGTTCTATGGAGAGTGGTGTAAACATAATAATAGATTTCATAAATATTATGAAATCCTTTATACATGTTTCTATAATTGCTATGGTGGATTATGATTCTATACTAGTTCCAACTCATATAACCCCTCTAGCTTCAACTCTATAGTTCTTCAAGCATGGTGTAACCAGAGACCCCAATGCTCCTTTACCAGCTCATTTTTAGACTTTGGATCACTCTACTAGGGAAGAAGTTTAACAACTCATGACAATTATCATTAGAGAGACTCCCTCTCTAACTGATTTCCCTACTGCTATCCCTCATGTTCCTTCATCTTCACCTAGTGAGACTTCTGCTTTGGATAAATGGAAAGGTAAATCACCCTTGATTCCTTTCACACAGCCTAATAAGAATTGATTATTAGGCTATTTTTATTTGATGGTTCTTCTTTTCTATCTTTTAGTTGAAACCTTTTAGCTATACTTTCATTGGTTTTTTTAATGGGAATTCTCTTAATCATATTCTATTCTATTTCATTTCATGTTTTCTTATTTCTTGTTTATAATCCAAAAAGGGGTAAAAGACTGTATAAAATTTATTGAATATTTTATATAGTCACATTCCTTTTATATAATCCCTTATCTGATACCATACTAATACTAATATTAATTTCCATATATGTATAAATACCTTCCTTTGATATTATCTTTTCATTGATATTATTTACTATCCAATTCCTTTTAATACCATGATTCCTTTATTTATCTTTGATACCATGTTTATAAAATTACATGATTTATGATCATAAAAAAGGGGAGATTGGTGGAACCCTTTTTTTAATGATCAAAAAATCATATTTATTATGATATTAATGAGTTTTATGTTTTATGGTAGAATTTTAAAATATAAGGCAGATTGGTGAAATTTGATAAGTATGACTCACTGTTGAAGACAAGTCACCGCTAGGGAGGACTAACTATCATACTTGACTCATTATTGAGGTCACCACTAGAATAAAGATTTGGAAAAGTATTTGAAATACTTATCATTAGCTATGTTTCACCATCAAAATAGTTTTTTAGAAAAATATGGAAAGACACACCATGCGAGGATCACTCACTGGTGAACCAAAAAATTGACAGTGTTGAAGATACATACCTTCAGTGGATGCCTTATCACCAAAATAGAAATTTGGATAAGTAATAGAATGAACTACCATCAAAGATGAGTCACCATTGAGCCTTAGTAACTGTCAGCCTAAGTCACCACCATAGTTTGTGTGACCATTAAAAGGAGTCACCGCTACTATTTTTGTTTATTTTGAATTAAATATCTCTAATAGATATATTATCAAATTTAATGCTGAAACTTATTTTAATAAATTTTCTTAATTTTTTTACAAAGATGCATTAAAGTTTGTGTTAGTTTTTCAATACAATGAGCAGAGGATTCAGATGATTCTTTGTGCATGTTACTATTAAAATAAGTATCAAACTCCCTCATACAGATACATGCATACACACATATAAAAAAATACACAAAGAGATAATCGTACACACCAAGTGAGATGAAACTATATTGAAGAATCTGAAGAGTGATGCTTGATGTGATCTTACACACTGCATCATTCTTTACACAACTGTGAAATATTGAAGTACAAAGATCATCATGATCCTTCCCATAGTCAGAACAAAGTAGTTCATGACACTCCATTCTACTACAATTTTTGGAAACACGACTCGAGCTTCATTTAGAGACACATTCAAGGAGTCACATGATACATAGCTTATCAAATAGAGCAACACAATCCTTATACATTATTTTATTTTCTATTATTTTCTATTTTATTTACATTATTATTAGTTTTTGTGTACTCTATATTTTGAACATACACTATCTCCTGTTCTATAACTGAAAGATACCAGATATCTTCTCAAACTCTATTTACACTAGTTTTCCCCTAGTGTTGTGGAAGAGGTACCTATGTGGACTATGATTTGTTTTATTCCTATACATTTTTTTGAAGAGGTCCCGTGTGACCTGGAAATCTTTACTGTTCGGTACTCGATCCAGGTTGTGGATCATAGATTATTTTTATACAATCTTCTTAGCAGTGGGTGATTGTTAAGTGGATAGGATTAAGGCTCAGATTGATAATAAACACCTTATTTTTATTCTACTGTGTTTTTTTTTCTTTAAGATTTAAATAGAATCCATTATAAACTGTAAACAAAATCACTACTTTGATAGCTATCTTTAATTAGTTTTTATATAAGGCTGCAATTAAGTAAATTGATTTTAAAAATTAATGTAGTTTTTCATAATTGTTTTAACTTATAATTAATAAATAGTTTAGAAATATTTTAAAATATCATATATTATATCAACCTGCTATTTTTATTAACTATGCTGTTTTAAATTAAACTGGGAGATTTTATTTAAACCTATTTTAGACCAAAATTTTTCTTAGGTACTCAATTCACCCCCATCTTGAGATACTCACTCCGAACAACAATACCTAAAAGTGAAATTGACCTTAAAACCTAAATTTTACCTTATTATTCCAAATATTGAATCTATTTTACCAAATTCAATTCATATAACTAGCAAAATTATATTTAAAATTAATCCCACAAACACGACGAAAAAGCGGTTTTTAAAGTGAAAAGTTCAAAAGTTCAAAATGTTTTTATCCAATTTCAATGTGAAATTAATTACAATGACCTAAATTGTATTGATTGATTTATAATTAAACTAATTATACTTTAAAAACATTTTAAAATATAATTTAACTATATAAACAAATTAGATGAAAATGCATTCTTCAAATAAAATGTAGCATTTTTCACTATTCTCCAAAAAATGAAACTTATCAGAAAAATACCAAAAATTTAATCTAAGATAATTTTGAAATTATTATTTCAAAATTTAAGTTTATTTTTTCAAAAATAAATTTATAAAAGTTTCAAAATTTATATTTAAGACAGGCGTGCCATCAAAAGGCCGCAAAATTAACTTTTAAAAAAGTATAGCATTTTATGCTCAAATTTGAATTTATTCTTATATTAAGACTATCAAAATTATTAGATGAATTTAAAAACATTTTAATATATAAATTTAATTATTATATTTTACTAATAGTTATTAATGCAATTTATAAAGAAAAAATTTCATTATAAGCATAAAAATAGTTTTTTTTTGAAAACACTTCCTTTAGGTTTAATTGGATTTTATTTTCATTTCTAATTAATTGGTAACCCATGAATTTATTTTATAAACATATGAAAAATATATTTTCATAATTTAGTTAATCTCATTCATTCCCACTATTCCAATGGCTAGGTGATAATGGTTGGGTTAAAATAATAATATTTTGGAGTTCCTTTAATCATAGTGTTTTGTGAAAAGTAATCTATCAAATAAATTAAATTTATTTTTTTTAAAAATAAAAATACATAGGGTAAAATATTGGGGTGTTACATTCCTACTTTTATCCTCTCACTAAAAATTTGAAACTTCTCTATTGTGGTCCAAGTAACATTGGGATCAAGAACTCATGATTCTCCAGCCTCGATCCAATACAATGGAGAATGACATAGTCTCCCACAAAAAAACTCAAATTGGGACATACCAATGGATGAGTGATAGCTGTTGTTATAGGAAAAATAAATCAAATAAAAGTGATGTTCCCAAGATCCATTGGAGTCTAAGTTGCATGTTCATGACATATCCTCCAGTGTTTGGATTGTCTACTCCATCTGTCTATCCTTCTGAGGGTGGAAAGTAGTACTGAGGTGTAATTGAGTTTCAAAAGAATAATTTAATCCCCTAAAAAATCAAAAAGTAAAACATGAATCCCAATCCAATAAAATGTACCTTATAAATCTATTAAAACGCACCACATATTTCACATAACCCCTCACCAAAACGTCCACGGTGCCCAACTCCTTGATCGATAAGAGGTGAGCCTATTTCATCAATAGGTTCATGTTTTCCCATATAACATCACCACCACCCTATGATCAGCGTAATCTTATGGTGAAATATATCGGGATGTCATCCCATTTCTACTGGGTAACATCCAAGGGCTGTAAAAAACCATCAGGAATACAATATTCTAACTTTATCTATAGGAACAGCAAACACCAAGACAAAAAGTCCATCACCACCTGTTTCATCCTGAGCCACCAAAACTGCATTCTCAAGCTTCGGTACATCTTGGATACTCCCAGGTGTCCCGAAAAAAGTGATCTAGTAAACCCATTAATGTCTCCTTCATGCGTTGTCATTGGAACAAAAAGACTCCCTTGAAACAATATCTGGTTTCGACCATCCTCAGACCATCCCTATAGAGCATCACTATGACCAACAAAATCATGCATCACCTCTGCATCCAAGTCTCCCCACTGAGACTCCTTCACCCTATTAATTATAGAATACTACACTATCATCTAAAATAAGAAACTTCTACCATAAACCACATCAAATTTAAGTGTAGGGCTTCCAAATCTTCCATCTCCCTCTAAGAATCACTGAATTCTTAAACAATATCCTTTTGAAATTTCATACTCAAAGCACCCAACACAACATTTCCATTTCTTAAGGTGTAGGATATCTCAAAATCATATTTATGAAGAAACTCCATCAACCTCCATTGCTACAGATTCACATCATTCTGAGAAAAGATATACCTTAAGATCTTATGATCCATGAAGACCAAAAAGCTATCCCCAATGAGGTAATGCCACCATATTTTCAGTGAAAACACAACCACTAATAACTATTGATCATGGGTGGAGTAATTAAACTTATGGGGACATAAATTCCTAGACCCATAAGATATCACTAATTTTTGTAACATCAAGAAACATCCCAAGACTAGGCAGGAATCATCACATAACACCTCAAACATCATCCCTTACTTTGGAAAATAAAGAATTGGATCATTGATAAACTTCACCTTTAGGAATTCAAACACTATCTAAAAATGATATGTCCATACAAAAGTCTAGTATTAACTAGCCAGAGTTGTCAACAAGGTCAAAATCCACGAGAAATTAGACATGAACCTCCAATAATAGACCACAAGACCCAAGAAGCTATGAATCTCTACCAAATTCTTGGGTGATGCCCAGGAAAAAACTGCATCAAAATTTAATGGGTCCATGAAAAAACCCTGTTGAGACACCACATACCTAAATAAATGCACCTCTTCTGTTTAGAAATTATACTTAGAAAATTTCATATAAAGCTGGTGGTGTTGAAGAACATGAAATACAGCTCTGATATGATTGACATTCTCCTTTTTTGACTTCAATTAGAGCAATATTTCATCAATGAACATGACTATGAAATGGTCTAGTAATTCATGGAACATTGAGTTCATGAGCCCCATGAACACATCTAGTGTATTCATGACACTAAATGACATGAAAAAAACTCGAAGTTCCCATACCTATATCTAAAGATATTTTTTGGGATATCTCCCTCTTTCACCCTTAACTGGTGATATCTGGACCATAGGTTGGTCTTAAAAAACCAACTAGCCCCTCATAATTGATTGAAAATATTTTCTATCCTTGGAAGAGGGTATCAATTTTTTATTTTCACCCAATTCAACATCCAATAGTCTATACACAACCTCATACCACCAATTATATTCTTAGAGAATAACATTATAGCACCCCATGGATACACACTACACCAGATAAAACCATAATGAACCAGATAATTTATCTGAATTCTCATCTCCCACAGCTCATAAGGTTCCATCCGATAAGGATCCATCGAAATCATAGAAGCACTAAGCTATAAGTCTACCCCAAACCCAAAATCACATCTAGGGGGTAGCTCCAAAACATCCTTAGAAAAAACATCTAGAAAATCCTTGAAACACATAGGATCCTCCTCTATCCCAATTTCCAATGATTCCATAGATAACTCATTCATAAAATAAATAAGGGGCTCCACACATTTACTGCCCACCAGACAACTCAAATTAACAATGAAAACCCTACACTGACCATCCAAATCTAAGAAAAAAATATCCTCTAGAAGTAGTAGATAATACCATTAATGTAATACAACCATTATATTACAATAATTACATCGTATGAATTCATCTATAGTAAGAAAATATCCCCATGATATTGATATGGCTCCATCATCAGTCTACACCCCTCAAACACATCAAACATGCTGGTTTAGCCTATAATTTGGGTAGTCAACACCTAGGGAACAAGAAGCCTCTCTACATATAGTCCCAGAGCATGAAATAGAGTGAATGAAACAAAGGAGTGTGAAGATACAAAATTAAACAAACCACATACAAGGTTAGAGAACAAATTGATCATACCTCGAATTATATCCAATCCCGCTGGCACTACCTCCTCCACTGTATGCAATTGACCACACCCTGCTCTTATGCCTATCTGCTAATGAAAACCTCCACATCTATACTTAGGTTGAGGTACCTGAACATGAGAAACATACTAAGGTTGACCTCTACCTGATCTATCCCCTCTCAGTAGAACATAACACTACTGTACCTACTGCTAAAATGGTCTCACTAATAGCTGCTATTGAGGATGATGTTAAACTTATCCACCTCCACCACAATGATATCAAAGAACCACTGGCATTGATTCTGATGATGGACACAGACCCTAAAAAAATAACACCAGAAAAAATCTCCCAGGAAGATCATAAAAACCACTAACTCTAGAAGGAAGGAAAGAAAGCTACTGAGGTTGACTCCCTGCTGGTCAAAACCACAAAGGCCTTGGCACCTTAGACCTTACACTAGAAACTTTTATCCTCAAGAAACCCCACTAATTCCCCTATTAGAGTAAAACTCATAATAAGTTCATACTCTCAATCACCTTTGCCTTTTTCTGAAATTCTAAATATATTGGAAATGTAAAAATAGTAATTGCATACTGGATAGAAGGACATAATGCTTCCTCACAAAGCTACCCTTGTGACTCCTATTCTAGAAAAGGCCTAGAAAAAAATGAAACAAATCCTTGAAATTGATTCCTAGATATCTCACAAATATACTCCCCTAATAAAGAGAGAGAATCTCCTGTATCTTCACTGACTTCATGGTAGAAGAGAGGAACTATTCCTAAAACTCTTTCATAAAGTCAACCCATGAAACATCTACCTCCTTCCTCTCACTATGATACAAAATCCATCATTGAAGCATAGTTCCCCACATCTGACTGACTTCCAAAGGGAACCAATACTCCTTCAGGGACCAGATCAAACTGAAGGTGATCTCGAGATCCTCTAACTAGCTATCTGTATCTATATTGGATGCACTTCCCTCATACTTCCCCAATGCTCACCACTAAAAAGTGAACAATGTTTTTTACACCGATTATCCTTCTCAATTGGATTGACCCTCCGATGATCAACTGGACCAGCCCACCGAACCTCCACTTATTGAACCACATGAGGATGATGACAATGATCCATAGATAAAAGATAACTAAATATTTCTTAAGCTTGGTAGTATGTAATTTTATTAAGATTTATTTAATTCATTTTAAATTTTCAGAACCCAAACCACCCAATTCAATCAAGAACACAAGTCAATCATGATTCATGTACCTATCATAGATCTCTAATTTGAAAGTGAAAACACCTAACTTAGTTGGTTGGTAGGCTTAGAGTCCATGCATCAGATCATGGGGGCCCTACAATCCTATGTCCTAGCCAGCCTTCCATAGCCTATGTCATGCACGAAGATCAACTGACATCCTTTCCTTTCTAACGCATGCAATCCTCATGGTTTTTAACTCCAAACTCCATAATATCTCTCAAACATCACCTTTGGTACCACTCATTCATGACCCCCATCCAAAGGTACCCATCCTAGGATGGAAATGAAGGAAGAGAGATAATGACCCATGAGCCCTACCTCTAGTAGGCCCTCAGTTGGAAACGAGCACACAAGGTATAAAAATATCACAAATGGGAGGCATTACCTTATGCAATATATGTAGGATAGGGGGATATAATATACATAATAAATCAAGTCAATGATATAATATAAAATAAATTAACCCAAAACCATCCCACAATTCATGTATAAAATGAATAAATATAGATAAAAGTCTCCAAATAAATACCCAAAAGAAAATCTAAGGGAGTGACACAATGAAAGTCTAAAAGTCCAAGATAGTAATATTCATCAAAATCCATGTAGACTTCCTAGAAACCTAAAAAAACTGTATATAAATGGGGTGAACATACAAGTATACTCAATAGAAAATACAAAGTCTCTCATGCACATGTGAAAAAAGCATACTAATGAACCAGTGAGAAAACAAAAGAACCAACAACACCTAAATAGTTCAAAAAACCATCCCATCCTCACCAGGGATCTCTCACCAAGTAGAAAAAATTAAATTATAATAACATAATAAGAAAAATATTGATAAAGGGTACCCCAAACCAATTTATCATTGATTTTATACCCTCACACTCCAACTTTGTATGTCCTGGTGCTCTCATCTCTTCCAAAAATCACATCATGCCAAGAACCTTTCATCAAAATTGTCCATAACATTAAATCTTTCCTAAATACACCTAATCCATCACATCACATCTCACCTAAAGACAACTAGGCCATCACACCACATCTCTCTCTAAGACACTTGGGCAATCACACCACATATTTCCCAAAGACACCCAAGCAATCACATCACATATCATCCACAAACGTAACCAAATTAGTAGGGTATCATGAACATGAAGGACATAAAACTTGTTACCTCCTCCCAAAATGAATAATTACCTCCATAAACCACCTCATCACCTCATCAAACATCACTACAGTGCACTTTTTACTTCTATCCATCACAACCCATACACATAATCATCACTTGAAAGAGAGAAGAAGTATCCATCTATCTATTATCACCACCAGGATATTGGAACCCCCCCCAATATATGGGCGTCGACACATGGTGCTTGACATGGGTGGGGTGCATATAGAAAATCATAAGGAACATACATGGTATATATATAAATCTACACACAAGAATAACCTATGAGTTAACCATAAAGCACTAACCAACTCATATAATCACCAACCAACCTCACAACACTTCCACTTTTGTAGCCACTACTAAATGAAAAACCCCACATAACATGGTATAACCCATAAGACACTTTTCATATTATTTATCAATTTTATACAATTTTCATGTTTTATATTACCAACCAATTCCATTTAGATCATCTAATTAATTACATTATTCATACCATTTAATTTCACATTAAACATCAAACATATTTAACCACACTTCCCATTTTTAATTCATTTATTAGAAATTCCATACCATTAACCAAACTATCACATTCCATTTCAATCATTATTAACCAATTCCATCACTACCCAGACAACTAGCATATCACAAAACTACACAAACAAAAAACCCATTATCCTCATCAATCCAACCAGCCCCACATCACTACCATTCAGAACCACATCCAATTACTTCTTACCACAACCACATAAAAACCACTTTTCCACCACCATCGCCCATAGAATGACAAAAAACTCATCACATAACCTCCCACATCATAACTACACTTAATCATCTCACAACATGGAAAAACCACAACACATCCACCCCAAATCACAACTACACATCACCACCCCACAACATAGCCATACAACAAAAAATCCACCCCACATCACTACCAAACTTCAAATCACTTTTCACAACACAACACATAATATTTTTCAGATTATCAAGTGGTTTTAATCAATCCAACTTATTTATTTTTGGGTAATTCTCACAAAACCATGAATCTTCTAGGGAAAACATCTCATTAACCTAATATAAGTGATTATCCAATCACATTTAAATTGTTTTCAAAAAAATTACAAACAAGGTTCCACAACATATGTAAAATTAGTACAAAAAAACCACCAATGAACATAATTTTCTATGGGGAATTTAGCTCATATAATCACAATATCAATAATAATATCAAACTTGTAAAAAAATACAGTTCATACCCCCCTTAAATTTCAATTAAACCGATTAATTATCTTAATTAAAATGAATTCAAACCATATTCCCAAAGGTAAATAAAATCATAACCCATTACACATGATACACTGGATGAGAAACAAAGGATTCCCACCATAAATGGAGATTTCTAATCCACTACACATGGTTGGAATAAGAGCAAGGCCACCAATGATTACCACAATGAATAAGATCACCTTATTCAACTTAAACACAACAACTAACAAAATCTCCTTATCAAAACCCAATAAAACCACTAGTTTCCCCAATACAAGCCCCTCCTAGATGAATAAACTGAGATAAATTTGAAGAAAAATAAGAAGGGGACTTACCAAAAACCACCACAGATCGATCCTCTAAGACCAGGGTTGAAATCCACTAATTAGGAGATGAAAGGACTATTTGGAATACACTTGGGTTACCCAAGAAATAAGAGAAAAGTTTGTAATGTGATTAGGTCTGAGGGGATATGAGAATTTATGCCCATACTGAAAAATAAGGACACAACACAACCCAAAGTACCATGCCACAAAACCACTGAAAACAAAGAGGACCACAACACAACCTATGACACCATGCCACTATGATTTTGGTCAAAATCACACCCAAGCTTTGTAGCTACTCCAAAACTTCATATTTTTAAAAAATGGAAAATACTATGGAAAATCAGGATAGCTACATCATAGGCCATTAGTACTCAAAAAGGAGGTTTCACTACAGCCCTACTCTAAGGCAAATCAGTTCCCAAATTAGAAGAACCATTGAAAATTGACCCCCAGGACTCCATTTTTCTATTGGGGTCTCCACGCTGCAACCTTTATCCACCAAGAGGGGCTATTCCATAACCAAGGCTTTATAATGGATCTACCCCTAAAATGGTAGTAGCTCTAAAAACACCTCCGACCGCTTACTACACCACAATCGACTTCTCTACACCACGACCTTGCCTTGAATGAAAGAGGAACAAAAAAGGATTCACTTGATCTACCATACCACAACCTTCCACTCTACGACACAACTAATCCCTTATGATGCAGCCTCCTACTCCACATCGCAGAATGAATGTCAGTTAAATTTTCCAGTTGCAACCTCCCTTTTTTTCCATCTACCCTTAGAACCTCATCTAGAAACCTTTAACAGTATAATTACCACAATGTAATGGTCTGGAATGTCTAGGATGTTATAATATTCCTTAATTTCAACTCTTTGCACCTATATTAAAACTCCATAACTTCATTACATCAAATTTTATGATGTTAATTTATTTTGTTTACTCATAACTCTTTCTAAGTACACAATCATCATCCTTGAAGCAGTTTCCATCGAAAATTTCCTTGAAATATTTTATAAATAATGTAAATATTTAGATTATCAATTTACCAAAACATCCTAAACTCTTTTAGGATAAAGTGATATCCAATTTATTATAGTAACTAATATAATACTTTACATTTCTCTTTACCATCATATATTATTTTTTTGGATACTAAGTGATACACTTTGTGTATTGGATAGTATAAACCTTTAGAGAATAGTGATGTTCACTTGTTATGAAAACTAAATGTAAATATTCACTTTTTTATTTAATTTCCCACATTCTAAAAAATTTAGGATATAAAGTGAAAAATCACTTTAATATTGGATTGGTATAATCCTTTAGGAAATTGTGATATTTTCATTTGGTAACTAAATGTAACCTTTAACATTATTACCACCACATATCTTAAATTCTTTTAGGATATAAAATGAAAAATCACTCAATTTTTATTTGTTAAATTTGAACATCTCTAAGTTCAAATATACACACAATAGTCTCTTAGACACTATTCTTCTAAGGTATACAAACTGCTTTGTGTTTATTAAATAACACTTATTTCCTCTTAGTGAGAATATTTAACAAATAACCTATCATATCAATATCATATATGGTAATCTTTGTGTTTGTAATATTTTACCTTTTGAAAAGAAGGATTTATTAAAATATACTGCTGATGAGTGGAGGAAACACATTTAATCATCTCATTTTTTTATAATAATATTTTATTAATGAAAAACATGTCTTGTCATATAAGATAAATTAGATGAAGATACACATCCCTTACTTAGATTCATCTAAGATTTTCATACATTAAAATATCCAATGTAATAACTATTTTCTCCATCACTTGAATGGAATTTAAAATATATATCAATTCTTCCCTCTATTTTGAACTCCTATATATTAATAACACTTGTAAAATATACATTTGGTATAACATACCCTTAAAATCAAAGAATCAATTTATATAACATTAATACCAGGAATGGAAGTTCTATGAATTTTCCTAACACTCCTTCATGTATTTTTTATAATTCCATCATATGGAATAATTAATACTTCTTAACAACCCTAGGTTTTAATGACCTTGGATTGTTACTTAAAGAAACATTATTAGACTTTACAAAAAAATTTCTTCTCACATTTAGACTTTTACCTATTTATAATGTATGTACTTTACTAGAACTCAGACATCACATGAATAGTTTATATATTCTCAATTATTTATAATATTGGTTAAATTTTTTCTTGAACTCATTCATATTTTCAGAAAATTTCCATAAATGAAATTTTGTATGAATTCCTTAACCAGAATAATATTTATAGGAATTATTAAGTGTCTACAAGCATATTCAATCATATTGAATATTATTGAAATTCCCAATCATATTGAGTATATGATACTATAATTCATCATTTAAATTAGTATATAGTTCCATTGAAACCTTAAATAAATCATTTCCTGCCTATATAAGCATCTTGATTTTCTTTTTGAACTTCAACACTTGGTAACTCAGGAAGGAATTATTTTAACATATATAACATTTATCTTGATAAAGAAATTTTTCTTAAGCTATTATTATTAGGTGTTTCTTACTTTAAACTTATAATTTCAAGGATTAATTTTTAGTTTTATGATGATAAATTTATCTCCATTTTTTTATCATATGAATATAATGTATTTTATATTTTCATTAAAGAATTTTAATGATAGTTCTCCCACTAAAATTGATGACGTTATACATTATATCTATTTAGGGAGTCAAGATCCATATTTCACCATATAATGAGTTTTCTACAACATTAATCTCACTACATAGTTATTTAGGAAAATAATAATCCTAATCACAATATTTGTGATTCTTGGATAGTTAAAAAAATAACTATTTATCTAAATACTTCATATGGATATACTCAACTCTATTTTTCTAGTATCTTAACTACTAGGATTCCCCATTTAGTGTAACATAAAGAAAATGCTAAAAAAATTTAACATTGAATAATCCAGGGGAACCTGATTAATCATGAAACTATCTGACATGACAATCCAGATTCATTTATTAATTTCTTTATTTAAATAATATAATCTAGTGGAACCCATTTAATCATGAAACTAACCAGTTGGATGATTGAGGTCTTGAAAAGTAAACATTTAGAAGAAATCTCACACTAATTATTTGAGGGGATTTCCTTTTTAGTGTCACACCAATTTAATATACATAATATGAATATTAAATTCATAATTATTACATCTTATGTAATCATTATCTTCTCATGTTTTATTCACTTTTTTTATTCATGAATCCAAAAATTTTGTTTTTGGAATCCTTATTTCATCCACTAAATTAATGTGTTTACACCGCATTAATGTGTAACTCTTTACACAAACCACAATATGTGTTACTTATCCAAAAAATAGAATTCAAACATATTCATACATATCCAAATACATTATATGAACACGGTATATAAACTCTTCATTTAAAGGTACAAAGAAATATAAAATTGATAATATTCACATGAGTAAGCCCAAATAAATAGATAGCCAACCCCATTCACCTTTATAGAACATGATATAAGGCTCCAAGATGGTTGGTGGTCCAACCCAAAGTACCTATACCTAAGGATACTTTTCATAAGATAGAATTAAATTCATTATATCTTTAATATATAGTATGAAAAAACTATACCTAACAAATAAATTCAAGTGAATAACTTCAATTATAAACTGAGGCCAAGGCAGATGAAAACTAAATTTTATCGAGTTGTACCTAGTATGTAATGCAAGGATATATATCATAAAAGTAGTTTAAAAATTAAACTAAAGCATACACATTCATAATATAATTTAAATAAATTAAAAATTTAAATATTTAAACATGATATTACCATTTATAAACTATTCATAAATAAAACGTAACTATAAACCCTTTTTTGAATTATCTAACATTACAAAAATTCAATAATTTTGAATATAAAATCTTTTAGACTCAATCTAATATGAACTCTTTCATATTATTTGTTATATTTAATTTCAATTTATTATTTACACATTTTATCAAATAAATAATCAAAAACCTTTTTAATGCAGTTTAAATAATATCATTAAAAAACCTCTTTTTAATTTGAATATTTTAAAATTAATTAATTATGAAAAATTTATAATATTAAATATAAACACCTTTTATATTTTGAACTTTTTATGAGGTTTATAAACTCTTTTATAAATAAATTTTTAATCATTAAATAATCACTTTATTTAAAGATATTAAGATTTCATATAATTTTAGGTAAAAAGGTTTCAATACCCTTTATAATGATTTATAAAATTTATCAACCATAAAACTGTGAAAAGGATATTATTAATATTAATTATTTAATATTAAAGGAATATTTATAATAAATGTTTCATAAAGTCCTGACTCGATGTAGATAATCCACCAATGACATCCGACAGCGAGGGCTCAGGCGCGCATGACCAGAGCAAGGGGAGGTTTTTGGTTGGATCTAATAGAGATAGTATTCAATGGTGGGTAAGTTGGATATATTGGCTCAGTGCAGTAGTTTAGAGGGGGACTGAGGTAGATAAGGGTGATATGGTGGTCTCCTCCAGTGTTGGTGATGAGTGTTGGCAACAACTAGGTGAGGGAAATGTCAGAGGGTGGGGGAAACTACCGAATAATGAAGTAGGGTAGGAAAATGTCTCCACTAGTGATAGGTTTGGGACCTTTAGGTCAATTAATAAATTAAGGCTTTGGGACTTTATATGTAATAGGGAATGAATGCCATTAAATATAAATTAATATGATCTTGATGGGTAGACTATCTTTTAGGGGTCTATGAATTTCATTTTTGTCCTATGCATGTGAGGTGTGTATGTGTGATTTGCTATAATTATGCCCCCCAAATATTTAATACATATAAAAAATTTATAAATAATCTAATTTAATTCTCAATTGAATTTCATTTTTAAATAAAAATTTTATTTTTTCACCAAAACATTTTTGATAATTACTCAAAATAATGATATTTTATTTTAAACAACTTAAAATTAATTATCTATGAACAATTCATAATTTTAAATATAAACTTATTTACATTTGACCTTATTTTACAATTTATAACCATTTATAAATTACCCCTTATGATTTCTAAATAAACATTTTATTTCTAGATCACAAGGAATACTAATAATTTGGTGAAAGATATTTTAAATACTAACATTTAATATTTAGAATATTTTATTGATAAATGTTTCATAAAAATTTATATAATTAGTTATAAATGATTCATAATTAATTAATTTATAAACCATTTATAAATTAAAATATTCCCAAATACCATTTTCTATAAATTATAATCATTTTATAAACCATAAGAAAAATGTTCAAAACATATTTTTTTTGAAATTTTCAATGTACCATTATTCATAATACTTATTCCATATAAGGGTCATTTTCCATCACCCTTACACAACACTTTTTGTAAGATTAATCTTCCTTGACCCTTACACAGACACTTTTCATAAGGGTAAATAGCTTTTACCATTACATGAATCACCCGAGTAAGGGTAAATCTATGATTACCTTTAATGTGAATATCTCACGTAAGTGTAACTAAATTTGTAAACCCATTTACAATTTTAAAAACTAGTGATTTAAACATGATTAAAAATTGAAGATTTTTTTTCTTCCAATCAAGTTAATAGATTAATTTTATCATTTTTGATGAATCAAACCATTTATTTTGGATTGTTGTCATATAAAAATATCAACCAAAGACAAACCAGTAACATAGAATATATCATGTTTTTCATAAATAGAGATAAATCCATGTTGATCTGATGATGATGCTTGTTCTGATACCACTACTGGGTTTTTGAGGAACATCACATGATATTTTAGCAGTATAAGAATACCCAAACTTGAAGGAACTATATTCAAAGAGAAGTAACATAGATCATAAATAAATACATGAAAAATATAACATACCTGGTTCATGTTTGTAGCTAATTTATTCTTCCTTTATGTGGGGAGAATTCTTAAGGAAGATCATTGTAGCAGAAGACAAAAACCTCCTACCTCTGAAGGGAGTACATTGGCTGATGGACCCTGATCTAAATCATAGGATTCCAATACACTTGAAGAGGTTATATAATCTTCATTGAAGGTAATGAACAAGCTATGGGAAGAAAGAGAGCTTGGAGAGGCTTACAAATAAGTAGATAATCACAACATGAGGAATCCCATCCCATTATATAGCCTCCCATGATGTGTTTCATTTAATAAAACATTCCATCCATAATCAATGTATTCATATACATTTATTAAATTTTTCATTAATTACTTGAATACCATTAAATGAATATTGAAGACATTTAATACATTCATAATGGATTAATAACTGAAATTAAACTATGTGAAAATAAGGTGAAAAATGAATGCATTAATCCTATATTAAATTGTGTACAACATATATATACATTTTAGTGTACATATCCTATAGGGAGTTCAAAATAACACAATTAGAATGAATAATTCTATTATAAGTGATAATTTAGTGCACATATATCCATTAAATAAATTCAAAATTATCCCCCTAATGGATTTTTACTATTTTATCAATAAATTGATTGTCATGCATACTTGTATCAATATTTTTTTTATTTTAATTGATTATTTATGACCTAAATGATCATGTCATATGTTTAATGTGTCAGGATATGTAAACTTCATGTTCATCATAATTGATTCAATTCTACATGAAAAATTATTTAAAATCAATTTTTATCTATTATGAATGCTTTTTATATATAGAGGTATTAAACACCATCATTATCTAGTGTATTTATATGATATTAATTTTCAATAATATCATTTATGTTTAATATAACTCATTGAGACTTCATATAAAAAATAATTATTGATTTAATTTTTTTGTATTACTAGGTAAGAACATATTCACATTTCTAGAGCCTTTGATAAAATTTAACCACTGGTAAACGTACTTACATATCATTTTCTAACTCTTTAGGAGTTTTGATTAATAATAATCATATATGAGTTATTTTTAAGAATTTAATTGAAATAGTATTTATAATTTTTCTTCTTCAAGATCAACATATATAATATCTTAAGGATCTTTCCATTATGCATGTTCATATTTATCAATATAATATAATCTTAATGGGTTAGAATCATCACCTAGAGAATTATTTTTTATGATTTGGAACTACTTATTTAAAGGTTTTAAAATGTATATACTAGGGAGACAATCCCCCACATTTTTAAGGTTGATAAATATAGTGAAGATGTAATATGGAAAAATATTATAGATTCACAACACACACTTCATCACTATTAAAATTTATAATTCATAGAATAATTTTTATAACAACATTCACTTTTCCAAATTAATTATAAATCATTTGATCAAATATAATCAAATATTAAAATATTCATGATAAAATTTCAAGTGTGATTAACACAAATCATATCGTTTTTTCATGAATAATTTCATTATATTTAATGAATGAATTAATGTAATTAAAATTACATTCAAAACAGGAAGTGAATTTATTCATTAGATATCAAGATTCATGTATGATAATTCATTATTTATTAATAATAACCATATAGTTTTAAAATACAAATTTATTTACCATGATGACCATTGTTTAACCACTCCTGGTAGTAAAATTATTTTCATAAAATATATTATTTATCAAATATATATAATTATATCATCTCATCATTGAACTATAAGAATAAGAACATATAATTTAGGAGATAAAATCGACACAAGCTGATATTGAAAACCCATAAGTACATAATAATTACTAATAATTTCTTTCTTCGATATCATTGATACAAGAGAAATAATTGATAAACAAAGATATTTTTAAAAAAATTTCAAAAGAAACTATTTTTATATTATCCTTCAAGGATTCCATATTTTATAAATATTAATTTCAAAAGAAAATGTTATTATTTATTATAAAAATAAGGTATAATGATTATTTGAAAAATAAAATATTAACCCCAAACATGATTTAAAATAATATAATGTATATTTTCATTCACTTCAGTGAATTAATTGAATTATTTTAATAAATATTCTCATTAACTTCAAAAAAAAGTTCAAGTTTTATATTGTCTCCAAGACAACAACATGAATATTCAACTAAAAATTTTCATCCACTCTGGGGGATGAATATAGATAAAATATATTTATTATGTTCTTCATGAACAATTTATTTCTCTCAAATATTTTCTAAGAAATAAAATGAAAGAGAAAAGAAATAAAATAATACAATAATTTAAAATATATAAAGTAAATATAATCTCTGTAATGAACATTTATACATCATAATAAATCTCAACACCTTCAGGGTGTATAATGAAATTAAAGATGTCAAATTTCATGGTTTATTTCCTGATTATCATACTTCACTTTGGAACTTTAGCATGCGATAAGTCTACCACTTCCAATGGCGTCAATTTATCTTTTATTTAATGAAAAACATTTTTATGGAAATTGACCACATTGATTATTTTCATAGACTCAATAATATCCAATTAGATTCAGTTCTAGGAATGGAGTGGAATTTTACATTCATGATACTTTATTGATATTTAAGAGCTCATAATTTTTCCCACAAAAAAAGATCAAGAAAATAATTCAAATATTTTTCATTTTCATAAAAAGGGGGAAATTAATATAATAATATATGATATAAAAAATAATACTCACCCTTTTCATGTAAGAATTATATATGTCAATGATAAAAATGAAGGCAACATCATCATGATGAACAATGTGAAGAAGATGACCATGCTGATATTATGTTGTGAGACCGATCAAGCCTTGATTGAAATCATGAAGAATTTAAAAATTAGAAAGATGTGATTGATTATAGGCGATGTGTATCATTGATGAAACATGTGTAAAATATTAATATGATAATGATATTGAAAAATAGAAAGAAAAATATAAGAGAAAGATAAGAATTAGATAGACCACAATAAAACACACTAAAAATCATCACATTTTACTAATCATATCTCCATATATATAGAGTAAATAATATTTGATCCAACAGTTAAGGTTAATCCTAATCATATCAAATCCAACAATTGGAATCCAAAAGTTGACCATGTAAAAGGTTTGACAATTAAAAAGGCTTATTTGGGAAGTGAGGATTCCTAATAATTATTGTAACATCCCCGATAAATAAGCAATAATACACTTTTCATATTTATTAATATTTGTGAATTAAATATTAATTTTACATTAAAGGGGATGCTATGTTCTATAGCGTACCCGATACAAAACAACATGTTTCTTTGAAATCTTACGTTGCACACTAATAATATAATATTATTATTTTAAATGGCCGTTAAATCATAGTCGTTGTATTGGAAGGAATGAACAAAACTGAATACAATATGATTATACATGTTTGTTAAATGTAATTACATTTATCCAATAAATGTTAGAGTCTTAAAATGTGAATGAATCTAATTTTAAGAAAAATTTACATTAAAAGGTCGATTTACCGCCTTTTAATGGTGAACCCTTCTTAAATATAGTTTTTTTCACTTTAATACATTCTATATGACCAAATAAAATCCTTATTTAGAATGGGGACATCAAAATTTACTTTGTGTAAATTTTTGGAATTTTTCTGAAAAAGTTCATTTTTTATGAATAGTGTAAATATTGTATTTTAATTCAAAACTATGTTTTATATAATTTATTTATATGGTTAGATTATCTTTTCAATTGGTTTTAAAGTGTAATTAGAATATATTTTTACCATTTAATCCAATGTTGGTCATTGAAATTAATTTCACTTTGAAATTGGACATAAACAAGTGTCAATCTTTTGATAGTTATTGTTTCTTAAAAACACTCTATTTGTTTTAACAACAGGAATTAATTTTAAAATTAATTAATGACACTTTTTTGTATTTAATTTGGTAAAATAGAAATCATTTTTTAATTTGTAATATCAAATACATCTTAGGCTGAATTTTTGATATTTTTCTGAAAAACATCAATTTTTGATGAATAGTGAAACCACTTAGTGGTAGTTAAAAAAACTAACTTTTTCATTTAAATGAAAATTTACCACTTTTGTGAATTGAATTTCAAAAATACGACATACATGGTTGTTATAAAGAAGTAAAATGTGGTTCATTAAGATGAAAATAATTTTTGGTGAATAGTAACTTTTGACTTTTATTTACCACAGTTAAAGGTAAATAGGGTAATTCAAGGTAAAAAGAATATTATAATAATTCAAAATTATCTTAAAACTTGTCCAAATCTTATTGGTTGAGTCATTAACTACCATGGGAATCTTTGGGTCTATTTTGGGACCCCATTGAGCCACTTGGGAGTGATAATGACAATTTAGATTAATTAACTTAAAGTAAAGGCAAAAATGACAAAACCAAATATCTTTTAGTAAATTAATTTTTATAAGGGGATATATAAATTATCTTTTCAACTATAAATATTCATTATAAATCTCAAAAAATTTCCTACATCATTGTATTTTTTTTATAATTTTTATACATCAAATAAATTAAATTATTTATGACACAATAATGATTCAGTATTTACCTCATTAATAAATTATTTAAATAAATAAGATTATAATGATTAAATTATTATCCAAAACATGTCCAATTCTAATTGTATGATTTTATTTCGAATATGAGTCATCCTATATTCGACCTTAATTATTTTTGGACCATTAGAAACCAAATATCATTATATTATAAAATAATATTTTCACACTTTTCTAAAGAGCCCCTCCTCTCCCTTATAAAAGGAGACCACTTCTAACCAATTCCTCACACCTCTCAAGGCATTTGGCTTGTCCAAAATCTGCCCAATTACACTCCCTACATCCCTATCCTCCTCCTATAATCCTTACCTTAGGAAGAAGACACTTCAAGAAGTCCTTTGGTTCAAACCAAAGAGAGTTACCCAAATTAGAGGTAACAAATTATCTTAAATTATTTTCTTTTATTTTACTTCTCCAACCCCTAAAAACATTTTATTTACTTTATTTTGTAACAAAAACAGTATCCTAAATATACTAGGATGTTTTTATGAGAATTATTCAAACTACACTTACACACAACTCCATCTAATGGATGAAGAACATAATGTTTCTGTGGGTGACAAACTAACGCCTCACGAAATGATAATTGTTCAATTACATCTTACCGCCTCTCATGGTGGCAATTATGATGGAACTGTATTTATATATGATATATATTATGTTTATTATTTCCTTATTCTTATATACTTCCCAATTATATCAAGACTTTATGGTTTCCATAGTGGGTAAATACAATAATCTCATTTGAGGAAGTGCGGACTACCGCCCCCTTAAAGTGATGTGACTCGTTAATGCATTATGTGGGATGTATAAAGGATAGAGTTAATGATATTATATATTATATTATACTGGAATTATAATATACCTATGTATAATTATGTTTTAATTCCATTAAAATAATAAATATAAATGAAAGTAGCGTTCATGCGTACGTACGGCTTACCGTCTCCATGAACGGTGCATTTCATTTCTTACCTCCAAATGTTATGTACTATTATAAATACATGTATATACTGAATAAATATGATATATATGATATTTAAACCATGAATATAATTCTGGATATAATGGACTATTTACCACATGGAAAACTTGTAAATTTAAGGTGTTCATTTTTGACTCAAGTACCAAATATCAACAAAATGAACGTTATTAACTTAAATGATTACATAATGTTTATAACATGGCAATAAGTTATATAAAAGGAATAATAAACTTGAAAAAGTTTCTTAAGTAAGTATAAATTAAATTTAGTTTATTATTCAGGAGATTAAAGAACGATCGAGTCAAGTCGGACGCGAGGTAAGGGATCCGACCTCTCTCTTTCTTTTCAAGTACTCTCTTTTATGTCATTTATTTTATGCTACACGTTCTTATGTTGGAGGATGTTATTTTATATTCATCATACTGTAATTTTTAATTTAATATGATTATAGACACCCTCTTACTCTCATCAATTCATTTTAAGAATTTTTAAGTGGTGCCGTTAGGCTGCTGAATTTTTGTAAGGGATTTCTTATCTCACTTTTAATTCTGTGAGATTTCCATTGTTCGCCACTTATTTATTTCATGTGGTGTATTGTGTACTGACTTTTGATGTATATTATAATTATTCTATTTATATTCACGGTATTATATTATTCATTTGGTGGTTATTAACTTTGGTTCATACGACTCGATTGATTACAAAGTGGTAAGGGGTTTTCATCTCACTTTTTATCCCCATGAGATTCATGCTATATTTTCCACTACTTTCTTTTGTGTGGTGTATGTACTGAACATGATTGTAATATTTGTGTAATATAATTTCATTTATGAGTATATAAATCTTCATTTTATGATCCTTCTTTCATGTGGCGTATGTTTTGTAAGTTACCAAATCGGTAAGGGAACCTTTCACCCTCCTCTTTTTAAAAGAATTATTTTTGTTATGTCTTTTAATTCACATATTATTATGTTGGGATATGTTATTATATATCCTTATTGATGTAAATTTTTTTTCCAAGTGATGATATACCCTTTTTATCTCATAAAATCATTTTTTTTAATTTTAAAGTGATGCCATTAAGCTGTCAAATTTTTACAAGGGAACTTCTTAACCCAATTTCGATTTCTTTGGGTTCAACTTGTTGTTATTGAATATGTCATCCTATGAATATGTGTGAATGAAATATGATAGTTGTACATTTAATTTCCACTTATATTGGGTGTATTTATATTTTTCACACATAATTATGAGATTGATTTATCCTTCATTTAAGGATACCATCTTTATAATGGATTTCATCTCAATTTACATTTGCATTGAGACTTCATTGTTGTTATGAAAAAATTCACTCTTATATGGTGTATATAGTGTACTTTGACATATTATATCATGAATCCCTTTATTCTCATGATATTATAAAGTTTTTATTAGATGATATTCTGCAATTATTTGTATTCAAGAGTCTCTCATTTTGTTAAAAACTCTTTAACAAAAATATCATTTTTAAATGTTTAAAGATTTATTATTATAAATATTTATCTTTAATGTACATGTTTTAAAAATGGTTTTGATTATTTATTTATATGGAAATTAATGTTTTAAAATTATAATTCCATTAAAAGATTCAAAGTGGTATGGGACACTTTGATTCAAAAATCCTTTTTAAATGGTTTTTGAAGATGGATTGATTATTTCAATATCTTGAAATTACTTCTTATGATTGTAAATGAAATGTTATTGGTGAAATGTTTATATTTGAAATATTTTATGTGTTATGATGGTACTTGTAAATTTGATGGGTGGTTACGTGATAAACCATATGACGAGTGGTGCCGTGAATACCAGGACGGGTGGTTACGTTATAACCTCCAATGCATTGGGTATGGAAGTCGGCCGTATGGCTATTCCATTTAGTGATATGTGTGGAAGTCAACCGTATGGTTATTCCATTTATGTATGTTTATGTCCCAAGTTACCTTTATATATTATTTGTTCCTTATATGGGTTTTATGGTAATCTTTTGGTTACAAAAGGGTAATTAATGATCTTTTATTCAGTGAAGAGTATTTACTACTTCATAAAGGTGAAAAGTATCACTTATGTTAAAGTATTTATGGTTTACTTATTGTTTTGAAAAACTAAAAGTTTTACTTCTTTGTGCATCACTTACTGAGCTTTTTATTGTCATACCAAGTTTTTGAAATGTTTTTCACAGGACATAATGTTTGATTGGGTCAAGGATGAGATCAAGGAAAAGTCTTGCTGTCTTAAATAATGAACTAGACATGACACTTTTGTTTTTCAAGAGTTCATGTTTTGTAAAAAAAAAATGGATACTGGGTAGAAGTGTCTACTTTGTAATTTTTGTAAGATGTAATAGTTATGTCCTAATTCTCTAAAACTCTAAACCTGAATAGATCCTCAATGTTAATTATTCATTTAATTCAATATTATGTTAAGGTTTAAGGTCGGGACCTTATAGTTGGTATCAAAGGTCGGTTTAGACAACTTTAGGGATTATGAATTTTTGTTAGACATATGGTTATTCCCTATCTATTATTTTAGTTAAATCCTTATTTTATAACTTTTTCAGATCAAGGAAATTCAGTTAAAAATGGAAGGAGGATGATCTCAAATGACATTCCTATCTCTTCCTGATGACATGCTTGCAATAATTATTGCAAAGTCATGTTCGGATTATTGTGAAACTTTTCCTAGCATACAACTCACTTGCAAGCAGTTATTTGAGATATGAAACACCTCCACTATACCTCATTATCATCATGGGTCATGGGTTGTATTTAGAAAAATCATATTTTCACAATATTCTCATATTTTCAAGAAAGGTAAATATTATCAAGGAATTTTCAAATATTTTATCTTATCACAATATTTTGAAGCATATTATGATTTTAAAAAAGGTGATGAATAAGGAGACCCTTGTGCACCCTATTTATATTTGATTTTAAAATATAGTCTCTCAGCACATACTTATGGTATTTTAAAAGGGAATTTAATTGAAATTTTCAACTCAAATTCAGTTTGACTGTTTTATAGAAATCGTGTTTTATCAGATGTTTTGAACTTATGTGTCATACATGATTATTTTCCAAAACTGTTTTTCTGTGAACACCCATATGACCCATGTTGTACAAGGTGTATTTGTATAGAGGAAGAAAATTATTTTGAAGGATATCTAAATCCTTGTTGCAATGCATGGACCTTCTACCTACGTGAACAAGATGATGATGAAACCAAATGGACACTATGATCAAGGTATGATGTTCTTCTTTTTGGGGGTTGTTTTATTTTATCATATGGTGTTGAAATAAGACTTAAAGAATTAAGATGATGCGATCATAATGAATTTGGATGAAGATGATAGGTATAAGGAAACCTTTTAGGTTAAAACATGTTAGGTTTATTTTTTAGTTTTATAAAAAGGACAACCCGTAGGATGGGTGACAACCCATCGTATCCGGCAAGGCTGTAGGAATCGAACCCACAACCGAAGGGCGATAAGGGCAGATCAACTAACACTAGCCTACTTGAAGTCCCTAGTTAGTATGACTTATAATTTTAGTAAAATGTTTTTATGGAACAATAATAAGTTGATTTTTGGAACTTATGTTCTATCAAATGGATATACTTAGTATTGAAAAATGATTTAGTGATTAAGTGATAAAAGGTTGTTGTGGAAGACGTTCTCTCTTTTAATGAAACACTATATTCCTAAGGAAGATAGAATACTATGGGATTTCAATTGTGGAATAATGGTTGAAATTTTAGTTTGGAAGAATCTATGTTTTTATTATTGACACATGATGATTTGATTTATTTATGAAAATGATTAACCTATCATGGAGAATATGTGATTAGGTTAATTACTTTTCAATATGAGACTTTATGAGAAACTGGTGTTACTTGGAGATAAATGTTAAGATGTATCTTGGAAGTCTATGTAATTAAATACTTATGATATTTGGGTTACAATCAAAGTTTGGAGTACTTTTGAAGAATTTTAGGGACAATTGTTTATTCAATGGTCTTTGTTGAACTTTGGGTTTTGTTAAGACAAATTTTGGAGATTAAGATTAGTTTCTCTTTATGTAAAAGATTATCCTTTTTGGGGATTATTTGATCTTTTACTAACCATTTTGGTTTTGGTTAAGGTCTAAAGGCATAGGAAATATATAGTTCATCTTTTTTGGATTAGGTGATTCTCTTGAAGTTGATTATATCGCTCTTAATGCGAACAAGTCATCCTAAATACTCATATTTTGGTGAAAATATGAGTTTGTGTAAGAAATATAGTAAGAGATGAAAGTATATATGACAAGTAAGTATGTTTCCTTATGTTTTTAGTTAAGATCATAAATAAATTCCTTAATGAAAATTAACTTAAAATAAAAACATTGTCTATTAACTTTTCCTACTGGTAAATCAAAGACTGTTTAACCCATCACATGTTTGTGATTTTCTGGTGGTTAACTTTCTCCCAAACATGTTTTCTATCACTCTCCATCAGAACTTGATGGTTTGTTTTCTCCTCCATATCCATGTTTTCATGGAATCCTAGTATCTGTTGTCTCAGGTAACCTTTGTACTTCTCTTCCTTTATTTTAAAGTGATAGTTTTATTGACTCTTTTTCCGATGTGGGGCTTTTAATGAAGTTTCCAAGCCCAATTTTAAAATTGCTAGGACGCAATTCCCAAAAGGGGGGAAGGATGTAACATCCACGATAAATGAGGAATAATACACTTTTCATATTTATTAATATTTGTGAATTAAATATTAATTTTACATTAAAGGGGATGCTATGTTCTATAGCGTACCTGATACACAACAACATGTTTCTTTGAAATCTTACGTTGCACACTAATAATATAATATTATTATTTTAAATAGTCGTTAAATCCTAGTCGTTGTATTGGCGGGAATGAAAAAAAAATGAATACAATATGATTATACATGTTTGTTAAATGTAATTACATTTATCCAATAAATGTTAGAGGCTTAAAATGTGAATGAATCTAATTTTAAGAAAAATTTACATTAAAAGGTCGATTTACTGCCTTTTAATGGCAAACCCTTGTTAAATATAGTTTTGGTAACTTTAATACATTCTATATGACCAAATAAAATCCTTCTTTAGAATGGTGACATAAAAATTTACTTTGTGTAAATATTTGGAATTTTTCTGAAAAAGTTCATTTTTTTATGAATAGTGTAAATATTGTATTTTAATTCAAAACTATGTTTTAATATAATTTAGTTATATGGTTATATTATCTTTTAAATTGGTTTTAAAGTTTAATTATAATATATTTTTACCATTTAATCCAATGTTGGTCATTGAAATTAATTTCACTTTGAAATTGGACATAAACAAGTGTCAATCTTTTGATAGTTATTGTTTCTTAAAAACACGCTATTTATTTTAACAAAGGGAATTAATTTTAAAATTAATTAATGACACTTTATTTTTTTGAATTTTTTAAAATAGACATCATTTTTGAATTTGGAATATCAAATATAGATTAGGCTGAATTTTTGATATTTTTCTGAAAAACTTCAATTTTTGATGAATAGTGAAACCACTTAGTGGTAGTTAAAAAAACTAACTTTTTCATTTAAATGAAATTTTACCACTTATTTGAATTGAATTTAAAAAATCTGAAATATATGGTTGTTATAAAGAAGTAAAATGTGGTTCATTAAGATGAAAATAATTTTTGGTGAATAGTAACTTTTGACTTTTATTTACCGCAGTTAAAGGTAAATAAGGTAATTAAAGGTAAAAAGAATATTATAATAATTTAGAATTACCTTAAAACTTGTCCAAACCTTATTGGTTGAGTCATTAACGACCATGTGAATCTTTGGGTCGATTTTGGGACCCCATTGAGCCACTTGGGAGTGATAATGACAATTTAGATTAATTAACTTAAAGTAAAGGCAAAAATGACAAAACCAAATATCTTTTAGTAAATTAATTTTAGAAGGGGATATATAAATTATATTTTTGACTATAAATATTTATTGGAAAGATAAAAATATTTCCTACATCATGGTTTTTTTTATAATTTTTAGACACAAAATAAAATAAATTATTTATGATACAATAATGATTCAGTATTTACCTCATTAATAAATTATTTAAATAAATAAGATTATAATGATTAAATTATTATCCAAAACATGTCCAATTGTAATTGGATGATTTTATTTCGAATTTTAGTCATCTTATATTCGACCTTAATGATTTTTGGGCCATTAGAAACCGAATATCATTATATTATAAAATAATACTTTCACACTTTCCTAAAGAGCCCCTCCTCTCCCTTATAAAAGGAGACCACTTATAACCAATTACTCACACCTCTCAAGCTATTTGGATCGTCCAAAATCGGCCCAATTACACTACCTAAATCCCTCTACTCATCCTAGAAGCCTTACCGTAGGCATAAGGCACTTCAAGAAGTCCTTTGGTTCAAACCAAAGAGAGTTACCCAAATTAGAGGTAACAGTTTCTCTTAAATTGTTTTCTTTTATTTTACTTCTCCAACCCCTAAAACCTTTTTATTTCCTTTATTTTGTTACAAAAACAGTATCCTAAATATACTAGTATGTTGTTATGAGAATTATTCTAACTACACTTACACACAACTCCATCTAATGGATGAAGAACATAATGTTTCTGTGGGTGGCAAACTAAAGCCTCACGAAACGATGATTGTTCAATTACATCTTACCGCCTATCATGGTGTCCATTATGATGGAACTGTATTTATATATGATATATATTATTTTTATTATTTCCTTATGCTTCTGTACTTCCCAATTATATCAATCCTTTATGGTTTCCATAGTGGGTAAATACGATAATCTCATTTGAGGAAGTGCGGACTACCGCCCCCTTAAAGTGATGTGACTCGTTAATGCATTATGTGGAATGTATAAAGGATAGAGTTAATGATATTATATATGATATTATACTGGAATTATAATATACCTATGTAGCATTATGTTTTAATTCCATTAAAATAGGAAATATAAATGAATTTAGCGTTCATGCGTACGTACGACTTACCGTCTCCATGAACAGTGCATTTCATTTCTTACCTCCAAATGTTATGTACTATTATAAATACATGTATATACTGAATATATATGATATATATGATATTTAAATCATGAATATCATTATGGATATAATGTACTATTTACCACATGGAAAACTTGTAAATTTAAGGTGTTCATTTTTGACTCAAGTACCAAATATTGACAAAATGGACGTTATTAACTTAAATGATTACGTAATGTTTATAACATGGTAATAAGTTATATAAAAGGAATAATAAACTTGAAAAATGTTCTAAAGAAAGTATAAATTAACTTTAGTTTATTATTCAGGAGATTAAAGAACGATCGAGTCAAGTCGGACGTGAGGTAAGGGATTCGACCTCTCTCTTTCTTTTCAAGTACTCTCTTTTATGTCATTTCTTTTATGCTACACGTTCTTATGTTAAAGGATGTTATTTTATATTAAACATACTGTAATTTTTATTTTCATATGATGAGATACCCCCTCTTACTCTCATCAATTCATTTTAATAATTTTTAAGTGGCGCCGTTAGGCTGCCGAATTTTTATAAAGGATTTCTTATCTCACTTTTAATTCTGTGAGATTTCCATTGTTCGCCACTTATTTATTGCATGTGGTGTATTTTGTACTGCCTTTTGATGTATATTATCATGATTATCATTATATTCATGGTATTCTGTGATTCATTTGGTGGTTATTAACTTTGGTTCATATGACTCGATTGATTACAATGTGGTAAGGGGTTTTCATCTCACTTTTTATCCCCATGAGATTCATGCTATATTTACCACTACTTTCTTTTGTGTGGTGTATGTACTGCCAATTATTGTACTCTTTGTGTAATATAATTTCATTTATGAGTATGTAAATCTTCATTGTATGATCCTTCTTTCATGTGGTGTATGTTTTGTAAGTTACCAAATCGGTAAGGGAACCTTTCACCCTCCTCTTTTTAAAAGACTTCTTTTTTATTATGTCTTTTAATTCACATATTATTATGTTGGGATATGTTATTATATATCCTTATTGATTTAAAATTTATGTACAAGTGATGATATACCCTTTTTATCTCATGAAATATTTTTCTGAATTTTAAAGTGACGCCGTTAGACTATCAAATTTTTACAAGGGAACTTCTTAACCCAATTTCGATTTCTTTGGGTTCAACTTGCAGTTATTGAATATGACATCCTATGATTATGTTTGAATGACCACTGATTGTTTTACACTTAATTTCCACTTATATTAGGTGTATTTATATTTTTCACACATAATTATGAGATTGATTTATCCTTCATTTAAGGATACCATCTTTATAATGGATTTCATCTCAATTTACATTTTCCATTGAGACTTTATTGTTGTTATGCACCAATTCACTCTTATATGGTGTAGATACTGTCCTTTGACATATTATATCATTAATCCATTTATTCTCATAATATTATAAAGTTTTTATTAAATTATATTCCACAATTATTTGTATTCAAGAGTCTCTCATTTTTTTAAAAACTCTTTAACAAAAATATCATTTTTAAATGTTTAAAGATTTATTATTCTAAATATTTATCTTTAATGTCAATGTTTTAAAAATGGTTTTGATTATTTATTTATATGGACATTAATTTTTTAAAATTATAATTCCATTAAAAGCTTCAAAGTGGTATGGGACACTTTGATTCAAAAATCCTTTTTTTAAATGGTTTTTGAAGATGGATTGATTATTTCAATATCTTGAAATTACTTCTTATGATTTCAAATGAAATGTCATTGGTGAAATGTTTATATTTGAAATATTTTATGTGTTATGATGGGTGGTTACATGATAAACCATATGATGGGTGGTGCTGTGAATACCAGGACAAGTGGTTACGTTATAACCTCCAATGCATTGGGTATGGAAGTCGGCCGTATGGCTATTCCATTTAGTGATATATGTGGAAGTCGACTGTATGATTATTCCATTTATCTATGTTTATGTCCCAAGTTACCTTTATCTGTTATGTGTTCTTTATATGGGTTTATGGTAATATTTTGGTTACAAAAGGTTAAGTAATGATCTTTTATTTAGTGAAGAGTATTTAATACTTCATAAAGGTGAAAAGTATCACTTATGTTAAAGTATTCATGGTTTACTTGTTGTTTTGAAAAACTAATAGTTTTCCTTCTTTGTGTATCCCTTACTGAGCTTTTTATGCTCACCCCAAGTTTTTGAAATGTTTTTTACAGGACATAATGTGGGTTAGGGTCAAGGATGGGATCAATGAAAAGTCATGCTGTCTTAAATAGGGAACTAGACATGAAACTTTTGTTTTTCAAGAGTTAATGTTTTGTAAAAAAAAATGGATACTGGGTAGAAGTGTCTACTTTGTAATTTTTTGAGATGTAATAGTTATGTCCTAATTCTCTAAAACTATAAACCTGAAAAGATCCTCAATGTGAATTATTCATTTAATTCAAGATATATTAAGGTTTAAGGCCGAGACCTTATAATTATTATGATAATTATTAAATCCATTAAATAATATTTAATAACAAATTTCTAAGCATATTTTAGTTGTATATTCTATTTTTTGAAATTATGTTGATATTGAATGCCTTAATCCAACATGGGATTATCCTTGACTCTTTTCCTTGTATTGACCCATATGCTCCCTTGTTTATCTATTCCCCACTATGTAGATTTATATGGGCCATTGATTCCTTTGGATCTTGAATAGGAATGTAAAATGGCTAGGTCGAGCTCGAACAGGTCAAGAACATATGATTTTGGGCCTTCTCTGAACTTTCTTGATTTGACCTATTATATATAAAGGATAAATTTTAAAATCCCATCCCATTTTTATCATGGATCAAGAAAGCTCACAATTAGTCTATTTTCCTAATTTTTTAAAATCTATAATTAATAGATATTTATCAAAACATGAAAAAATAATGGGAATAGGGTGGAACAAGGGTAAGTGGAACAAGGGATATGTAAACTATCAAGATTTTATCAAGTGTCATAGATTATAACCAATCGACATAGGTGAATTGGATGTGGCTTCAGGTGACGAACAACATAACACAACCGAAAAGTGAGGGCTTCCTAGGAGAAAGGTAATCAAAATTAACATCATGAAACCATTTTTAAAATTTTAGTAGAGCATCAAATTTTGTGTTTAAAGAGGGAGTGTGGTTAGCCAATGTCATTTTTGATTGAACATGGAGAAAATGTCGTTGGTTGGGTAGGAAGATTAAGGATGGGAAGAAGAAATGTGATGTGTGTTGTGGGAAGATAGGCAATGTGATAGTGAGTAAGAGGGGAGGGTATTGATGTATCAAGGATAGGGACAATGAAAATACAAGACATGGGTGAGGATGATGTTTCAACAACAAGACCGAGAGGGGAGGGGTGGGTGATTAAATATAGGGGGATGTGGTAGGATCATAAGGGATAATTATATGTGGGGGTAGATATAGGGGATGTTCAGAAAATGAGTTGAAAAAATTAAATATCACAAGCCCATGATCCGTCCTATGACCATGTGGGTAAATTCTCATAAGCATGGACCACATTTAAAATAATTGTTTTTTTTCTATTTTAACAATGAGAAAAAACCCTAACCGACTCGCTCCATATCTGTGGGTCATCCCACAAATCCCATGGACTCAAGCCCATTTTTACATACCTAACTATGTGAATTCCCTCTTTCACTTTTGTGTTTTCTCACAAAAGTTTTTATATTGGATTCGCATGTTCCCTGGTTGTCCAAATGAAGCTATCCCTATATACTCTCCAACTATTGTTCAATTTTTTATTTTTTAGATCTAATTTATTCATGGTCATGTGAATCTCCCTTAATACATGCCTCCCTTGTGATTACATGATCAATTTCCACTCATATCATTATTTTGTGCACCCATTCAGTTTTGGAGTGCCCTTCAATTGGGTGGTTTAACTGGGTTGAACAAATTTATTTTTGATGTATTTGGTTCATCGAAAGAGATGAAAAATGATAAATTCCTTATTATTTTTTTAGGGATAAAATACAAAAAGAGTACAATGAAATTATTACACCCTAGATTTATATTTATTCATCGTCGTGGTCCTAGATGAGGATCTCTTATGAGCTCCTAGTTTCCATTTCCATGCTTATGAGTATAACAACCCACATTGATACAATTTGTGAAATTTAGAGGGAATTTTAATTTTGGTTTTGGAGTAGGGGAAGTTATGTGAATAATAATTACAAGGTTTGGAACATAACTAGAAGATGTTTTTGGATGTTATTATAGTTCCAAGATACATTTTAGTTGTTTGGGTGAATGTCAAATAAAGTCTAGGGTGACCCCTTTGCTAAATTTTGATGCATGGGGTCGACCAGGCCATGACCAGTGGATGTCATGGTGTGGTGAGTTCTTGTGTCCATTTTTCTAAGGAAAAATACTTATTCATGTTAGTAACACCATATTTGAGGGTTTCATTCCATGTAATGGGGTTGGTTTATGGACCACATATTAGCATAGGGTTTTATGGTATGAAATTTTTTTATGGGTTTTTGGATAAAGAAAACACCTTTCGTAGGAAGGCTGTAGTGCAATAGGGGTTCCACGAAGTGGAGGCATGAAGCCATGGAATCCATAATAAAATGGTGGGAGACTACATCGTGGGGATACTATGGGGTGTATGACTCATTACATGAAGTAAATCATTAGGGTTGGTCATTATTACCTTTTTAAGGAAATTGTTCCGTAACCTAGGGGCCATACTATAATGTGGACATAGTGAGGCTCACAGTATAGCCCATAGGGGCTACACCATAGACCATTGGGGTCACACCATGATGGTGGACCATGGTGGAATCAACCCCTGTACCTTTTTGGGGTCGATTACTCCACATTCAGGAAGGTTTAACCTTAATGTGTCTTAGTGAGGAGGCACCACAATGTGACCCTCAAGGCCACACATGGCTAGACACCTGGTATAAAATATTGATACATTAACATCCCATAAATATGATTTTAATATCAAGGATTTCACATTTTCATAAACCCATAATATTTTAGGTTTTGGGTTTTAGAGAATTAGGGAAAAAAATTCATAAAAAATAGACACTTCAAAAAAGTGTACATTTTTTTCCACAAAAACATGGCATTAGGTTTACACCCCTATTTCATTCAATAAACTTTATATTAATTTAATATGAGTCATAATATTGGAAATATTAACCTTGATAAAGTTTATAACTATCCTTATATCCCATGAATTTTTGTTGATAACATGGGATGAGAAAAAATACTAGTAAGGGATACAAAAATAAAGGAATCCCATTAGCCCAGTGAAAATCATAAAAAATCCATGAAGTTGTTTACCTTTTTCACAATAAAACTCTGAGCACATAAATAAAATATTTATACATGTAAAAACCAATATTTTATCAACTAAAACATTTGAAACCCATTATAACCCATAAGAAAAACCATGAAGGTATCTTAGGGAACATGTAATCTTATGGGAGCATTCCTTTTAAAAACAAACTTTTCACCTTTAAGATTTCCTTACTTCATGAAATGAAAATATTTCCATAAGAAACCTTTTATTTCAAGAATAATATAGGAATATTAGATCATCATATATATAATATGTTTTAACTTGTTTTTAACCTATTTTAGAATAACTAAACCCTTGTTAATTCCATAGGAGTAACCTACTCGATTATCTCTATCATTTCTCACCTTTGAGAATAAATCATTACCCAATGCATTGGAGAGCTATATCAGGATCACCTATTATCATGAGATATATTTGTCTCACCCATAATCATATATAATAATCAATAACCATATCATAATCATTTTTTTAATATTTCACTTTTTAATCATAAAACCTTTGAAAAATTCATTTGAACACTTAAGAAAAACACTTTCAGTTATCTGATAAAGATAATAAAAATTTTCTATTTCCTTAGAATTTTTTTAAAAATATAAATTTCTAGAATATTTAGAAACCTATTTTATTTTAAAATAACCATGTAAAATTTTAAAGTAATATTGATAAAAAATAATTTCTATGATGCCGAGAAAAGGAATCCAAGACGTATTTGTTAAAAAAACATTCTTTTTGTACTTTTATAAGAAAAGTTAAAAATAACCTATAGGAAAAATGTTAAAATGATTCATTTTTAAACCATTTTTAAGAAAGAAAAACATGGTAAAAAATAAAATTTGGCAACCATTTAAGAATAAATAAGAATATTCTTGAAAAATTTAAAAGAACACGGACATGGAAGAAAAATATTTGTAAGGAAGATTTTAAAATAATTTTTTCTAAAATAAACCCCCCTTACCTTATGCCACATCTGGATTCATATGTTATATAAATCCAAAATTATAAAATTATATTAGTTTTTTACATGTTAATAAGACCTTATTATGTAAATATTCTCTTTATTTCATTTTTTCCATGTTTTATTTAGTTACTAAAATGGTTGAGTTCACATTGGATGTGTTTCGGTCGTTTAGTTTATAATATCAAAATAACATTGATGCATTGACCATGGAAAAAAGTATTATAGTTAAAATAACTCAAAAATATTAAAAATGTTATAATTATCATATTTATACATTATACACACTTTTAAAACCAACCATGTAAGGTGATCATGAATTATGAACCATGTCATTTCATTGAGATGGTAGTTCATACGTATGCATGAATGACATTTTAATTTTTATATATAGTGGAAAAGGAATAAATTAGATAATATATTAGTTTTAAAGAATCATAAATATGTTATAAAATTCATATTTATTAATTAGTTCCATCCTTATGACCATCCATGTGATGTGGTAATGAAAAATGAATGATATCTCTTCGTGGAGGTGGTATTCCACACGTATGTATGAGAGATGTTGTCAATTTCCAATGGATGGAAAGTGTAAGAAGGTAATTAATATATAATATTTATAGAATCATAATAATTTCATAGCAACTGTAATCATCAAAATCTAGAAAAACCGAAATCTATTCGAGGCAATTTAGCTTTTCCTTGTACATGGGGTAGCTACTCCCAAGAAAAATTTATTACCAAACTCTATTTACTTCCTATCCATGTCTAATATTGCCAAATAGTAATTCAAACAAAAAAACCCTATAATACCACTTTGTAACGTCCTAGGCCCAAATTCCACCCAATGGTACCTCAAACCCGGTTGGCCATATGGCCTCAAACACATCTCCCCAAATTCCAGAGGCTACCACCTAGCAGTGAGGGCCTAGGTGAGTCATTGGGGAGACTATGCCCTCATTACCATAGTATCATAGTGAAATTCAAACATATAATAAATTTAGTAATCATAATAAATATCAGTCAACTAAAATCAAGACAATATAAGAATACATATAAATAACTAGAAGTGTCTCATATAAAAAATGATGTAGATAATAAAAGTACCTAGAAAGTATCCAAAGCAGTACATGTCAATACAATACAATAAGAGTATCCCAAAAAGAAAAAAAGACCAAAAAGGTATCCCACCATCGTAAGCCTCATATTGGCCTTATTCTCCCCTTCTCTAAATCCACAGTCAACAAACTGTACTAGAGAGCTTGCCCATATCATCACCTACAACCATAAAATCTATTTGGGTCCCCAAGGAGGCCCAAACAGGGTGTGAGATAAAAATCCCAGTAGGAAAACACACAGGTCTATACAGTTCTAACAAAAATATACAAAGTACTAGAAAGTTTAAATAAAGTATCAAAATAAGTGTGTATGCCCACAACATAGGTCTACTACAAATTAAAAATAAACATCCCCTCAAGGATACCTACAAAAGAGTCAACTCCTAACAAGGAAGCTATAACAAAGTAAAAAATTCACACAACCACACTGTACGTCCATCAATACCAAACAAGCCACAACCACACTATATAAAGAAGTAAAAAGTTCCACAGCCAAGTCATATAGTATAGAGTAGAGTCCCATGACCATGTCATATAGTTAAAAGTAGACCCTAAGGGCCAGATCCAAGGTGTCACGTACCGGGGCATCCATATAATATATCTAGACCACGAAGGGCCTAATCTAAGGAGCTTGTCCAAGGCATCCCATAGAGTCTCATGGGAATCCCATTGGAAACCCAGTTAGGCACTGGTTGGGGTCCTAGGAGCATGGAAATGGCATGTCCTACGTGATCCCAATAAAGCCAGATCTATGGGGTAGCAAGGCCCAAGGCATCCCACAAAATCAATACCCAAGGGGAAGAGTCAAATCAAGGCATCCAATACTACATTCCAAATCCATGGAGAGAAGTCCATGGCATTTATCAACCACTCATTCAAGAATTCAATTTAAACAATTCAATTTAAAGAATTCATTCCATGTGAGTATACCCACTCACATAAACAAGCACAATCTATGCGTATACCCACTCAAGAAAACCATTTTTCAATTAAAATGAATATAGGAATACCCTCCCATATAGACCATTTATCATTCCATTAATCATTTATATAGGTATTCCCACCCATATTATCCATTTAACAATCCCAATTAAACTAAACAAGAATTGCATATCTAGATATCACTAAACAAGGAGGCAGTGCATCTCCTAAATAGTTATTCAAAGCTATCAAGGAATTAATAGGCTTCCTCTAACTAGGAAAGTACGATCACACACCCCTTGGATGGTTTAAATAGGCATAAACATTTTAAATACATAAGTTGAACCCCTTGGGTGACCTTGAAATGAGAAATGGGTGCCAACACACCTAAATGAAACCTATGAGTATCCTTACCAGGTCTGACTACAACTACTACAAGCAACTCAATCAAAAATGAGGCCTCACTGGAAAGTTCAATGGATGGAGAAAAGGACGAATGCTTGAAAAGCAACAGAAAATCCAAATGAAATTATAGACTACCTACCTCACCTTGATAGTAGACAACTCATCCAATATCTAGTCCTGATTCAACCTGGTTTGGAAGAAATCTAAAGAACGAACAAAGAACAGAATTTTAGGACATATGAGCCTAAATCCAAACAGTGTAGTAGTTGTTCTGAAGAATCAAGAACGACTAAAAAGGAATCGAGTACTCACCAATTTGGTTCTAATGAGACAAACCATGCTCGAATCAGAGTTTGGACAACTTCTATATCTGAAAAACCATTTAATATGGTTTTAGGCTCTAAAAAATAAGAGGAATAGGCTGTGTGTAAAAAATATTAGAGGCTACTACCTTTAAAAAAAAAACCCTGGTGGGTAAGTACCTGACATTTACTTCCTGATTTTATTTTTTTGAACAAGAAAGGCTACACATTATGACATGCCATTACACAATGTATAGGCTAAGTACATGGTGTGTAGGCCAATTACATGACGTATACCTGAACTGCAGCTAGCCTTCAGAATTTTTCTCCCCTTCTTTCCAAAAAACCCAATCATACCATTCATTGTCTTAGGGTTTAAGAAAAAAAATTAAAGTAAACAAATTTATCCCAAAAGGAAAGATCTATACCTCAATAAAAACCTGGGATCTTACATACACGGTGTGTAGTGCCACCCCACATGGCATGTGGTATCAACTTTAGCCACCAACCAAATCTATAAGGGAAGACACAATGTGTGAATGGGTCACACATGGCATGTGATTTATAGCTAGGTACATGGGTGTGTACTCATTCTAAACAATCCATGTCTGGGCAATGTTACATGATGTGTGTTTATAAAGTACACACCGTGTATATTTGAACTTTTGTTCTGATCATTCTTGATTTGTGTCTTAGGATGGAAAATACTTTAAAAGTACCATGAACACAAGAATATATCATTTTATCTAAAAAACAATGTGTATTTGGTGAATAGATTGTATGAAAATGTATACACAAATTGGGCACATCAAAATCCCCCATACTTAGTCATTTACTTTCCTTTAAGAAAAATCCCAACATCTAATTAATAAAATCCATACTCCAAAAAGGGAAGCATTCAACTAATTATAATTATAAATACTATGTCCATTTCAAAGAATTTTAAAAGTCACAAAACATATTTCAATTTTAAATATATTCTTATCATGCCTCTTATATAATTCAATTAAAGATTATTTATCCTCTTCTATTCACATTGTTCAACTTTTCATAAATACACCTACCACTTGATGATTTACCTCACTAGAAAATACCACACTCATCACTCAAGGTTATTTAATAAAATTTATACTCAATATCATGTATATGAACTCTATCCATAGGATTTCAAGTATTCTCATTCTCTAATTAATAAATCAAGTCACAAAAATCATGAGGTCTTTCAATAAGGTTCAAATGATTCTAAGGCTTCGGGTAGGAAGATAATGATGTGAAAAATAATCTTAGAGGCTTGAAAAAGGAGGCATAATTTTTAAATAACAATACATGATATTTAATAATAAATCTCAATGAAAAGTGCATCCCCAACAAGATCTTTCAATGTGTGTCATCACTGTGATAATCCCTTTCCAACATGGTTCCATAAACTATCAATAAAGTGTAATGAATGAATCTAGTCCCACTTTTGATTTTTCTTAACAATAAAACAAGGGACCACTAATAATACATTGAATAGTGGTTTTAGAAACCCTTCTACCCAAATTAACAAGATGCACTCTCCCCCACACTTAATATCATGTTTTCTCACTAGAATATACCATTAATAGGAAAACTCTTTATCTAAGGCTAAAATGAATAATCATGACATATTATCAAAGAATTAGGGTATGAAGGGTAAATAGGCTTGTAATGTGGCTTCATATCAAGGAGGTTCATGGTTTCTAAGGCTTTTATGAAGGTCAGATGTAGGGTAGTTCTCAATGTTAAAGGGGATGAAAAACAATAAATTGCCTCAATCATTTTAATGTGATTCAAAATATTAATGTTTGGAAGAGAAAAAATTGCAAGTTCTAGTAGTTATTCATATCCAAAGAATCTATCAATAAAGAGGGTATAAGAAAGAATATGTCAAAAGGATTAGAATACCTCTCTAGAATGAGTAAAATAAAGGGTCAATCAGGTCATGACATGAATAAAAATGATAAGTCTAATAAATGTAAATTTCCAAGAATTTAAATAAAAAATTAAACTATATCAGCAATCATTTTAAAACAGTTTGAAATTTAAAATTAGCATGTAACTTCTAAAATTCTCAACTATGTATTTATTATTTATAATTATAATTAATCAGAAAATTTTCACATTTTAAAATATTTCATCTATTAATGATTTCTCCTAGATCAGTTTAAGGGTGATGACTAGTGTAGTCAGAGACTCACCCCCACTCTTAATATTACACATGGTCCCTTAAGTGCAACATTAAGGAAGAGAAGAAGATACAGGGAGAAACTAATGGGCCAAGATGAGGGGAGTAGTGAAAGAAGTAATGCCAAAATAAAAATGAAAATACACTCTGAAATAATACTACCCTCATGGTGATCTCAAAAATATGGGAAGTAGTTGAAAAGAGATGCCCATGTCACTCCAAAGTACTTGTGATAGTTGATGAAATAGAAAAAGAAATCTGCACGCACATACATGACCACATCACAAGAATAGCACAAAAAGAGATATATATAATAAAACAAGTGTGAAAAAACTAATCAAAATGTCACCTTATAGGAGGCATCATCGGTAATAGGGGGATCCAGAAGATTAGGAGAAGCTGTAGTGGAAGGTGGAGGCTTGGGCTTTGTGCATCATGTGGTGACCGTAGTGGGTACATCCATCAAAATAGCCGAAGTAGCATAAGCTGGAGGAATGAGATCGACACCCAGTGTAGGAGGCTTGACTGGTAAGTCCTGACTATCATCAGGAGTAGTGAAATATGGCCCAGGAGTGGTAGAATCTAGCCATGTTGTGGATAGGAGAACAAAAGCTGTGGCTAGAGTTGGTAATGAGGTAAGTGATTCTAAAGGTGGAGGAGTCGGAGGATAAGGTTCCAGGGGTAATTAAATGTCATGATTCCGAAGAAGAATTCCCAAAATCTACTCAATACATGATTGGGAATGCACTATGGTAGTTTGTCAGTGCTCAAGATGGTCCAGGTAGTGGTCTAGAATGGCCAGGTGGAAGGAAATTAGGGGGGGGGGGTCAGCAGAGGGTGTAGGTGGAGGTGTGGATGTGGATAGTCCAGTATCAGAAGGTATGGTGGAGGAAAAATGAAGGGAGGAAGAAGTGGGGCGGGGAAGAGAAGGAATATCCACTGGTGGATGGGGTGGGACCAGATCAACAACACCGGTGGGGGCTGGTGGCTCATCTCTCTCCCCTATAAGAGTCAAGTCATCTTGTACCAGCACAAAGCTGTCTCCCTAATGCTCGACCATCCTCATGTGAATAAGCATGATGGAGTCCATACACCGGGGAGAGCCTAAGTGATCATAAGGGAGATATATCACAAAAAATCCCTAGTGTGCCAACCTGGTGGCAAAGAAGTCACCATTTTGGTTTCCCTAACAACCATGGATCATGGAGTGAAAATAAAAAGTGGTGAGACAAGGGAGGTCAGGATATTAATTCCAGAAAATATAGGCGAGAAGGTCCATGTATTGTCCAGACACAACACCCATCTCCTCATAATGGGGGAAAATGATGGCACTAAAGAACAGATGGATGAAATGAAGTGGATGGGAAATGATGAGCGTGCTCTTTTGAGAAGTGGGAGTATACCTGTGGTCAAGCCCAGAAAGCTCTTGCTATATGGAAATGAGGTCAGAGCACTCAAGTCAGGTGATAGTGGAGATAGGGAATGGTGTGGAAGGATGGGGGTAAAATCCACACCCTCATCCAAACTCAGCCATGGGTAATGAAAAATGGTGTCTACCTAGCCAAAATCATACTATAGTAGCTATATTGGTGGTTTTATATCAGTAGTTGGCCCCATAAAAGTCAAAGGTTGCTAAGAAATCCAAAAATAAATATCTAAATATTGGAGTGCTAACCTGGAGTGTATCGAGCAGGTGGTTATGCCCTAGAATCTCCTCTACCGCCTCCAAAAAACTGAGATGCTGGGGCACTGTGATATTCATGAAACAAACACTCAACTAGATCGTGCATTATGATAAATGATGAAGTCAATCTGCCATAGGTTTTCCCGTAGGAAAGACTAGGAAGGGGTGTGATGGAGGTCGGAAAGCTACCAGTGCGGGCTGAGGTGAGGCTGCAGGTGCAGATGAAGAGGGTCAAGCTGTGGTGGCAGTGGGTGGTGAAACTAATGATGTCGGAGCTAGATCTAAGGTTGTGCCAGTAGTGGATGGTGGTGTGGGAATAGTAGGGTCCACCAAAGTCATGGATGGCTCTGAAGGTTCCATTATGGATGTGGGAGATATTGTACTGGATTCCTCGATAGTTATAGATGGAGTGGATGTGGTAGTGGGTGGTGAAAAAGTTAATTAAGATGGTGCCACGGTGGCAGTTGAACTAGAAGATGCAGAAGGCGGGGATGCTGGTTGAAGAGAAGGCATCATCGCCAAGGCTGGCAGCTAGGAGACTAGAATAGTCTTAGTCACGAAAGGTGTCATCATCCTCTAGATTCAGATCCGACAGGGTCTCTCTCCTATAGTAGCGGTCATGAGCCGCTTTCCACTCACGTGATAACCATATACCATAGATGAAATAGAGAGAACAGAACAAAACAAAAGAAAAGGGGATGAAAAAGAAGGAAGAAAAGTGAGAAATCATAAAAAAGTACATGTTTCATGGATCCAATGTACCTGATGTGTAGTGTGATCTGGTTAGGAACCTATGTATTATAGATAAACACATTGATTGGGCCTGTTTTCAAGAAATTCCTAGTATATGAAATGCAATATTGTGTAAATTCCATGTTTGAGAACATGGGGTGGTGTCCGTGTGAGTTCCCATACACAGAACTTGCCATAGAGGGGTCGTACAATATTTATACATGTTGTGTGTAGGCACTACATGCTGTGTGTAATAACAAGGCTTTAAATACATGTACTCCCTTTACAAGGACTACTATTTGAGGAACATGGTACATGACATGCACCAAACATACATACCGTGTGTGAATACATGGGATTGGGGCTGTGTGGGCTCAGTACATGGGTTGCTCCTAAAGGGTAAATTGAGGCACTCAACACAGTGTGTACTGAACATATACACCATGTGTTTTTGAAATTCAGAATGTAGAGTGTGTGGCTATGTACTTATAGTACATGGCGTGTGTTATTTAGTGAACCCGTGTATTGTGGGCTTGGACCCAAATGGTCATCTGATCTAAAAATCACCCTAAATGGTTTTAAAAATTTTAAATAAGGGGTAAGAACCAACATACCTTAGCTGGAGAAAAACATTAGTGATATTTCATTGCCTAAAACGAGTTGAAACGATGGATTGGAGGGAGGGTGGTGAGACGATGCACGAGATAAGCCACGAGAGAGAAAATGGGGAGGAAGGGGGGCTCGACATAAGCTCTGCTCAGTTAGGGAATCCTAAATTTTATAGACCAACAACACGACATGTTTCTTAACATACATTCCATGTATATATTTCTCTCTCACTTTTCTATCTCTCTTTTTTGATTAAATAAATAACATTAGAAATATAATTATTATAGTAAACAATATAATAATAATTCTTTATACTTTTAAAATAAATATATATTACTTATAAATGAAAAATAAACCTATACACATAATATATCAAAGAAATACATGCTGTGTTTTATAAAATTTGAAAAAGAGAACTACAACCTTCGGTCCGGTGCTTGGGTCACGATTTGAACCAGTGAATGACTGATCTGAATACAAGACCTCAACCACTGAATAAAAGTTTTTAGTACCTCAAGGTGTTATTAAATTTATATATTTACATATAGTTTCAAAACTACACAGGAAAAAGAACAACGCACGACATGTAGTTTTAATTTTTGAAATATTAGGATTGAGTAGGGAGGTTAACTGAGTTCAAACCTGGGCCTTTTGAACCCATTGGTATAAATTTTCCAATCAGCGCACTTCACCCACATGTGATTTATTATTTTGGAATTTTTTTAAAGTTATTATGAAAACATGAATCACACAAAATGTATCACAATTCACGATGTGTAGTTTTATTAAAATGAAAAATTATGGAACTAGGCTGGTTTTTAGGACTCGAACCCAAGTGTTTTGGATCCATCGGTTATGACTCTACCAACTGATTCAGCCCCACCATGGGTTTTCTTTTGTTGTAAAATGATTTTATTAATTTTACAAACACCTCACACACCATTTAAAAAAAACACGGGTTCTAAAAAAATGATCCCCATACTGAAGGAAGGTGTGGAGTGATTCAAACTGACGAAGACTCAGATATATTCCAGTAACCTTGCCATTGTCACAAGACTTATCCCTATTTATTATCTTAATTAATAGTTACTTATAAAAAATATCCTATAATACTATTCACTAAAAAGATAAGTACACGCCGTGTAATAAGACACACATGGCATGTTTTATCATTTTTCACTTATTGAAACAACGAATAGAAGAGTAGGTAGTAAATGACATGTTGAGTATATGTACATGCCGTGTGGTTATTAAAAATAGAAAAGAAAGAAAGAGGAGAAAAAGGAATGGCTGGGTTGATTCCCAACAACCACATTTATTTTAGGTCTTTAGCTCAACCTTTTTTAGGAGACTTACCCATAATCTGAATTTAGATGTGGCTTTCATAGCGTGAACCACCACATGTGTCTAGTGAACTCATCTTTTATACAATCTTCTTGACCTTTAGGTGGTCTGAGTGGTGGCATATAGTAGCCCTGCTCCATGGAAAGTAGATACTAAAGGTGTATTTTTTCATGGTTTTATTAGGTACATCCTCCACATCCTAAATTTCCTTCCTTCAAATGTTTAAAACCTAAAAATAATTGCAGGCATCCTCCAAAATATGTATATAATCAACTAAGGGTTATGAAATAAATTTGTGATAAAATTCAGTATGAAAATGGCATGATGTGTCCTTGTATTCAAAATTTTATATTTGAAAAATAATTTCTGAAATTTTTAATGAATGATGGGTGTGACCCACATCACAATATGTCACCTCACTTGAAACAAAGTTATAATACCCATACTCAAACTAATCTAGAGGATCTAAATTAGAAATTATCTCAAAGAGCTATTCTAACATATTACCTAGTCATCCCAACCTTACAGTTTGGTTCAAATGGAATGTGATAAATGCCTCCATCATTGATAATAATCTCTCAATATTACCCAAAGATGGTTCTAGAGGAGAATAATAGAAGAGAGAGGTGAAGAATGAACATGGGTTTTTCTCATATTGGAATCCATCATCCATTTATGGACAATATTCTTTCAGGTATGAGTACAACATCTCTAGATCATATGGATAAAAATCCTCTCTAGGTAGATTGCACAACTCCATGGTCGGATAAGAATCCATGGGATTTGGCATCGAAGTTCCCAAGAAAAAGAAGAGATGAAGAAAAATAAAAAAAGAAGAATATGGGGAAACCAAACTTAACTCAGATTCACGCTGTTTCTTTCCATTTTTTCCCCGGCAACAACACTAGAATTTGGTACCTTCACCCATTACAAGGAATGGACTTAATTATATTTTAAAGTTCCATTCTAAACCAACTAACTAGGTAGCTTGAAATAGTCGGAGTCGATCCCACAAGGATCATGGAAGATAAATGGAGAAGCACAAGTAAGAAAAATCTTGGTCGGTTATCCAGATAGAAGGGGGTGAAGTGAATAATCAACTAAGTGAAACTATTTGTGAAAATAATTAAAATTAAAATGAAAGAAGAACATTTAAAAATGAAGACAATTGAGTCATGGTCACAATACAATTAGGTTTTATTTTTAATTTCATTCTTTAGTATTTATATTATAGATAAAAATAGTTTACCATGAGGATTCAATTCTATCATAGTTTCATGGTCCGATAACTAGTGATTGTGTATTTAAAATCCAATTCCTTGGTCTGGTAATTGAATATTCAAATACACATTAATAACATAACCCTAAAATAGTGGAAACAGGTTCCCCCAAAGGTCATGGGTTCATCCACTAAAAATCCTTTAGTATTATTTATTGGGATCATTCTTGGTCTGATATTACACGAATGGTGATTTTGGAATTAAGTTCAGTAAAGGAATTGTAAAATAGAATTCATAATAAAATTAACACTCTATAATTTATATCACAACAATCCAGAATCTTATTGTAACCCCAACAAAAGGGAAACTATCCTCTTATGACCATGGTCATGGTGTACGGATTGATCCAAACTCAATCCCTACCATGGATACGAGGGTAAGATGGGGAAGATAATAATTACACTAAACAAAAATTGAAAAGAGTAAATAAAAACTAAAAATGGATTTGAGGGAGGTCCAAAAGGTAGAGTGGAAACACATACCCTTGTATTTCCAATATGAATTTATAGGGATTCCCTCTTATTTATAAAAAAACAAGACTACATGGTGTTTAGTTAGGTCAACTATTTTTTTACTTTGATTTCTCCTCTGGTAGGTGATCTGTGCATTTATCCTTGAATTTGAATGTGTTAGTGGTTAGTTGGAGGGGGTACATGGCATATAGTGCCACCCCACATGGTTTGTAGTATTGAATTTAGCCACTAACCACATCTAGAAGGGTGGGCATGGCATGTGAATGGGTTGTACATGGCGTGTGATCTCTGGCCGACTACATGGGAGTGTACTCGATCTGACCGATCTGTGTATGGGAAATGTTACACGACATGTGTTTATAAAGTACACACCATGTATATTTGAAATTTTGTTCTGATCATTCTTGATTTGTGACTTGGGTTGGAAAATACCTAAGAAGTACCATGAAAACTTAAATAAATCATATTATTTGTAAAACAACGTGTATCCATTGAATAGAATATATGAAAATGTATACACAAATTGGGAAAATTAGGAATTTTAACCAAATTTGGAAATTATAATTCCAAATATGGAATCAATTTTATCATATTATGATTCTATAGGAGGTATATATTTCTTTTAATATAATAACAAAAAATGCTGGGAAAAAATTGTTTTTAAGAAAATACTCGATTTATGTGTAAAAATAATTTTACATTAAAATCAAGTAAAAAGTTTATTTTTATGTTTTTTTAGTTATTTAATAAAAAGGTAAGGTTTTTAGACTTTTGGATCAATAAAAAACCAAATTTCACCTTTTAACCATACCATTAAATGAAAAAACCTAAAAATAATATTTAATTTGAATAAGATATAACTTATGTTCATAAAAGTCAAGTTTGGGTTCCGAAATTCAAAAATAAAGTTTTTAAATGCATTATTTAACTCCTTAAAAATGTATTTGGTCAATAAAAATGTTTAAAATTTTATTAATTCATTCTTATATCATAATAATGCCATAAAAGTGATGGTATTTTGAAAAATTAGTATTTTAACTATTCACCCAAAAATCAACTATTTTTGAAAAATATCCAAAATTATAATTAAGTAAAAAATGATATGATGATATATAAAATGAATTTAATTTTATAAATTTTAATTTTTAAAATTTATAAATTTATCTTTTAAATAAAACCATGCAGTTTATGGGAAAAAATTCAGTTAAATAAAACCATTCCTTTTTTGATCGAAAATTTTTATAAAATTATTTATAAAAATTTAATGATTATAAATCCATAAAATGAATACTTATAAATTATAATATTTATTTATTTCTATAATTACTTGGGTTATCACACACGGATTTTTTGATGGGGTAGTATGGTATTTTGTGGTTTTTTATGTAGAAACCCCCTCAAGATATCTTCATTTGGATGTGCACATGTGTGTGTGTGTGGGGGTGGTGAGCTCCTCTTCCCTTTTCTCCCCCTTTTTGTTTTCCATTTGATTTGGGTGGTTTAATATAATTTTGGTTCATATATTCATAGTGAGTTTTCCTCCTCCTCTCCCATATTTTTTCTATTTATCACCTTTTAATATGGAATGATTTAGGATAGGGTTTTGACATCAATTCCATAGGATCATGGTGGAATATTATAGATATGATGGGGATTTTGGGATAAATGGATAGAGGCTACCCCAAGAGGATGAACACATGTTGTATTTAACTATTTTGGTTGAGTAATATGGTACTATGAAATTTTTAGGGTATATAGAGGAATTGATTTTAATTAGACATTGATTCTGGTAAATAAATTTGTGGATTTTGTGCGTCTTAGGACCGAATGCATTTATGGAGTGAGCCGCACCCTGTTTCCCATGGTTTTGATACTGTTATGATTCTTGATGAGTTTTTAGGTTTTATACCTCATTTAATTAAATTAAATAATTAAATATAAAATGGTTATAATTAATATTTTTTCATGACTTGAGATAGAATCTTGAGGAATGATATGAGCTTGGACATGGCTTGGATGAGCTTGGGTGAGGGTGGTCATGATTGCTTAAAGGTATAGATCTGTATGAGGTAGGTAGTCCCTAAAAAATTCCTAAATGGTTATGCATATTATTATGTATAATGTGATATTAGGTCTAACCACTTGTGTGTGACTGTAATTTAATTAAATGAATCATTCTTCAATGCTTGTTGATATAAAATAAGTGTCAATGGCCATGTTAGACTTTTAAACACTAGCTTGATGCCTCATCTATCAATGGATAAATTCTTGATCATAAATGTGTTCCAAGAGATATAATAAACTTAAAGGGATATAAATTAAAAGTATAAACATAATGGGCTCTAAGATAGGTGTCATCATCTCCCTCCGAGTACGGAAGAGTGATGAACCAGGAATAGTTGTCCCAAAGATAGGCTATATGGAACCTTGAGACACCTTATATCCATTGGTCTAATTGGTGTGCGAGTGGGGTGAGTGTTTATCCCCCACTAATATAGGCATACATGAGAGGTTATATCATAGAGGGAATCATGTGTGGGTTAGATGAAAGACGACCAACCCAGTTTTACATAGGAAGTGGGATGGGCTTTATGCCATCACTTTAGTGTGATCCCTAAGTTGGATCACCAGTGTGACCAATTATTCCATGATGTGACCATGAACATGTCAAGGGATAATATTCCCTCAGAGTAAAGAGTTTTATATGAGAGATAGAAATGATATAAAGGTTCCCATGTGGGATTTCTAAATTATGATGTGACCTAGGGGAGCTCAGTGGGTTCCCTAGTCTTAAGTTGACCCTATAGAGGGTTATTTTAGATAGGATAGTACAATTATATCCTAGAGTAGATGTAGTGATGAGGATGGTTTGGGTTATTAAGAGGCCAAATTGGGAAATATATGATGGGTTCAGGAAAGTGACCAACCCATATAAGGATGATGCATGATGTGATATGATTCTCAGGTGGGAACTTATCCCCTTAATGATTATGTTATATGATTCTAGGGTAGGACTCCATTCCACCAAATGATATTTTGGGTGGGAATCATAACCATCGATATACACACACAAACACACACACATATGATGCTATTATGGGTGGGGTACCATTCCCTCTAATATGTTATATGATTCTAGTGTGGGGAACTATTCCCCCTGATGGTATTATTGGTGGGGAATCATTCCCCTCAATATGTATATATGATGGTATTATGGTTGGGGCTCAATTCCCCCAAAATGTTGTATGATTCCAAGGTGGGGCATCATTCCCCCTGATGGTATTATAGGTGGGGAACCATTCCTTATGATATTTTATATAATAGTATTATGGGTAGGAACCATTTATATTAATGGTATATAGTTATGTGGCATGCTTAGAGACACCTGACACTAACCAAAGTAGATATTATATTCTAGTTTGAGTTTCTGGGTGAACTTGATCCCCTTGGGTGGTGTTCTAAACAGATTATAGGGTAGGACATGGTTACCCCTAATAGTTGTGTGACATTATTATAGATATTTGGCACTAGATAAAGTAGGTATAGATGACCTCAGGTGTCACCTTTGATCTTAAGGATCAACAATGGTTATTTTAATGCACTTTTGTAATTTATTTATTATTCTAATCATATCACATGTGTATAAGCTATGTTTACTGGTTATTTTAGGGAAACCATTGGTGTTGTTTTACTGAGTTTTACTCATACCCAGCTTGAGTGGTCTTGACACTTTGGTACCCAATCAATCATCATGTTCATAGTTTCTGGTGGGGAAGATACCCAATATTTCTTGGAAAATCTAGATAACTTGGATAGATTTAGGATATGAGTCTTGGGTTTGGTAGTATAGACTCTTTTTACTTTATTCATTTTTTATTTTGTATATGTGATTGTCTTGGTGGAAGATCGGTTAAGATGCATGCTTATACAGAAACATTTCACTTTTTATAGAATGAATTTGTTTATTTTATTATATATACACTGATTATTGTTATATATGTTTCTTGGTTTTTTAATGTTTATTTTACTATTATATAAAGATATAGTCTCCCCATGATATCAACTTAGACCATATTTTTTTAATCGGTATCCTTTGGTTCATGAGTAGGCCCGCCTGAGGTCACATAACACTTTGTTCGAGATGCTAGTGAGTGGTCTCAGGTAAAGGGCATAAAAAAGTGGTATCAGAGAATTTATTTTCTTTGTCTTACTATTTTGGATATGGTATACATGGAATATGAATATTTTATAGCATATGATGGACCTCAGAGTAGTGATTCATGAACACCTTTTTGGTGGGAATTCTAGGTTACTAGGGTTCTGATATTGGTGATTTGGTTTTCGTTATTATAGTTGAGACATTGATTCAAGCATGATGTGTGTATTTGAGATTTTTATTTATGGTTTTGGATCTTTAAATGCAGTGGAAAGTGGCTTGTGTACATGCATAATTATTAGAATATATTATTCTCTTGAAATTCATGTTATTTTATGTGATTGATTTAACTAATTATATCAGGGTTCAGTAGTTTAAAGTGTAAAAAAAACTTATATGGTGTTTTCTTATACAACTTGTTTGTAGAATTTTACTCATCTTAACCACAATATTCTCTCTGATGATAGGCTTTGTGGATACCAATGTGATATTTTTTTCAAGTACGACTATACAGTTACTCTATGAAAGTGATGTATAGTGATCCTTGGTGGGTTAGATCATGCATTAGATTTATTGATAATGGTTTTGGAAAAGGAAATAGTTTCATTTACTTAAAGTGTCAAAAAAACCTATACAGTTTTTTCTTATATAGGTTCTTTATGAAATTATACTTAACTGAACTAGTTAATTATGATTTTCTTGATAAAAATTATCATAGGATGATTCATTTATATGTATGTGGATGAGACCTTGTTCCTCAAGGTGGTAGTCTGGTATGCATATACCTAGTGAAGATTAGTTCCCTAGAGTGAGTGGTTGACTCATCATGTGATGCCTAATATGTATATGTGAGATCCCTAAAGTTGGTGTGTTGGCATGTGGGATTCCATGAGGATTTAGATATCCTAACCTTAATACCATTAATTTTATTTTATTTTTATGGTTGGATCAGTTTGATGTTTGGATCTATTGATTTTGGGTGTTACTTAATGAGATAGTGGATGGTGATCCTATATATTCAGATATAGGATGGATAGAGCATGTATAGAAACTTTTTGGTTTTGGGAATGATTCCCAAGTGGTGGGTGATCATGTGGATGTGCCTTGGCATGGGTGATATAGAAAGATTGTTGTAAAGGAAGCATTAATGATGCATTTTGATAGATGAAATTTACATATGGAGGATTATGGTAAGTTGTTACATGTGTTAGCCTAGGTTTTATGAAATAAGACTCATGGGATGGGATTCATTTTGTTTGATCAGGTGATATAAGAGAATATGCCTATTGAGTTTGGATGATATCATGATAAATTTTTGTAAAGAACTAGTAGGAAGGTTCTTTAGAGGTTCACTATACCTAGGAAGATTAGAGTGAGTGTTTTCATAATGACATAGTTGAAATTTCAAAACATATCACATGTATTTCAATGATTTAATCACCAATAATTTATCAATTTTATTTGAATTATATCATTTTTATACATTTTGTGAATTTTGTGCATTATTGTGAAAACTGCTTAATTGTAACACCCCGAGATTTTATGAAAAAAATATATATTCTTTTTAATTTCATTAATGTATTGTGTTGTATGCTACACCAAAAGGAGCTTTCACAACACGCATCCCTGACTTGCCTTACATTACACGCAATCGTGACCTTCCTCAATAGCTTGCGTCGTATGCAATACCGAGTTTCACTAAACAATGATATGCTATTAAAATATTATTAAAACTAGCCGTTATGAATAGTAATAACCACTTTTTGAAATTTTGTAAATTTTATTTTTCAAAATGGAATTCATTTTTGGATTCGGAATATCGAAATTAGCTTAGGGTGAAATTTTGGCACTTTTCGGATAACTTTCATATTCTGATGAATAATGAAAATTATTAAATTTTAATTAAAAACAACTTTTTTTAATCAAAATAATTAATAGTGATAAATTATTAATTTGAGTGGTTTTAAATTATATTTAGAATATATTTTTACAATTTAATACAATGTTTTTCATTGGATGTAATTTCACATTTAAACCAGACATAAACAAGTGTCAATCTTTTGATAGTTATTATCTTTTAAAAACACGCTATTTGTTTTGACGACGAGAATTAATTTTTAAATTAGTTAATGTAACTGATATGTATTGAATTTGGTAAAATAAACATCATTTTTGAATTCATAATATCAAATATATCTTTGGCCTAATTTTTGGTATTTTTCTGGAAACTTTCATTTTTTGATGAATAGTGAAACCACTAAGTGGTAGTTAAAAAAACTGAATTTTTCATAAAACTTAATTTTACCGCTTCTGTGAGTAGAATTTCGAAAATCCGAGAGGTACGGTTAATATCAAGGACTAAAATGTGGTTCAATGAGATGAAAATAATCTTTGGTGAATAGTAACTTTTTACTTTTATTTACCACGGTTAAAAGTAAATAGGGTAATTAAGGGTAAAAATGATATTTTTATTACCTAACACATGTCCAAATTCTATTGGATAAGTTTAATTCGAACAAAAACAACCTTAGGAATAAAATATGACCATTTAGGCTCACTTGGATTAGATTAGGACATTTATTATTAATTTATTTAAAGAAGGGTTAAAATAGTTAAAATCAAAGTTTAATAGGTAAATAATTTTTAATATGGGGTTATACATAAGATAAATTCTACTATAAATATTCATTAGAAAGATAAAACAATTTACTACATAATTGTATTTTATTTGTAATTTTTAGACATTAAATAATTTAATTTATTTATGACACAACGATGATGCATTAATTATCTTATTAATGAAATATTGACATAATTGATGTTATAAATACCCAAATAAATGTAATTTGAGACTTTTTATGAATTCCACTAATTTTATAGGTTAATATGACATGTTAGAATTGATTTAATTAACTTTTTTTGAACTAATCATTCTGTTATGAGTTTCACAAAAATCAATTACTAAATAGTGTCAAAATTGACATAAAATAGTTTTTAAAACAAATATTATATTATTAATTGTTATCTTATTTCTAAAAATCTATGGTTCGGAAAAATGACTTATATAAAGTTATATATATTAATAATAAACAACTTGGGGTTATTTTGGCTTGATATAGTAAGTTTATTAACCTTATAGTGTAAGAAAACAAGAAGACACGGTAAAAGTTAAATTATCTAACTTAAAGTTAAATCTAAATGATAAGGTTAAAATTGTTACCTAAAATTGTCTAAATTCTATTTGATGAGAGTATTTCGACCCATAACCACCTTAGCTTCTAAATATATCAATTTTTAGCTATTAAAAACCGAATTTGACTTTATAATAAAATAATATTTTTAGTTATTCCAAAGGTGCCCCTCTCCTCCCTTATGAAAGGGCACCTCCTCCCTCTCTTACTCACACCACTTTGAGCCTTCAATCTCGGCCAACCCCTTCAAATATCTCCTCTACACTTCCCTAGAAACATCCTAGAGGTCCTGTTCTTCTTCAAAGACCAATGTTAGTGCCCTAAGAGGAGATCTCAAAGAGGCGCTTCAAAGAAGAGGTAATGTCCGTTACCGATTCTTTCAACTATATTTCTTCTTCCACTTCTTCTTCTTTAGTTGTTTAATTATGAATTAATAACATCAGTATCACTCATATACTGATATGTTATTATAAGTATGAAACAACCCTATTTCACCATCTATCCATCCTACGGAAAATGAAATCACCGCGCATGCGTACGTACGGAATACCGTCTCCACACCGTGGTGTAATCTATTTTCCACCACCACCTTACTTGGATGGGTATAATGGTGTAAATAATGACTATATATTATTATTGTAAAGTGATATTGATTCTTAAATAGTATATATACACTCCAATACAATTCCATGATCATGAGAATGATATCATCGCTCGTGCGTACGTATGGAATACCGTCTCCACGATGTGATGCGACTCGTTATACATGATCTTCATTGCATAATGATTATATAAATGAATTGAATGAATGAATATGATATATATTACACTAATACCATTCTGGAAATTAGGTATCTATAACCTTAAAAAAACAAGAATTTATTCGACAAAACACGCATAAGAACAAAAAGTAATAAACACCCGAATAACAAGTAGTAATGAAATATTATTAATAAGAAGCTAATAATATGACCATATATGATATAATAAAAATAATTATGATTCTATAATAAGTCAATAACATTATTTAAATCATTATAAATGAGGTTCGGACACTTACAAAGCAAATCAGACCTAAGGTAAGGGATAATTTTGCAAATCTCATTTTTATCCGAGATTGCTTATTCGTAAGTATTTACTGGGGTTATTGCTATCATCCATGTACATGTTTTATAAAAGTGTTTTGATGTATGTTTAAAGTCCTTTTTACCCATTTTTGACTTTTACTACATGGTATGTAAGGAATCTTTATTTTGTTTATGTTACGAGGTACTTTTTTGACTTTTCCAGCAAAAGTACAAGAATAATGTTTTTTTAACGTATATGGAATGAAAGGATTTTTATGGTTTTATAAAGCCTTATTTTCATGAAGCTTCCTCCAAAATATTTCATGAATATTTTAAACAAAATCCTATTCTTTTAAAATTTCATGTCATTTTTTGAAAAGAAAATGATTTTGAAGAAGAAAGGATATTTTCCTCAAGAATTCATTTCAAGTGTTTTATCAAAACCATTTTTCATTTAAGATAACATTATTTCATATGTGTATGTTTCAAGTATAATGTCTCTATTATTTACATGGTTTCACTTTTCTTATGATGAAATGATATCCATTTGTTTTATATGGATTATGTTATGAGGGAATGATGTTTATGAAACCCATTTTATTCGTTGGGTTATTATGAATGATGTATGTTTATTTTGTGGCACAAGTAAGAATGATTTCATTATGAGATGGGTGGGACCTATATCTCCCTAAAATGAATTGGGTAAAGATTTTATATCTCATGAGATAGACATGGCTGGAACGGCAGGTTAAACCGGTTCAGTGAAACATGACTGAAACGAGGAGTGAACTCGGTTTAGAAATGGACTTTGTCCACTAAGATAGTTTTGGAAATGAGTCTTGACTAATAAGAAATGATTCTCTATGATTATGTGTGTATGCCACAAAGTTTCATGTTTTAAGTTATGATTATTGGGATTACATTTCACTACTATGATGTATCCCATGTTATGAAATTATGATCTCTTTTGCAGGTTAAGATTTCCAAAAGTTATGTTCTTATGTATATGATGTGATTGATATTTATTTTGTTTACCCTTACTGAGAATTTGAGCTCACCCTTTATTTTTTTTCTTTTCCCCAGGATTTAAAGAAAGGTTTTAGGTAAGAAAACCAAAAGGGGATGATCTTATGGGAGATGTTAAAGATCTTTCACCATGATTAGAAGATTACGTTCCAAGTTTCCAAAGACACTAAACTATTACGGTCCTTGTGTGTATGTTTTTTTTATGTATTAAGTATTCAGAAAAAGTAATGTAATGTCCATGTACATCAAGCTACGGGTCTTTACATTAATTCTGTAATTTTAACTGTTTTTATCACTTTGATGTTTCGGGCTTATTTTTTTTTGAAACGCTCCAAATTGTGAAATTATTTTTTATAGTTCCTTGTTTTATGGGATTTATTTATTTAAACTAGTCAAAGTGATGAATAAAACTCTAAGAGGAACAAATAAATCATGAAATGTGGATTTTTTTTGGATCGAAGTATTTGACTACTCTTTAATAAATGACTCATATATTAGGATAAAAGGAATAAAATGTTTTGATTATAGGTTAAACTAAAATAGGTATTTATGGATCATGTAAAAATTAAATTTAATGGATAAATTATCTCATTAATATAGTTTATTAACTTGTTAAATTGGAACAAGATGAATAATCTATTGGACTAGAATAAGTGTACTTTAATAATTTGATCATAATTTTTTATGAACATGTAATATGAATCTCAAATTTCGGGAGAATAAATTCAACCCTAATACAAACAATCTTTCTGAAGATATATTGTCAATAAATAGTCTTATTGTTATTCTAATATGCCCAAACATTAAAAGGTCATAAACTAGATGGAAATGTGCCTCAAAATTCTCTATAATATGAGTATCCACTTCCATTTCAATAGTAAGATAATGAGAGAATGGGTTATGCTGGAGAATTAACATACCAGAGTGATGATTTCATTTTCTTTTGTATTTTCAACATCTACCAATTCACCTTTATTCTCTGTAACCCCTAGAATGAAGGGGTAATTGTTGAGTTATCGAGGAAGGAAGGAGAGACCTTTTTGTAATTCTCGAGTATTGTGATTTAATATAAACCTATTTTTCTATTGAGTTATTTATATTTATAATGGTGATTAATTCTATTAATTTTATTTTATTTTGGGTTTTAGTGTTATTCATTATTTATATATTTATTTTAAGTTTTGTAAACTCCCTCCATTTAGTGCAGTTTTTCTCAATTGAGAAGGTTGTGTTGAGTGGTTAGTGTCAAGTGATCTCTAGCATGTGTGTGGAAGAATTGAATTGTTTATGGATTTTTAAGGAGCACCAATTCTTGATTGGGATTTTCCTTGGTAGGTTAAGAATAATTTACTAACACTAATGCATGCAAGTTTGGCTTCTGTTATCTCCTTCAACCAATGGTGTTTCATAACATAATTAAGGTGTATTTTATCCATCATTGAATCATAAAAGAGGTTAAATGAATTTTAAGAAAATGATATAATTGGAAAAGTTAATACAACCTTAACCCTATTATTTTATTCATAAATCTATTTTTTCAATCATTTTCTTATTACTTTACTTTAGTTTTAAAGAATAAAAACAAAAAAGCCCTTTTCCTTTTAATTTTAAGTGACAAACTTGATTGTTGTGAACTACTCTCTTGATAAAACCTAGGTTAACCACTATACTGCAATATAACTTAGAAGATAATTTATTTTCTCCACAACCTATATAATATGTGCATCAAAAACTGGTGCTGTTGTTATGGAGGTAGTTCCATCAATATAATTAGCACATTGTATGAATATAACTACAAAAACTAGTCCTTACCCAATAGATCCTAAAATTTAAATAACCATGTTGAATATAATTATAAACATTAATTTTAAATATAAATTTGTGGAAATTTCTTTTGTAGACTTGAGTAAAACCTCAAGTGTTCACTTTGAGATTGTCATCATGGTTGGAAATCCCAATTAAACCCTTAAAGACCTTTTTGAACCACAATTACTTAATAAAAATAATTAAATTTCCATTCAAGAATTGAAAAATTATTTTTAGATGAAAACTATAATAATCTAGTTGATTCTGAAATTCCATGGCTTGGTAAGAGAAAACCCAAATAAACATATTAAAGAGTTAACATATGTCTACTCTACTTTTAGACCCTGAGGTGTAACTGAGGAGTAGGAAAAGTGGATAACATTCCCCTTTTCACTTAAAGGACCTTCCAAAGAATGGTTATACTTTCTATAACTTGGAGAAGTTCATGAAAGGGATATATTATAGAGATACTTCATGAAAATATTCTTCCCCATTTCTAGAAGAAAATATATAATAAAAGTGATTTATACCATTGGATAGTAATTTGGAGAGACCATGTATGATTATTGGGAGAGGTACAAGATTCCATGTGCCAGATTCCCACATCAAGCAATCAAGGATAATTAATTAACCCTTTCATTTTACCAATTATTACTATAAAATGATTTTTTTTACTAGATTACTCATTTAGAGGAGATTTTATTGAAAATTCACATGTAGAAGCCAAGGGATTGATTGACAAGATTGCTCAAAACTCACAAAAATCTGGTACAAAAGGTATTGACATAAGAGACATTCATGATGTAAGAACTTCTCATACATCACCTTTATTAGAAACAAATCATGAATATATAACCGGTTTGGTGATATAGATGGACTTGAAACATGTGAGTAAACAATAAGAACCAACTAAGGTATACAGTTTAGGATCATCACCCAATCATCTCATTGACAAGTGTACTGAAGTGAAGAGCATACAGATTTTCATAGTAGAATTTCATCCAAGAAAATTTCAAAAAAATTAAGGATGGATAGATCCTAACTAATTAAAATATGGATTTTATAATAAAAAAAATTAGGTTATACCCCCTACCAAAATTAGTACCATAACCAACCCCCATTCTAGTATGAATTTCAAAATCTACCAGCCTTTAAACAAAATTAATATTATAATCCACATGTCTATCAACAAAAACTACCCCCTTTCCAGTAAAAGGTACCCTATGAACATAAATCCACAAATGAAAAACTTTCTATGAAATAAAACCAAGGATCTGAGGTTGGAGAGCTGAAGAATAGAGTAGATAATTTGACAAAAATAATGGAAAGTCTTTTTAGCATAATGTCTAATAACCCAACAAAATACTAGAACAAATAGTTCCAAAACCCAAGGAGAATGTAAATATGATAATAACAATAAGTTGTAAAGAAATCCCACCACCATTCACACTTGAAACTAAAACAATTCCACCCAAACTAGAGAATAATAAAGATAGGAATTATAAAATTATAGGAAAATGCACCAAGAAGAAGAAAAGAAAGAAGAAAAGGATAAGGATATGCCAAGGATAAGGAGAAAATAAACACCATTATAATGATAAAAAATAGAGATAAATACTTACCTCTACAATTTCTATCAATTATTATGTAATTAAAGAAAATTCATAATGAAGCACTTAAAAAATAAATTTTGGGAACTTTCCAAAAATTAGAAATTAATATCCCTATGCTTGAAGCACTCAAAAAAAAAATCCCCAGGTATAATAAAATTTTGAGGAATATTTTCCCTAAGAAGAGGATAATTCATGGTAATTATAGGATCATACTGAGAAGAAGTGTATCATCCCTTATTAAAACAAAATTTCTAACCAAATGTCAAGATCTAAGGACATTTTCTATTCCCTAGAAAACTTGCTGTTTAACTTTATTTGATTATTTTTGTGATCTTGGTGATTATACTAACGTATTTCATAACTCTGTGTTTAATTCTTTATGTATAGGAGTTTTGAAGACCATAATAGTGGTACTACCACTTTAAATTAGAACCACTGTTCTTAAAACAAGAGTACTGAAAGATGCCCTTATGAAAGTCAAAGATATGTTATTCCCAGCTGACTTTTATGTGCTCAAAATTAAGGATGATAGAGAACCAAGACACTCACCCATCATTTTTTGAATAAAGTTTTTGAATAAATCCAAGAGAATCATCAATTTACATGAATGGACACTCAATATGGAGTTTGTAGATAACATAATATTTTTAACTTTATGAGACACCCTTCAAATAACCTATAACTTTTTACACTCTACCATGTTAAAGATATTGAAACTACTGAAGAAAAAATAGTTTTCATGATTTTTTAGCTTTAGGAAACAAGTTTTTGATTCAAAATAACATGGAATATGAGGCTATAAAAAATTATAGAAATTCTGGAAATTCTACTTCCGAATCGTAAAAATTCACAACTTTTTACTTTTCTAGTAAATCTGATAATTTATCTCTTGAAGAAGAATCTAATATGTTCCCTTTTGGGTAGAAAGTTTAATCTTTAGGAGTAGGGAAAATCAATTTAATTTAATCTCTTGAACAACCCCCAATATATAATTAAATCCACCTCCCCCATATTTGAAATATGTGTACCTCATGGAAGGATAAATATAATACCCTAATATTTTTATAAAATATTTTGATTTCTTCGGTAGCCTGTGTTGCACATAACACTGAGTTTAAATGAACCATGATATATTATTAAAATATTATTATTTTAATATAACCATTATAACCTATCTACTGAATTGGTAGGTATGAATATGAATAAAAATATTATGAAATATATTTATTAATTCTTAGGAAATAAACACTTATTTTTTTGAAAATTCCTTTTATTCTTCGAAAATATGTTTTCTTAATTTTTTTATTTATTTCTATAAGAAAATAAATATAATTTATTTTGATACTTTTAGAAAATTTATTTGAAAAAATAAAATTCATTTTTGAATTTATCATTTTAAAATTATCTTAGGATTATAGTTTTTATAAATTTTTAAAGAGTTTTAAATTTTAATGAATAGTAAAAAAATACAAATTTACAATTGAAAACTGTATTTTATTTTAAAGAATTTACAAAGTAAAATTTTATTTTGGATTAGTTTTAAACTTTAATTAGTTTATTTTTATTATAAATAATCTAATTTTTTACTTTTAAATTAATTTAATACATGAATTTAGTATAAAAACATTTTATACATAAAATGGGAATTTCTCGAATTTTTTTTTTTGCGTTTTGTCGATTTAATATTAAATTAAATTATAACACTTGTATGATTTGAATTTTTAAAAATGAATTAAATATTTTTAATTATGATTTCCATATTTATTAAATAGACCCATTTTATTATTTTTCAATATGATTAATAACCTTATAATTTTTTTTACCATGGTAAAGAGTAAATCGGGCAATTTAGGATAAAAATAAAATGATTAGAACTATTAAATGGCCCCAAAAAATTCTTAAATTTTATTATATGATTTAATTTAATCCATAATAATACATTTTTAGATTATATGACCTTTTATGTACACATGGACAAGATTATGACCTTTATAGTTTTTTATTTAAACAAAAGTTAAACATGTCACACTTATATTTTTATTAAGTATAATTTTTTTAATATGGTGTTATCCATAGGATATATTTGAATATAAATATTACTTTTAAATATAAAATATTTATCTTCATAATGGTAATTTATTTTTTATTTTTAGTTAATAAATAATTACCTTAAATGCTTACACAACGATGATGTGATGATTATTCAATTTATATAAAAATCAAATAAATGATATTAAAAATATTAAAATAAATATAATTTGAGTTATTTAAGATGATAAAAAAGTTATATAGATTATAATGACATTATTATGATATTATAAAATATTTTTTTAAAATATTACTTGTTTTATTGATAATTTTAAAGTCAAAGTAATGAATAGTATCAAATTTGACAATAATTATATTTTATGGGATTAATATTTTATAAGATTATTTAAAAATAAAAAAAATATTAAATAATACCAAAGGGGATAATATATGGTCTAAAATTTCATATCCTATTCATTTATGGGCCATTTGAAATAATTTTCTCAAGAATAGTCTTATTATATTTTAATATTTTGCGAAATTTTAAAAGTTCCCTTCACCTCAATTATAAAAGGGAACCCTTTACTTAACTTTTTTAGACCACTTTTAGCCATATATATCAAAAAAAATATTCCCATTTATCTTATAAATATCCTTATTTATGTTCTTATTGTTCTATAACTTCCCAAATACCTACCCTTGGCCCCTTAAGAGAAGTTATAAAGGAGATCCTTTGTAGAAGAGGTAATCATCTTTACAGACTCTTTCAAATTTCTTTCTTCTTCAACCTCATATTAATATATTATACCCATTCTAAAATAACAAATCTGGTAGAATATATATACTAATATTTTATTATGATTATTATACAACCATATTCCACCTTTTTTCTATCCTATAAAAAATGAAAGGACCGCATGTGCGTATGTACAACTTACCATCTCCATATAGCGGTGTAATTCATTTTTCATCACCACTTTACTTGAATGGTTATAATTATGGAAATAATGGATATTTATTATAATTCTGAAATTTTAATTATTTTTTAAAATTAATATATCATTCATTTCTATACCCATTCACCATTATGGAATGATACCCTCACTCATGCATATATACGATGTACCATTTCCACGAAATTATGTGGCTCATTTTCCATATCAAACTTTAAATAATATTTATAAAAATTAAATAAATAATTAAATATGATAATTTTATCATTATTAAAATTCTCTATATGATGAATCTATATTCCATGTACATGAACTGAAGCCTACGTGATAAAACATGCCTGAAAAAATAAAGCAGCTAACACCCAAAACAATGGTATTAATGAAATATTATTAACCAGTGGGTGGTAAGAAGTTATATAATGATTATATATGATATAATAAATATGAATATGGTTCTGGTATAAATTAATAACATGGTTTAAACCATTATATATGAGGTTATTTCATGTTCAACTAAAAGAAAGTGCAAAGTAAGGGATCTCTTCAAACCTCCATATTTCCTATGGGTTACAATTTATCTCTCTTTGCCTCAATTTATCTCTTAAATATTCTTATATAATTATCCTATATTATTTTTATATATACCATGAATATTTATTTATCTCAATTAATCTTTATTTTATGGATAATTACTTGTTTTAAAAGGTTCCCTTATCAATTCATATCGATAAGCAAACCCAATTAAAGGGAACTTCTCTGTTTCTTAACCATTTTTAAGTACAATCCATAAACTATTTTAAGACTAAAATATTTTTATAAAATCACCCAATTTATCATGAAAAACTATTTTAGTTCATTTCTGGTCTTATGGATACTATTATGCCTTTAGTTCATTTCTAAAGTTACCTAACTACTATTTTTAATGTTTTCACTTTAATTGGACTTCTCTATCCTTGATCTATTATTACCTTTCCTTTATGAATATACAAGAATGATTTAAATACATTCTTTCATGGATACCATTATGATACTCCCTTTGGTTATTCCTGATGACATTATTACGAAACCCATTTCTTTCCATGGGAAACCCTTATATTTATTTCTTATATTTGATTCCTTATGTGGAACACATATGCATGCAAATGTTATGATGGATGTGTCTAGATAGAAATTCAATGCATTGGGTAATGTTTTAGTCTCATGAGACACTATGTATGGGATTAGGGAATGTACCTAATCCATTATGGGACTCTATCCACCATGTGATATAGTCTTGGAAGTTAGCCTTGAATCATTTTTATATCATTATATATGTTTCTTACACTTTCCTATGTTTCCATGATCATATTATTACATGTTCTATATATTATGATTCCATATGTTTATTTATGATCCATACCTTTTATGTTATCATGTTATGCATTCTGACTCATGTGTAATTATTTAATCCCATGCTTATTACCTTATTGATCTTTTTAGATAATCCCTTTTGTCTATGTATTGCCCAAGTTATCATATGAAGTTGTAGGAGACCAAAGGGAGTTTGGAGATCATTATAGAGATTAATAAAATATATTTTATTATAGTTTCATGTTTTCTAATTATGTACCTAGTATTCCAAGGACACTATAATTTTTTATCCTTAGGTTGAATTTCATGGATAATAATACTTAAAATCATATAACAATATGTGTAAAAGGGTTAGGTCACTATAGTTAGTTTCAGAGTATGGTCTAGTTATTTTTTGGGGATTAGTACTTGAAAACATTAGTAAGAACCATAGGGATAATTTTATCTCTATGGGTAACCTATATTAAAACTTATAGAATAAAAAATTAGGGTATAATTTTCATTTATAAGTGTATATTTATATGTTCAAAGTTGAATTTTTATATGCTCATTAGCTCATTATTCAATCCATATAATTTTATTTTTTCTTTTTTTATTTAATGGATAAAAATAGGATAACTTGTGATAATAACCAATGTCATAGTCAATGTGACAATTTCACTAATGAGATGCCAACCTAATGGGAATGAGATCTCAAAACTTCATGAAACTACTAGCTCAACTTGCTCAAGTTATGAATACAAATTATAATATTGTGGAACCCCCACCTTCTCCTAAGAAAGTGAAATTTGCGGTCTAATAATTTATGAGACAAAGGCCTCCTATATTTAGAGGATATTATATTACCCTCTTCACAGAACAATGTATTAACTCTATTAAGAAGATATTTTCTATCCTATAGTGATCATAAGAAGGGACAGTCATGTTGGTAGTCTATCATTTTGATGGGGAAGCTGATCAATGGTAGAAAATGATCAAAAAAACTAAGTATAAAGAGGAAATTGATTCCATGGATTGGGAAGGATGCAAGAAAATATTTTTCAATAAATACTTTCCTCAAACTCTATGTCTTAAGATTGATAGGGAGTTCATGAGACTAAATAAAAAGGAAGACGAGTCTATCGGGGTGTATAGGAAAAAATTCACAAGGCTTTCAAAATACACCTTTGTCTTTGTCATTAACACTTAAAGTAAGGTGGATCACTTATTTAGTGTATTAAATACGAGTCTATGAAAATTTTTGGTGATTCAAAACTTTGAAAAAAATGAGGATATTATATATTGTGCCCTTAAGGTTGAGATGGAAATTGGATACTCTTAGTGGTTTCATGGGATAAAATATAAAAATATGAAAATGTGGTTTAATATGGGAGGTTAAAAAAATAAATCCCATAGAGGAAAGAAAATACAACATCCCACATGTCAAAAGTGTGGGAAGAAGAATCCTGATAACTATTTAAAGGGAACTAGGAGATGATTAAAATGTGGAAAAGTGGGGCATTAGGATAATCTTTTCCAAAATTAAATAAATAATCCCACTAATGTAGTGGAATAAAGAAAGGGTTGGATCAACACTCAGCCTATAATATAGTGTTTCAACTATAAGTAATATGGTCATTATGTGATATAATTCCCAAATCCAAGGGTTTTTTCATACAATAAACAACAATAAACTCTAGGTAAATAAGAAAGGGTATATGTTAACACTACTACTAAGGTGGATCATGAAAATGATGCAGTGATAGGTATACCAGTTATTTATTCAAGAATAGAAAATTTACTTTTTGATTTTGGTTCTACACATTCTTTCATATCTAGAAAGTTTAGTAGATCTATTCAAACACCACCTAAAAATATGATAGTTGAGTTATCTATGAGAACATTTAATGAGGAAGTTATTGTAACTAATGTATATAAATACTCCATGATCAATTTTTATAGAATAAAACTCATAGAAAATATTTTCTTACTTTGGTGGATTTCTATGATATATTTGGCATGGATTGGCTATATTTATACAAGTCCAACAACTGTCATGATATATAGATCACCCTACACATCCCGAGTCATCCTCCAATTCTGTAAAAGTGTAAGGAGGAGGATGAATCTCTTTTAGAATCATCTACTCAAGTGTGGATATTATTTCTTTATGAGAAATAATATTTAGCTCAAATGATTGAGGTGAAGGAGAGGATTATGTTTAGATACATGCCCATTGTGAGGGACTACACTAATGTGTTCCCGGAAGTATTGTCTGATCCTCCTCCTAATGTTTCTAAAATAAATTTCTTATATGTTTTCACTTCTATTTGTCACCACCTACCATTTTATATACCTATATTACCTTATGAACATCCATTTATGTTCTAATCCCTTTCTTTCATTGACACTTTCATGATACGCTCATTGGTTATGCTTTATGTCATGATTGTGGTACCCAATTATTTCCATGGGCATCCTTATGTTTATGAATGATTGATTATGTATGATTATTTATGTGGAAAGAATATTTATGTGGAAAGAATATCCATGAAAATGTTGAGATGGGTGTGCCCAGATAGAACTCCAATGAATTGGGTAAAGTTAAGTCTCATGAGGTGCGATGTGAAACAGGATTGGCAGTTAACCTTGACCTGTAATAAAATGGGAAATGGGATTGGAAGTTAGCCTTGACCCATAATAAAGAATTTTTTTATTATTATGCCACATTTATATGATTCCATGTTTATATTATCCCATGCTTATACGATATGATTTCATATGTTCCATACTTTGGATATCATTATGTCACGCCTCCTAACTCTTGTGCTTAAGATGTTTCCTTATGTTCATACCCTTACTAGGATTTTTAGCTCATCACTTTGTTCATGTGTTTCCCCAGGGTACCCTATAAAGATGTAAGGGATCAAATGAAGTTAGGATCTCTTTATGGAGATTAAATAAAGAAGTGTTTTTTAGCCCCTTGTTTTAGGTTTTATGTACCTAGTATTCGAAGACACTAGACTTAACGATCCTTGACATGCACTCCGATGATTAATTATACAACTTTGTATGTAAAAGGTTTTGGTCACTATATTCCACGTCAAATATATTGAAAATCTTAATCATAAAAGATCATCCATAGTTGATAGAAATTATTGTGAGTATTTTCGAGATTTAATGGAAACATTAATTATTCGTATTGGGAGTGAAGTCCCAAGAATCACTCAAAATGATATGAAAATTATGGTTATGTTGTACATCATTGATGATCGTATGAATTATAATGTCATATGAAAATGTTGTGCATAAGCCTTTCCATTTATAAGATAAAGGGTGGGGGGGGGGTCACTTAGTAGTGACTTGGTCATTACACCACTTGCCTACTTGGGCAATTCCATCTTAAAAGTCTAACGGCACTTCAAGGGTGTTTTGGTTCAAACAATCGTTTTAATAAAAAGAGGGAAACCCAATATTACGATATAAGAAGGGTAAAGTGTGATGTGTGCTTTATGACTAACAACTACATCAAGTATAATGAAAACATCAATGCAATAATGTCAAGCAAGGTATACTACTATGAGTTTTCACAGACAGTGCACCTTTATTGGAGGAATTTTATTACAAAACCATAACTTTTTTATCAATAGAAACCATTATCTTAACTAAAACTTATTCAAGAATTTCAATTTAATATAAGAAGAATTAATAAGGGACTTAAATGAAATTTAAAACATTCTTGAATTAAAGAGGCTAGGATAGGTACCCTACCTCAATGGAGCCAAGCCACTCTCAGTGCCTGACACTTTTATCAGTGACAACTCTAAGCTGATTCATCCATCCTCCAGGAATATGCACCTTCAAATATACATAAGGACACCCTAACCCCTTTGTACTTGTCCACATGGCCTTGGACACACACAAGAGGATCCTTATATATATGATTACATGCATAAGTCCGTTATCACCCACACAAGTATGCATTTTCCATATATATACATAAGAAAACCTATCCCCTTATATGTAATCACTTTTCCATGGGAATATATACATATAATGGGAGAAATTATTATATATATGCTTACCTATGAATACGTGGTGATTCACCTTTGACTCTAGTGACTCAAAACTGCCTCAAGGATGATCAACAGACTATAATAAAATTACCAAGGGCTCTAAAATTATAAAACCCCAAATTATAAACTAAGCGACATCGAAGAACGAAGGAAAAAACTCACCTTAAACCATTGGCGGTGAACCAAATCGACCTGAACCACTTCACCTTCAGCGATGGTTTCCGCAACACACAGGAACGGGTCCCAGGAGACTTCAAAAAAAAAATTCATGTGATATGATGAATCATCATTAATTGAACCTAAAAATTGAAGTGGGAGGAACATGATTTATGAGAAAGGAAATAATAGAATAGGTGATGATGAACACTTTTTAAATTAAATAAATGAACTATAAAGTCCAATTGAATAACATAGTGGTTCCATCCAGTCTAGATAACTGAATTCATGAATTTTACAACTCCCCTGTTGTAACATGAGGTTCCAATACCGACATGAACATGGTAAGAATTAATAGATACCATAGAACTAATTAGTATGGTTAGATATATGAAAATATATAAACAAAATATGATGCACAAATTGGGTGCATCATACATGAATCAAGATGTAGTACTATAAGGATTATGTGGTTGGATAAACTGTTATAATGCTTCTATAATCTATCTACCACCACAAATAGAGAAAATAATTCTCCTAATATAAAATTCATAAACTCTTAGAGAGTAAATTATACTCATATAAAAGAATAAAATATTGATATTTTCCACCTATAATCCATCAGTGTGATTACATCAAAGATAAAAATAAGCCTCAAAGATATAGAATTTCACTCTACATGAACCATACAATCAATATAACCCCATAAACACCCCATAATTTTGAATCAATATCACTCTATGACATGAGTAGCATCAAGTGACAAAAAATAATATTGTATATGAATGGCACCCCCCGCACCAACCCCCACCCCGCACCAGCTACCCCCACCCCGCACTAGCCACCCCACCCCCCCAGCCACCCCCACCAGCCCACCCACCCCTACCAGCCCTGCATCAACCCCCCCCCCCCCCCCCCCCCGACACCAACCCCTCCCAAATATATAATCAAAATTTAAAATAATCATAGTGTTTGAGATTGTATACCCTTGGAAATTATGAGCGTAGGGGGGGGGGATAATGCAACCTATTCCCTGATGGGAAAGCATCAGAAATAAAATCACTAAAGAATTATATTTTATATGGATAGATAGTTATTTTGAAATCAATCTACACAAATTCCATATGGTATGAAATATAGTCCTTCATTATGTGTCGGGAAGAACCTTGGGTGGTCCTGTATGGTAATCAATGGTTCTCCAAAGTGACTAAATCTACAATTTGGGTTTTGAGATAAAAAAATAGATTATTCAATTCTGGGGGGTGGGGTGGGGTGGGGTACATGACTAAATGGTATGTAGTTTATAAGAACACACACTATGTACATCCCTGGTAATAGTTTTAGGGTTCTCGATATTTATAAATATAACATGGATTGTGATATGGATTTACATTTTTTATATATTTAAATGGGATGCTGAGTACATTCCAAATAACATAACATGTGGTTTTGATACACATCATGTATGGCCAACAAGAAATGATTTTGGTAGTAAAAAACCATAGTTGTAACAGCCCGAGATTTTATGAAAAATATTCTTTTTAATTTTATTAATGTCTTGTGTTGTACGCTACACCAAAATGAGCTTGCACAACGCGCATCTTTGACTTGCCTTGCATTACACGCAATCACAACCTTCCTCGATAGCGTGTGTAGTACGCAATACTGAGTTTCACGAAACAACGATATGCTATTAAAATATTATTAAAACTAGCCGTTATGAATAGTAATAACCACTTTTTAAATTTTAGAAATTTTATCTCTCAAAATGGACTTCATTTTTGGATTCGGAGTATCGAATTTAGCCTAAGGTGAAATTTTGGTACTTTTCGGATAACTTTCATATTCTGATGAATAGTGAAAATTACTAAATTATAATTAAAAACAACTTTTTTAATCAAAATAATTAATAGTGATAAATTATTAATTTTAGTGGTTTTAATGTATATTTAGAATATATTTTTACAATTTAATACAATGTTATTCATTGGATGTAATTTCACATTTAAACCCGACATAAACAAGTGTCAATCTTTTGATAGATATTGTTTCTTAAAAACACGCTATTTGTTTTAACAGCGGGATTTAATTATAAAATTAATTAATGCAACTTATATGTTATGAATTTGTTAAAATAGACTTCATTTTTGAATTCGGAATATGAAATATAGCTGAGGATGAAATTTTGGCATTGTTCTGAAAAACATCAATTTTTGATGAATAGTGAAACTACTAAGTGGTAGTTAAAAAACTGAATTTTTCATAAAACTTAATTTTACCGCTTCTGTGAATGGAATTTCAAAAATCCGAGAGACACGGTTGATTTCAGTAAGTAAAATGTGGTTCAATTAGATGAAAATAATTTTTGGTGAATAGTAACTTTTTACTTTTATTTACCACGGTTAAAAGTAAATAGGGTAATTAAGGGTAACAATGATATTAATATTACCCTAACACATGTCCTAATCCTATTGTACAAGTGTATCTCGACCAAAAACAACCTTAAGTGTAAAATATTATCATTTAGGCCCACTTGGATTAGATTAAGACATTTATTATTATTTAATTCAAAGAATAGTTAAAAGAGTTAAAATCAAAGTTTATTTACTAAATTTTTTTTAATATAGGGTTATACATAAGATAAATTCGATTGTAAATATTCATTAGAAAGATAAAAAGATTTCCTACATAATGGTATTTTATTTGTAATTTTTAGACATCAAATAAGTTAATTTATTTATGACACAAAGATGATGTAGTAATTATCTTATTAATGAAATATTGACATAATTGATATTATAAATACCAAAATAAATGTAATTTAAGACTTTTTATGAATTACACTAATTTTCTAGGTTACTATGATATATTAGTGTTGATTTAATAAACTTTTTTCGAACATATAATTCTGTTATGACTTTCACAAAAATCATATATCAAATAGTGTCAAAATTGACACAAAATAGTTTTTAAATCAAATATTATATTATTAATTGTTATTTTATTCATAAAAATCTAAGGTTCGGCCAAATGACTTATATAAGGATATATATATTAATAATAAACAATTTGGGGTTCGTTTGGCATGTTATAGTAAGTGAATTAACCATATAGTGTAAGAAAACAAAAAGACACGGTAAAAGTTAAATTATTTAACTTAAAGTTAAATCTAATTGATAAGGTTAAAATAATAACCTAAACTTGTCTAAATCCTATTGGTTGATAGTATTTAGACCCATCCCCACTTTAGATTCGAAATAAGACCCTTTGGAACCATTATAAACCGATTTTGACTTTAATATAAAATAATATTTTGAGATATTCCTAAGGTGCCCCTTCCCTCCCTTATAAAAGGGCACCTCCTCCCCCTTCTCCTCACACCAATTTGAGCACTCAAGCTCGGCCAACCCCTGCCAAAATCTCTTCTCCACTTCCCTAGTATCATCCTAGAGGTCATGGTCTTCTTCAAAGACCATCCATAGTTCTTTAAGTGGAGGATAAGTGAAGGCGCGTAAAAAAGAGGTAATATCCATTACCGATCTTTTTCAATTTCTTTCTTATTCAACTTCTTCTTCTTTAGTTGTTTCATGATAAAGTAATAACATCAGTATTTATTATATACTTATATGTTATTATAAATATTAAACAACTCTAATTAACCTTCTATCCATCCTACGGAAAAAGGAAATCACCGCGCGTGCGTACGTACGGAATACCGTCTCCACGCCGTGGTGTAATCTATTTTCCGCCACCACATTAATTGGATGGGTATAAAGGTGTAATGAGTAACTATATATGATTATTATAAAGTGATATTGATACTGAAATAGTATACATACACTTAAACACAATTCCACGACCATGGGAACGATATCATCGCTCGTGCGTACGTACGGACTACCGTCTCCATGACGCGATGAGATTCATTCTCAATGATTAACCATTCATGAATGATTATAAAGTATATATAATAAGTACTAATGAAATATATTACCTAATAATACTGGAATTATTTATATTTATATGTATTTCATCTACTTAATTCCATTCAATTCAATAAGGAAACGAAAACAGCATTCATGCGTACGTACGGACTACCGTCTCCATTAACGGTGTATTTCTTTCCATTTACTGATTTATTATATATGTGTATTATGAATATATATATATAAATCATGTTTTATATTCTGGAATTAATTAATCATGATCTAAGTATCATATTAATAATTACATGTTAAAAACACGAACGACAAATGAGACGATTTTACCCAAAACGCTACTTTAACATGAATTTACAAAAGAACGGGTAATATAAAGTCATAAGTGGACCATATATGATATAATAACAATGAATATGATTCTGTAATAAGTCAATAACATGATTTAAATCATATACAGGAGGTTCGGACACTCACAAAGCAAGTCGGACCTAAGGTAAGGGAAATATCACAATCTCATTTTTATCCGAGATTGTTTATACTTTAGCATTTACTAGGGTGTATTTTATCATCCACATCCATGATTCCTCAACATGTAATAGTTATATCCTTTTACAATAGTTTATATCCAATTTTACCCTTTGGTGAGTTTTTAGTAAAAGATATGAAAGGAATTTTTTGTCGTTTTCCGTACGAGGTACTTTTTTACTTTTTCGACAAAAGTACAAGAAGAATGTTTTTTTTAACTTATACGGAAAGAATGGATTTTTAAAACATTATTTCCAAGAAGCTTCCTTTATAAGTTTTCAAGTTTATTTTTAATCAACTTCTTTTAGTTTATAATTGCATGACATGTCAAGAAAAGAAAAGTGTTTTTGAAGAAGAAAGGATATTTTCCACAAGAATGGAGTTCAAATGTTTTATCAAAATTATTTTCCATCTAAGATAATATAGGGTTCTGTTTTTATCCCTATTATTAAATTGATTTGATTATGTTGTGAGGGAATTATTTTTATGAAGTCATTTACCTTATATGATTTGTTTTATGATGTCATGATGTTTCAAGAATCCCATTTTTGTTACATGTGTTATGCGATGATGTATGATTTATGATTATGTGGCACACATAATAAAGGATTCATTATAAGATGGGTGGGACCTATATCTCCCTCCAATGCATTGGGTAAAGATTTTATATCTCATGAGATAGACATGGATGAAATGGTAGGTTATACCGGTTCAGTGAAACGGGACTGAAACGAGGGTTACTCGATTCAGAAAGGGAATTTGTCCACTAAGATAGTCTTGGAAATGAGTCTTGACTAACAAGAAATGATTCTCTATGATTATGTGTGTATGACACAAAGTTTCATGTTTTAAGTTATGCTTATTGGGATTTCATTTCACTACTATGATTTATCCCATGTTATGAAATTATGCTCTCTTTTGCAGGTTAAGATTTCCAAAAGTTATGTTCTTATGAATATGATGTGATTGATTTTCTTTTGATTACCCTTACTGGGCATTTGAGCTCACCCTTTTATGTTTTCTTTTCCCCAGGATATAAGGAATGGTTTTAGGTAAAAAAAAAGGAAGATCTTTATGGGAGATATTGAGGATCTTTCACCACGATTAGAAGATTACGTTCCGAGTTTCCAAAGAGACTAAACTATTATGATCCTTGTGTGTGTGTTTTTGTTTTGTACTAAGTATTCCGCAAAAGTAATGTAATGTCCATGTACGTCAATCTTCGGGTCTCTACAATAGTGGCATCATAAATGACACATTTTGTGACTATGGAGGCTCATACTATAGTTAGGAACTATATGACTCAACTGATTAGCGGTGAACACTAAGTTGTCTCATATGAACCAAAAATTGTGTTCCACCTTAAATATGTCATGTACCCTAAGATGATAGGTACCCATGTATTGGGGATACATGACTTTTACCTCATCGGTCCCATGCACCATTTATATGGTAATACACCCCATGTAGGTTAACTATGGACACCATGTGAAGAGAAGTTCACAACAAGTATACTCTAGTAGGACCACACATCATGTACCCATATAATCCATGACCGAGACTATTCTATCCTTAGTGTATTTTTAGATCTCCTAGATTATAACTTAGATTTGGATGTCTAAGTAATCCATGATAAGTATTTTTTCATATCAAAATTCACCGTTCACTTACCTTCATTATTAGAGGTTCAATGTGTGGTGGTGCATGTTGTTTATCTTTCTTATATCCATTCAGTCATTGAATGGGTTTGGGAAAGATGATTGGAGGTTTCATCTGATATGTACTTCTCTAGAAAAATTTAAGTGATATGGTGAGGGTCCCTTATATTATTTTTGGATTTGGGTACTCCCCCACATATATGGGGAGTGGGTCCCACATATTTTTTTGAGTTTGGTACTCCCTCATCACTGATGAGGTGGGGGTCTCTCACACAAAATTGATAGAGTTTTATACTCCTATGTATGTTTTGGAAGCATTGCATCAATCCAAAGAGTTAGGAACTCCCTCATTTGATGTGTATCATCGGAAGAGGTGTGGTTCCTCTTTTACAAAATCTATAATATGTGTGGAATTGTTCATATAAAGGTAGTTATAATGGTAAAAATTAGTATCCACTTAAATGAAAACTAGTTTTAGACAATGTGTGGATCTAATATAGGTTTGTTGAACAATAACCTAATATCAAGGGAGAGTAAGGTGCGGTAATCCATTTAATGACATTCATACTTTGGTGAGGTGTGGGTTCCCCTTAATATATTATAGTGGTGATGTGTGAGAAAAGATGGGAGATTTAGATACTTTAATAGTTGTGAATATAAATGACCCCCTTGGTTACCTTCAATATGTGATTATAGTTAAACAATAAAATTTATAATTTTTTGTTCTTTCATTACTTTGATCATCACGAGTTACTTGTGAGTTATGACCTTCAAGGATTACAATGTATATAATAGTACATATTTACATCCCAATGAATTCATGGGATCTACAATCCATATTTTTCTATGTTCTAATGATAATTTTAAGGGATATGTATGAACCATAACTTAAAACCACCATATTCAAACTGTCAAGAAAATAAAAAAAATACCACCCACATTAGAGTTAAAAAACCATGCCTGGTATATTTTCTAAATTTCAAGTTCAAAAAACCAATTTTAGGCCACATTCTGCATGGGTGTGCCACCTGAGAAATAAAAAATCGAGGACCACATCACATTTCAATAAAAAAACCATCACATCCATCATGTCGTTACATCACCATGGTCATCACCTCCATCTTCTCGTCACTATCAGCCTCTCTCTAATGTCCACTACCTACACCAAACACTATCCCTACCTAAACTAGACACTGTCAGCACCATCATCACCACCCACATTGAGACTTTTGTCAACTCCAAACCTCCGCCACTAATGTCATCGTCGTTCAAACATCGTGATCATCATTCAAACACTGTCTAGTGAGGATCATGACTCCTAGAACACTAATATCCACTCAAACATCACCTTCCAAAGATCCTATGAAAACCACCTTTCTAGATCGACTCAAGAAGGATAGATTCTATACGAAGCCAGAGTAGAGTTAGAGTAGAAATGATCCTTTACAAAGACTTGGTACTTATGGAATCCTATTTCTATGGGTGTTAGGCCCATGGACAAGGGCACATCCATGTGGAATATTCCTATTTTCACATGATAGGATGTTGTGTCCATAGGCTTCTCCTTGTTTCACTTTATTTATTTGGGTTGCCTATCCATGGAAATAGAAAAATAAAAATAATACATAGAAGGTTTGGAACCAAAAATCAAATACATAGTCGTCTAACACTTTATAACTATATCACATGAATCTTTTTGTATATAATTATTTAAAAATATATTATTATATGTATTTTGAAATATTTAAGATAAAAATTACTAAATATTTATAATTGATGTACATTTAAAATATAGAATATGATCCAACATGGAAAAAACTATATCCATAGGCATAGTTTCCCATGGTTTTATGGGCCTAGTATAGAGTCTTATATCCACATACATATATTCCCATGGTTATGGGGTCATTGTATGATGTCCTATAGCCACAGGCATATATGATGTTCCTCAAAGGTCGTAATAAAAAGGCCTATAGCCATAGGCATATATTCCCATAGAAATATAGTCTATATACAAAGGCTTATATCCATAGGAATATATGGTTTTTGTTTTAGGGTCCCTATACAAAGGATTATAACCATGGATATAGGGTCCCCTACCATGAAAAATATCCTTTCTCACACCCACATGTGGCTACAGATACATTCGTCCCATTTTTATAGTCCCTTATCCCCTTTTTTCTTGTGTAAAATTATTTCACACATGAACCAAGATAAAAAAACATTATGTTCAAGTGTAAATATATCCCTTACAAAAATGGACACTCATATACCATAGATATAGGATATCCTATGATCATGGGTACCCCACCTGTGGCTATAGCCCCATGTCTATAGGTCTTCTTTCTATTAATTCTACTTAGTGCTACTCACAACCCCCTGGCTATTGCAATAAATATTGGGGTAGGACACTCTGAATACTATAGGTCAGGGTGGAGGCTAGTGGGTTGGTTCGTTTTATCAACCCACATGAATGGGGGAATTATTATCTCCACTGTCACCTTGAAAATCCTAAAATCTACAAAAGGGTGTCTATATGACAGTAGTAGAAAAAAATATTCCCTAGATGATAAGGCTGGGGGTATTTTTACCTCCCCCCCCTCTAAGGAAGTTGGTATTTTCTAGTTTGGAAGTAGCTTAATAATAAGTACGCCTAAGGTTTCCTCCATTAATGTTACACAATTCATCACCTTCATCAAGAGAATTATTAGTGAATATTTTTGGGGACTCCATCAAGATTACCATAAACAAACCACTCTTAGGGGAGAATCAAGGGGAGAGAATAAAAGATTATATGGGATAAAAGTCAAAATATTCCATAAAGATAATATAAATCAAGGTTGTGTGATTTTTTCATCAATATACATTCAAAGGAAGAAAACTACCACCCCTCCCTATTACTCTACAATGGGTGAGTATTTGAATCCTATTATAGGATATGAGTTAGTGAATGCTGTTGATTATGGACTCATATATAATATAGAGTATGAAATCAATGCATAATTACATAATATGGAGACAACCATTTGGAATTTGGTACACACTAAAATTAATGAAGAGGTCAGGTTCACTTGATATTAGGGGAAGACTCCTGATTTGGGTGCCCCTCCAAAAAAACCCCATTGTCTCAAACTCCATAAAATTCAACTCAGTATAATGGGAAATGTGTAGCAACATCCATATCCTACTTGTCACCTGAAAAAATTGAGCCTCTTTATAGTAAGTTTATGATTACCCAGTATGAAGAAGAGTTGTAGAAGCTAAGGTTACTCAATTAAAAATTAATCAGAGTTAATATACAAACAGAGTGTAACTCCCAGTAATAGGATAATTTATCTCTTCCAATGAATCCCCATTAATAATAATGAACTACTCAACCAATAATAATGGTAATAGATGAAGATTCCTACATAAAATCTCCATGCATGAGGTGTGTTGGGGGAGGATATGGGGAGGAAGCCTTAGATAAGTGTTAGAAGGGAAGTGAGGTGACCATAGGGAGGTGGGTTGGTCATGTCGGTAGGGAGGTGGGTTGGAAGTGATGGAGACGCGTCAGTAGGGAGGTGTCAGAGTCGCGTCGGAGTCGGCGGGGAGGTTTGCTGGCTGTGTCGAAGCTAGGGAGGAATTGTGAGGGGAGGAGGAAGGGTGAGGGAGGAGGAGGGGAGGATGAATCCTGAGGGGAGGAGGGGAGGAGGAATGGCTAGGATGGCGAGGGAGGAGGAATCACGATGCGGGAGGAATGAAGAGGACAACGAGGGAGGAGGAATCATGATGCAGGAGGGAGAAGTTGTGGGAGGGAGGAAAGACCGGTTGAAATAATATTCACATAACCTATTGCCATGCCCAACTATTGGGGTGCGACTATATCTTACCTATATCCATAGATCATTTAAAATGTGGCTATAGATATGTGGCTATAGATCATTTTTCTAGTAGTGAATGACCAACATTGGATTAAATGATAAAAATATAATCCATTTATACTTTAAAACAATTAAATAGTATTATTTAACCATATAAATTATGTCAATGGAAAAAGTTGTTTTTAATTAAAATTTATCATATTTTTACTATTCATAAAAACATGATAGTTATCAGAAAAATATAAAAAATTCATTCAAAGTAAATTTTGATGTCCCGCTTCTATATAAGAAGTTTATTTTGTCAAATAGAACATATAAAGGTTTCAAAAACTAAATTTATAATGGGTTATCCATAAAAAGGCAGTGAAACTGTATTTTTTTTTTGAAAAATACATCTTTTATAAAAAAAAATTGATTTTGTTCTTATATCATGTTCTAGAAAATATGTAAAATGAATTTTAAGGTTATAAAATTCAAAATGTGGTTTATACCATTTATAATGGCTAGTTTATATCCCATTAAATAATGTTTTGATAATATATCATTGTTTAGTCAAACTCAGTATTGCGTACAATGCAAGCTATCGAGGAAGGTCACTCTTGCATGTAATAAAAGCCAAGTCAGTGTTACGTTTAGTTCAAGCTTCCTTTTGTGTTGTTTATAACATAATACAAACATAGTTATTTTATACATTGAACACAATCTTTAATTAGTATTGCGTGAAATGAATTCTATCAAAAGAACTTTAAATTGCATGTAACACAAGCCAAGAATAGTTTTGCGTATACTGAAAACTAATACGGTGTTTCATATAACACAAGATAATATTGTATAGTGTGAAACACAAGACATAAAATAAATTAAAAGAATCTATATTATAAAATCTTGGGGTGTTACAATGGAAATTTCTAATCCTTGGATATGGCCTATTGGGTCTGACGTTGGATGTCAAGAACATTTTTTCTCCTGGGATTTGGCCCATTGGGTTCAACAAGAGATTCCATGGACATTTACACTAATTATATTTAGATTACTTTGGATAACAAGGACATTTATACTCCTTAGATATGGATTACTTTGACCACCATAGACATGCTATATGGAAATTATTCTTAAGATCCACCCAAGTCATTATAGAGGTTTATATTGAGATGATCCAAATACTCAAGGGGATTCTAGGTTCATTTATACCTTATATCTAGCCCATGTAGGCCTAACATGATGAGGATTCCTTAGTCTTTCATACCTTGGATCTGACCCTTTGGGTTTGACACTAGTTACTTAGCATAGGTTGTGGTGTATTTTTATCATGCTTTATAGATAGTCCTTGTTGTTTTTTACCAGTTTATGGCGAGCCTTGGTAGCCTGGATAATATCACACTTACATGTATCACACCTTATTATTCATTTATATTACTGTTATGTATTGAAAACTTCTTTTACTTATATATACAAATTAGAATTATTATAGACACCACTAGTGGTGATCTACTGAGTGTTATCTCACACCCTATTAGGTATTCCATTTGGTACCTTGATAGACTTTATGGATGTATTTTGGGACTGGGGAATGCACCCAATTTATGATGCTTGATTTATTATGCTAGTAGGAGGGGAGTACATGACCAATATTTGCTTCTGATGCTATCCAGAGATAGTTATTTTTGTTCATTTTGTATTTCTATACATGTATTGTACTAGATTCCTATTACCATGTATTTATTTACTTTTTTATGGAGACATGACATGTTCATAATATTGTATATGACACTACTTATGGTTATAGATTATTATTATAGTCTTATTGATGTTTTTATTTTTCTATTAAGTTATTCATATGATTCTTCTATTTAATTGACATGATTATATAACTGTGATACACTCTGATCATGAGGGTATATTATCCCCACTATACCACCTTATACCCTCATTATTTTTTGGAAACCTATGGCATATGGGAAGTCACACTTGAGGCTATGTGACCCACCAGATCGGGGCACCGTTTAGTGGATCTTGGGTTAGGACATTACGAAGTGGTATCATAGCATTTTTATTTTATTTTATTTTTCTTCCTTACTATTAGGGATGGTAGAAGGGAGAAATAGTAATGTATTGGAATTTTTTAATGATCTATTCTTGGGAGTATCTAACCCACATACATAAAAAATCCAAATATCATGGGATGTGATTTTTTGTTCTATATTTTGCATATTACAGTTGATTTTATTCCACCATTGGGTGATTCACAATATATGTGATGTTATTACTTATATGATTGGGGAATTTAACTTTACACTTCACCCCATATGGAAAGAAAGTATGGATCATTCATTGTTTTAGTACTTTATAGGATTCACATGCCATGCATATACCATTCTATATAGGATACACTGATTGATAGCATGCCATTTGTTATGTGTTCCTTATGAGATATAAATGTTATTTGAGTAACATTTTGTATAGGTATTGAAAAACATAATTGGTACTTAAAGTTCATGTTGTAACCTAAATAGTGTTTTTCTACATAGGCTACAACTTGTGCCTTAATAAGTCAGTTATGACACATTGAGTCATGGAGCATTAGTTTCATGGGATAGAATGTGTTATGGTTGGGATTAAATGGATGGAATTTTTTAGTTTATAAGTTGTATGTGCCCTTATAGATTGGAATTGGTGATCAATATAATTCAACCATTTAAGATAAATATTAAATAAATGATAATGAAATTAAAAGAAATTTACTTTTGAAGTGGAATGGTCTCTGATAAATAGAGTTTTTGATTGCAATTAATAGTTCATATACTGGGACCTATGATGTGAAATAGAGATATTGACCTAGACCCAACCTTAGGAGTGGGCTGTAGGAACTGTCTTTGGTGTTTTATGTGTTTATTCCTATATCCCAATCCTATATTTAGGATTAGGTAGAAGGGTGTGTCTTGGTTATAGGAAGTCTTGTACCTAACCTATGTTTATATATGTAATCTTTCTGTTACTAAATATTTTCTAAGGTGTGTGTTTGGAATTTATTGAGAAATTCCACCATGATGGCCTCGATTTGTATTCTAGGAGGGTGGAAACAACCATGCTCTAGAGGTGGTGGGCCCTGAGACACCATTAGAACCTCCAGTAGTTACACTTATGGATCTATGTTTTTTTCCTAATATAGGTGTTGATTCCTAGTTCTGATAGTGTTTCTTTCACTTTATGCAGACCGTTTAGGGAGTCCCTTAACTTGAATCTTCTATGTAAAAGCTAATGTGTGTATTCCAACAGCAACATCTACCCATGTTTTTGGGTGATGGTGGTCCATAGGCTGCTGAGTTGTTTCTAGAGACTACTTTTTTGATTTTTCAAGCATCTTGAGACTCCTCCTGATAGGAGAGTGAATCTCATGACATATATACTTTGGGGATCCTCCAAGCGCTAGTGGGATGTTTTGAACTAGGATGATAGGCTTTGAGATATAGTATAAGGGGATTTAAAATATAGATTTTATGATTACTTATTTACTGATACTATGATAGATAAATGGGATTGTGATTTTATTCATCTGAAGTAGGACATTATGAATGATATGGAGTATTCAGATCACTTTACAAAGATTTAGTAGTTTGCACCTATGTATCTTACTAATGAGATATCTAGGGAGAGACACTTAGAAGAAGGTCTCAAGAATGTTGTTCGATAACGGGTTAACATGTTTCAGTAGAGTACTATATTGGAGATAGTGAATAAAAAATGATTACTTAATACAACCTACGGGAAGCTAGAGGCTTAGAGAAGGGTTATTTAGCTTCTTAACCTAGTAGTTTAGGGGATGTTAGTAGGAAGTAGTATTTTGAGACTTCTCATAAGGGGAATACTTGCTAGGTTATGAGTGTTGGTGGTTCTATATTCAATCATAAATATAGAAGATATATACACATGAGGAGTCTGTGTGATAGAGAACCGGTCAAGTGCCGAGCTTGCAGTAGGATGGTCCATGTACAACGTTTCTGTAGGAGCTTCAGTTAAGTGGTCAGTAGAAGGGGGTCGACTCTGACTCCAGTTTCCTGAGTGGGATTCATAGCTCCATTTCAGGTTTGGAGCTGGAGTACTTCTAGTCATTCAGGCTGAGGGGGTGGTCATTTCCAAGGAAGCCAGACACCGGTTACACCTTGATAGCAGAGTGGGCCAACTCAAGGTAGTCAAAACTTTTCTCAGGTCCACGGTTCAGGCCTGATATATTCTGTACAACCTATAACTGAGGAGAAGAGTGTCGGGCCATCTACATTGAGAGGTATGATCTTAATAGATTAAACTCTAGTATCTTTCCTTTTTGGTACACATGATTCACATTTGTTTATATCTTTACCTATTGGGGATATCCTTGGGCTCTATGTTTAGTTTTTTGATAGATCTATGACACTCGATACTCCATTTTGAATAAGATAATAGAGAGTACATCAATGTAAAGAGTAAACCCTTGATATAGGTGGGTATCACTTTGTATGGGACCTCTTCATCCTTGAGATGACATGGTTTTACATAATACTAAGGGTGGATTGATTGATTTCTTATAATTACCTTGTTGATTTCTATAATCGAAGGGTGACTTTCACATCATTAGAGGGTAGGGTTTTTATTTACAAGGGTGAATGGGATGTTCTAGAAGTTAGAGTAGGAATAGAGCATTTTGGGATATGTGTAATGATATCCTAGAATTATATCCTCTATATGAATGACTAGGGAATGTGATAGGATGAATTCCATTCAGTATTATGTAATTTTATGGATTTATTTCCAGATTTATTTTGGTTTACCTCTAGAGAAAGAGGTGGAGTTATCTATTGATTTGGTTCTCAGAGATTCAATAGTATCCATTCCTCCTTACAAGATGGATACTATTGAGATAAATGATCTCAAGAGATAGCTATATGACTTAGAAGTAAAGGGTTTTATACAACCTAGTACTTCTATGTGGGGTTTACTGGTTCTTTTCACTAAGAAGGAAGACGAAAGCCTCAAGCTATGTGTGAATTATCAGAAATTGAACCAGTTTACGATTAAGAACTAGTATCCCTTACCTCAGATAGATGATATCTTTGACTATATTATAGGAGCTCAAGTTTTCTAGAAAATTAATTTGAGGTCAGGTTATAACTAGGTATGTGTTTGACTTTTTTACATACCTTGTACATTTTTTTATAGTATCTATGGTCTATTGAGTATCTGATTATGCCTTTTGGTCTCACAAATGAGTTAGTGGTTTTCATAGTGTTTTTGAATTGGGTTTTCCACCCATATTTGGATTCTTTTATTGTGGGTTTTGTGTATTAAATCTTGGTGTATTCCTAGAATTAAATCGATTATACAAAACACCTTAACATTTTTATGAATACACAGAGAGTGCATAGGTTGTATTCAAAGCTCACAAAATCTCAATTATGGATAGATCAAGTTCACTTATTGGGTCACATTATCTCAAAGATAAGAGTATCTGTGGACCTAGGAAGGTGGTTTCTATGGTTTCCAAGGATCAGGACAAGAAAATATTTGATATTTCGAGTTTCTTTGGGATAGTTGGTTATTACAGGAATTTCATATAGGAATTATCACACTTAGAAACACCTTTTATGGTCTTGACTAAGAAGGGTTTGAAGTTTGTATAGTTAGATAATTATGAGATATCCTTTCATGAGCTTAAAGGGATTTTAAATTTAGCATCAATCCTAATTCTTCCAGAGCCAGGTAGAATCTATAATATATACTATGAAGTATAAGGCATTAGTATATGAGTTGTATTGACACAAGGGGATAGAGTTATGGCACACATGTCTAGCTAGTTGATACCTCATGAGATGAATTATACAATGCATGATCTTAAGTTATCAATTGTGGTTCACACTTTTCCTTATTTTAGGCACTATTTGCTGGGATATAATTTTGTGGTGTACATAGAAAAAAAAATCCTCAAGTACATATTTATGAAGAATGAATTGAATTTGAGGAAAATATGGTGGGTTCAATACAAATAGTATTTTAACTTTGAACTTACCTATATGACTGGAAAGGGAAATACTATTGCCAATGCACTAAGAATGAAGACTTAGATATAGGCAGTCCAAGATGTTAGTAGTGAGTGGAAACTTATGACCTTATTCTATGAGGTGAATTTGGAGGTGTAGGATAGTCTCAGGTAGAATTTTCTCTCATACATCATAGTAATTTCCACTATTCTAGATAGGGTGAGAATGAGACAGTTATTAGATTCTGAGGGCCTAGACATATGGGAGATCATGGAAGGTGAGGAACCACCTATTGATTGGGCTGTTGGAAAGGATAAGGTTATACACATACATGGTTACGTTTGGGATCCAACAGAGATATTCGAGGAGTTGATGTGGGAATTTCATGGCTCATATTGAAGAGTAAATCCTAGAATTACCAAGATTTATCATAAATTATTCCATCAATACTAGTTTATAAGGATGAAGTTATAAGTATTTGGTATTTTCATTAGGTTATCCACTTACTAGCAGGTGAAGATGAAACACCAGCGATCAGATGGGCTCTTACAGTAGTTACCTATTCCTGAGTTGGAATGGGTTGAAGTCACAATGGATTTCTTGACCGATTTCCAAGGTTCCCTCAAGGTAGTGATTCCATATGGTTTTTTTATATAGGATCACAAAGGAAGCCCATTTACTACCAATCATGTAGACCTCCTCAGTGGATGATCTTGGGAGACTTTATATCTATGAAAATGTGCTCCTTCATGGGGTTCCTAAGACCATTGTATTGGATAGATATTTATAGTTTACATTTCAGTTATGTAAAATATTATAGATGGTTTTGGGTACATAGGTTCTTTTGATCATGTCATACCACCCTTAGACTGATGGCGAGTCAGAGCACACTATACAGGTTCTATAGGCATGCTTTAAGCACGTGTCCTTGATCTTGAGGGCTCTTGGGAGAGGCATATAAACCTGGTTGATTTCACATACAAAAATATATATTAGAGGACTATATATATGGAAACTTATGAGGCTTTTTATGGTAGGCCATGATAATCACCTCTATGATGTTTTGAGTTAGGAGAGGAAGCATTGCTCGAACCGCATCTCATGCAATAGACATCAAAGCAGGTCTAGTTGATCAAAAAGAAGATGGATACTAAAAACTCTAGAAAAAATCTTACACTCATCACCATCGATGACCTTTTGAGTTCAATATTAGGGATCAGGTCTTTTTTACATGTCTCACCGAGGTTGGGGTACATACAAATTTAGAGATAGGGTAAGCTTTCACCACGATATATCAGTCCATTCAAGATTTTATAGAGAGTTGGGCCAATATCTTATTAGTTGTAGTTACCTCAAAGGTATCGATCCATGAATGAATTATTCTATGTATCTTATATATTCCACTATTACTCTGACCCATATCATACACTTCATCTAGATGAGGTTGAGTTATATGTAGATGTGTCCTTTGAGGAAAGTCTGATACATATTGTTTATTAGAGCATGAAGGCTCTCTGAGGCTATCCTGTCCCTCTAGTATAGGTTCTTTGGTAGCACAATCGTGTACATGATGAGAATTGAAAGTGGGATGCTGACATATGTGCTCAGTGGATTGAGCTTTTATATAATGTTTTTTCAAAACCCTCATAAGAGAAACTCAGGGATGAGTTGTCTTAAGAGGGGGAGATTATAAGATCCCGGTTTTTTCTTGAGGTATAAATATCTTTAATTTCAATATAAATATTTTATTTTTACCTTGTGTGAATTCATAATGAAATCATGGTAGTTTTGGAGGTTTATAGGGCTTGTTTAGAGCCTAGAGGCTCGATTTTTGGAAAAGGTAGCTGGGAAAAATGGTTACTATAAACCGTACGGAGTGTTTCTAGGTGTAGTAGTGGGCCGTATGGTTTGAGAAAACCATTCAACCAAGGCCGCACACCTATGTGGGTGATCTAAAATTTTTTAAGGGGAGAAAATAATGGTTTTCAAATGGTTTCCCAAACTATTGACATAAACCATGTAAGTTCCCCTTTTAGAAAGAGCAGTGCACATGGTTGGCGCACATTTTGGATAACTGTGTGGACAAATCATATGACCTAGTATTTTTGGGTAAAATGATTAAATTTCCCATAAAAATTATTATAACCCAATTTCCTTATCCTACTCATTCTAGCAGAAAACCTACTTAATTATTTTTAGATCTTATTTAAACCTTGTCCTTGTATTTGATCTGATTCATCCATATGATGTTTGATTTAAGATCCATTCATCTCTTAGGATCCGTGATGATGAGTTATTCATCCATCTTGTGCCTTTTTTTATTTTTATTTGTTTCAATGGAGTTATTTTGATGTAATATAATATTCCCTATTTCCAAGGTATTTGTTTGTTTTTCAATTTTTTTCCAATCTGGATCAAGTAAAGATATAATACTAGATGATTCTTCTACCATGGGTATATGGTAGGTGGTCTATAACTTTTTCCCCAAAGTCTAGTTATTTTATATCTAGTTTTCATTATTCCACATTCTAGGATTTCTAGCGTTTCCCCTAAAATTAATTCAATACCTTAGTTAAATGATTAGAACCTTGATAGGTTTTCCACTTTGTACCATTGTATAATTAGAGGCCATTCACTTAAACTCTGACCACCCATGAGGTGTGTTTTTGTATATTACCTATGTTATACCACCCCATTGGTGTGTGTTTGAGATCACCATCCTAGTGGGATATATAATGAATTAAATGAGTTATTAGAAGAGGGTTTATTCCTCTTTTTACATATGATCACATGTTATATTAAATGGTTAAATGGTTTAATGATTTGGATGAACTCACAGATTGTAAATGGTTAATAAAATGATTTTGATGAGATTGGATTCCAAGGAAATTTATAATCCATGGATACAGCCCATGAGGGTCTAATATTTGATGATTTTGGATGCCAAGGGAATTTATACTCCTTGGATGTAGCTCATTGGATCTGACATTAGATTCCAATGACATTTCTAATCCTTGGATCCAGCCCATTGGGTCTGAAATTGGATTCCATAGGTATTTCCGCTCCATGGATCCAAATTACTTTGGATACTATGGAAATTACTACTCTTTGGATCTGGATTGCTTGGACCACCTTGGACATTCTATATGAACATGCTCATTGGGATCCACCCAAGTATTTACCGATCTTTATATAGATATTCTCCATATACTCAAGGGGATTCCTTGGTCATTTATACCATGGATCTGGACCATGTAGGCATGACCTGATAAGGATGCCTTGGTCTTTCATACCTTGGATTCAAACCTTTGGGTATGACACTGGATTAATCAGCATAGGCCATTGTGTATTTTTATACATGTATTGTATTGGATGACTGTTTCCAGGTATTGAATTACTTTTTGTATAGAGACATGACATGTTCATCATATTGTACATGAAAATGATTTTGTTTATGATTTATTATTACAATATTATAGATGTTTGTCTACCACTATTCAGTTATTCATATTCTTCCTCTATTTGATTGATATGATTATACCACCATTATACACTCTAATCATGAGGGTATAGTCTCCACACTGTACCACCTTAGACACTTGATACTTGTCGGCAACCTCTAGCATATGGGGAGGAGCACTTGAGGCTATGTGACCCATCGGCTCTGGGCACTGTTTAGTGGATCTTGGGTCTTGAAATTACAATATACGCCAATGAATATGGTTAGAGATCATAAAGTATTATGAATTATCAATCTAATACCATCCTGGTAAAGAAAATAAAGTGGAAAATGCTCTAAGTACAAAGGATCCTATAAATTTATCAATGATGATAATTGACAAGGATCCAATCTTCTTAGAATTACAAAGGATGAACATGGGAATCATAAGGGAAGTAACATCATCATTCCTTTCTCAAATTATTTATCAAACACCCCTTATGGACAAGATAAAGGATGCTCAAAAAAATTATGTAAAAATTCAAAAGAAGGTGAAATCTATCAAAAATTAGAAATTCTCAGATTTAAAAATTTATACAGAAAGAGTCATAAGATTTTGGCTACAACTTTGTATAACATAAAATCTTAAGATAAAGAGGGATATTTTGAATGATGTATATAGATTTACCTTCTCTATCCCCCAAAGGAGCACAAATATGTATCAAAATCATTGAGGGAACTATTGGCAGGACAATATGGATAAGGAGATCACTAAATATACATAAAAGTGCCTAGTATGTCAGCAAATGAAGGCTGAAAGGGAAATATCTAAGGGGATGATGCAACCATTACCAATACATACATGGAAATGAGAGAACATCACTATATACATTGTCAATGATATTATGAATACATCTAGAGGAAATAATGTTTTATGAGTTGTTGTAGATCATCTTACAAAGATAGCTCACTTTAGTGAAATTTGAGAGGACTTTAATCTTGATTAACTTGCATGGATATCCATTAAATAAGTGGTGAGGATTTAGAGAGTAAAATTATCAATTTTATCTGATCAATATCCATGATTTACCACCATGTTATGAAATATTCTCTAACATGATCTAAACACTGAGCTAAACTTATTATAGATTATCACCTTCAAAACGATGGCCAGTCTGAGTAGACCATTTCGACATTGAAGGATGGGATCAACATCTTTCTTTGGTCGAGTTATAATACAATAATAGTTTACACTCAATAATTAAAATGGATCTATATTAATCCCTTTATGGTAAGATATGTAGAACACATACATGCTGGGTTGAAGTTGGAAAATATAAGATGCTAGGACTTGAAATGGTCAAAGAAATAGTAGAAAAGGTAAAGACCATTCAACAGCCCATTAAGGCAGATCAAAATCATCATAAAAGATATGTAGAAAATATTCAATGATACTTAGAGTTTGAGATTGGAGATAAGGCATTACTTATCATATCTCCATGGAAGAGAGTCATGAGATTTGGAAAAATGGGAAAGCCAAGTCCCAGGTACATCGACCTCTTTGAGATTATTGATCACATTTGAGCTTTAGCATATCAACTAACACTTCCACCAACCATGTCTCAGGTATATTATGTATTCTATGTATCCCTCATGAGGAACCACACATATGAAGAGGTGATATGGGAACCGAAGGGAGCGATGAAGGAGAAGTATCTTTACCTATTTTCATCTAATTATGAAAAATAAAATTTTTAGGGTGAAATTTCATAAGGGGGAATAATAGAACACACCGCTATTTTTATGATAATTTTATTTCTTCAATATCTTGTGTTGCACGCAACACTGAGTTTAAATGAACCATGATATACAATTGAAGTATTATTTTTTTAACATGATCGTCATAACCTGTCCATTGAATTGGTGGGTATGAATAGGAATAACCATACTATGAAATATATTTATTAATTATTAGGAAATAAACACTTAATTTTTAGTATATTAATTTTATTATTCAAACATTTGTTTTCTAAAAAAATGATTTTATTAATTTATATGAGAAAATAAATATAATTAATTTTTGAACTTTTTGAAAATTTATTTGAAAAAATAAAATTACTTTTTTAATTCATAATTTCAAAATTATATTTGAATGAATTGTTGTGAATTTTATAAAAAGTTTTAAATTTTAATGAATAATGAAAAATATTGATTTACATTGAAAATTGTATTTTATTTTAAAGCATTTTAAAAGTAAAATTATATTTTAGACTAATATTTATATTTAATTAGTTAAATTTTATTATAAATAATATAACTCTGGTCTTTTAAATTAATTTTATCTATTAATTTATAATAAAAACATTTTATATTTAGAATGGGCATATTTTGAAAAAAATATTTTTTCGTTGAATTTTTCCAGTTTAACATTAAATTAAATTTTACCACTTATGTGTTTTAAATTTTTAAAACTGGATTTAATATTAGGAATTAATAGGTCCAAATTTAGTAAATATACCGCTTTTATTTTTGGTCAATAGGAATTATAACCTTAGTAATTTTTTGCGACCACGATAAAGAGTAAATCATGTAATTTAGGTTAAAACTAAAAAGACAAGAACTATTAAATGACCCCAAAACTTGATTAAATTTTATTTAATGAGTTAATTTCTTCTATAATAATTAATTTTTTGGTTATATGACAATTTATTTCTATTTGGATTAGATTATGACATTTATAGTTTTTTATTTAAAGAAAAGTCAAACTTGTCACACTTATATTTTTAATAACTATAATATTTTTAGCACAATTTTATACATAAGATATGTTTGACTATAAATATTATTTTGAAATATAAAAGACCTATATTAATCATGATAATTTTTTTTAATTTTTATTGAATAAATAATTACCTTAAATGCTTACACAATGATGATACAATAATTATTAAATTAATATAAAAATCACATAAATGATATTTAAAATATTATAATAAATATAATTTTAGATATTTGAGGTGATAAAAGAATTATCTATATGATAATAAAAATTTTAGGATATAATAAAACAGTTTTTTTTTGAATTTTACTTGTTGTATTGATGATTTTAAATCCAAATTAATGAATAGTATCAACTTTGACGATAATAATATTTTATGGGTTAAATTTTTTACTAAATTATTTTAAAATCATTAAAATAATAAGTAATACAAAAGGAGATAATATATGGTCTAAAATTTCATCCCATGTGCATTTATAGGCCATTTGGAAGCATTTTTATCTTGAATTGTCTTATTATATTTTACTATTTTTAGAAATTCTAAAGGTGCCCCTCACCTAAATTATAAAAGGGCACCCATTACTTCACTTATTTACACATATTTGTGCCATATATATTGAAAAAATCTGACCATTTATATTTTAAATGTACTTATTTAATTTATTGTGGTTCCAAACCTTTTAAAAGATATACCCTAGGTCCCTTTAGAGAATTTATAAAGGAGCTCCTTCATAGAAGAGGTAATCATTTTTACTGAATCTTTCAAATTTCTTTTCATTATAACTACTATTAATATATTATAACCATCCTAAAATAATAAATATAGTATAATCAATATAATTATATGCTATTATGATTGTTAGAGAACCTTGTTCCACCTTTTATCCATCTTATGAAAAATGAAATCACCGCTTGTGCGTACATACGACTTACCATCTCCAAGTAGTAGTGTAATTCAATTTTCATCAGTAATTTACTTGTATGGTTATAATGATGGAAATAATGGATATATATTATAATTATGACATAATATTGATTCTGTAAAATTAATATATCATCCATTTCTCTACATATTCACCATTAAGGAATGGTACCGTCACTTGTGCATACGTATGACCTACAATTTCCACAAAGCGATGTGACTCATTTTCCATATACAACATTAAACAATGGTTATAAAGATGTAATAAATTATTAAATATTATAATTATATCATTTATAAAATTCTAGATATTATTAATCTATATTCCATGTACATGAACTAGAGATTACGTGACAAAACATGCATGAAAAAATTAAGAATTTAACACTCAAAACAATGGTAATAATGAAATATTATTAATGAGTTGGTAGTAAGAGGTTATATAAGAATTATAAATGACATAATAAATATAAATATGTTTATATTATAAATTAATAACATTATTTAAACCATTATTTAGGAGTTTATTTCATGTTCAACTAAAGGAAATTTCAAAGTAAGGGATCTCTTTGAACCTCTATATATCCTTTGGGTTACAATTTCTATATCTTTGCCTAAATTTTTATATTAATTATTATTATATAATTCTACTATATTATGTTTATATGTATTAAAAATATTCATATATCTCAATTCATCTTTCTTTTATGGGAAATTATATTTTTTATATGGTTCCATTCTCAATTCCTCTCGATAAGTAAACCCGATTAAAGAGAACTTCTCTGTTTCTTAATCATTTTCAAGTACACTCCATAAAATATTTTAATCCTAAATTTTTTATAAAATAAATCAATTTATCATTAAAATATATTTTATAACATTTCTGGTTTTATTTAAAACAATATTTCTTTATCCTCTTTAAGGTCTCTTTATTCTTTTCCTTAAAACTGTGCTTAAGTGACACATTTCTAAAGTTACCTAACCACTATTATTAATGTTTTCACTTCAGATAGAATTATTTATTCATAATATATTCTTAAAATTCATTTATTAATGTCCAAGAATTATTTAAATCTATTCTTTCATGGATACCATTATGATATTCCCTTTGGTTAAACCTTGTGACATGATTACAAAACCCATTTCTTTCATGGGTAACCCTTATTTTTTTCCTCAAGTTTGATTATTTATGTAGAAAAATTATTCATGTACTTACTATTATGGGTGTAAAAATAGAGAAATACAATTAATTGGGTAATTTTTTAGTCTCATGAGACATTATGTGTGGCATTAGGGAGTAAACCTAATTTATTATTGGACTCTATCCACCATGTGATATTGTCTTGGCAGTTAGCCTTGACTCGTGTTTATGTCATGATATATATTGTTTCCACTTTACTAAGTTTCCATGATTATATGATTCTATGTTCTATATGTCACAATTCCATATGTTTATTCATGATCCATTCATTTTATGTTATCATGTTATTCCTTCCAACTCACGTGTTATGCTTCAATACCATGTTTGTTCCTTTACCGGGGTTTTTATCACATCTCTTTTGTCTATGTATTCTCTAGGTTATCATATGTAGTTGTTGGAGATAAGAGAGTTTGTAGATAATTTTTTACATTAATAAAAAGTTGTTTTATTCTAATTTCATGGTTTCTAATTATGTACCTAGTCTTACATATACCCTAGACTTTTAAATCTTTGGTTTGTATTTCATAGATAATAATGCTTAAAATCATGTAATAATATGTGTAAAAGGCTTGCATCGCTATAAGAAAAATCACCAGTGATTATTGATAATAATTTTTTTAAACCTAAGAATGATATTTTATTGAAATTTTGAGAAATAATGTCCAATAAATAGATTAGAGATCAGGTGATATCCTGGGAATAAATCCAAAAATATGCTCACATATAATTCTACTTGAGGGATATTCCAAACCTATTAGAAAACCAAAAGTATTTTGAATCCCACCTTGATATAATTATTAAATATGGATATAGAGAATATATTGGAATAAGGTATCATTTATCCCATTTTATATCTACAATGGGTCAGTACCATCCATATAGTACCCAAGAAAACTAGTTTATCCATTGTGAGAAATGAAAATAATGAATTAATATTTATGAGAATTTAGAACATCTAGAGAGTATGTATATACTATAGGAAATTAAATCATATCACTTAGAATTATCATTTACCCATACCATTAATTAACTATATGTTAGAGATATTGGAAATAAGAACTCATTATTTCCTTTTGGATGGATTTTTAGGTTATTTTTAGGTACCCATTACTATAGTAGATAAAGAGAAGACCACATCTACTTATCCCTTTGGCACGTTTTCTTATAAAAGGATTAAAACTGGGTTATGTAATACTCTAGTTACATTTAATATTTTCATGGTTAGTATATTTTTTGACACATTGAGGATTTATTGGGGGTATTCTTGTAATATTTCATAATTTTTTAATTTTTTTTATATCATTGTTTGAAAAATCCAGAAAAAGTTTTGAAAAATTAAATTAAAAAATATTGTTTTAAATTTTAAATTTTTTTATTTCATAGTTGAATGAGGAATAGTACTTGGGAATTTTATTTCACATAAATACATAGAAGTGGATAAATAAAAAATTGAAGTGATAAGCTCATTTCCTTACCCAACTTGTGTGGAACATGTTATATCATTTTTTTGGACATGCATGATTCCACGTGAGGTTTATCAAATATTTTTGTAAGATTTATCTCAATCTATTTAGATTAATTTTTAAAGATACTAATTTTTATTTCAATGGTGAGTGTAGGAAAGCCTTTGATGAGTAGAAGAGGAGATTGAAAACTCCACCAGTGATGCAACCACCAACTTAGGAAGAACCATTAGAGCTACTTTGTGATGATTCCAACCAAGCAGTTGGAGTAGTCATTTATTAACGAATTTAGGGTAGTACACAAGTAATTTAATATGTATCAGGAACCTCAAATTCAACCCAACTCAAATACACACCCATCAAAAATATTTTTTGGTAGTTGTCTTTACTTTTGATAGATTTAGATCATCTCTACTTGGAGCTAAATTGATTTTGCTTTCAGATCACACATCTCTTAGATATTTTATGAATAAGGTATATTACAAGATCAATATTATGATATAAATGTTACTTCTATGGGAGATAAACTTAGAAATAAAAAACTAGAAGGAATATGAGAGACAAGTATCCGATTACTTGAGTTGACCACCCAACATTGTTGAATTTGGAATTCCAGATCAAGAACCACTGAATCTTAGGTTCTATATCAATTAAATTACTAAAAAAATTCAAAAAATGAAATATGGATCCAGATATTTAATTTGGGAGGACCCATTCATTTAGAAAATTTTCAATGGCCAAGTGATAAGAATATTTTTTCCTTAAAGTAAAATTAAATCTATTTTTTAATTTTGTCATACATTAGCTTGTGGGGGCCACTTTAGAATATAAAAAAATAAAAAGTTTTAAAATATATAATTTATTATTTCAATATTTCTAAATATACACATTAATTTTTTTAAAAATTTGAAAAATGTCATTTTTCTAGAAATACTTCAAAAATATAAGAAATACCTCGAAGAACAACTAACAGCTGTGAAATGTTTGAAGATTGGGTAATGTATTTTATGGGAAAATTACCAATTTCATTTGAAAATTATTATATCTTTCTTTTAGTATATTATTCTTAAAAAATGGGTGGAAGTTAAATCCACTAAAACTAATGATTCTTATGTTTTTTGTGATTTTATCAGTGTTAATATATTTTGTAGGTTTGGAGTGATCATAGCCATTATTAGTGATAAAAATACTAAACTTTTCAATTGGATTATGGATAAATTTCTAAGAAATTATGGGGTACATTATAAAACATCAAAAAAATATCATATATATACCAATTTCTGAGATGAAGTTTCAAATATATAAATCAAATGAATTTTGGAAAAGACTGCAAAAACCAATAAGAAGGATTAGATCAAAAGTTTGGAATATACCTCAAGGGATTATAGGAAAGACTAAAAACTACCATAGAAATGATCCCAAAAGGTTTATTTATGGGAAAATATTTCACCTTCCTATGGAATTAGAGTTCAAGGAATTTTGGGATATGATAGAGATGAATTTAGACCTAGATATAAATACAAAAGAGAGAAGATTATAACATCAAGATCATGATGAAAATTCAAGAGAAGATTTTGAAAGTCCCATGTTTTAAAAAGGTATAATAAGAGTGGAGCATGATAAGACTATCCAATATAAATACTTATATATAGAAGATCATATGATATTATACAATTCAAGATTCATGTTTATGCCTAAATAAATTCATTCCAGACAAGAAGGTTCATTTATTATCACTCATGTCCATACTTTTGGTTCCATGAAGGTTTTTATAGAAGGATAAGAAAACCAATTAATTGTTAATGGATATTGGATGAAGAAATTCCATGGGAAATATCCACCTGATCTAGTGGAGGATATCATAGCCCTCCAACTTTTTTATCAATAAAATCCTTCAGGATGTACCTCTCCTTAAAAATTACTTTCTTGTTGTGATTCAATTAAAAATATACTTACATATTAAAAATACTTGAATGCATTGTGTAAAATCTATAATTTAAGTGTGGGGGAGATAACCTATGTATTATAGGATTTTAAAGTTATGTTTTTAAATTTTTTTTTGTCTTTCTATTTCAATTTTAGTATGTTTTTGAAACTTGTGAACTAAATAATTATCTTTTTATATTTTTGAATGCCATTTTAATGAGTGAACCAATTTATCCTATGAAACCGAACATAAATGAATACTAAAAATGATTTTTAAGTTAAAAACTTTGAGAATTTTTGAAAATACCTCTTATTTTTGAATCCCATGCCACATATCACTATCTTTATATTTAAAATCACCGTCCTAGGAGAATTATGAATATTTTTGGATATATTCTTTACATTGAACTAATTTATTGAGAGAACTAATTCATGATTACTTTGACCATATTTTTATTTATTTTTGTCAAAAACTAAGAGCCCAAGGTACTTGTATTGAAAATAATTTAGGGAACTAATTTTATTGTAGAATACACCCTTTTAGGAATATTATTTTAATGTTAGACTACCTATACATTTTATCTTTGTGATCTGTCAAAAATCCACAAATGACCAGTTTAGTTAGCCACATTACAAACTAGTTTCCACTATCCACCTTGCTCTAGGAAATAAAATTTCATAAGATAGTTTAATTGAAGTGTGGGTGTAATGTTTTCTAGTGTGATACATCATATTTTTTTGTATTATTTGGGATGAAAATTTGAAGATGAAGAAGTTGTTTTTTCTACTAAAAGTTGTGCTTACTGGAGCTTATTAAGAAGAATTATAAAAAATTTCCAGTATGTAGATTCTAAAAAAATACATTAAAAATATTTTTTATGAATACTAATAGAAATATTTTCATTGAAGGGAAGGGTATGGAAGTCACACCAACTAATTTAAATTTAAATTTCCCTCACTACCTTCAAAAATCATACTATTAAGAATTTTAAAAAATAAATAAAAAAATTCAATTATGCTGATGTTAGTTGAGTGGATATCATTTTCAATACTAAAATGTTGAAGGTGAGGGTTTTCAAATGAATTTTCAAAGATTTATGAAGATGATTTTCTATAAAGGGTATTGAGGAAGGGACACATTATTTATTGTAAATTATATTCATATATTTTCTATCTTATGAAAGATCCAACCATAGTTATTTTAACTCATATATTTCTGACATCTAAAACCCAAAAACCCTAATCCACTAATTACACCTTGAAAATTACTCATGATAAACACACATACTTAACTCAAATTGGGTATAGAAATAGGAATCTATCAAGTCCATGGTGATCCTTGCATGTATTTTGGATGAGAAAATCCTTATTGAAAATATAAATTCATGTGATGAGGGGAAATTCATATATGGTAAGTGTATTCTGTAAATGGGTGTATCAATAAAGTGAGAATTAATTTAATTAACTAAATAGAGAAATAAAAATAAAGGTTTTTTAGGAGCAATGATATATTTTGTTTCTTGGTGTTAAATTGGTGGATCATATGGTCATGCACTTTTAAAATTTCATTGATATGGTTTTGAAGTTTTCTTGTAAATGAGTTCAAGTATTGATGTATGGGATTAGATAGAGATATATTTTTCAATAATTTTTATTTTTATATAAATGATTTAATCACCATCAATTTATCAATTTGAGATGAATTACATTATTTTTGTATTTTTTTAATTTTTTTCATTAATGTGAGAATTGATTAATTATACAATTTTAACTATTTTTATCAACTTTATTTTTTGACCATAATTTTTTTTGAAATGATTCAAATTATGTAATTTTTTATAGGGTTCAATGGTTTGTTTAATTCATTTCATTAAACTTATCCAAGTGATGAATCAAACCCTAAAAGTCCAAAACAAATCATGAAATGTGGAGAATTTTTTAGGTTGAAATATTTGAAAACTCCTCAATAAATGATTCATATCATGAGATACAAGGTATAAAATGAAGTGATTTAAATTGTATATTAAATATTACTCGATGTGGCATTCAAAAGTTAAATTTAATTAAGAAATTATATCATTAATATTGTTTATACTTGTATCAAAGTAGAGTAATATGAAGAGTCTGTTCAGATTAAAAAGGGAATTTTAATAATTTAAACATAATTTTTTATACACATGTAATATAAATATAAAATTTTGTGAGATTAAATACAAATAAAATTTGAAAAACTTTATATAAGATAAAAAATCAAGAATCGGTTGTCTAGTTGACCAAATATGCTCAAAATTTTGAAGGGAAAAAACTAGATGGAAATCTGCCTCACCCTTTCTCTACAAATAAGAGTCACCACATCCATTTTAATAGTGAGAGAATGATAGAGGGGGATATTCTATATAATCCACATGATGGAGCCTAGATTTAATTTTCTTCTTTATTTTCAACATCTCCCACTTCCAATTTCTTATCCACCTCAAATATAGGGGTAATTTTTGAGTGATTGAGGAAGGAAGGAGAATCATCTTTGTAATGCTTGATTCTTGTTCTTTAATAAAAAATCTATTTTTCTATTGAATGATTTATAATTATGGAGGTTCTAAATTATATTAATAAAATTGTATTTAGGAATTTGGAATTATTCATTATTTATAACATTGGTTATTGTTTTGTAAAACCCCTCCAACTGGTGCATCTTGTCTTGATTGAGAAGACTGCATTGGGTGGTAATAATATAAAGATTTTTGGAACAGGTGTGTAAGTAGTGAATTGTTTAGGGATTTCTATGGATAAAAAATTCTTGATTATAATTTACCTTTGTAGGTTAGGAAAATTTTGTTGAATTTAATTCATGATGGAGTGTCTTCCATTTTCTCCTTCAACTAAGGGTGATTGGAAACTCAATCAAGGAGTCTTTGATTTATAATTCTATCAGAATATTGGTAAAATTATTTTCAATACTATTATGTAATTAAAAAATCTAATCTAACTATAAACCTATCACTTGTTTCATCAATATGTTTTTCAATAATTTTCTTAATGATTTATTTTTTAAAATAATCATAACAAAAAACACCACATTTTAATACTAATTTAAAGTAAAAAACTTGACTATTGTGCAATCCTCATGGGAGAAAACCCAGTTTAACCAATATACTTCATTCTAACTTTGGATATAATTTATTTTGACAAACCATAAAATTAGTGTGCATCACATGAATTTTGAGGAAAATACTTGAAGTGAGAGGACAAGAGGGCACTAGTTATACACATAGTATAACAACCTAGTCATAACATACATAGAAATTACATCAATTTTGGATAATACATAAAACATTACAAAAAAAGATTTCCAGAGACTATATTAGTTTAGTGCATTTATAAACATGGAACAAAAATCTTCTAACTCAGTGAATATCTTCAATGTTTTCCATAATGATCTCCCCATTAGTATTTATACTTAAAAAACTTTTTTCATAACCTGGGGAAGGGAAACAGAAGAAATGGGTGATATCAAATTCTCAATAAGGGTCAATAAAGGAAATGTGTAAGCATATCATGAACATAAGGGTATGCAAGTTTGATCATGGTCATTAGAAGATCATACCTTGCATAAAAAAAATCATAAACATGAATTATGGAATAAATATTTATTGTTCATAAGACATGAATCATAAGGAAATAAAGACTATGATCCATGAAATAATAATATAAGAATAAGACTTGGAATTGTGGAAAACACATAAGCATATTAAAACCATATGTCAAGGATGCCTACTAAGACCTTTGTAACATGTTAGGATTGGGTTAATAACCCATGTAACTACTTTAGGATTGGGATTCCCTCCTATGTACCCTCTTCTTTTGGGCTTGGGATGTCCTCCCATGCGCCATATTGTTTCTGTCTTGGTATTTCCTCTTGTGTACCCTCTTGTTTTGGGCTTGGGATTCCCTCCTATGTACCCTTTGAGCTCATATAATATTTATCATTACCCAATGAATTTAAGGGAGATATAGGTCACACCCATATCCTAATGAAATCATACATACATGTGCCACAAAATCATAAAAAATCATATAATAACCCATAAAGTGAAATGGGTGTCATAAACATGTAATCATATCTTAGCCTATAGAAAAGTTACAGGTTTCATAATCATTTTATCAAAGCATAACACATGAAAAGAAGCGGGTTTCATAATAATATAACCCATGAAATAAAAATAAATTTCTTAAACATCATTCCATAAAATGTACACTATTCATAGAAATAATATGAGTGGAAACATTGTATCATTTATCTTGAAAGTCACGAGTAACACCAATGAATGTTATCTTATATGATAAATAATTTTTAAAGATATTTTAACAAAACTTCATGAGGAAATTATACTTTATCCTTTGAAAAATTATTCATAAAATGTAAAACAATTTAAAAACCATTTTCATGAAAATAAACTTAAAAAATTATAAACAAAGAATTGAAAACATTTTGAAAGCCTTTTTTCCTTTAAAAACTTTTAGAGTAGTTTGAAAACCTTCTGAAAACAATTTCTTTGAAAATAGATTTTAAAAACATTTTCTTAAGGATTAACATTTTAAAAATGAAAAGAAGTATTCAAATAATTAACAGTAGGTAAATCCATACATGCCATATGAGATAAAAATAACATTCCTTTTGTACAGTAAAAAGGTTATAAAAATTCCTTGTTTAGAAAGAGACAAGAAGATTCCTTTGAAAACATTGGTAAAATACATACGGGTAAAAATTAATTTTAATTATCATAGGATATTAGTATAATATTCTTGGAATCCATTTTTGGAAAGCATGGTTTTTAAGGAACATAGATTTCCAACCGAAGAGAGAGGTAAGGTCATATTTTCCTAATTTTTTTTTTCTTAATTATTTTAATTACCAAAGAGTGGAAAAAATGGTTCTAATACATGAAGACCAAAAGATTAACTAGAGGAAAATAAAATCCATGAGTGTTCTTGAAATAAGTATCATAATATTTCATTAATGAAAATGTGATCATTAACAATCTCAATAAATGGTGATATTATTTTCAATAAACTCTTACCACATGGTAACTTTGAATCATATTCCCCATGTAGGAAAATTAAATTACATGGAGCTTTAAGATATCATGAAAATAATGATATTCATGTTTTAACATTTAAAAGGTAGTTTATACACCTTATATAAAAATATAGGTGTATTGTTGACGATCCTTTCGTCACAGAATCTAAAAATTGGAAAAGGGGAATATCTGAGCTCAAAGTGATTCAACCTTTGAAGAAAATATCAAAAATCGACAAAGGCATGAACAAAGGATCAAAAGCAACTGCACCGCGCAAGTTATATCACTGTCGCGCAAGTCCACTTGCGCGACGCCTTATGGTCATGCAAGTGACTTGCGCGACCTAAGTGATAACCGCCCGTTAACCGCCCAGGGTCTTCTCCTGCCTATAAATAGACCCTGTGGGCCCCCCATTCGAGAGGATCTTTTTTCAGAAACTCGGATTGAAGCTCCCGATTCCCAAGTCTCTTCTCAAAGCTTCCGGAACACTTCTAAGGAAATTTCTTACCTAGAACAGAAGATCTAAAGAGAGGGAGGAAGGCCTAAGTGTTGAAACTCATCAACACTTGCGCGCCTGAGTGGCCAGCCCTTAAGGGACGTGGCCACACTTGCGCGTCACCTTCTTTCTTCGATAGAACTTGCGCGTCTCATTGCTGGAAGAACCTCAAGAGGATTCGAAAGGCTTTAATAAAGAGTCTCTCAAGTATGTAAATGCTGGTTGACCATCGCGCAAGTACAACATATGTCGCGCAAGTATACCTGCGCGACCAATACTTGCGCGCCCCCTCAATACTTGCGCGCCTTCCAAGACTTGCACGCCCCTTCCTTTTTGGGTGCCTTTCTTGCCCATTTTACCCCTCTTAAGCCATTACACCTTTCCTTTTCAAGATTCAGTCTTCAAGACACTCTTCAATGCCATTTATGGCATGATTTATTGATTTGACTTCCTTATCTAAAAGGAATTCGGTGGAATATCTCTCAAAACCTAGTGATTTAAATATCTTTTTATCACTAAATATGGAGAGTTCATTCATTCAACCTCATCCTTTAAGATGAGAGAATCCTTAAACCTGGGTCTCCTTTTCAGGAATAAGTCCCAGTCATAAAATCTGGGCATCCTTCTTAGGAGTAAGCCCCAAGTCCTCTAATTTTGGGCATCCTTCTTAGGAGTAAGCCCCAAGTCCCTTAATTATGGGCATCCTTCTTAGGAGTAAGACCCAATCTCAAATATGGGCATCCTCCTCAGGAGTAATCCCCAAACCTTAATCCTTAACCTGGGCTTCCTTTTTAGGAATAAGTCCCAGTCATAAATCTTGGGCTTCCTTTTCAGGAGTAAGCCCCAAGTCCCTTAAATTCTCTTTAACCAGTCCTAATTTACATTTAATCTGGGATTCCTTCTCAGGAGTAAAACCCTATTATCAATCCTCTCCTGATTTGGGTTTCTTTTTCAGGAATAAGTCCCAAGTTAGAGTATTCAAATCTCCATAAAGCACATATACCTTTATGGACCCTGTTCCTGGGTTTTCTTCTTAAAGTAAATCCTAAACTTCATTTATCTGGGCAGTCATACATACATAAGTCCCACATTATTTCTTATGATTGCATCTTTCATGGCACAATTGTCTATTTTTTACCAATACCTCTTGTTTCTCACACCGAGCATGACTCACGTGAGCTTAGAGTGTAAAATTAATTGTGACATCCTTCTTTGAGCCATCAATCATAAACATCATATTCACCACTCGAACTACGTGGGTTCTGATTCCTTTTCCAAAACAAAGGATACATAGGTAGCCCATCTATGGGTTCGATCCCAACTCTGAAATAATTCATTGTCCTTCTGAATGACAATAAACTTCAAGTGCCCCACTGAGTGGCTTTAAAACCAGCCTGGTCATTATAATGACCAAGAGAATTTTATATAAATGTTTTGAAGGATACCATTGAACAAGAATCTATAAATAGATATAGATGATTCTCTATTGATGAAGAACCTCGAATACATATAAAAGATTCTCTAAATTTCTTACATATTTAATCATTGATTGTCAAAACTAAAGGAAAAGCTCATTTTATACTTGGTAATGTAATAAGGATTCACGAACATAACTTAAATCTATAAAGAGAGTCCCGGAATAGACAATAATTCCCCTCAAAAAGGTGTGATGAGTCCGACCTCCCATCCTCTCGACCAATGCAAATTCCTAAGCCTCGTCAGTTCACAAGCTAATGAGCGCCCACCTTTGGAAAGTAGGTCCAAATGGATATGGAATCATTGGATGTTTCCGGTTCTACGAACAAACCCGTTAGAAACCGATCAGAACATTTGAATCTCCCATCCAGGAGGTCATCCCCGAATTCCGAGGGAAACAAAGAATGGTGAACCCGACGTGAATCCTTAACCAAGTTAAAATGATGTTTTACCTATTTGTTAAGCCCCTATTTTAAAGAGGCTAACAAAAACAATCATTGACATGTGTGCTCATCTAAAGGATGAAGTGGCTGAATTTTATCTTGATTACGTCTGTTATATCAAGAATGCACTCTTTTCCAAGATCTTCTATATTTCCATAATGGCTACTCTCAAATTCACATCTGTGAATACTGCTGCTGCAAATACCACTGCTGCTATTCCTACTGGATCGTCATCCGCTCTGAGGATGACATCACCTACTCAGCATCTTCAACGCTGGGTATCAAATGCGCTGGTTAAGGAGTACCGTCAACATGGTACCATCCAAACTCTAGAGGCTGCCCGACAGGCCCTCTAAGTAAACAACTCACACAGGTCGTCTGGACAACGACGACCAGTGATCAAGAGGCAGGCGGTGCTGACTACCGTCTCCCACCGTTTCGGGTCGTTATCCCCGGAACGCAATTTCCATTCGCTCCCTTACTCTGAGGAAGTGAATGAACAGGTCCCTCAGGGCCTTAATTCAACGAGGTCTCCCATCAACAATCGCCGCCAGACTCGTGCGGCAGTGCGCCCTCAACATGATGAGGGTACCGACTCCAGGAATTCAGCTCAGGTTCCTCGAACCCGAGCAGGCAAGATGAACCGCCAGAGACGGAATCCGGTTAACAATGGAAAGGTTTTCATCCCTACCATCTCCGGAGAATTCCACCAACCTAACTTGGTGGAAAACAACGAGTAGGAACACACACCTGTCCGTTTTAATTCCGCTGTCCAGCAGACTCGTCTGGCAGCATCAAGCCAATCCCGCCAGGCAATTCCGGCGGAGTACTATAGGCAGGAACATACACCTGCTTATACATCACCAGTTAGTCAGCAGGCTTGTCTGAATACATATGATGGATATCGTCAACCACCTTTGGCGAAGTGTAATCAGCAGGAACATACACCTGCTAGTACTAATCAAGACTACCAACAGTCTCGCTTGGTAGCGCACGGAGAAGTCAGTCGGAAAGCTCTGACGACAAACAAGAGGCAGACTCAACTCTCTGCCTCCACACTTGAGTATTGTCAGGATTCACTGACAAGAAAAGGAGGACAGGAGCAGGCACATACACCTACTCCAAACCCGGAATGGACGTATATTCCCGTTCCGGCGGCTGAAGTCACCAAGCATATTTTGTCAATGGTGAAAGAGCAGAAGCAAATTCCTGCTCATATTCTGGATGCTTTCCAGGATATCATAACAACTTCAGCATTATCTCAGGGAAAGACACATAAATCTATCCCTAGCAGTGGAGTGACACATCAACGATTCACTCCAGAACAGACACACACATCTGTTCCAGTCCAAGAGGGTTATGGGGCATACTCCCCCATATCATACGGACAACCAAGTCAGGCACATACACCTGATTTGAGTGGAGATCGTCAGCCTAACCTGACCATCTTTCCTAATCAGGCACATACACCTGCTCAGAGAAATCACTTTTGTCATCAAGTGGTTTCTAAAGCGAGTAAGAAGGCATCTAAGAAAAAGATCCGCCCAACACAGTCAGGAGATCAAAGGCCAATCTGTAACCAAGCCTTGCTCGATGCTGGAGTCCTTGAAGCCCTTAGACATTTATCTGTCGGAATCTAAGATTCTACTCCCTCAGTTCCCAATAACGGGAACATTAATTCTGAAGTTCTTCAACAGACACTTCCTTATGAAGGCTTGATTCATGAAAATTCGGTCAATCTTGAAGTTTCTTCTTCAGATGAGAGCCAAAGGAACCCTATGTGTGGTCAGAAGACCAAGGAGCAAGAGATCTCATCTTTTTCTGTAACCCATTATGGTGGTCCTCCCCATGATGATGAATTTCGCTGCGAAAGTCCTCTCCGCAGTAGTGATTCACATTTCCTGGAAAATACTCCAGTGGACAATGTAGTGCCGAGAAATCCCTATTATCTTGAGGCACTTGCAAATGAAAAACCAGTCATGTCTGATGCTTTATCACTAGCAAGTGAAATACTTTCTCAATCAGAAGATAGTACAGGGTGTAGGTCATTCTCCGAACCACCCCTAAGTCATGAATCTTCTAGTTTGATCAATGATCTCTCTACCAATCTTGTTGAATCAGATGAAGCAACAAGGAAACACCAACTCTGGTCAAAACAGGTAGAATAATCTTCATTTAATGATAAAGAGGAAATGCTGAACATGAGGAAAAAACTGGCGAAAAGTGAGGTACTAGTCATGTTTTGGCCTTTGGCTAACTCCCAGTATGAAATTCCAAAGATGTTGACAGAATATGGAGTCCATGATATTCGTCTCAACATATGGAAAACTCTTTGTCAATTGAAAAAGAAGGTATTATCTTATGATGAATATGAAAATCATCTTAAGATAATAGAAGGTCTACAACGTCAGATTGATTTGGCATCTCTATCAGTCTCTCGGTATCCGAAGGCTGAAAAGCAACAGAGAACCCTTCAACGTTCATGCCTTGGCGCACTAAGAAAATTGCGTCAATTAATTGCCAATGCTCCATCTGGTGTTCATATCAGAGGATGGGGTGTTCACGGAGCACTACATTTCACAGTGCTTTCCAGTCAGCAAAGCCCGCCGAAAATGGTCTCATGCAATGTTATTGCCCATGGCCGACCACAGTCAATGGGCTTTGTTCATAATTAAAAGCTTGCTCAAGAACAGGCTTCAACTAGTTCCTCTCAAAATCAAGCATATAGAGAACAAGTTGTTGAATTGATCCTACATCAAGCAGGCAAGAATATTGCACAAGCCTCTCGTCTGGAGCAAACAAATCATCAAATGACAGAAGTCTCGAAAATCATCCAACGGTCTGTTGAACCAGGTGATAAAAGTGGATACAGGTTAATGCATCCAGCTAATTTCCGAACTAAGATTCGAAAGATCAAGAGATCTTTTAAGAAAGTTTCGGACATAGCATGTCAAGAGCCAACCTAGCTTGTCAGACTGGGGACTCCTTTAACCCAACCCTCAGAGTCAACAAATGGGATTCGAGGAGTTGAGAAGAATCAGCAGGAACATCCCCAGTTCACGAGACTGGGGACTCTTTCAAATCATCATTCCCCTTCTCAGAGAATGTCGATCTTTTCTCGATCAGGGAAGAAGCCCCAAGAGGAACAAAGAGCCAAATTATCAGGAGATTCCCTCCAAATTATAGCTTTTCAAGAAGTTCCTAAAGGATTGAATCAACAAAAGGCAATGTCTCATCAAAGATATGAAAGAAGACAATATCACAGAAATGTTGATAGAAGGGATGCGATGCATTATGCATCAATCAATGTTATCAATGCCGTTGTTGCTAATCCACTAGAGGAGACTCACTCAGGGGACTTAGATGAAGAGTGTCCTGCTCAAGAAAATGTACGCACCGATACAAATGAAAAAGGTGTGCGTACACGAAGTCAATGGATTACTCAGAACCTAGGTAATCCACTTCCCTCTCTCCAAAAAGTATCCAACAAAGGGAGGGGAAAGAATCAGGTTACATATCCTTCCTCTGGAGAAGGTCAATCGCTCTCATTAGAGCAAAGGTTTGCACAACAGGAGGAAGAAATGAAAGAATTAAGAAGGTTGAATGCAGAACTACTTCCAAGTAGTCTTCTTCTTAAGAATTATGAAGTCCGACAGCCGAAGGAATTTGTTGCAGTTACTGAGATGGATCAGGAATATCCTCCTTTATCAGTACACCCTCAGAGGTCTAATCCTACGGGTCAAACGCAACAATGGTTGGCAGTGCTACCATCGGTTGCAGCACCAATCACCACATCTGTCCAAGCTCCATTCATTGCACCTACTCAAGACCAGATTCAACCGGATGTTTCTCAAAAGTTAATAACTACTATTGAGTCATTAACAGCTCGATTAGAAACTATGGAAGGGAAACGGGCATAAGTTCAACCAGAAAAGAAAGTTTACCCTAAATGGGTAGATTCAATTTCTCCTCCATCTAGTTTTGGAAACCCTGTTTTTCCTACTTTCAATGGATCAGGCGACCCTGAACAACATTTGACACATTATGTGTCTTGTTGTGATCCTATGATGGGAACTCTAGAGCAGCAAGAAGCAGTGAAACTCAGATGCTTCGTGCGGACCTTGCAAGGACCAACTTTTGTCTGGTATACAATCTTGCAATCCCGGTCAATCATCGGATGGGAGGATCTTCGCCAAAAATTCCTTCTTTAGTTCAGCTCAACTTTGCCAAAAACGATAGTTTTCGATCTTACAAACTGCAAGAAAAGGGAGAATGAAAGAGTCTCTGATTTCATTGCTCGCTGTAAGGGATTAATGTATTCCCTGAGTTTAGCACTCCTTCAGGAGGAGCTGTTGCCAATCTGTGTGGAAAATCTGCGCGACGAATTACGCATGCCATTGATCCCTGTGAAATACACAGGAGGGTTTCGAGACCTTACTTCAATCTCTCAGCAGATTGAAGATTCCCTTATACAGGCTAAGGTTAAATCTTGTGTAATTCCATCAGCCCCAGGAAAGAGAATGGGTAAAGCAGAAACTGCTATAGTTATGCTTAAACAAGCACATGTACCTATTTCTACTTCAAAACCTTCATCTTCTCGAAGGGCTCCACCTCCTGAATGCCAACAACAAAGGCTGTTTCGTCCAAATGATCAAAGAGATAAACGATGAAAACAATTTGAGGATTTGAAGAGTAAAACATAATCCTTTAAAAATGAGCAAGTTCCTGGTTACTTCATTTCAGCTCTGGAAAATAATTTGGTTCAATTACCAGTGCCCAAGAGGCCAAACAAGGAGGGAGATGAAGACCGTCCCAATTATTGTCCCTTTCATCAAATTTTAGGGCATCCCATCCAGGAGTGTTTTGTCTTCAAAGACCTCCTGCAAAAGATGGTCGACTTGGGACAAGTCAAGTTGAAAGGTTCTTCGACTCAGGTAGCATGTGTTACTGCTACAGTTCCAGAGGAGGAAGGTGAATGGAAAGAAGTCAAAAGCAGAAATGCATAGAAGTACGATGATTGGATGGTCAGAAAGACAATCAATCGGACTCATGCCATTTTGCGAACACAATTAAAGAAACCAATTGTGTCTTCTTCCATGAATATTGCGGTAAAACCCTCTTCGTCAGAGGAAAAGTCCTCAAAGAAACGGTTTGATTCAAAGAAGAAAAAAGAATCAGAAGAATATGAGTATGTGTCAAAGCCTAAATTGTCTTTGACTCTGGCAGACTTTATTCCATCTACTTCAAAACCACGGGCACCGCCCCATCAAACGGCACAGCCTAAACATGCTAGTCAGGCAGAGTCTTTATTAGACGAAGAGTTAATCTTTGGTTCTGTTAATATGATTCAATTAACAGATCCGTATTCCAGTCATAATTTCAATTTTGATGAGTCTGAATTCCCTGTATCAAATAAGGGAATCCGAGGAAGTTCCATAGGTTCAGGATACAGGGGAAGACGTGGATCTTTCCGAAACCACTACTCTAATTCTACCCCTACTAGCACTGTGTACGCAACAGAAACTCATGGTAGAGCCCTTCAGCGAGCTCAAAAAGAATAAGCAATTTCTTCTGCCAATAGTCAACTCAGTCTTGGCACAGTTATTTTAGAAGACCGATTGAAAATTCCATCTTCTTTATATCAGCAAGTAAATGGATCTAATCGGTCTAATCTTCCAAAATCAAGGATTTTTCCAACTTCTATCCCAATACAAGATGCATCAGCTTCCAAAGCATCTGCTTCCAAGGTACCTGCTAAACCGCATATTCCTGTTGGGAAACGCAGACCTTTAGATCAAAAGTATGATATATTGAAACACTTGGCCCAAGTACCATCCAAGTTATCAATTTTGGATGCTTTGAATCTGTCAAAAGATCTTCGGGAAGCACTCATCGAAGCTTTGTCAAGTCCTCAGGAGTTTGAAGCTGAAATTTCTGCAGCTGAAGTCTATCACATAGAGAATAATCCTGCAGAATGCCATGCAGTGATATCTTTTACTGATAAAGATGAAGATGATGTTGTGCATGGGCACATAAAACCTCTCTACTTATCTGGTAAATTCAATGGTGTAGATATTCGAAGAGATTTCATTGACAATGGTTCAGGAGTCAACCTCATGACCATTCGTACACTTCGTCGATTGGGCCTCACAGAATCTGATTTATCTCCTTCTACCATGATGTTACAAGGATATGATAAAAATGAACAAGAACCACTGGGAGAAGTTACACTCAGAACTCAGTTTGGGGATCTTGTATCCAATTCGGATTTCATGATTGTTGATCAAGACTCAGCTTTCAACGTCTTGCTTGGAAGACCCTGGCTACATCAGCATGCGGCTATCCCTTCATCATACCATCAATGTCTCAAATACTATTTCAATGGTCAAGTTGGAACATTGTATGGTGATAAGGCCCCATTCAAGACATGTGAGTCTCAATACATTAAGGCAGAATTTTATCACATGAAGGGAAGAGAAAAATCTACAATGAAGGAAATTACCAAAGTTAATGCTCCATATGGTTTGGAGAAAATTCCAATAAATCCATTTACACATGTGAGTAGATATTATGTGTTACCTATCAGTCAAATTGACAAAATAGACCCAAATCAAAATACTCTTATGGAAAGATCCATAATGTCAATTACGGCAGTTGATCCAGACAACATGGGAGAAATTGGAAACCTACCAAATAGTGATGAAAGCACAAGTGGTGACATCTTCATTTCATCTGCTGAAATCCAACAGGTCTATACTTCTCCAATCAGGCCAGAAGAAGTTATAGCAACATCGGAGGTGAATAATGATGTCAATTCTCAATCCATCATCTCCTCTTTATTTCCCAAACAAGGCCCTTTATCATAAATAGGGTCGGAAATGGAAGCGTCTTCTTCAAAATGTGCAAATTTTGACATCTCTTATGATCATGAAAATTTCGTTTTGTCATCTACTATGCAAGTAGAAACGAAAGAAATAGCACATGATGAAGAGGAAGAGGAAGATCTTAGAGATGCCCCTCCAGCATTTGAAGAGGGTATCTCTACCACTGTGGATGAACTCAGAGAAATAAATCTGGGTACAGAGAAAGATCCAGGCCCCACTTTAATTAGTGCGGCCATGACCCTTGAAGAGCAAGAGATGTATATTTCTTTTCTAAAGAAAAATAAAGATATTTTCTCTTAGAACTATACAGAAATGCCTGGGCTTGATCCTGATATTGCTACTCATCATTTGGGTTTACCAAAAGAACATCGAGGATTTAAGCAAGCCGTGAGAAGAACACACCCAACCTATGCTTCCAAAATTGAAGCTGAAGTGGATAAGATGATCAAAGCTAACTTCGTCAGAGAAGTTCAGTATCCCAAGTGGTTGGATAATATTGTCCTTGTAAAGAAGAAGAACAAACAAATTAGGGTTTTCATCAATTTCAGAGATCTTAATCGGTATTGTCCTAAAGATGATTTCCCAGTTCCGATTACAGAACTCTTAATTGATGCGACGAATGGCTATGAAGTACTTTCCTTCATGGATGGATATTCCGGATATAATCAGATCTGAATGGCCCCAGAAGATGAGGAATCTACAGCCTTCAGAGCCCCTCAAGGTGTGTTTTGTTACCGGGTGATGCCCTTTGGTTTAAAGAATGCAGGTGCAACATATCAACGCGCCATGCATCGTATCTTCAAACCTTTTTAGGGAAGTTTTTTGAATGCTATGTAGAAGATTTGGTGGTTAAATCCAAACAACGTTCTAATCACTTGGATGATTTGGAAGTCATATTCCACAAGCTTCGACAACATAATTTGAAGATGAACCCCTTAAAATGTGCTTTTGGGGTAACCTCAGGAAAATTCCTTGGCTTTGTTGTACGCCATCGTGGTATTGAAGTCGATCCTGAGAAGACCAAGTCAATCCTTGGTATGTCACCTCCCCATAATTTGAAAGAATTAAGAGGAATTCAAGGACACTTAGCCAATATTTGGCGTTTCATCACCAATTTGTCAAGAAAAAGTTTACCCTTTACCAAATTATTGAAAAAAGGAGTCACTTACCAGTGTACTGAAGAATGTCAAGAAGCGTTTGATGTTCTCAAGAAATACCTCTTGAGTCCACCAGTACTCATGCCACCTGTTGAAGGTAGACCACTTATCCTCTATGTGACAGCTCTAGAGTGATCATTAGGTGCCTTTCTCGCTCAAAAGAATGATGCTGGGAATGAAAATAGCCTGTACTATCTCAGTAGAACTATGCTTGAAGCAGAAACCCGATATTCAAGTATTGAGGAGTGATGCCTGGCATTAATATTTGCAGTTAAAAAACTGATACACTACCTACAACATCATGAGGTCCAATTGGTATCTTGCAATAATCCACTCAAATTCATCCTTAGTCGTCCAATGCTTACAGGACGTCTAGAAAGGTGGGCAGTTATTTTGCAGCAGTTCGACATTCAGTATGTATCTCAAAAGGCAATAAATGGCCAAGATCTGGCTGATTTCCTGGATGAATATCCTTCAGTGGAAGACACGTCTTCAGATATTGAACTCCCTGATGAGGAAGTTTTCTCTATTCAAGAGAGTCCTCAAACATGGGAAATGTATTTTGATGGTGCTTCCAGAAGTCCAACAGGGAAGAAAATGGAAAATCCTAAAGTCAACAAAGTTGGTTTAGGAATTGTAATCATTTCTCCAGATAAGGCATTGTTACCTTATTCCTTTTTATTGTGGGAAGGTGGTACCAATAATGAAGCCTAATAACAAGCTCTTATCACAGGCTTGGAGTTAGCACTTCAAGCACAAGTGAATCACTTAAAGGTGAAAGGTGATTCAGACCTGGTAATCAAACAAATCAATGGGGATTATTCCATCAGAAAAGAAGAGCTAATCCCTTTGTATGATTACGTTAGAAAGTTAATGGCAGAATTCCCTTCAGAACCGACATTTTCTTATGTCCCAAGATCACAAAATGCTCAAGCTGATGCACTGGCTAATATAGCCACAGCTCTAGCAGATCCAAATCGGGACGAGACAACCATCAGTATTGCCCACCGTCGTGCAATTTCACCTTATGTTCAAGCCAGAACAGAGGAAATTAATGAAATTAGTCCCATTCCTGAACCATATGGTCATACTACAGGATGGATGTCACCTATCAGGGAATACCTTCAAAATGGAACACTTCCACCTGATAGAGCCGAGAAAGAACAAATCCGGCGACGTGTGGTCAATTTTACTCTTTATGATGGCCCAAACCACCTAGAGAAAATTATCTACAAACGTGGTTTTGATGGAGTTCTCTTCAGATGCATTGATGGTGAAGAGACAATGGCTGTCATGAAAGAAGTACATGCAGGAGTCTGTGGTGCCCACCAGTCTGGACATAGATTGTCTGATCAAATTCAAAGGCTTGGATACTTTTGGCCTTCAATGATACAAGATTGTGTTGATTTAACAAAGAAATGTCATTCATGTCAAGTACATGCCAACTTCATTCATCAACCTCCAGAGTTGCTTCATACAGCTAAATACTCATGTCCATTTGCCACATGGGGAATGGATGTGGTGGGACCTTACCCTTCAGCTACGACCAAGCAGTTTAAGTACATTCTTACTGCTACTGATTTCTTTTCCAAATGGGCAGAGGTAGTACCTCGCAAAGAAGTCAGTTCTAAATGCATTGTTAGCTTCATCAAGTCTAACATCATTACTATATTTGGTGTCCCTCATACCATATTGACGGACAACAGCACCAACTTCTGTTCTTCTGAGGTGAAGAAATTATATCAAGAATAAAACATTAAATCCAACCATTCATCTCGGTATCATGCGACAGCCAATGGACAAACAGAATCCTTTAACAAGACTCTTTCAAATATACTGCAAAAGATGGTGGATAAAGATAAGAGGTCATGTCCTGATAAGCTCTTTCATGCTTTGTGGGCTTATCGGACTACCACCCGCAATGCAACGCGGTCAACTCCATATTCGTTGGTATATGGAATAGAAGCAGTCTTGCCAATTGAAGTTCAATTTCCCTCACTCAGAGTAGCCATTTGTGATAGGTTATATTTATACGAGCAATCCCAAAATCGATTGAATGAGTTGGAACGGTTAGATGAGAAAAGATTGTGCACTTTGCACCACTTGGAAATCTATCAGAATCGAATAGCACGAGCTTTTAACAAAAAAGTTTGTCTTCACTCATTCATTCAGGGAGAATTGGTATTAGTTCTCAGAACTCCAATGATACCAGGAAAGAAACCTCCCAAGATTGAGCCAAAATGGGAAGGACCTTATTCAATACATAGGGTCTACTCCAATGGAGCTTATTCATTAATCTCGATGGATGGAGAACTCATTACTACTCCAACTGATGCCAAATTTTTGAAGAAATATTTTGAATAAAATACAAAGTATCCTTATGTCCCCGCAACATGACACTAAACTGTGCGGCACCAGTTCGTCCTTGCTATATGACGTTAAACTATACAGCAACGGTCTAAGCATATGACCCTAAACTATTTACACATACATCCAACATGACGTTAAACTGTGTCACCTTATGTCCCCGCAACATGACACTAAACTGTGCGGCACCAGTTTGTCCTTGCTATATGACGTTAAACTATACAGCAACGGTGTAAGCATATGACCCTAAACTATTTTCACATACGTCCAACATGACGTTAAACTGTGTCACCTTATGTCCCCGCAACATGACACTAAACTGTGCGCCACCAGTTCGTCCTTGCTATATGACGTTAAACTATACAGCAACGGTCCATGCATATGACCCTAAAACTATTTGCAAGTCCCTTATGTCCAGCAAGACGTTAAACTGTGACATCCTAACTTCATGACGCTAAACTGTATAAAAGTACCTTACGTCCGGAAAGACGTTAAACTATATAATCATCAAAGGTCTTGTATGACCTTAAACTACACCACCGTCCAACATGACATTAAACTACACCATCCACGGTCCATGCATATGACCTTAAACTATTCGCACTTTCATCCAACATGACGTTAAACTGTGGAAAAAATCCCCAATGCGTCCAACATGACGTTAAAATGGTGCACTCTTTTGTCCTCACTACATGACATTAAACTACACAGTTCCCCCATTTCGTCCAACATGACGTTAAACTCTATTGTTCCCATTGTCCCTACTACATGACACTAAACTGCGCAGCACCAATAGTCCTAACTGCAAGACTTTAAACTGCATAGTCCCTTTTTTATGTCCTACATGACATTAAACTATGCATTGTTAAGGTTGTTGTTACCTCTTGTTTCTCACACCGAGTATGACTCACGTGAGCTTAGAGAAAACCTCAACCGTAACACTCTCTTTGGGCCACTAACCATGTATAAGTCCCAACAACATTTTTTTTATTTAGATCGTTGTCCCTAAGAATAACTTGATCATTAATTCATTATTTAATTGAACTACACGGACTTTGATCCTTGCCCTCCAGGATGGGTATGTAGGCAACCTCCCAGGGTTCAAGCCCAAAAACAATCTCTTCACATCGGTTCACCACCATCTCATATGATGTTGATTCGTGAAACCGCCCCTAGAATCAATATCTTTACATTGATTCACTTTCGTCCTTGTTATATGACGTTAAACTATGCAACACTTTTTTCCGATACAACAATAAACTACAATACTATTTGATTTCCTCATTTAAGAGAGAACTATTATTGACATTGATTTTTCAATCATGTTTTCATTTCAAAAGACTACGTGCATACATGGTAATACCTAAACTTTTTGTCTCAGGTTAAACCATCATTGCACTAAAGTCCCCTTTCACCCGTACGAACGAAATTTGTACAAAGGGTATTTCTAGAACTACGTGGACTTGATTCCCATCCTTATGGGATACGTAGGAACATTCGAGTGTCCCTCGAATCCAGTCCCAAGTCTTTTGGGCATAACCCCAAATTTCACTTTCAGTCCCTTGGCTGAAAAGTCCTCATGAAAACACACACTGTGTATTCATTATTATGGTCCGAATTCTATGACCGTAAACTAAGATCTCTCATACTTTCGTCCTGCACGACGTTAAACTGCATTTCAAGAACTACGTATGGCTTGATTCTCATTCTTATGAGATATGTAGTGAAGTCCAAAATTTCAATTCAGGACCCATCCACAACATGATTATGGTTATCATTGACCTATGTATCTCTATATAAACTGGACAATACCCATCTTTATGTGTTATAATCCTAACCTTAAATATTTTCAGATCTTCATAACCCTTTTCATGACTTCTAGTCACAGAAATGTCAAACTTCTGAGAATTCTTTTTCCTGACTATGCAGCACGTGTCCATAGGTGGCCTTGCATAAATAGTCCACATAACAGACTTGTCAGCCGAAAGATGCTATTTATTTGACCATACATCCAATGCCCTTAGGTGTCCCTGCATATTTCAACCCCCTAACGGGTTTTGTTAAATAATGGTAACTTCATTCTTGGGAAGAATACCTATTTTGTCCTTATTTGTCTTAAATGACAGTATGCAGGGATCCGCAAAAAAAATAGCCATCCTTAACATATTTGTCCCATATCCTTTTTCATGATCTGAAAGTATTCAAGTCTATGGTTTATTCTTCTTCCCTACGTTTGGGTCAGACCTTCGTAGGAGTGATATTCACCCAGTTCTTCGATAATCTTGTCTGGAAATATCTTCTCCATATTCAAGTACCTCTTTCCATACAACAAAATCTATACTTTAGAAAATTTGAATCTCCATAAACTTTCACTGGCTTTTAGCACTAGGAAAGTAAATTTCTGGGAGTTCTTTTGCCTGACTATGCAGCACGTGCCCATAGGTGGCCTTGCATAAATAGTCCACATAACAAGACTTGTCAGCCAAAAGATGCTATTTATTTGACCATGCAGCCAATGCCCTTAGGTGGCCCTGTATATTTCAACCCCCTAACGGGTTTTGTTAAATAATAGTAACTTCATTCTTGGAAACTACTTCTTCTAATGCCTTTTAGCTCTTTTTCATATCATTCCTCAGATTCAAATATTCTTAAGCCATAGTTTACATATTTTCCCTCATACTTGAGTATGGTAGTATGTTTTCAGATGAACTTTCAAGGAATTGTGTCAATTCTAATCCATTTTGGTCAAAGCTATTTCGAACTTAAACATTAGCCCCTTTATGTCCGGCATGCATGACTTTAAACTGCCCACAAAAGACAAAGGAACTCTGAATAAAATTCAAGTTCCAGCTCACTAAACATACATTTTGTATGATTTAGGTAATATTGAGAAATTAAAAAGGTTCAAAGTTTGTCGGGTTATTTATAATAATCCTAGTAAAAATCAAACTATGATTACTAAGCCCATTGGCTTAAGTAAATTTGAAGCAGGTAGTGAAAGAATTCAAGTACAAATGATTGAAGATGAAAGTGTTTTTCATTGATACACAAAATTTAGAAGAACATCCACAGACTGGAGTCTCTTCTCTTTTTTCAAGAATTACAGGAGGCTTTCAACATAACTCTTCATTTGATTTACGACATCCTGAGATTTATCAGCAGTTACTTGAAGCTCGTGAACTTGACCAACTTCACTCTTTTCAGCTTGATGAAGTGCCTTCTTAGCATCTGTGATGGCTTTCATTCCATTCATATGAGTTTCATCCAATGATTTATTCAGCTGATCAAGTTCCCCAATAACCGCATCTAACTGTTGCTGGAGTTGCACCAGCTGGACAACTTTTTCTTTAATTTTATGTTTCATCTCCTTCATCTTGGAAACATAATCAGCTTCATCTTGGGATACCGCAGCCTCAAATTCACCTATGTTGACTGACAGTTTCACTCTGATCAAATCTTCGCGACTTTTTTGAGCCTGTTCCCCCCTGAAAATGATCTGTTTCACCGTGGCGTGGATCTTTTCATATCCAAAACCACCAAGTCCTAGTATAACAAATTGGGATGACAATCGAGGAATTTTCGATGGTAGCTCTTCTAAAGGCACCCCATATATGATGTTCCATATGTTGTTCCATGCCTTACGTCGTGAAAAGCTGAATGCTTTAAGCATATCTGGATCTGATTCAACATCATCGTCAGAGGGGGGTATGTAATCTGGAATTAATGCACTTAAATAAGTGCCATGTCCTGCTTTCCCCCCCTGATTTGTGCTTCTTCACTTTCAATTCATGTTGGGGCAGAGGCTGAGGCCTCACCTCTGGATCTAGTCATTGCAGTTAATGGTCCTGCATGATTAATTGAAAGATTTAGTTAGCTTCAAAGGATAACAAAAGAATAGATTGTCTTGCGAATAAAGTACAATCACAAATATTGTTATCCCTTACCCATGGATGGTTCAGCAACCTGAGAAGACTTCTCCCCACCTTTCCCGGTCTCAACAGGATTTTCAAGATGGGTCTCAGGAGGGTTTATTGGGTTTATCTCTACTTGAGATAATGTTTCTGCAATGATAGGGTCGACATCAATGTCCAAACCCTCTTCAGGCATTGGAAGTTCATCAGCTTCTACGGAAGAAACTGCATATTGTTTTCAGTCATGGTTAGAAGTGTAAATTTTTAAAAACAATTTGGGCGAAGGGTAGCACTCACGCCCAAGGTCTTCTAAATCACATGACAACTTAGCATGATCATAAAATTCTTCGAAAGTCATTCCTTGATTCACCATTTTATCTAATGATATTTCAGAATCCTGGTTAGTCTCACCAGTGGGAGCATTTTCTACATCTTCTTGCCGACTTATGTCCTGCAACCCCTGACCCTGGACAGCATCTTCAGCAGTAGGAGGGATACTGGGAATGGATGGTAGCTCTTCTCCAGGAGAAACCAAGTCAGCTTGGGTCTGTGATTGTTCTCCAGCACCCTCTATGGCCTTTGAAGGAGGGTCAGTCCCTTCCCTCAAGGGGGAAATTGAAGAAGCCCCTGCAATCCTCAGAAATATGAGTAACCATATGATTATGGGTATAAGCTCATGATTGTTCGAAGGACTTACCACTGCTAATGAAACGTTTAGCTATGGATTTCCTCCATCGTTGCCTTTGATTCTTTTTTTTGGAGTATCAGTGGTCTCCCTTATAGGCACTTGGATTGGAAAATGGAAGGCTATGTCCATCGCCTCATTCATGGCCTGCTGGCCTGGAGATATCTCGCCTGGTTTGCGAGGAGAATCAGCAGCAGCCCCGATAGCAGTACCACCAGGGCTATACTGTGGCGAAGGAACCCCAGTTCCTTTCTTTGCAAGCTGCGAGATGAAGAAAATAACTTCCTTAAGTAACAAAGCTTCAACTGAAATCAAGTTGCAAAGAAAATAAGGAAAGAAAACTTACATCTTCAGGAGCCACGTACTCTTGCCATTCCTCATCTCCAGAACCACTAGCCCCCTCAGTGGCGCCACGATCAATCATTTCCTTCACCCGCCTGGTGATAGGAACCGAGTCATCAGTGGCATATATGAGCATTTCCAGCTCTCTGATGTAAGCTCGCACTTCATTGGGGTTATCTTTGTATTGAAGATTTTTAGAAGCTATAATATTTCCTATTCCAGGAAGTTGTAGGCCCTCACACAAATCCAGCCAGGCGGTCTCAGTACCACAGTATAAGCTCTGCCATAGCTGAACAGCCTCTGGTCTTAGATATGAAGGCTGTGAGGAAGGTCCTACAATTTTTGATTTTAATTTCTTCCCAGCTCCTGCAGCTATAGATAGAGAATAAGAAAGTAAGACTTATTACTTTATAAAGTAGCAGTGATTGAAATTACTACAATGGAACAACTCACCAGGAGTTGATGGAGTGGGTCTTTTAATTCTGGCCAGAGGATTATATCGGGCACGAAACCGCTTTGCTGCCGGTTGTGCCTCATCATCCCCATCATGATAATCTGATGAATCAGTTCTAGAAGAGGAGTCTGTTGAACCTATTTCAGGTGGGGAAGCGTCACCTTCATGAGGAAGGGTTTCTTTCTCTACAGTCCTCTTCCTCTTTCCCACTTGATATACTGGGTGATTCAATATCCCTTTGGGGTATGATGCTATCCAGTGTTCGGCATAAAATGTAGTCAAATTATGTTCCGCTTTTTCAACTGGTAGATCAAATACTGCCCCAGTATTCTCTCTTGATGTCAGCAGCGATAATTGTCGAGCAACCATCGGATGTTGCTCTAACCTGACAAGTACTGGAGGGGATACAAAAATCTGTTGCAGTCATTTGAATTGGCGTGCAAATCTATATGGAGCATAGGCCTCACATATGATTTCTCCATCAATCCTGGCTACTAACACACCATCCCTGCAAGCTAGCATGTATGCCCTCAAATCCAAATGGGCTGTCCCATCATCAACAAACCGCCCGGTTGGTGGACTTCCATAGGGAAAGAAGTTGAATTCCTTAAACATGCTCAGCCTCACTTTCATGTCATAACCATTAACATCTAATGGAGAAATTCCAGAGAATGCTTGCACTGACGGTCTGAAAGAGCTTCCAGGAATTTATAACCCATTCTGTACATTGTAAGTCCTGAAGTGAGTGGCGATCCATCCCCACAAAACCTGGAATGGTCCCACTATTCTTAAAGGAGATTTACCCAGGAAGACGTGAAGTAAACTCCTGTGAATCTTTGCTAAAATGGGGGTAGCTAACCCAACCATTTTTCCCTCAGCCAACTTTTCCGCAATGACGAAGGTTCCTGGCCTAACGCCTACCTTCGAATCCCTGATCGACAAGAGATAAACACTGAGCCACATTGCCAAGAAACCCGCCAGACGAGTTTTCTTTGGAATTCTTTGATTCACTTCATATCCCCACTTTTCAAACTCTCCTGTTTCTAGAGTTGGCCAGAATGTGCCAGGAGCTCCTCTCTTCTCAGGTTTTGGATAGGTGGTAGAACGTTTGGGCCTGGTATCCTTGGATTTCTTCTTCTTGGATCCTTTTTCTTTTGGCTCCATCCCTTTCTTCTCAATAAGAAACACATTCATCCATTCTTCCGAATGAATATCTTTTCTAAAATGAGTTAATGAGGTCTCTGAACTCTTGAGCCTGTGGAAGATCTTAAATAATTCTCGAGCTAAAGCAGGAGTCTTCTCTGAATCATTCCACGTCACCTTGGGAGGAATGAATTCATCATACATATCGCCCAAAATTGGAGCCCCTGAGATCTTGTGGACATCCCACAAACTGATACCTACTTCTCTATGAGTCAAATGGAAAGAATTAGTTGATGGGCTCCAGTGGCTGAGTATCTCTGGCACGAAGTTATCATGTCTGTAAACATATGTTTTCCCAACCCAGACAGCCTCATATATTGCAGCTCTCTTCAGATCCTCGATAAACTCTGCGCAGGTCTGTCGCACCCAGTATGCCCACATCCAAGTTGGCTTCACACCTCCCCCAGGACGGAAGTCCCAACTTTTCTTCCAGCCTTTGGATTGATCCATCTGAGCATTTAGGAAGATCGAAGGATGACAATGTGGTTGAAGCTCAGGTGTATGTTTTTTCAGATCTGGTGTGCAAGGTCTATGATGCATCATATAGGCCTTCTCCACTGTTCCAGCAGTTAGAAATACTCCTCCACCTGAGATATTTGCTGAAGAAAAGTTGGTATAATTCTAAAACCACGAAAGTGGAAGATAATTCTTTACTTCTGGAATAATGACTTCTTGTAGATGACCATAGCCATACAAAGGTAGATAAGTGCAATGAGGAAAGTTGAGATGATATTTCTTCAGATACTTAGCCAAATTTGGAAGAGTACTATCTTTGACAGTATAATAATCAGGGCCAATGATGTCCATCATATCATCTATCCGCTTGCTAGCCAATTCATCAATTAATCCGAGTCTAAGAGCCAATAATTCTGCACACAGAGTTGAATAAGTTAATTTATAAATGAATTAATTTTTCACAAAATTTGTGAAAGAAATCGGAAAAAATGGATAAGGCATTAAGGCGCGCAAGTATGGAGATGTCGCGCAAGTGTTACATGTGCCGCGCAAGTTTCTGTCGCGCATGTATCACTGCGCAAGCCCTATTACCTTCAGAGTAGCGCGACAACGAGGAAAAAGTGGAAAAAGAGACTTGCACGGCGAGAGCTTGAGAAATTCGGGATCAGATGTTGTACACGACCAAAAGCTGTGTATTTATAGGACAGGAAGCCTATCTGCGCACCGTACTCAGTGCGCTTAAGGCCTGCGCGGAGAGAACTTGTGCGCCGCCCTCTGTGCCCTGAAGACTTGTGCGCCCCCTTTTCCTTTGGATGGATTCGATTTCCTCAGAGTCAAATCCTCATTTCTCTCCAGATCCAACTCTGAGGGGGGACTTTTGTTGATGCTCCTTTTTTCACAGAATCTAAAAATCGGAAAAGGGGAATATCTGAGCTCAAAGTGATTCAACCTTTGAAGAAAATATAAAAAATCGACAAAGGCACGAACAAAGGATCAAAAGAAACTGCACCGCGCAAGTTATATCACTGTCGCGCAAGTCCACTTGCGCGACGCCTTATGGTCGTGCAAGTGACTTGCGCAACCTAAGTGATAACCGCCTGGTAACCGCCCAGGGCCTTCTCCTGCCTATAAATAGACCCTGTGGGCCCCCCATTCGAGAGGATCTTTTTTCAGAAACTCGGATTGAAGCTCTCGACGCCCAAGTCTCTTCTCAAAGCTTCCGGAACACTTCTAAGGTAATTTCTTACCTAGAACGGAAGATCTAAAGAGAGGGAGGAAGACCTAAGTGTTGAAACTCATCAACACTTGCGCGCCTGAGTGGCCATCCCTTAAGGGACGTGGCCACACTTGCGCGTCACCTTCTTTCTTCGATAGATCTTGCGCGTCTCATTGCTGGAAGAACATCAAGAGGATTCTAAAGGCTTTAATAAAGAGTCGCTCAAGTATTTAAATGCTGGTTGACCATCGCGCAAGTACAACATATGTCGCGCAGGTATACCTGCGCGACCAATACTTGCGCGCCCCCGCAATACTTGCGCGCCTTCCAAGACTTGCGCGCCCCTTCCTTTTTGGGTGCCTTTCTTGCCCATTTCACCCCTCTTATGCCATTACACCTTTCCTTTTCAAGATTCAGTCTTCAAGACACTCTTCAAAGCCATTTATGGCATGATTTCTTGATTTGACTTCCTTATCTAAAAGAATTCGGTGGAATATCTCTCAAAACCTAGTGATTTAAATATCTTTTTATCACTAAATATGGAGAGTTCATTCATTTAACCTCATCCTTTAAGATGAGAAAATACTTAAACCTGGGTATCCTTTTCAGGAATAAGTCCTAGTCATAAAATATGGGCATCCTTCTTAGGAGTAAGCCCCAAGTCCTCTAATTTTGGGCATCCTTCTTAGGAGTAAGCCCCAAGTCCCTTAATTATGGGCATCCTTCTTAGGAGTAAGCCCCAATCTCAAATATGGGCATCCTCCTCAGGAGTAAGCCCCAAACCTTAATCCTTAACCTGGGCTTCCTTTTTAGGAATAAGTCCCAGTCATAAATCTTGGGCTTCCTTTTCAGGAGTAAGCCCCAAGTCCCTTAAATTCTCTTTAACCAGTCCTAATTTACATTTAATCTGGGATTCCTTCTCAGGAGTAAAACCCTATTATCAATCCTCTCCTGATTTGGGTTTCCTTTTCAGGAATAAGTCCCAAGTTAGAGTATTCAAATCTCCATAAAGCACATATACCTTTATGGACCCTGTTCCTGGGTTTTCTCCTTAAAGTAAATCCTAAACTTCATTTATCTGGGCAGTAATACATACATAAGTCCCACATTATTTCTTATGATTGCATCTTTCATGGCACAATTGTCTATTTTTTTACCAATACCTCTTGTTTCTCACACCGAGCATGACTCACGTGAGCTTAGAGTGTAAAAGTAATTGTGACATCCTTCTTTGAGCCATCAATCATAAACATCATATTCACCACTCGAACTACGTGGGTTCTGATTCCTTTTCCAAAACAAAGGATACGTATGTATCCCATCTATGGGTTCGATCCCAACTCTGAAATAATTCATTGTCCTTCTGAATGACAATAAACTTCAAGTTCCCCACTGAGTGGCTTTAAAACCAGCCTAGTCATTATAATGACCAAGAGACTTTTATATAAATGTTTTGAATGTTACCATTGACCAAGAATCTCTAAATAGATATAGATGATTCTCTATTGATGAATAACCTCGAATACATATAAAAGATTCTCTAAATTTCTTACATATTTAATCATTGATTGTCAAAACTAAAGGAAAAGCTCATTTTATACTTGGTAATGTAATAAGGATTCACGAACATAACTTAAATCTATAAAGAGAGTCCCAGAATAAACAATAATTCCCCTAAAAAAGGTGTGATGAGTCCGACCTCCCATCCTCTCGACCAATGAAAATTCCTAAGCCTCGTCAGTTCACAAGCTAATGAGCACCCACCTTTGGAAAGTAGGTCCAAATGGATATGGAATCATTGGATGTTTCCAGTTCTACGAACAAACCCGTTAGAAACCGATCGGAACGTTTGAATCTCCCATCCAGGAGGTCATCCCCGAATTCCGAGGGAAACATGTATAACATGGAATTTGTCTCAAAGGAGTAAAAATTGAGACAAAATTACTTAACCAATTTGGTAACATTTGAAACTTAAACCCCATAACAACAATATCATAAAATTGTTAGGTAAATACCCATATATTTAAGTATAAGAGGCATATAATACATTCATGGGAAGTATATACACCATACTAAATAAGTGAGTAGTGAATAAGTCATGTATCTCATAGAAAAAAGAGTGAGAAGAAATTACCTTACCTTGTATCCACTACTGAAAATCGGGCCTTTAACAACACTAGTAAAAGGGATTTATCATCAATATAGAAGTGATAATAATTTAAACGATGTTAAGGGTTTGGATTTAATATTTCTCATAAAAAGCACTGATAAATGGCCCCTTTAACAATTCTAAAAAAGATATAATAAAGTGGGCCTTTATCAATGATTTTTTAGTGCTTTTAAAGGCCGCCTTTAATAGTTCTTAAAATGGGATGATAAAGGACCCATTGATAAAGGGAATACAATTTTTCTTTCACTCCCCCATTTATCAGCACTTCCCCTCACCCCTTTATCAGCTATTCCCCACCCCTTATATTAGTGATTTATATAATAATACCCCTAGAGCACGCCCCTACCTCCAATGAGTTTTGAACCTGAGACCTCTAGCTTATACACCAACACCTTTTCCTCTACACTATAGTGTTTTTTTTATTTTCAGATATATCTATATATTAATATATATTTAGTTATATTATTTATCCATATATATATATATAAATATATATATATTTTAAATTCATATTTATTTGTATATATTTTTAAAAATGGATATTAACTCAAAAACCATTAAAACACATAGAAACATCAAGAAACACTGAAAACCATAAACCCCTAAAAACTATGAAATGAAAACAACTTCTTATCCAAGAGTATGTTTTATCTCTAAAACTAGTCAAATCAAATATCATGAAATAATATTCGATATGAAATATGGTACAAGCTGAATGGACATCCAGATCAAAAGTTATAACCATTTGAATTTTAAGAAACCAGAGTTGGAGAAAAAATACTCATTTTTGGAGGCCTTTTGGGAATTTATGTGTTTAAAAAATTGGAAAAATATCTTCAACATCAGTCCAAGACTATCTATGACATATATCTCATCACAGGATTTGATTTGGAATGTGGTAGAGCCCAAACAGACACCCGAATCAAAAGTAATGGTCGTTTGAAGTTCAAGTTACATTTTCAACTTATTTTAGATCTTTTATTATTATTTTTGACCTTTTTATCTTCAAATTGATATTAAATTACTACTAATTGGTAAAAATAATCATATTATTAATTAAAAATATTTTTATATGATTTTATAAGTTATTTCCATTAAATATCTTATATATTAAGTGTAAATGCCAATTTACCTCATCTAAAACACATTTTAAAAAATATATATTATTTATTATATTTATATAAATATAAATTTATTTATATATTAATATATTATTTTTAATTAAATATTTTTTTGAACTATACTTTTATCATCTCTTTTTTACAAGAACTGATAAAAGACCCCATTTATTAGCACTTGTAAAAAAGCGCTGATAAAGGCCCCCTTTAACAGCATTTTTTATAGTTCTGTTAAATAATATATTTAAAAATACTAAAAAAATCATTGTTATATAACCCCTTTAACAGTGATTTTTTAGAAATGGCAAAGGGGGTCTTTAGTAGTGTTTTTAGCTTACTCTGTTAAAGCCCTAGTGCTGGATAAACCCAGTTTTGTTGTAGTGGTGTTAAATCTTGTTATACTCATTCAAAGATCCTGTATAATAAATGTAAGTTTATTGTACATGTTTTATAGAACTATTTTCTTATATATAATACCATATATGGTTTTATTATGACTTTATATTACCCATTTTTTTAACAATCTCATGTTAAGGTTATGCTTCGGGTAATATTCACTTTATTTTTTTCTTGTGTCTTAATTTGTTATATCTTTGGTCCTTATACTTATATCTTGTTTTCAATAATGTAAACCATGAAAAAAATATCATTTATATTCAGTATATGTGTATTATAATAATCTATATAATATATAAGTATGAAATGGAATACACAGTTCATGGAGACGGTAGGCTATACGTACTTATGAACGCTATTTTTATTTTATTGTCATATTGGGAGAGAGAGAGTAAATGAAATATATTTATATATGTATATAATATAATTTAAGTATAATTATTATTTCATATATATCATATAGTTTCAATAAAAATATCCTTAATATATTCCATGTAGTGTGTGAACGAATCACATCGCTTTGAGGGGGAGGTAGTCCACACTTTCTCAAACGAAGTTATCATATTTACAGAAGATGGAAGGTATAATTATAAGTGCTGTAAAAAAATTAAATATTCTTAAAGAAATTATAAATATCATAAATATTATATAAAAATATATTTTCCATCATAATTTCCACCTTGAGAGGTGGTAAAGGAAGAATGAATAATCATTATTTTGTGAGGCGGTAGTTCACCTTACACATAAACAACATGTTCTTTACCCGTTAGATGAAAGTGTATGTACGTATAGGTATAAATATTAACATAAAAACATATTAGTATATTTAGTATACTGGTGTTTTTTTATAATAATATAATAATGAGAGTTTAGGGGATGGAGAATGAAAATAAGATAAAGGATCTTGAGGGAGGATGTTACCTCTTGTTTGGGTAACCCATTTTGGTTTTCACGAAAGGACTTCCTTGGATTTATTTATACCAAAATGGAGGCTTAAAGTATTAAGGGAGTTATTTTTGTGTTCTATTTAGTTATATCTTGTAATAACTTGAGTGGGTTGAGAGGTGTGTGTAAGTGGGAGGATAAGAGGCCTTTTATAGCGGAGGAGGAGTGACACTCTTGTAATATTTTGGAAAAGGGAAACCCAACCCACGTTTTTTTGAAAGTGGATAAAATAATGATTAAAATTACATAAAATGTAGTATAGGGTATAAATATATCCATAAAATGGATTTTTGATAAGTTTCTAGGTCATATTAGGCCCTAATTTTAGGGTTTAGTCCCTCATTAATCTTAATCATTGTAATTAATTTTAATTACCTTCAATAATATTTTTGGTAAAAAACTAAGTTGATATTATTAGACATTATAATTTATTATGATTAAAAATATGGAATCTATTTTTCCAAATTCCAATCATAAAAGTAGCAGGAATTAATTAAAATTTAATCCCTTAGACGGGATGACAAAACATATTTTTAAAGTAAAAACGTTCAAAAGTTTGCGGGGTTTTTATAACTAATTTCATAGAGAGATTAATTATAATAACATAAATTGTATAAATTTATATAAGTTTGATCTAATTAAACTTTAAAATAAATAAAAAATATAATTTATCCTTATAAATAAATTAGATGAAAAAATAGTTTTGAGTTAAATTTTAGTTTTTTCACTATTCATTAAAAAAATGAACTTCACAGAAAAATTCCAAAAATTATCCCTAACCTAATTTTTATGTTTATATTTCAAATATTATATTTATTTTTATATATAAAATTTATAAAATTTCCAAAATTTAGATTTAAAGTAGGTTCTATATCAAAAGGTGGTAAAAGTACCTTAATAAAAATATAGGTTTTTATGTGTAAAATTGAGTTTTTTTCATATATTATGTATATAAAATCTATTATATGAATATAAAAAATATTTTATTGAATATATAACATATAAATTTAATTAATATCATTTAATAATGGTAACTTATTAAGATAAATCTTATTTTTCCAATGAAAATATTCTTTTATAAAATCATTCTATTTATATCCATTTGGTTTCTATATAATTTTATAATTATTTGGTAACCAATGATTACAAATATAAGTTAGTTAATCCTATAATCCTAAATTTAATATATATTTTATATCTTATTAAATAATAATATTTCTATAATGAATTATTCTTCAGTAACACTCGATCTTACGTGTTACGCAAGCCATCGAAGAAAGTCAGTCTTGCATGTAACATAAGATAACCTCGGTGTTACATATAGAGAAAGCTAAAATTTATGTTGCATGTAGTATACTATTAACTTAGTGTTTCATATAATGAAATATAAGCATAGTGATTTAATATAAAATAAACTATTTTCATTGTTGTAGGGAATGAAAAATATTAAAAAATTAAATTAATTTGAAAAAAATAATTCACAAAATCTTGGGGTGTTACACATATTTCTTGTTTGGGTTTATGGATCGCTTAGTGATCATGTGTGGATTTAGGATTGATATATTATATAAGAAAATTTTGGGAATGAAGGCATGAAATTTTTATGAGAATGAGGATTGTTCCCTCTATGGTAGGAGGTGACATTGGTAATGTATTAAAGTATGATAACATGTATAATCTGAGCTTGGTCCTTAACAAGGGTTATTAGGATGGGTTGAGCATGACTTAGGAGAAGAAACATGCATGTGATATTATAATCCATTGGGTGTTGTGCTCTAGGAAAAGTGTATGGAAATCCATATGGTGGAGAGATCCCCATTGATTGTTGGAGGCTGTGACCCTTATTATAGATGAAATTTTGATGGATGTCGAGGATAGAGTTCTTGGTGAGCTGGGAATGGGTAATGAGTGAAATTTTATGCTGTCACTCTGGTATGAGTAGGATGAACATGTCTAGTCAATATTATGGTAATGGATGGATATTAAGCAATAAAGACCACGTGTTTTCACTTAGTGTATTAATGATAAGAATGATCCTATGTATGAGAGCATAAAATCAGTCATGGAGGTAAAAAACTTATAATTGGAAGGTCTATGGATGTATTGATATTGGTTGATCAATAGTTGACATGTAACTAGGATTACTATGACCACATAGGTTCATTTTTCTCTATTTTCATGGAGAATATCAGATTTGGGATTCATATTCAGGGACTGATAGAGTTTGAGTGTTAGTATCAAGCTCATCATAAAGTAGACATGATCTAGAGGTGAGTTATTCGAATCCTAAAACTAATACTACCAGTAAAAAATTTAAAAACCTAATGAAAAATAAATTATAAGACCCAAAATAATAACAAAACTCCCACCCACCCATGGTAACTCAAGTCTTAGCATAAGGAAGAGTTGGTCAAAAACTCCTCTACACCTACCTCTCAAGATCTTAAAATCATATATATTATCTAACATTACCCCCTAAATAAGAAAGTGTTCTCTGATACCATTTTGTAAAAAAAATTCAGGTCAATCCAACCTATCACCCAAACTGCTCCTCTACAAGGCCTGAAGTGCATTCCTGACCATCATGGGTTAGTGAAAAGAACCAAGGGTATCAAATATAACTATTTTCGATTGATTTAAACCCTAAAAACATATAAAAAACACCAAATTTTCCACCTATAAATCCATAATAATGTATATATAATGTAGAAATTAATAAAAATCAACAAAAAGATACAATGGATAGAATCCAATCAAACATAAAATAACACAACTGAAATAACAACATAACACTCATACTAACACATTACCAAAAAATGAAAACTTCTTTATAAAAGTTTTGAATCTATATCCTAAAATAAAAATAATAAATGAAAGTTGAAGAGGAAAATACACAAAATTACTCAAACTGATCCAAAGATCCAATTAAAACGATCAATCTACCACCATGTCACTCCAAGTTTCCACCAATAATAAACATCCACCCTACTTTAAAAGGAATTGAAAAATAAAACCAACATCAAATTAAAATCCTATATACTTGTATAAAACATGAAGACAACATACCCATAAATGTGAGTAGGTAGGCTTTGATTTGACACTTATTAGTATATCACTAAGAATCTACACTATTCCCTTTATAATATAAAACAATAATTATTGTTTGAAAAATAAAGAGTAATAACTATTTTTATTTACATTTACATGATTTGAAAATTAATAACACTTCAAAGGTTCCTTTCTCAAACACCTTTACTTCATAAAACCCAAATCATGTACTAGTTTTTCTTTGATAAATATTCCTTTGAAAAAAATGTCGATCATATAGGTAAAAAAGGAGTTCTAAATATGTTTCACGAAAATGTCGATGTTTGAAAAACAACCCTTTTTTTATTTTTTTACATAATTATTAAAACATGATCATGTAAAGTAAAATCACTATAAAATTAATATTAAGGAAAATATAGAATAAGTGAAAATAAATAATGTAAGGCCTACCTTTTTAATATCAAGATCAACCATAAATTACTCATCACATCAAGATTATGAAGAAATCAGGGAATCAAGTAACACAAATATCAATTAAGTCATAACGGAACCAAAACACATAATACTCATCATGGGGAATCTTCTTTAAAACTAATGATACAATACTTATATGTTCCTTTTTGGAACCAATTGTTGGCCTATGTTTCATTCCAAAGACAAAACCACCCAATTTACTCTCTCTAGCCTCATAGGGGGCATTCTACCCACTAGAGTGGAGTATATATACAAGGGGTACTAGATAATATATAATAAAAAATAGTACAAAACTCATATCTTGATTACCACCTTATATTTCTAGGGATCCCCATGAAATTAGTTAATGTATATAGGAATAATTTATCATTAATTAATTACATAATAATATCACAATTCAAGGAAATGAATCTAAATATCAACCTACCATCCCACCTCCAACACTCCTTAAACAATATACCCCCTCTACATAAATAAGTAAAAATCAATAATCTATTCATATATCAATAAAAAAAACATGAATAATAGTAGACAATGGGGATTAACAAGGGTGAAACTTATATCCTTTGAAATCCTTTTATAAAACCTACCATCTAAGACTTCCGTTTTAAGACAATAATTATACACTTTAAGTAAATTTTTGAAAACTAATTTGAAAAAAGAGAAACCCAAATAATACATAAGTAAAATAAAATCAAAATCATAATAATAATCATTTATAAAGTGAATCATTCATTTCTATAAACAAAGAACACCATTTATAAATAGGAAAAAAATAATAAATCAATGAATACTCAACTTTTCAAAAATATAATGATTTCAAACCATCATGTATAAGTAATTTATTTTAGATAAAACCCTTATTGTAATTTTATCAAACATTTGGAATGTGTAGAAATACATTTGAAATGAAAATGACTTCATATTATAAGCTCTTACCATTATATCATAAGGAAAGCATTGAAAAGTTACATTGTTCCTTGACAAAAAAATTAAACGTATCTTATATAGTACTTTTCTAGATAGGAAAAACAATTTTCAAAAGTTAAAAATCAAATGAACTATCAAATAAATTAAAGGTTATAGAGAAAAATTACTCAACCAATGTAAGTATTAATCTTTCAATAAATATTATAAGATTACGTCATGATAGGAACCTCACAATCCATAGAAAAAACCATTTTAGACAAACCTAGACTTGAGTTTTTGACACTAAGGCCACTAGGGTTAGAGAATGGGGGAGAAAAATGGAATAAAAAAGAAAATAAAAATAAGAAAAAGAGTGAAGAGACCCTCACCTTATAATTTGGATGAGAACCAACCAATAAATCACCAAGGAAAGAGAGTATATGAAGATAGTCATATGGGGAATATCTCTTAGACGTCCCCTTATAATTGGTGAAACAAATGGGGGAATCCCCAATTAAAAACAAACCAAAATGACCAAAATACATATTATTGAATAGGTGGAATGGTTTACTCACATGGATTACCAAACCACATGGTAAATATGAGTTCACTAATGGATTTGAACCACAACAGGCTGTACACATTTGTCGCATTGTTTACAGAACTATACAGTAACCATGTTTCTTAAAATAGTTTCAAAAAATTTATATCTTTCATCCCCAAAACACCTCAAACTCAATGGAATAAGAGATATAATCAACATATACACATAAAAGTGACATTGAGGTATAAAAAAATACCTAAAACCAATACACAAAATTTTAGGAAGTGGGGAGAGGAGTAATAGAGATGAATAAAGGATCTCAACTCATATGATAAAGAAATCCACCTTTGATCACTAAGGGTTAAGGGATAAGAAGGGGGAAGTAAGGAAGAAGAATAGGGGAGGCTCCCCTATGTCTCATCTGAAAAAATGAAGAAAACCCGAAGGGGTTATAAATTTAAAAAATCCCAGAATACTATTTCTCCCAGTATTAAAAAAATAAATAGTTCTGGGCTCCACCAGGTTGCTGGTGCACCTACATTAGCCACCATATGGCCCTCTACCACCACTAACCGACACCATCTGAACTCTAAAATCCCAAGAACCTTGAAATACATTCTAAGCCTCAATCATTTGAGTGAACACCTCATAAACACCCACTAAATCATTTCAAATGCATCTATAAATGCTAATAATTAATACAAATATAAAAAATTAAATCATCCCCCATTTCAACATCCACTAAAACACAATTTTATACAAATGCACTAACACGAACTTGGGTGGTTAATTAAAAAAAAAATTAAATAATTTTTCAATATAAAATACATGGAAAAAACATTTCAATTTAACGAATAATCTATTTCAAATTTTGTAAATAGAAAATTATACCCAATTTGGAATAGATACAAATCATTATAGGCTATGTTTTAGGACAATACATAATCAAAGACCAAGTCTATTTGGTATAAATTTGGTTTGTAAAAACCAAAAAATTAAATCTAAAAGTGTTATTTATTATACCATATTGAGCATATAATATAACAAATATGAAAAAAATTAAATTCAATTAAAAAATTCAATCATTAATAATGATTTTACTACAATGAACTAATCACATAAACACTGGATCAAGTCACATGAAAATGAAAAATGTAAGATGGAAAGATAAAAATATATCATAAGATAGAACCAAAAAATTTAAAAATTGATTCAATTAGATCGATTCAACATGCGGTAATTAAATTCTATATTCAATTATATATAGTACTAGAATCAAAAGATCAGATTCAATCATAAATGATCGATTATAACAAGAATAAAAGAAATAAAAAAATTGATTTACATGATCGTATAAAAATATCATCATTCTAAGAAATAATTTTTTTTGATACAATCGAAAGAAATAAAAAAAATGATAAAGAAACATCAAAACAACATCATTCATCATATGAAAGATCTAATAAAATAATAAAATAAATCCATAAAGATGGAAATGAGGATTTATATAATTTGGTTAATTGGACTAAATTCATTGGATAGGTTCATCATAGGATTTCACTATAAAATAGATAGTTTATAAGAAAACAGAGAAGACATAAGAAATAAAGGACCAAAAAATTTATATAATAATGAGGATCTCATTTGTCCAGCAACTCATGGTTAATCTAGGCATTAAGAGGCAACATATTTCATAAAATTTGATGGACACACACACAAAACATATAAAAACACTAAAAACATGGTATATATATGGCTTGTGATTTGATAAAGAAGCATAAATAATGGACTAATTCCCCTACCAGTTCTTGGTCTCACCTTCACCACCACCAAAAATCCTCTAAGATTTGATGAAAATTGTTATTATCATCATGTCCTCACTATCAATGTCTAGATCCTTTATCATATAGATTCACACTCTTGAGTTTAAGAACTAATACCAACATCTTTCTCACTTTAAATCACCTAGCCTGAGATGAATCACCAATTCCCTAGCTATAGTGTTATGTGACCTCACGTGAAACTCCCCATATGCCAAAGGTTTACAACTATTTGTGAGGGTTTAGGGTGATGCATCTAGGTGACTATGACCTTGTATAAAATTAAAATAAATAGTGAAAATAAAAAATCAACATCCAAAAAAATAATCAAAGTATGTATAATAAAATAAATATAACCATGATATAATAAATGAAACTTTTTCATATAAGCATACATATCATCTTATCTCCCACCAAGCCAATCACATATATAAAATAAACAAAAGAGTAATGTACATGATGGATTTTATACCATATATAAGCCTAATTTCCTCATTCCATCCAAGATATCAAAATTTTCCATGAAATATCAAGCCTCTTACCTATCAAAACCTATGAAAATGAGTTTTTCTCAGGCACCCAAATTCCAGGGCCACTTTAGAAGTGTGTGAGTAAAACTCTAAAGGCCACCACTAGTGGAGTCCCTAACATAACTAGTAAAAACAATATATGCACATATTATTTTCTTAGAATAATAAATAAAGTATGAAAGTGAAATAAAATAACCATTATTGATCCTTAGGTTATAATTTGAAACTTGAGGTCAATAATATATTATTTGGATAGTGTTATATGTATCTTATAATTTCACATAACCATTGGGAGAACCACTTCCTACCCTGAAATCTATTCAAAACACCCCTGGGGGGACCAATTCCTACCCCAAACCAAATACCAGAATATCATGCCTACTTCAGCCAGTACTGGATGTATCTAAGAATGTCACATTACAATATACCATTGAGGTAATTATACCCCACCCATAATACCATCATATAAAATATTTTAGGAATGGTGCCTCACCCATAATACTATCCTAAGAGAATAATTCCCTACACTAAAATTATATAACATATTAGAGGAAATATAACCCCACTTGTAGTACCATCATAGAGAATGATACCCCACCTTGGAATCATTTAACATATCAATGGAAATGGTTAATTATCTATAATACCATCAAATATAAATATTAGGGGGGAATAGCATCCCACCAATAATACCATCAAAGGGGATAAAATCCCACCCTAGAATCATATAACATAGTCCTAAAGGGGTAAGTACCATCCCTATAATTATATCACATTATGCATCTTCCTCATGTGGGTTGGCCACTTGCCCAAAACCATCACAAATTTCCTAGGTTGGCCTCTCATGTTCATAGACCATCCTCACTATTACATCCACAGTTGGTTATAATTATACTATCCTATGTGCATTGAAACTCTATAAAGTTAACATAAGACCATATAAACCACTTAGGTCACTTATATCACATATCATTATAAACACTCCACACGAGATCCTATATATCATTTCAATATCTAGATTTAATCCCTTTACTCAAAGGGAAAATCATTACTCAACATGTACATGGTCACATCATGTAATAATTGACCACACCAGTGTTATAACTTATGAATCAAACTATAGAGATGGAATAAATCCTATATCACTTCCCAAGTAAATCCGGGTTGTTCCCTCACACCCAACCTGCACATAATTACCTCTATAATCTATCCTCCCAAGTATGACTACACTAGTGGGGGAGGAAAACTCTCCCCACTCACACACATACGTTCAAAAGGTATATATGGTGTCTCAAGTTTTTATATGGTCTATCCCTGGTCCAACGAGTCTCTATCCATTAATCTTACCTACTCATAGAGAGAAAAGGGAACCTATATTAATCTCCATTATGTTCATTATTTTAATTTATTCCCTTTTAGGTTTTTTATATCTCTCAAAACACATTTACGATCAATACATTAGACATTAGTATCCAAAGCATCAAGATAGAGTTAAAGGGTCCAACATGGTCCTTAACACTTCTTTTACAACCACAACCATTAACGAATGATTCATCTAATTAAAGTTTAGTCCCAAATAAGTGACATGATCACATATCACATGCTTCATAACAATATCCATAAAACTTTGTGAAATTTTTATGAACCACCTAACTCATACGACTTTATCCCTTTAAGAAAGCATAGCCACCCTCACCTAAGATCATCCAATTATTTTCTAAGATCTTATCATCACCTGAGATTATATCTCAAGCCACAACATCAAAATAATTAATTATAACCATTTTATAATTATTATTTTTTAATTTAATTAGATAATAAAGTAGCATAATAGTGTTGATACCATGTGAAATGGGGTGTAATGCACTCTCGACATGCATCTAGACCTAAGACACACAAAATACCTAATTTATTTACCTAAATGGATCAAAAATTAAATAAAATTCCTATATAGACACTAAAAAACATATAGAAACATAAATTAACTGATACAATGAAAGATAGTATGAAGTCAACCTCTCATGATGTCCTCTATTCACTTTGCACAAAATCCCCATTATATCAGCCTTGTTACTCCATGCCCTAATGGAATCAATGTCATAAACCTATCCCAAATCATCCCAAATCACAAGGTAATGAATGGAAATAGATATGGGAGATGAGGGGGAATAAATCACCATGAATTAATTCACCAACACCCTCTACAATCACTTATATCAAAGGAAAAAATGGGAAGAAGTAGGAAAAAGAGATCAATATCCCCCTGATAATGTGTATAAATGAAGAAATATTGAGGGTTTTTCTATTTTAAAGACCTAAAAATATCACTAGACACCCTTTTAAAAAATATACCAGGACTTTGGTTATAGTGTGACCATGAGGGTAATGTCACGATGCCCATTTCTAGGCCACACAGTAGTATGGGTCTCCTGGCTGCAGTGTAACAAACCCCCAAAAGCTAGAGGGTTTGATTCCCTTAATGGAAACCCTTAGGATGTTCCCCCTCTAGGATGTGTTGTGGGCCTCTCCCGCTAGGGCCATGTTATGTAATTATCTTGGGTTATAGTGTAACCTCATGAAAAAGGGAGAAGGGACCAACCTTGATGACCCCCATTGTGGTGTAGCCCCTCTAGGTCATTTCGTGAGGCATCCATCCTTTGGGACCCCCATGAAATAACTTCCCACCATTACATTGTGGCCTCTTTGGCTTCAATATTCCATGCTGCAACACCCTTATCATGTCATAACTTCCTTGCATAAGTTTTTTTACTTATCAAAAAACTCTCACGAAATACCACCACACCGCAAATCCCTTGGATGCAACATTGTCCATAGACCATCCCTCCATTATGGCGCGGAACCCTACACTATAAAACAACCACCATATTTATGGTATTTTCCTCAGTGAAAACCTCACACAAACACTCTCTATGCCATAAAAACTGCTAGTAAGGACATGACCTATCCTCTATAGTAAAATTCAGAAAAGGGTCCCACTAACCTTACTTTGAAATTCACTCGATCACCTGAAACATTTCCTAAGCCTTTAATCACATACAAGAACATATCCTAGAGATGTTACAACCCTTTAAATCCCAATTTGAATCCATATTTACAAAATATGTCATGATTCAAAAAAAATTCAAATTCTCTCTAAATTTTATAGCCTATAATGATGTAGGTTGTTATATACTCCCCACTACAATACATCCCCATGAAGTCATATTGATCCTTCCACCATAAATCTTGACCAACCTTGATCATAAAATCACCACTAACCAATTTTGTCCTATCTTGGAATATTAAATGAGATTATGTTGTGCAACTCCAAACACGAAAGTGAATTATTCATCAAAAGTAGATATACCTACTCATCACCATCATTAATACCAAGACATATCTCAACTACACATGTCTATCTTGTGACACCAATATGTCATTAATTGATTAATCCCCTGGATTATATCTCCCCACCATAAAATTTATCTTATAATGTCAAATTCTAGATCATTATGCTCCCCACTATAGAAATCACCTACAAAAGATGCACTTTCGGTAGTCTATCGACATGTTTGATGTGATTTCCACCTAACCACGCACAATTTCATGAAATCACACCAGTTGGTTCTCCTCTATATGACATCTCATGAAAATTCTTAGTCTCAACCATCAATACATCATCACATCACCTTATCATAGTGCCTCGAATCCCTAAGGCTCCTATGAGAAATTTCATAAAATTTAGAGTTTTGGGGTAAAAATGGGATGAAATCCAGAGGCATATAGTTGGGATACTCAACCTATCAAATTATGCATAAGAAATGCAACCCGTTCTGGATAAATCTTAGTGACACTCACATGGTTGGTACATAGTCTAATAAGTTGTGTTCATAAACCATTCCTAGTGGTAAAACTCTTGAAATATAGTATTTTTCACACCCTTGTCCTTTCATAAAGTTTTCATGTCTGTTGTTTCTTGTTTATGACTAATACAGTGGGTTTTATGGGTTATGGATGTTATTTGTTCAAGTTGAGGGTGATACTTTATGATTGGTCATTTTCATTTGTTATGAAAACTATGTTTCTATGTTATGGAATGTTACCATAAAAAGTTTTAAATTTCATTATGAATTTTTAAATAAAAAAATGGTTTTGGATTGTGTTCATTTTCAAAGAATGAATTTAATTTTTTTCACATAAAATGAGGAGATTTAAAAATTTATGTGATAAAAATTATAACAATGAAAAATCATAGTTTGGTGGTGACATTTATTTTTCTCAAAAAGGATTTTTATATCCCTATTTTGTGTTTTGAAATAAAATATGTTCCTGTTACACGATTTAAAAATAAATGTATAACTTAAAGATATAATTAATTTTTAATAATAGTGTTTCTTTATAGTTGATTTTTGGAATGGGTATTATGAGATGTTTTAATTTTTTTTAAAGTAAATCTATAACAGAAGTTTAATGGATTTGATTTATTTGATTTATGATCATTTTTATTTTATATTAGGATTTGAATTATGTCATGATTTAATTCTGTGTTTTTTGGTGTTCTAGAATATAACCCCTATAAAAATATCATCAAGTCAAGGTGGGAATGATTTGTGTATAAGTTTTAAGGATATTACTTCTAATGATAAAATATTAGTCTTCTAATTAAATAACTCTACCCAAACTCACGATAGAGTGATGGGGATTAGTTTGTATTATCTTTTTAATCATGAATGATAGTTTTTGAATCAATATACATGTTTTTACAGTGATAAAGTACCTCAAGGGGAGATGGAGTGTCTAGAAAAGGTTAAAGAATTTTTTGAATCTTTAGAAACTCCTAAAAACTATAGGGTGAAATATGTTCCTGTGTTATTTGGAAGATAGATTCTAGATTGGTGGAAAATAATCATCCATAACCAACCAATTGAGGGTATGTCTTGGAGTATTCATCAATGTGATTAGTTAGTAAAATATTATTTTGAAAATTTTATTAGAATGATACCTATTTTCCTTGATATATTCACTAAAGATTCAAAGAATAGTTGATTATTTATAAGATTACTTTGTCCTAATCTCAGTTTGGTGGTGTTTTCATTTGGCCTAACTACACATGTGGAAGTGGTCAATAAGGCTATCACCATTGAGGTGATTTTTTTGGAATAACTGGTGTAAATAAATACTATAGCCCCATATAATTTTAATTTTATTTATTTATTGGGTTACAATATAGTGAAATCGACACAAACACACACACACACACCAACTAGCCAGGGAGGAAATTTCATAACCCCCTAAGGAATAACACATCCATCCCTCCATTTAGAAATTTTCCATGGCTCAAAGACCCAAAAATTTGATAGCCCAAAGGAACTCTTCATCATGGCCTAAACGCCCATTCATCATGGATCAAAATCCTTGGGGCTTGAAATTCATAATTCTATGTCTGAAGGCCCATTTCCCCCCAAAACCCCTTCGTTGAATACTACTACTACAATACTCAGGATGATATAATACAACTTTATATATAGTTCTTTCTACAGTACTCACTACCACTATAGTTTCTTCAATGCTACAATTCTAACCCTAATATAGTACCCTACTACAATACCTATTCTAAATGGGGTTTTAACCCCCAAACATGGATGCAATATTATGGTATTCTTACCACTAATCCCAAAAAAAACTATAAAAAATGTGTATGTGTTATGCTGGAATCCCAGTGGGGGGCCTCGACCATGACTAAAGTGCATTGCATGTTCCATAACCTATAAATGGATTTGAATCATTCTGTGTATAATATGCATAGTTTCCAAATTTGGTGGGAAACAAGCCTAAAGCACTTCCCATGGAGAGTGAGGGGTACACTCACCCCATATATTGTTAATAGTAGTGGTTTGAACAGTGGGGATCAAAATCTAGATGAGCTATGGAAAAGATATAATAGTGACATGGAATTAAATTCTCAGCCTATTTTCGCTTCCTTAGTGAGAATAAATCATTTATCTTTCTTTCAATGTGGGAAATATCAACACCCTAATCCCTCTTTCCCTAAATATCCAAGAACCTATCATATATGTTACTGCATCAGTCATATTTATAGTTTCTATAAGATGAAAATCTGAGGAATGATGATTAAGTTTATCCATCCAAAATATGGGTGGTAGTTTGTGGTGGTGTTTCTACTTGATAAGTCATAAGTACAATTACATGCAATTAGAGTACCCGATTTTTAATTTTTTAGGAATTTCTCTACATTATCTGTGTCCCCAATTCCTTTTTCATGTAATGGATAAAATAATTATCAAATTAGTGTCTATACCTTTTTGAATATTTCTTATGATTATCTATTGTTTTGGGAAAATCAATTAAATTATGGAATCTAGATTTGGATGATGTTTGAGGAAGTTATTTGATTATTTTAATTTTTATTATAAATATGAATTATCTTGGAAGTGTATGTGACCCGAATGGAAATATTCTAATCCATTTTTATTCATTTGAAGAACTATAAATGGAGGGGAGACCTATAAAAGGTCTCCTTGTGAAATCTTAAATATATTAGAGTTATTTTTTGTATTTTTTTATTAGGATATGCTATTGATTTTTAGAATTTGTAACCTAAAATATTTTTAAGGTGTTGGTTGTGTTTTAGTTAATTATTCTAGATAGAAGTTTAGTTGGTAATTGTGAGTTATGGTATACTAGTATACCCATATTCAAGGAATATTATAGGGATGACATATTCCAATGTCTCTATTTTATAATTGTTTTCATCTTGGTTCACTATATACATTTTTTTAAATAATATACCTTATCAAATCCTTTTTTTGGATAAGTTGGTTTTGTATTTCCACTTTCTCCATTGTCAATGACTTTTTGGGGGAAGAAATTTTAATGGTAGAGAAAATTTTGACACCTCAATGTCACTTTTATGTGTATATATTGATCATATTACTTATTCTTATGATTTTATGGCGTTTTTATTTGAACGATATGAATATTTGGAAAAAATTTCAATTCACTTGGTTACCACACGGTTTTGTAAACTATGAAACCAAAGTTTGTGGCTTGATACAATTGAAATATAGTAGTGGTCACATCATTACTACATAGTTTGTTAAACCATGCCACATTCTTGATAATGGGTATTTTATTTATTTTTGGGTAGTTTTTAATTGGGTCTTCACCCATTTGTTTCTCCACTTAAAATGGGATGTCATAAAGACCCTACCTTACTGACTCTTTCCGTTTACTCTCTTTCCTTGGTGATTTGATAGTGATTTTTTAGTGGGTTCTCATCCAAATTATAAGGTGAGGGTCTCTTCAATATTATTATTCTTTATTATCCATAATTTTTCATGGTTCTCCCTTCTTCACTAACCCTAGTAGCCGTGAGGTCCAATCCTCATATATAGAGTTGTCTAAAAGGGTCTTTTTTAATTTCTAGGGATTTCGAGGTGCCTCTCACAACCAAATATTCAAATATTCACTAAATAAGGCTTGATTACATTAGTTTAGGTAGTTTTATCTGTAAATTTACATTAATTTGGGAGTTTGTTTGGTTATTGTCTTTAGAAACGTGTTTTCCCTAACTAGCAAAGCATAATATGAGATGCAAGAAATGGTTTTGTTGAGGGACAATGATTCTTCTCTGTTATACCTTATTTTTTTAAATTATGAAAAATAAATTATTGATCTAACTATTTCATTTCATGTATTTTAGTTATAATGTTTTAATATGAAGTTAGGGAGTTGAAAAATAAATAAAAGGCATCAAAATGAGTTTTAAGGGGTTACTTGAAGACTGTCACTGATCAATACCAATAGTTATCTAGAGTAAATCCAGTAACCATCTAGTAGCATGATCAGTGGAACCAGGCCCCTACCAGGCCCAATGGATACTCTTTAAAGGAGCACCGACCGGCTGGTGGCTATAGTAGAGGATTTACGACACTGGTATCTCCACCAACTAGCTGATGGACACCTAACGACTAGCTAGTGGTATTAATAAATAGATGGTAGATTCATCCAACCATCTAGTAGAGGTCATCCATAAAGTCAAATTCAACCATTAAAAGTGGACCTTACCCCATTTACTTTACTTCTAATGACTCTATTGACCCATTTACACCCAAAGACTACCAAGGGGGATCTAGAGTCTATAAATAGACCCCCCAATATGCTTGTAAAATCACAACCAACTTTAAGTGATCACTAAATTCTATTTTACAACACTGTGACTTCATAAGATATTTTCTTTATGCTACAATTTTTTTCTACTATTATTTCCTCTTACATTCTCTCAGATTTTCTATTATTTCTTGTTCATAATTGAGAGTATTATTCAAATGGTTTGACTCTAAAAAATAAATCTCCCCCTCCTCATCTTATCTTGGGTTCTCACTAACATTAAATTGATGGATTTTGGTTTCTTGTTAAAACCACCTAAAAATAAGGTTTCTATTCATTGTATTGGGATCCTTTATAGTACCAATTAAAAAGAAAGTTTATTCCTTCTTGGGTTTATTTGATACAACTAAACCCAAAGGAATTTCTTCTTAGGTTTCTTTATTATTTTTAAATTCAAGGGACTAATATAAAACCTCTTAAGATATTGAGGGTAGGATATGCAATGTCTTATATTTAGTTATTAACAAAATCCTTCATCAAATTATGTTGCCTTCAATTTTTTATTTACATTGTGATTACTATTTTAATTCATATATATTTCACTTAAATTTTCTATTTTAAATTATTGATTAATTTAATAATTATATCACATTATTTATTTTTATTTTTAAAGGTAAATTCACCCCTTTTCATCTTACTCCAACCAACAATTAGTTTTAAAGGAGATCTTATTTTCAAAATTCTTTTTTAAAAAATCTTAATCGGTTTTAAGGGATAATATTTAAAATATTGCTTCTACCTTTAACACCCAAGATGTTATCAAAGGAAACTCAATGGTTCATGCCCCTTTCTTTGATGGAATATATTATAGTTATTGTAAAACTTTTATGTCTACTTTTATTAAAAGAATTGATTATCCCATTTGAAAAATTTCCATGCATGGTAACACACCCACTAAATAATAAAAGGATAAATGGAATCTCAATGATATTGTGACCTTTGAACTTGATGGAAAATCCATGAATACTCTTCATCATGGTTTATATTATAATGAATTTAATAACGTTTCTATATGTAAAACTACTCTTGAAATTTGTAAATTTCTTGAGGTAACTCATCAAATCACAAATAAATTTAGGGATTCTAGACTCGTTATATATCATCAAGATTTTGAAAGTTTTTTCATGAATTCTAATGAATCAATTTTTTATATGTTTACTCACTTTTCATACATTTAAAATTGAAGAAAATTACTAATTGATGATATTTACATAGAAATTATTATAAATAAGATAATTTGGGTTTTAACAAGTTCTTAAGAACCCATGGTAATAATGATTTAAGAAGAAAAATATATTAAAAATATACCAGTGGAAGAACTTATTAGTTCACTCATGACCTAAGAGATTACCATGAACTAAAAAGTCAAAAAGGAATCAAAAGATGTCAAGGAGAATAATAAAACTTACTTTAAGTAAATCAATGATGATTATTATGATTGTGATGAAAATATTGAAAACCTATCCATGAATATATAAAAATTAATGGAGTATAAGAAATCTTTTCACCATAAAAATGAGGACAATGAACCAAAAGAAATAGATGTAACTTTATTTTAACGCAAAAATAAGGGACACATAAAATTGGAGTACCCCAAAACTAAAAATAGGATGAAGGAGAATAAGTAAATCAAGAAATAATTAAAGGTTCCACATGGAGTGTACGTAATGATTCACTCTCCTTAACCAAATTCAGTAATGATATTAAAAAAATTCTCATGGTTGTAATTAAGGTAAGTAATAAGGTAAATCTTACTTCTTCCTCTTGTTCTTAATGTTTATCAAATTATCTAAGATTTTAGGATCATAAATATGATAGATATCAATTAGAGAAAGTATTTTGTGAACTAACCTCAAAATCCAAAGAACTTAAAAAGAAATATAATAAAGTAATTTTTTAAAATTATCAACTATCCAAAGAAAAGGATGAAGTATCCATGAAATTAAAGGAGAAACTCAATGTTGAAAATTTAAAATTTAAAATTAATGATCTTAAAAATTATCTTTCTAAGTTCACCTAATTTGAACACAATTTAAATAAAATCTTAGATTCCCAAAATCATGTGGGTAATCATTTTGTATTTTTTTTTCAAAACAATATAGAACCTCTAAATATTACACTTTTATAATAGGTTTCTCTCAAAATAATTTTATTAATTATTTTTATTAAACCATGAAGCTAATTTATGATTGCGATATAAAAAATTATCATTTTGGAAGACCTCAAAGTATTCATATCTCTTAAAATATGTTATTAAAAAGATCCAATTCAAAAAAATATGGGTTCCAAAATTTCTTTTATCTAATACATGTGGACCCAAAATTTGGGTACCAAATTTTTTTGTTTCTTAATTATTTTATAAGAAATATGTATAAAGATAAAATACTAATGATCTACATAGTACATGGATAAAAGTTTCTAAAGAAACATGTATGGTGGCTATTTTGTGTTCAACCATCTTGAAATGCTTGATGGAGGCCACACCACTTTTGGTGATAACTCAAGAAGTAAGATAATCAATATAGGTACCATTGGTTTTTAAAATTTTACTATTATTAAAGATTTTTTATTTTTTAATGGTTTAAAACATAATTTGATAAGTATTAGTCAATTATGTTAGAGTGGTTTTAAAGTATCTTTTGAAAATTATTTTTGTATTGTTTTTTATTGCAAAGGAAAAAATTTATTTTACAAGTCTTATTTTAAAAATGATTATGTTATTGATTTAAAATTTATTTCAAGTCAAAATATTAAATGTATGAGTAAAAAATATAGTTATTCATAGCTATACCATATACAACTTTGTAATTTTATCACACACACTGTTCTAACTCAACCAAAATCATATAGTATGATATTTACCTAAATTGAATTTCAAAAATGACATTGTATTTAATCCTTGATAACTTGGTAAGAAACCCAAAAATTCCTTCAAATATAAAAATTAAGTACCCACCCTTAAGGACCTTGATCTTATTTTTCATGATATTTTTGACCAACCTAAGTTACAAGTATATGAGGTAAATTTTACACTTCTGTAATTATCAATGATTTTAAAAGATTTATATGGTATTATATCTTAGTTAATAAAAAGAGGCTTAAAAATTATTAATGAAATATACCATGAAGTTCAAAAGTAAAAATGATATAAGATCATATAAATTAAGATTGGTGAGGGGGAGAATTTGAAAATAAAGATTTTAATGAACTTTGTACCTTACAAGGTTACAATTATTCTTTTTTCACTCAAAGGAATTAACATAAAAATAGGGTTATTGAAATAATTAATTGAACACTTTAAGTGTACCCCTCACTATTTTTATGTTGAGTTAGTCAGTATCAGTTGTTATACCTTTAATCATGTTCTGATAAGACCCTTACTTATAAAGTCCTCTTATGAACTTTGGAATAGAAAAATTCCTAAAGTTTGATTTTTTGATGTGTTTTAATGTAAATGATATATTCATAACACTAAATAAAACCTAGGAAAATTTGACCCAAAATCTAATGAAATTATTTCTCTTGGGTACTCTAACTCAAGTAAGAAATACCATTCCTTTAATAAAAGGACCAATACCATATAAGAATAAGTTTACATCAAATTTGATGAGAATTTTTATAAACCTCATTCCCAAATTGATTTTGATAAGGTTGACCTAGAAAAATTGAAATTAAATAATCCACCTATATCTAAAAAAATTATTGTTTTAAGATAACTGTCATCAATATCTTTAACCAAGTAATGGGTGAAATCTAAAACCATACCTTAGAAAATGTTATCAGTGATTTTCAAGAACGTACCCACACTAGAACATCAGTTTTAAATAAGGATAAACATCTTGAACTTTTTCACATCCAAAACACCTTGATATTAATGATTCCATTAATAATGAAAAATTTAATGACTTATATTTTCCCAATTTTATTTTTAGAAATTAATTGGAAAAATTCAAAGACAAATCACCGAGACAGTGTGAGATTCTGAGGCTTTGTGTGCCTAGAATGGTTCGATGAAAAAATGTTAATTTTTTAATAGCCCACATGAGTGGTTTTCCTAAAAATAAGAATAAATCTTAAATAGGAACTCAGATCATAAATCTGAGGTCAATGTTGCATTTAGGATAGTGGGTTTACCCTAGGTGTGATTTAACTTTAGTTGGTGGGGGTCTCTAGTGAGAAAACCCAAAAAGGATGTAACCGTAAATAAAATAATTAAATAAAATTATTTTATTTTAGAATCCTAATAACTCAAAATTTTTTACTCATATTGGAAATCCAAGACCAAATTTGAGTTCGTAATGAGGTTATTTCCTTTGGTGGGGCCTAAACTCGACCAGTGTGGGATGAGGGTAAAAGTTAATTTTTGGATATTTTAAAATATAATAAAATAAAATTCATAAAAAGTTTATTTTATTTCTTTTAACATTTCATAGTGAGGAAAATACACTACGACGCCATAATAAATTAGTTGTTTCATAAATGAAACAATGTCGCGATGCTACAACACAGCGAAACAACGACGCTTAAGTGCATTTCTTCATATAAAAGATTGACAGGGGTACAAGATCAGATTGAAAATCTTGAAGAAATTCCTTGGAAGCTCTGGAAAAGAAAAGGATTTGGAGAAAGATCTTAGCGATGAACAAAAATCAGTGATGAATGTCGACGGATCGCGGATCACGAATCGTGGATCAAGGATCAGGGATCGACGATTGATGATGGTGAAACTTTGTTCTGACCAACGATCGATACAAAATCGAGGTAGGGGTTTTATTTCAATGTGATTTACTTCTTCTTTTTATTCTTTAAAATGATAAATGCAGATCATCCCTTGATCATTTTTATCTGTGGGTTGATTTTTCTTGTAGGATGGGTGTCTTTTTGTGGAGATTAATTTGGGAATTAGGTCCTTGTGATTTTTAATTCATTATTCATGATCCTGATAACAAGAACAAATTTTGGATGACATAAACAAAGGCATGGATCCATTATTAAGGTGTTCTAGTGTTTCTCTTTCCCCACTTCTTCCTTTTCTTTCCCTTAGTTCTTTTTGAGGATTTGAGCAGATTGATTGTTGCACCTTAGATCTGCGACACAATAATCTCGAGGCTAGGAATATGATACCGTAACAACCCCATAGAGGTGTGACGATAGGTGTGGTGGAGTGGCCGCTGACGGAAGTGGAACTGACCCAGTGGTATGGCTGGGCTAGTAGAATGGCCACTGGTGGCATAAGGGCCCATGACGGCATGTAGGAGTAGATACTAGGCGGACCACAATGGCAGCAGACGGCCGCGGCTCGCCAGGGCTCCGTCGAACGGAAGGCCCATGAATTTGTCGCGGGTTGAGATGATCACATGGACCAAACATGTAGATCATAGACTGGCCACGTTTACTAGGGTAGGGCATGTCCAGTTGGCTACGTCTAGTGCATGTGGCCTAGCCCACATGCGACGGGTTGGGCAAGAGAAACCAGGCCGCCTCAGGCCTCCTGGTGGGCTGGACTTGTGACCTAGTGGGCCAAACTGGAAATTCGGGTCAGGTCGACCCGATAGGTCGGACCCTAGAGGTTTGGGTTAGGCAAGACCCAGGTTAGGTTAGGTCGGGTCAGTCCGACCGGGTCAGACAGAACCCAGACCCAACCAAACCCTTTTTACTTGAACACATATAACTCTCAAACCAGGTATCCATTTGATGAGTCATTTGCAGTGTTGGGATTATCGTGATGAGATATTCCTTTTGACATACTCTAAGTGAGTTTATATGTAAGTTTATGTACATACTATTGGATCGAGGAGTATTTGCTCCCGGAATGAGCCAGTTAAGGACAAAATACTATGGCCGGTTGTGACCAAGACTATGTGTCTTACCTAGACTGTGTTTCTTACCTAGAATATGTGTCTTACCTAGTCTCTTTGTATTACCTGGACTGTGTTTCTTACTTAGACTGTGTGTCTTACCTATACTAAGTTGGTACTACCCTATCCCAAAAGGGTGTAGGTTCTCTAGTCTTTGACAAGACTGTGTGCGTTACCAACACTCCATATGTTACCAATACTCTGTGTGTTATATACACTCCATGTGTTAATACTTGAGGGTACTGTGGATTCTTTTGAAATTACTGTTTACATACTATAGACCTATACTTGGTGTGAGATGAATCTTGTAACTCTAATGGATTTGATATCGAGACTCTATGTCTTAGAGAGACCAGATGTCTTAGGGAAACTTCATGACATATTGAGAACATGTGTTCTATTGGATAGTTTTGGTAGACTGATTCTACATGATTACTTACAGATATTCTGAGGATTAAGATTTCCTTGAATCAAGCATTATATGAATGGGACCATATGGCTGGCAGTGTATGAGACCTCAAGTCTTGGAATCCTTTATGAGTATACATGGATGTTTTTGTTATATGTGTTTTTGACATATACCATTGTTGATCTAACTGTATCTTCTTAGTGGCGGTTCTTTTGTGTTCTTTTAATTTGTGTTTTGGGGTACCTTACCAAGTATTGTTTTACTCACACCTACACAGGCTTTTACCACACATATTGTTTCTTGTGAAAACAGTCTATGCTTTGTTGGAGTCCTTGGTGGACCGGGGCCAAGTGGTGCTTAGAGTAACCCGACAGATGAGGTGTGATTCTGCAGCTCCAGACAACTATTTCTGTACCTACCCTTCATGTAGGGTTTTCTATGGAGGAGTTCTAGAAACATGTACTTTCCTTTTTTTGGGCTTGTATCATGGCCCTATTCACCTTCAGTTTCCTACTATCATACCTTGTGTTTGTTTACTTAGTGTTTTCACTTTCCAGCACCTGTTTCTTGGAGTTATGTGCATGTGTATGGGTACTTAGGAAAATGACTCCCATTTGTTTGGGATATACCTACTTAGAGCTAGTCTCTAGCCCCTGTCCTATGGGAGGTGGGCTTGGGGTAGTCATGACATGAGCCCTAGGGGATGGACCATGATATAGTGGTATAAAAGTAGGTCTGTTATACCTTAAGAAAAAATAGTCTTTGAGTTTGGTTTCGGAGAACATTTTTAAGTGTTTTGATTTCAACTTTCTGGACATGGAATCTAGTGTTGGTGTGGTGGCTGATGTTTCCATACACCAGGACCCTGAATTCTGATTTTTGACTTAGTACATGAAAAAACTAGTTGTAGGGAAGAAAAAAATGGTATATGAATCATGTATGAATGGTTTGTGTTTTCTATTTCCTTCTTGAGTGATCTCACCAAGTATACTCTGTTGATCATGGTACATCTTGTTTTTCTTCAAGATGCTTACATGTAGATAGTCATCCAGGATTCCACCACGTGATTATGAGGATTATCCGTGGGGTGATGAGATATTAAAGAAGGATTTGTACCAGAGACAACACCTCTAAGTGGTGTACCGACTATACCACCACCTGTAGGCTTGCACATGGTAATCATAGTACCAACGGATGAGATGAATAGGATGAGAGAACATCATGAGTTTTAATGATATAGACCCCTCAAGTTCCGAGGTGAGCCCAAATCACAAGTGGATTATAACTGTCTTGAGGTGGTGACAAAGTTTTCTATCCCATCAGGACACCATTAGATTAGATGGTGGCCCTGGCAGTGGGACTTCTACATGACTCAACAGGATGATGGTGGGGTTTTGATTACCTGATCTTATGATGAGGTGACTCTTCTATGGATAGAGTTTGAGAACATTTGTTAGAGAAGGGGCTCTCACCTTAAAATATAAGGGATATTTATTCCCAAGAGCTTCTATAGTTACAGTAGGATTATGTGTCGGTATCTGAGTATTCATCAAGGAATACTAACCTTTCTAGGTACTCGATGAATATGATATGACCAATGCTATAGAATTCAGAACCTTGAGCAAGGTGTGCTTAGGTAAATCTGAGTGAGAATTATTCCTATGCGCATTACTACTTATGATAGGGTTCTATAGAGAACCTTTGTGGTTTAAAGTCCTTTGGCTGAGTATATACAACCAGTGGATGTCAGCAGCGGGAAAGCAAGAGAAGAGACCTTGGGAGAAGGAATCCAATGTCAGTCTCAGAGACTTAGACGTGTGAGAAATTATAATAAGAGGTCATAGGATAGGGGATATATAGCTTAGGGCACATTGGGTGAGTCTATTTAGCTTAGAGAGAGGACATTATTTTCATGAGATGGCAGGTAACATCTCACTAGAGATTTTCCAATCCATCATGTTTTGGATAGGGAAATGGTGGATGGAACACTAAGGCAGAGAAAATGATAAGAACAGATGGATCTGCAGGATGGTAGATGTGGCAGAGAAGTTGGGATAGAAGTAGGAGGTGATATACATTTTGACATGTTACCACTACCACCACCATGTGTTCCACATCGGGATCAGGGAGATGGAGGACAAGGGAAGGGGTATCTGCATTCGGTTAAGGAATATGACCCAAGGTATCTAGGAATTATTCGAGGTATGGTCTGTGTCTATTCTTAGCTGCCATATTAATAGACAGAGGTTCTAATCATTCTTCCTTTTCACAGTTCTTGTTCAAGACCTAGAGTTTTCAGTTAAACCATTGACTTGACCCTTATGTATGGAGATACCTTTGGGAGGAGACTCGATAATCACACTTATGCCGATAGTGTGATCCGACCCTAGAAGTGAGAGTTTCGGTTAGAACCTCTTGGTGATAGCGTCAAGGAATTACGACGTCATTCTAGCTATCTATTGGTTATCGACAGTATATGCTCAAATTGGATATTTAAGGAAAAATTGTTCGGTATGTCTGTAGTGATGGGATGGGATTTTCATTAGCTAGAAAAAAGGAAACCAAGGAAACACGAGATTGAATCATGAATAGGAGGGTGGAACTGATCACTCTTGAGTAGGATAGCCTTACCCCCCGGGACAATAGATGTTATGAGTTTTTAGTTCCTAGTAGTAGTGGTGAAGTATGAGGACATTCTAGGTTTACCTCCTTATAGGGAGATATAATTTTACATTTTTCTACACCCTGAGATGGCACCGATATCAACATCAGTATATCATATGGCTTTCGTAGAGCTTCGTGAGCTTAGGGTGTAGGTGGAGGGCTTGTAAAGAAAGGGGTTAGTAAGAACCTGTGTTTGAGTATATGTGTGTATTACCAACACTTTAACCATGTGACTGTGTATAATGAGTATTGACTATCCAAGGGTCGATAAACACTTCAACGAATTTAAACGGGCAACCTTTCACATGGATAAAAATGTGCCTGTAGGATTTTTAGTAGTTATCATAGATTTTGATAAGCACCCCAATATTGAGTTTTCTAGAGGAGGGAGTCGAGTACGTGGTGTTTTACGTTGTATCAGGGACCTAACTTGGTTGTGTCCTAATGAATAGGCAAATAGTGATTGCCTATGGTTCGCATTAGTTGAGAACACTTGAGCAGAACTACGTGACCCATGATCTTGAGTTGGCAATAGTAGTTTTTGCACTGAAGATGTGGTGACACTACCTAATGGGTGGGTAGTTTATCATCTTCTCAAACCACAAGAGTCTTAATTATATCTTCTCTTAGAAGGTTCTAAACTTGAGGCATAGGCATTGTCCAAAGTTACTCTAGGAATATGAATTGAAGAGAGCCTATAATCATGGTAAGGGAAATGTGGTATTGGATGCTCTTAGTAGTAGATCCAGTTTGTAGTTACTAAATGAGGCAATAAAGTAGTTGGAATCATTATAGTTATCCTTTATGGATAGATATGATGCATCATACCTCAATTTGGTGGTTGTTACCCCTCCACTCTTATAGTGAGTCAGGGAGGCACAACTCAATGATTCTGATGGTGAGACTTTACATAATCAGTTTTCCATAGGGAATTCCCTTAATGGATATTCAGAAGGTGGGGAGCACATTGTTCCTTTCAAAGAATTAATAGTAGTAGAAATGGATGACGAGAGTGGCGGGATGCATTGAGGTATGCATGTGGGTGTCAAGGTAGACACCAAGGATGACAAAGCAAGTTGAAGTTGGGATTACATGTTAATATAAAAGACGATCATTTTTTTGAATCAGTTTCTTGGTTTATCAACTCACCATGTCGAGCAGCTGTGCTTGTAAGGGGTTGCACTTTCTTCCTTAGGGTGCCTATAAGGGATTAAGAAAGGATATCTACGGACTTCGTGATAGATTTATCATGTACATCTAGGGGGACATGATACCATCTGGGTGATCATTGACTGACTCACCAAGTCAGACACTTATTAGATTTTTTGGAGAAGAGTTCAATAGAGAGATAAAGATGCCTATACATGTAGAAGATAGCTTGACTCCATGAAATCCCATAGATGATAGTTTCTGATTTGGATGCTCACTTTTCATTCTGGTCATGTAGATCAGGGATCTGCAGGAGAGGACTCTCTGTGAATAGTCGATTCCTTTAGTGCCTGCCCAGTGACAACACAAGAATATTTGGAAGAGCACATGAGAGTGGGGGGGGGGGGGGCTCAGGTTCATGCTCGTACCCTCATCTTTTTGGATATCCCTTGGTTTTTATTTTGGGGACATAAATCCTTAAGGTGGGGATAATTTAATGAATCATATTTTCCTATTTTTTTTGTAAATTAATTAGAAAAATTTAGATACCAGGCATTGAGGCGACGTGTGATTTGGAGGCCTAGTGTGTCAGGAATGGTTTGATGAAAAACTGTTATGTTTTTAATAGAGCGTGTGAGTGGTTTTCCTAAAAAAGTGTAATAACACTTAAACAGGAGCCCAAATTAGAAATCCAAAGGCACCATTGTGTTCAGGATGGCGGGTTTACCCTAGGTGTGACTTAACATTAGTCGGCATGGGTCTCCAGTGAGAAAACCCAAAAATGACGTAACTGTAAATAAAATAAAATAATAAAATAATTTTATTTTATAATCCTAATAACTCATAAATGGTAACTTGGATTAGAAATCTGAGATCACCATTTAGTTTATAATGGTTCACTTTACTTAGGTAGGGCCTAACCTCGACCGTCACAAGTTGATGATAAAAGTTAATTTTGGGACGTCTTAAAAGACAATAAAATAAACTTAAGAAGAAGTTTATTTTATTTATTCTAACATTTTACAATGATGTAGAAACACTACGATGCTGAAAAAAGAAGTTGTTTCCTTTCATAAATGAAACTGCGTGTTGACACTGCAACATAGTGAAATGGTAACGCTGAAGCGTGTTTCTACATTTAACATCTTGATAGGGATACAAGATCATATTGAAAATACTGGATAAATTCCCTGGATGTTTTGGAAAAGAAAAGTCATTGGTGAAGCCTCTTGGTGGAGAATGAAAAGTGGTGATGAACACCGATGGATCTTGGATAAAAAATAATGGATCAAGGATTGAGGATCAAGGATTAATGAATGACGGTGGTGCAAATATGTTATTCAGAAATGACTAATCTAAACTTGAGGTAGGGGTTTTATTTCTATGTGATTTCCTTCTTCCCATTCTTATTTCAAATGAAGAATGCGGATCAACCCATGAATAGGTTGATCTGTTAGTTGATTGTTCTTGTGGGATGCATGTCTTATTACAGGGATTAATTTGAAAATTAGTTCATTGTGATTTTTAATTCCTTCTTCGTGATCCTGTGAACAAGAAAAAATTATGGCCGACATGAACAAAGGCCTATATCCTTTCTTTGAGTGTTCATGTGTTTCTCCTTCCCCCTCATACTTTGATTTCTCTACATTATTTGTGAGGATTTGAGTGGATTTACTGTTGCACCTTTGATCTGTGGTGAAACAACCCTGAGACCAAGAATCTAACACTGTAATAACCCAAAAGAGATGTGATGATAGGCACAATGGAGCGGCTGCCGGTGGAAGTGGAACTGGCCTAGCAGCACGGCCAGGCCCGGTGAACAACTACATGAGGTGGCAGACCATGGTCCAGTAGGACCGCGACGGTGGACTGACCCACGATAGGGGGCCGCAGGTAGTGGTGAAGGCGGTCACCGACTCGACGCTCGACGATGGAAGGGCCAACAGTGGAGGTACGTAGCTCACCAAAGCCACATTGAATGGAAGACCTGTAGCTTTTCTATGGTTGGTACTGGTCATACAGACCAGTCGTGTAGACTATGGATCGACCACGTTAACCAGGGCGGGGCATGTCTAGCTGGCCGTGTCTGGTGTAGGTGGATTGGCCCACATGCGGTGGGCCAGGCTAAAGAAACCGGGCCACCCAGGGTGGCCCAACAGGTCGGGTCGGACCCCGAAAAGTCGGGCTAGGCAGAATTTGGGTCAGGTCGGGTCAGGTCTGTCTGACCAAGTTAGACCAGACTATGATATAATCGGTCCCTTTTTACTTAAATGCCCTTAACTCTCAAACCATGTGTTCGTTTAGTGACCCGTTTGCGGAAGTTTCAACCCTAGATATGAGGAGGTCCTTTTGAGATACTCTAAATGAGTTTCCATGTAAGTTGGTTTATGACCTATTGGATCGAGGAGTAGGTGCTCCTGGAACACGTGTGTTAAGGATGGAATCCTACAGCTGGATGTAACCTAGACTGTGTGTCTTACCTAGATAGTGTGTCTTACCTAGACTCTGTGTCTTAACTATACTGTGTGTATTACCTAGACTAAGTTGGTACTCCCCTATACCACCTGAGTGTGGGTCCTCTAGTTTTTAATGACACTATGTGTGTTACCGACACTCCATGTGTTACTAATACTCTGTGTGTTATCTACACTCTATGTGTTTCCTACACTTCATGTGTTACTACTTGAGGGTACTGTGGATTCTTGTGAAAATCATATTTATATACCATAGACCTATAATTAGTGTGAGATGACTCTAGTGACTTTAATGGATATGATGTTGAGACTCCATGTCTTATAGAGACATGATGACTCAGGGAAATTTCATGATGTATAGAGAATACGTGTTATCTCAGATACTTTTTGTAGACTGGTTCTATGTGCTTACATTCAAATAGCTCGAGGAGTGAGATATCTCAGAATCGATCATGCTAAGAACATGACCATACGACTAGCAGTGGATAAGACCTTGAGTCTTGTAATCCTTTAAAAGTATACCTGGATGTTCTTGTTATATGTGTTGTTCATATATACCTATATTGAGATGACTGCATAATATTAGTGGTGTTTCCTTTGTTGTCTTTTACTTTATATTTCAGGGTGCTCTACTGAGTATTGTTTTACTCACCCCTACACGAGATTTTCCCACATGTATCATGTATTTTGTAGATGATTGGAACTTTGATGGAGTCCTTGGTGGACTAGGGCTAGATGGTACTTAGAGTGACCCGACAGATGAGGTGTGCTTCTGCAGCTCCAGACATCTGTTTCTATACCTACCTTTCAGGTAGGGGTTTCTACGGAGGAGTTCCTAAGACTTGTACCTTTCCTTTTTATTAGGATTGAATTTTGGCCTCATTTAACTTTAGTTTTTATTACCGTACCTTGTGTTTGTTTACTTAGTGTTTTCACTTTCCAGCATCTGTGGCTTGGAGTTGTGTGCGTCTGTATTGGTACTTAGGAAAATGCCTCCCATTTTTTAGGGACATGCCTACTCAACACTAGTCACTAGTCCATGGCCTATGGGAGGTGGGAATGGGGTAGTCACGACATGAGCCCTAGGGGACGGGTCGTGACAACAATTGGGTAATTATAATGCAAGAAGAGTTGGACCAATTCACAAGGAACAATGTTTGGACTCTTGTTTAAAGGCATAAGGATCATCCCATTATTTGTAAAAAATTAATTTTATGAAATATGTTAGATGAGTAATGTAACATCACTCATATCAAAACTTGTCTCATAGCCAAAGGATATATTCATAAAAAAGACATTGATTATGTCAAGAGATTTTCCCTCATCGATAGGCTATAATCCATTAGAATCTTACTGATGTTTTTCACCCATTTAAGTTTTAATCTTTTTCAAACGGATGTTAAAATTAATTTGTTGAATTGTTTTATTTCCAAAAAGGTTTTTGTTGAAAAATATCCCAATTTTGAAGATTACTAATGTCAAATTAATGTTTTTAAGATAACAATGTTTATTTATAGTCCAAAACAAGCCCCTAGGTCATGGTTTGGAAGGTTAAATATATTTATTTTAGAAAATGATTTTAAAAAAGGGAAAACTGATTTTTAGACATATTTAAAATGATTTATTAATTTTTTAAAATTTATTTAGATGAATTAAATTTTAGTTATAAAAAATAATTTCTTTATAATTAATTTTCTTATTAAATTAGAAAATAATTTGAAATCAGTTTTATTTTTGATTTAAATTTTTTTCTTGGTTTTCAATTTTTTTTAAAATTTGGTTAATATTTTTTATAAAATATGGAAAATAAACCAATAAAATATTATTTTTTTGGAATGGATAATGTAATGGAAATAATTAAACCTATGAGTAATTCACGTAAACTAATGTTGGATGAAGCTGGTAAATCAGTTTATAACAAAATTTATTGAGCTATGATTGGGAGCCTTCTTTACCTTACTATAACATGAACAATCATCATGTTTAGTGTTTGTATTTGTACTTATTTTCAATCCAATACAAATTAATAAAATTTAAAATCTCATAAAATAATTTTAGATATTTAAAATGTAACAACCCAAGATTTTACGGTATGCCTCTTTTTAAATTTAACTTCTTCAATAGCTTATGAACTTGAAAAATGATTAAATATTATTATTTAATTATTATAGTTATATCCTAGATGTTGGGAATGGAAGGAATGAATGAGATTAATTAAATTATGAAAATATATATTTCAAATTATTATAAAATTAATTCAATGGTTACCAATTAATTAGAAATGATAACCAATTGAACATAAAGGATGTATTTTTATAACAACTATTTTTAAGCCCATAATGAAATTTTATATTAATAAATTAAATTAAAAAAATTAGTAAAATATATTAATAAAATTTATATATTATATATTCAATCAAATATTTACATTCATTTAAAATATTTTTAGAGGCATAAGATAAGAATAAATTCAATTTTACACATAAGAAGACTATGTTTTTCTAAACGTGGTTTTTACCACCTTTTAATGGAAATATTATTTTAAATATAAATTTTTACACTTTTATAAATTATATTTGAAAAAATAAACATTATTTTTGAAATCATAATATCAAAATTTACTTTGGTTAAATTTTTAGTATTTTTCTCATAAGTTTCATTTTTGATGAATAGTAATGTGACCATTAAAAAAATAATGTGAGCATTAAGAATAGTAATGTGTCCATTAGAAAAATAACCTCAACTAATAAAGTATAAATAAAATTTATTTATATTATAAATGGTAATATGATATAATTATATCATAGTATAATTAAATGGATATTTTAAAAATTCTTAATTAAGTGTTGGTATTTTTTGTAAGTCATAAATATTTAATTACAATTTTATAATTAATAAAATGATTTAAAATAAAATTTATTTTCATAAAATAGATTCATAAATTAATACTATTTTTCTTATGATTTTAATATAATTTTATGAGACCATGGATAATTTTTCAAAGTATTATAAAATCAGTTATAATTTTAAAATCTGTATTTTTCAAGTAAATGATGATTTTAAATAAAAGTTAAATTTATCATATTTAAAAAACTATTTTCATAAAATGGAGTTAATTTTCGAATTATTCACATTGAAAATTTTTTGGGTTTTTTTGGAATTTTTCTAGAATACTTTAACTTTTAGTGAATAGAAAAATACGACAATTTACGATAAATGTTAAATTCATGAATTATTGAGTCATTGGAGATGTATAGATGTTGTTAGACCACAATATCAAAATATCCTTAATTATTTTAATATATTTGGGGATTATTCTAAAAAAATTCATATTATTTCTCCAAAATAATAAATGAATGAATAAAATATTCAAAAAACACCCCTCTCCTCCACTTTAAATGCCACCCCTCACCATCCCTTCTTCTCACACCTTCTACGATTCGAGACTTGTAAAATTTATACCCAATAATTTTAACAAGCCCCTCCCCCAAATCCAAGAGCTATTTTTATCATAAAAAGACCAAAAACTTTTCCCTAAGGAGTTTCTCAAGGCGGAGAAAATCAATAGGAAAAAACCTCTTTCTTTTTTCTTTTAATTTATTTTCAAGTTTATTTATTTTTTTATTCTCTCATCACCTCTTATTTTAAAATTGGAATGATACATACAGTATAATTGATATACTTTAATGATATCATTCTAATGTAATAATCCATCATCACACCCTTTCTCCTCTCCCTTTTATTCTAAAAATAGAAACATTGTCTGTGAGGTGTTGTTTTATCACATTCAAGGACAACAAGTTTTCATTTTCCTTGACCGTATTGAAGGATATTAAAAAACAAATTTTAATGGTTGAAAAATATTTTAAAATTTATATTAAAAACCTTTTTATTTTTTATATGTAACAGGCTTACATAAGGCTAAATGATAAAACAAAATGACTTCATTGTGATGTAAAACTGCTACAATTAATCTAAATGATTATCATTAACATGTTATATAATGATTAATCCTAATATCTAGAAGAGAAAAAATATATAAGACAAATTAAACTTATATATTTTCACTAATAACATATAATTTCAATTATGGAGAATTATACCCATTTTACATGAACTTCATTATTTGTAAATAAGCGAACCAATCATGAAACCAAGAAAACAAATGCTCCTGAATGATGAAATTAAACTCTAGAACTCATCAATAAGGACATAAATGAACTTAACAAAACTAAAATGAATTAAATACCGATATAAAATATTCTGAATGAATGAATTAATGTATTTAATTTGATTATCCCTGACATCAAGGTCAAGTGCTGAACACATTTAGACATAATGTAAGGGTTTCTTCCTGAACCTCCATTTTTATTCGGGTTATGATTTCTTCATATATACACCAATTTATTTTTTCATTATTTTTATATAATTATTATAAATTATATTTATATATTCCAAATCTATGTATCAAGATCATTTCATATTTCATTGATGGGAATTACATGTTTTACAAGGTTCACTTCTAAATTCTTCCCGGTACACAAGTTCGATTAAAAGGAACATCTTGATTTCTTACCCATTTTCATGTACCATCCATAATATATTTTAAGAAACCATTATTTTTCTAAAATAAATAATTTTTTTTCATGAAAAACTACATTTGTTCATTTATGGTTTTATGCAAACAATTATGACAAATACAAATGTTTTTTCCAAAAGAACCCTTCTTTGCAAGTAAAAGAGGTTTTTCTCTCAAAAATTCCTCAATGATTTTATTAGAGTATTTTCATATATTTAAAAACATATATTTAATTATATTATTTATTGATATTTATCTCCTATGACTATAATCTACCATATTTTATTAAATGGTTTATGATCATTTTGACTATGGATGTGCTATCATGATACCATTCACCATACCAATCAGAATGGTTAGTGATTATGTTTATAGATTGGGGAAAGTTATTTACATTTCATATGTATTTATTGTTTATGTTTAACACTATTCATATGAGGAATAAATTGGATTTAGTAAGTGATGGGTGGGGCCTTCTATAGGCCCTTGATGGATCATTAGGTCTCCTGAGACAAAACAGTTATAGACTTGGTTGAGGCCTTGCCCATTTTTAGAAATAGTTTTGAATGAGACCTTTACCACTTATTTTCAGATGTCTTGGACAAGTCCTCAATGGTATGTTTCAGATGTCTATAATTATTCATTCGCTCATTATGATTTTAGTAATTGATAATCCATTTGAATATTCGATAAGTAGAATATCCATGGTTAAACTTCATTCTCATGTGATTATGTTTATGGAATTATTTATTCCGCACTTATTATTTCTATATTATGCTAAATTTTATGTTTTAATGACATCTGCTATTAGTCATTCACCATGAATTATTGTTTATATTATATTTCACTATATTATATAACCTTTATAATCAACTGATCTCACCCATTTCTTATGTTTTATTTTTCCCCAGGATGTGAAGATGTATATTACTAATTCCTTATAGGGATAATCTTGGAGTTATGGATATTTATAGTGGATTTACTGTGTTGTTTTTCCTTTCATTTTGTAATATAAAACTTATGTTTGCATCTAGTTTTCCAAAAGTACTAAAATATTTAGTCCTTCAGGATGGAACTTGCTTGTTTATTATACCAATGTAATTATGTAAGGAACTGACTCTGAGAAACTGGGGTTAGGGTATTTATAGTTAGTATCTGAGGAAGTTTAGTAGAAACCTTATAAACTAGATTTAGAAAACTTAGATTTGGTAACTTAACCCTGAGATAGAATTTTATTTTAAGCATCTAAGAGCATCCTAGAACTTTGGTAAGGTAGAGATTGTATGGGTCTTCCTATCAATAAATCCCTATTTGGATACTAAAAGTGGATGTGGTGTTTGGAATAGATGTACCTAGGGGTAAAAACTATGATAGGGTGTCCTAGGCCTAACTTGGGGTAACCCAGTACATGATAATGGGCCTTAATGCGCACCTAGTTTGACACTCTTTGGGGATATGCTTAGGATAATTCAAATTTTCTTTATAAACTATTATAAAGGATTTGAATATATAATCAATGATAAACCTAAAGAGTTTTAGATTAAAAATAAGGTGTCATTATATTCTATAAATGATTATTCATTTTTCTAACTAGGATTATTGTTACTTACACTATGATTTCTGGTTTTAGTCATTGGAAGGAACTCGAGGGAGTCATGTTAACATTGAAGATGAAGGATAAGGTGGTTTAAATGATAAACAAAATGAGATATTGATAAGAGTGAAAGATATCATGTTCATGCCTAATAAGTTTTCCTAAAATATGATTAAAAAAACATACCTTAACCAACTCCAAAACTAACCAAAGAAGAGGGGAATGAAGTTTAATAAGAGCTCCAGTGGTGGAGATCATAGAGGGAATAAGGTTTGATTTAAATAGTGTATGAAATATATAAGGATACACCTAGGAAAGTGTCTTAATGGAATAGAGAAATGATTTATATGTGGGAAATAAGGACATAAATAAATACACTTCCAAGAAAAAATGAATAGTATGATGGAAAGAAATAAAACTCATCCTAATAATCCATTTTTAGTTAATTTCCTTAAATTTTGAGAGCCTAAGCATTACCTGAGTCAATGTACTCTTTTGTAGGATAAACTCTAGACCATTGAAGAACCTATGTAGAAATAAATGGATGAAGTATCAATGCATTGGGGTTGTATTGAAAACATTATTTAAAATTATATTTAGTTATTGAACTTAGTTTAAGGATGTACAATATATTTTTCTTGGAAATTATATTAATATGGTTTTAGAAAAGGAAAACCTACAGGATGGGTGACAACCCAATATATTTGAAAAGGTCACAGGATTTGAACTCACAACTGAAGGCCGACAAGGTTGAAATTCCTACCAGTATCCTATGTGAAGTCTTAGTTAGCTTTATTTTTTTGGTTAAACTATCTAATGGGTAATTTTTATTTTTATTTAGGGATGTTTTTTATGAAATAGATAACCATGGGATTAAAAAATGATTTGTTGATTAGGTGTTTAATGTTTTTTAGAATATGTTCTCTATTTTAAGAATCCTAAAAGATTATGGTAAACTTATTATTATGAGGAATAAAGGTTGAATTTTCTATTGGAGTCAAATATGATTTTATTGTGGATATATGGAGATTTAGGTTATTTATAGAATTTATTAGAATAACTTGGAGATTAAGTGATTTTGGAAATTATATTTTTGGTATGATATGTTAAGAATGATTGATATTATTCAGAAGACTATGTGATAAAATCCTTTTTAATTTTGGGTTTCAATCATATTCTAGAATATTTTTAGGAAGGATGGTAATTTTCTGAATGAACTATGTTGAACTTTGGTTACTACTATTGAATTTTGGAGACTAATGTTTTTTTCATTATATAAAGGTTTATTATTTTTAGGGAATTATATTATCTTATCCGAACAATTTAGGTTTTGTTAATGTATAAATACAAAAGGAATATATGATTATACTTTTATGGATTTTGTGATCCATAGAAGCTGATATGAATTCTTCAGGCATGAAAAATTAATTATTGAACATTCATTTCCAGGTGCAAGGGATGAAGTGAAAATAGATTAAAGCACAAAAAAGGATGAGATTATACTTATGACATGGAATGAAATCAAGAAAGTTTATATAAACATTAAAATAATGTCTCAACTCTAGGAAAAATATTTTGGAATAAAAATTTTATCTGTTTAATTTTCTTTTTGTGAAATCAATGGCCTGTTAACCGATCACAAGATTTACAGTTTTGTAATGGTTAACTTTCAAATAACCATGTTCACTATCATTTTCCATCAGAACATGATGGTTATGGTTATTATTTCATGTAAATATTTTTACTTCTCACTAATGTCATCCTATTCGAATAACCAGTTTTGTGGTGACCTCTACATTTCCATTTCCCTATATTGAGAGGATATTATATTAACCCTATTTTTGATGTGGGTTCCCCAAAAAATAATTTTCAAGTACCAAATATTTATTTTAGAAGTAAAATTTCAAATTAAGAGGATATAATTTATTGTAGTAGGGTAGACTGTAACTCTCCAAGATTTTATGATATCCCTCCTTTTAAATTTAACTTCTTCAGTAGATTATAAGCTTGAAAATTGATTAAATATTTTTATTTAATTATTATAGTATTTTAATAGATTTTGGGAATGATAGGAATGAATGAGATTAAGTAAATTATGAAAATATATATTACACATGATTATAAAATTAATTCAATGGTTACCAATTAATTAGAAATGAAAACCAATTGAACATAAAAGATATATTTTTATAAAAACTATTTTTAAGACCACAATGACATTATATATTAATAAATTAAATTAAATAATATTAGTAAAATATATTAATGAAATTTTTATATTATATATTCTATAAAATATTTTCATTCATCTAAAATATTTTTAGAGGGATTTGATAAGAATAAATTCAATTTTACACATAAGAAAACTATATTTTTAAAAACATGATTTTCATCTCCTTTTAATGGAAAACTTGTTTTAAATATACATTTTTACACTTTTATAAATTATATTTTACAAAATAAACATTATTTTTGAATGAATAATATCAAAATTTAGTTTGGTTTATTTTTAGTATTTTTTTGATAAGTCTCATTTTTGATGAATAATAATATGACTGTTGGAATAATAATGTGACCGTTAAGAATAATAATGATTCCATTAGAAAAATAACCTCACCTATTAAAGTATAAATAAAATTTTGGCATCTTATAAATGGTAATATCATATAATTATATCATAGTACAAGTAAATTAATATTTTTAAAATTATTAATTAAGTGTTGATATTTTTATAAGTGATATATAGTTAATTACATATTTATAATTAAGAAAATGATTTAAAATAATATTTATTTTAATAAAATAGAATCATATATTAATATTTTGTTATCTTATTATTTTAATAAAATTTTATGAGACCTTAGTTAATTTTTCAAAGTGATATAAAATCAGTTATAATCTTGAAATTTGTATTTTTCGAGTAAATAATGATTTTAATTAAAAGTTAAATTTCTCATATTTAGAAAATTATTTTCATAAAATTGAGTTTATTTTTTAATTATAAACATCAAAAAATGGTTAGGGTGATTTTTTGGGATTTATCTAAAATACTTGAGTTTTTGATGAATAGTAAAATATGATAATTTACGATAAATGTTAAATACATGAATTATTGGGTCATAGATGATATATGGATAATGTAAGCCCATAATATCTAAAAAAACTTAATTATTTTAATATATTTGGTGATAATTCTCAAACTATTCAGATTCTTCATCCAAAATAATAAACAAATGAATAAAATATTCAGAAAACATCCCTCTCCACCATTATAAATACCACCCCTTCTACTCACACCTTACAATATTTGATCCATATAAAACTTCTACCCAATAATATTACCAAGCCACTATCCCACTTCCAGAAGCCTCCTAAGGAGTTTTCAATGAGGAGAAAATCAAGAGGTAAAAACCTCTTTCTTTTTCTTTTAGTTCTTTTCAAGTTATTTTATTTTCTTCTTCTCTCATCACCTACTCTTGTAAAATTGGTATGATAACTAAAGTATACTTTATATAATGGAATTATATCACACAAATGGAATAATCCATCATCATTCCCCTTATCCTCTCCATTTATTCAAAAAATTGATACGTCGTCCGTGAGGTGTTGTTTTATAACCTTCATGGACGATATGTTTTAATTTTCCTTCACTATCTTATAGGATGTTCATAAAACCATTTTAGTGGTTGAAAAATATTTTAAAATTTATATTAAAACCTTTTTTTGTTCTGGAATTAACATATTTACATAATACTATACGATAAAAAAATGAGTTCATTATGATCAAAAACCATGGTGCCTCTCGGTGCCATGCTACGGAGGAACCGCGACCCGTGCTCCACGGGCCGCTTTGGCGGGCGAACCAGCCGAGTTGAAGGAAGCCGTGACACCAGAAGGTGCCGCGTGGGAGGATAACGGCCCGTTGTGTGGGCGAATTGCATTGGAGAAGACCAGCTGGCTTCGACCGGCTGGGCAGGAGAGGCAACGCCACCGTTTCAGAAAACCGGGGGGCTGCCCCCCCCCACTCCGCTCGGCCAGCTGGCTGAGCCGCGGCCCGCCGTGGGCCGAGCCGCCCTTGCGCGGGCCGTGCCACCTGCCGCACGGGCCGGGCGGCCTTCGCGCGGGCTGGTCCGCCCTCACGTGGTCTAGGCCACAGCGTCGGGCCGGGCCGTGCTCCATCGGGCCAGGATGACCCCCAGCCGGGTCAGACCCGCCAAACCAGGTCGGGCCGACCCGCTAGCCCACTGAGCTTGACGGGCCAGACCTATTTCGTTTAAAGGCGAATATCTTCTAGACCACACATCTGATTGACGCGCCATCTACAGCACTGGGATCCTCGTGATGAGGCAGTCCTTTTGCGATACTCTAAGTGAGTTTTGGACAACTTTGGAAAATGTCCAGGTTTGGAACGTGCGTAATTCCAACCGGGCCCCTGAAATGGAAAAACCAATAACTCTCAGACCGGGCGTCCGTTTGACACGCCGTTTGTCACGTTGGGTTCCTTTTGATGAGACAGAACTTTGGGATACATCAAATCTTTACTTTGTGATAGTTGATGTATCTACCACTTTTTATCGAGGAGCAGCCCCTCCCAGAATCGAGCGTGCTGTGTGCGGGAACCTTAGAGCTCGCTACGATTGCGACAACTGCTGTACTGGAATCCTCCGTGGGTTTGAAAATGACGACTACTATACTGGGATCCTCCATGGGTTCGACAACGATGACTAATGTTCTTGTATCATGTGTGGGTCCAACAGTTTGGCCTCTGTACTTGTATGATGTGTGGGTCCGACAGAGTAGCTAGTCTTGTATCCTGTGTAGGTCTGACAGCTTAGCTGGTCTTATATCCTGTGTGGGTCTGACAAATTAGATGAATCAGTGACTACATCTGATCATCTCTATCGCTCTACAAAATATTTATACTTGTGTGAGTTGAGTCTTGACTTTCAGTCATTATCATCGATGTGATTGACTTCACTTCCTGTGTGGATTGGGTTGTTCTTGGGCTCGAGAGTTGGAGCTGAAGTGAGATTGATAACTTAGGTATATGTATGGGAATATACCTAAGTAGGGTTGGTTGATACTTCATGGTTGTATCTTTCTTCTGTGGTTTATCCTTTGTGGATTCTAGGAGACCTTCGAGGGTCTCGAGGTCCCTACTGAGTATCGTTATACTCACCCATGCACGAGCTATGCACGCACCTCGTTGTGTTGGATGTAGATGACGGACAACGTTGATGGAGGCTGAGAGCGAGCCAGGACTGGACGGTACCCAGAGGTGGACCACACAGTGAGATGGTACACGGAGTGGACCGATATACATGAAGTGCTGAGGTGTACATCTGTACCAACCCTACAGGTAGGATACTCAGTGGACGTTCCAGGAGATACCCTTTTTAGCTATTGTCCCTTTTTCAGTTTTACTTGCTTTCCATTGTACCTGTACTTTACTGTTGGTCTTTTATTTCTGGCCCCTTTACTTTCAGCACTAATTTTTGTTTACAGTATTCACTTAGTTTTTACTTCCTGTTGCATACTCTATTGTGTTTGTTTACTTTCATAAAGGCAATTCCTTCCCAGCTTAGGGATTTACTTCTTTGGTGCTAGTCGCCAGGCCCTGGCCTATGGATAGCGGGCTTGGGGTAGTCACGGCACGGGCCCCGAGGACGGGTTGTGACACTCACCTAGGGTGGTTTCTTGGGTCAATCCTATTTAATTATTATAGGATTGTCTGTATGAGATATGGATTTGAGTTGGTATGTGTAGGTGAACCAAGTTGGAACTAAAGAGAGATTCCCTTATCTATTGAGTGAAACATTTATCTACTAATAGATCACAATATTTAATTATTTTTTCTTTTTAATTTAATGAATTAATCCCCATGAATTTCATAATTTAAGGTCAATGATCATATATTTAGTTTATAGAAGTGTTTTAGACATTACTATGAAAATGGCCTAAATTCATGATTTTAATTGGTTTTATTAATTTTTTTAAAAAATGAGTAGAAAAATATTGATAATCATTTGATTTTATATTTTGATGGAGAAGAAGAATTTAGTTGAGCTACTGAGGTGTGTGGAAATGTTTTTGAGTTACATGTTTAAGATCCCAAGTGTTCATTCCATGGAAAGGATTGATAAACCATGGAAGAAGTTCATATTGTAATAATTTTTTTCTAGAAGGAACATATGGATTGGATGCCTTTTTTCTTTAGAAGATAACATTTCGAAGAACACAGAACAAATACAGAAGGATTTAGAAAATTCCAGACATATGAGGATTAACTTTCAAAATATAATTAAATAAATTAGAAAAGGAATCCATATGTAATGGTTCCTAGTTGTGAAACTAAATAGATAAATATAAAAATGTCCATATTTCAAGGTTCCAAACTCTATACATAGGAATACTTTGGTGTTTAGGTTGAAAATTTGGAAAAGTACCCCTAATATCTCCCCTGATATGTGTAAGGACTATTACACTGAATCCCTATATATGTTAAGTTTATCCCTATTCTAAAATATATAAATAAACCATATTTAATGAATTTAGAAAACTTAAATCCAGGATAAATAGTATGTAAGAGTATCCATATTCACAAGTAAGAGTTTCTGTGTATACAATGAAGTATAAGGAATTTTAATTTTCTGATTGAAGTGAAAATTATAGACTCTCTTGTGATATGTAAGAGTTCCTTTGGAGGCCTTGGAGAAACATCTCCCCCCTCTACCGCAGATCTTGTATTTCTACCGAACACATTTCTCCTTCCCCCTTCGGGCCATGATCAGCTTGTGAAGACCTTCAGTTTGTCTCGGTGTTGGTGTCGCCACCTCAGAGTTCAAAGATGCGCTTCTTGGAAGAGTAGTGATAGTCAGCTTGGAGTATCTAATTTCCTTCCATCATTGTCGAGCTTCGGTGTGGATTCCTCCAGATTCGTGCTCGGCATTTCTGCTTCTCAGTAGAGCTTCAGCTATTGGCCTGGCCTGCTTCTCTCCTCCCGACGACGATGAAGGTTGTTACGGATCCGAGGTTCAATTTTCTCAGCTGGTCAGGCACATCCAGGTGCAGCTCAATGTTTTATCCGAAGTTCTCCAGAGGGGGGTGGTTCTCTTTTTTGGCTTCTATTAGTTTTTCTAGGATTTTATTTTGTGGACATTGTGAATTTGTTCTATTGTTTGGATCTAGTTTGTGTTGTTGTGGTTCATCATCACTGGTCCTTCTCTACATTCCTATCACTGTGTGGATTTTTTTGGATCCTGGTGAGGGTGTATCTATGGTTCTGATGAAAACATATCCATTCCTAGAGTGGAATTTATGGTTCAGGACGACCCATATTCCCTCATCAGTGATGTTCCATCAGCACGGGGTTAGGCCATCCAGTATTTGGTAACGATGGATTAAACTCAGGTTCTTTGGTTTGTCTTCCAAGATTTTCTAGCTATGAAGGTAGGGGTGCCTTGATAATGATGTAGGGGGTGGTCTAGGATGGTCTTTGTTGGTGGATTTGTGTTCGAAGAATTGTGGAAGTTCTTGTGTAAGGTCTATTGGTTTGGTGGTTCACCCAGACTCGTCCATGTGGATCAGGCACCATAGGAGGTTCCAGAGCTGGAATTCATCATTATAATGCTTTATAGATTTTTATGTTGAGAGGGTATGGTGTCATCCATCAGATCGGGCCTATTCTCTAACATAGGAAATTTTATTTCTGTTCAGCCTTACACCGAAAGAGGCTTTATCCTGATCAAATGCGAGGGAGGGGTAGCTCTATGTTTTCAGTTTGGTTTGTCTCGCAAGACCTCCAGGTTGTGATTTGTTTTTAGTTGATGATGTCTTTTTTGGTTCCCCTATTCTTCCCTTAAAAGGGGGTTCACTTTTAATAAATTTTTAAGTCCTTCTGGCCGTTAGATGATAAGAGTTCCTTTGGACCATATATAATGGTTTATATATGAAGGTTGATATTTAAAGGCTCTTATGTAAGGGACAATTCGACTAAATTGATATGATACACAAAGGTTAACTAGACACACCATCACACACATAAGGGTTTCTCCAATCATTCCTTTGTGAAATTTAGAGTACAGAGCTAATACATAAGATACAGTAAATATATCCATATGAAACATAATATCCAATTAGAGATATATAATGTTTAATACTTTGAAAAATCAAAATAACCAAAACATCATGTCATGAAATTTTATATTATCGATGGGAAAATGATATTTTTTTTTGTCTTTTTGACTAATAAGAAAGAAACAAAATCAAGAAAATTTTAAAGGATTAATAATTCAAAGATGAAAACTTTATAAAATGATTTCAAAGACTTCAAAGATGGAGAAAATCATAAAAACTCACTATCCTGTAGAAACATCCAACTACCAATATTTCATGCATAGAAACTGATCCCCAATCACAAATTAGAATATTTTACCCAAAAACTTACTAGTTATACTTATTTTAAAAACTTATCTCTTTCATTGTAAATGATTCCTTAATTTTTGATCCCAGTATTTTAATAGTTTTACAGTTAAATTATCCTTTATAATAAATTCCACAATATTAATTGAAATGTTTATTTTATATATATTCTATATTTTTCTTCATTTTATTTCATAGTTATCCCCAATATTCATGATAGTGATAAACTAACCCAAGGATCACCACTGAGAGGAAATAAGACGATTCAAGAGTCTATGAACTATTCACCATGCCCTTTACTATTCTATTTGATATTCTGAGGTCTTGGGTAATTGAGGAGATATGGGTGAGTGATTTAACCTCTCACTTTTATTTCTATAATTTTGTTTCACTATGTTAAAAACATTTTTTATCCCCCTACTATAACTATTGATAAATGAAAATATCAGTATCTTTAGCGGTGCATAGATTTATATTTGCGATCCACTAAGGAAGTATTGAGTATATCATTGGTTTAGGTGTTGGCTTCATTTTGTTTCAAGAGATAGTTATGGAAAATAATCTTTAAAGGTTTCCTAGGCATTATGTTCAATCAGAAAATTTATATAGTGTAGATTTTTGTAACCAGATGGAAGTACAAAATATGTTAAAATATTGGAAACCATGGAAGTGAGACAATAAAGGATTATTCATAATGAATCCCACTCTTCTTTTTTTTTGAAAATTCAGTGAGTGTTAGTGTCCTCCATATGAGATCAAACCTAGTTCATGTGACATTATATTACATTACTTAATAAATAAGAAATATATTTTTTAATTAATATTCATGATTAATCTATCTATTTAATTAGAAATATTATGATGATTCTTCCAAGATTTAATACACTAATTTTCCTGAAAAATATTAAAAACAAAAAAATTAAAAAAATAAATAACTTCATTATATATTATTTCTATATATTTCTCCTTATTATTACTATTTTCATTGATTTAGAATATTTTAAATCACTATTGATGATTTTTTTGGGTTAATTCAACACTATTATTTTAGCTCGCTCCATAATCTTTGAGTGTTTCATCACTAGTTTTCAGTTTTTTAATTGCTAGAATTTACTTGTGTTTACTACTGTCCCATAGAAAAGGATTGGGATTTTGAGTATATAGAGATTAATTTTGAGGAAAGAGTAGAATTATATGGAAAGGGAATTAGGAGAATTTATAATTCAGGTTTTGATGAAGAATATTTTATTAATTTTATTAATGAAACAAAAGAAATATTGAAATCCAAACTCTTTGGGCCTTTGGCTGAGGATCTCCATGAATTCTCTATACATTTTCCTATGTTTTATACTATATAAAAGAATAATCTATTCTACCACCAATAGTATAAGTGACAACTAACTCATTTAAAGCGGGAAATTTTCTATATATTGAGGAACTCATGGAAGAATACCCACTACCTCAACTCTATACCTTCATACCAAAGGCACTAAAACAAAATAACATAATAGTTGAACACATAAATAGAGTTGATTAAAATTCAAAATTTTTACCATTTTAATTTTCACAATATGAATTTCATGAAAAATTTCTTGGGTTAAAATTTTTAGGTTCAACACCATTGTGTATTTACATGAATGGGAATGAAAAGTAAAACTATGAAGTGAAAAAGGAGGAGTATGTTTGACCCATCCCTCACATTTTGAATTTACCTTGTGATTATAATTTTTATGATAATAAATTTTATTTTAGAATAATAATTATATTTCACAAGTTTTTTTTGAGAAAAATTAGTTTTTGAGTGAATTTGACATATTGAAAACATTTTCAGCTACTTCTAAAAATACACACTCACATAGGGATAAATTATTAATTGCTAAAATGAGTGATTCAAATGAATTTAATTTTAAAATTAAAAGTATTAGTGATTAAAATAAAATTAAAAAATATTTTTTAATGTTTTTTATGATGATAAAGAATTGATAAATGAAAAAGATCTTATAGATATTGAACTTTAGGATTTTTCCCTCACTAAAAATGTTCCATTAGAAGTTAAAGTATACTATTTGGAATCAAAATATGGATGCGTTTTCTTTTCTAAAAATTATATTTTTCTTTTTTAAATTTCTTGTGAAAATATAGAACCCAACTCTTTAACTAATAATACTGATGAAACAATTTATTTATCCATTTAAATTAATTATTCCTATAAATTTAAAATGGAAAATCAACCTTTTGAATAAATATCATGAACCAAATCGGGTACCCTGGTAACCCAGTAACCGATCCCACCCTGATATTTCCCAAAGGGAATTCTCAATCCCCACAGGTCGGATAATAGCACCTAGCATTATACAATATATAAGAGGGAACAAATTTTCCACAAAACATAGTGGAAGAAAGACAAGCAAATCAATATAAACACAAAAGAAACTCCATTGGGAGTAATTGTAAAGACCCCAAACCCACACTTCTGGATTTGGTACTAAAACATGTTGTGTATTTTTTTTAATAAAAGATAATTGAAAAATACACAATACATTCTAAAATATGGGACATTTTCTGGTCTAGGTTTTGGATAATTGACAATTTTATTAGAAATTATCAAAACTGTATAAAAATGTAATAAAACAACTAAAACACTTCAGTAGTGTTAAATATGTAAGAGAAGTGAATTAATTTGGATAATTTCTATTAAACCTGTGGAAAATAAATTTTGAAACAAAGAGTGAGCATTTGTTTTTTCCAGTAATGGGTTTTAAAAACAATGATAAAATAATTTTAATATAATTTGGAATATAATTTAGTAAAACATTTTATATAAAGTCCAAAAAATTTGATATAATTTATAAACACGGTTTTTATAAAAATTCATAATAAAACACTTTAAAAACCTTTAAAATACTTATAATTTTGAAGACCTATTTTAAAAACATTTTTGAAAGATGCATGGATTTCTCCATAAAAATCTTTTGAAAATAATAACACTTTTGTGTATTAAAATGATACATGATAGGTCTTATAAAAAACATATCTCAAATAGGATTATCACTTATAGTAAATTGTTTCCTTAAGGTCAGAGGTTTATTCCCCATACAATATCATCTCATATGACACCCTAATGCTAAATTTTAAAAAAATATTTTAGAAAACCATCCTTTCTCATTCATAACCCAAAAAAAAACATTTCATAATCTTACATAAACTATTTTTATATAATAAAATATTTTTAATACTTATAATCATGAATAAATCTCAATTTTATTTAAAATCAATAGATTTTGGAGAAATCCACCATTCAATATAAAATACTTATATTAAATAATACATAAACATTAAAAAAGATGATTGCATAAAAGTTCACGATACATCATTAATAATTACTGATGATGGAAATATCTAAAATAATGAATGAAAATAAAATATTTTCATTGAAAATAAAAAATTTTACTATAAAACTAACAATTTCAAAATAATCCCTTTACCTCGAGTCGGACTCATCACATACATTTTTTTCATCTCCCTCTTCTCGAGAAAATTGCATTGATTAACACCTTAAGACCACAAAATATGGCGTTATGCCTAAAATAAGACCTCTATAATGGGTATAAGGAAGTTTAGAAGATAATTTGGCAGAGGATAGTTTAGAAATAAGGATCATGGTGATGAAAATTTGTTAAGTAATGAGGCTCCTTTTATAATTGAGTTGATGGGTAATTTAGGAATTACATAAACTATTAAATTATATTAAGTCTTATACTAGGTTAAAGAATTTAAAAAGGGAAAAAATCATAGGATATCAAATTATAGACAAAATATTTTCAATTTGTTTCCTTTTTGAATATTTTTTGGATTTTAAAATATTTTAATTAAATATTATATTAATGAAAAATGATTTTTCCAAATTAAACACTATTCATAACTTTTGACTTTATAAACATCAAAAAAAAGTTTAAAATTTGAATATTTTTTTATTATATCTTAGGCTTATCTTATTAATCTATGTAATTCATGAATAAAATTAAAATTATAAATTAAATTTATTTTATTATTTTTAATATCATTAATTTTATTTATTCATTAATTAAATTAATACTGCATCATCATTAGGAAGACATTATGGTATTTATTTGTTGTCTAAAAATTAAAAATAAAATTCTGCAATAAATATAATTTTATTATATTTCCAAATATTATTCCTTTTCGAATAAAACTTCTATAAGAACTCATATTAAAATATTATACAAATTAAAAACTATAATCTGACAACTTTACATCATTTTAAAATAAAATATTATAAATGATTTAAAGTGATTCATGTGAGTCCAAAATATCCCAAATTTTCATAGAAATATGATAATGGTATAAAATTTCATATATAAAAAGTTTATCCAAAATATGGATCATTTAAAAATTCTTATAATTTCAATTCAAAACATTTTATTTATTTTTCTTATACTTGCACAACCACTAATTTGGTGTTGCATAAGAATTAATGTTAATTATTTCATATGTAAAAATTAAAAATAACTTCTATAATAAAAATAAATAAAAAAAGTTCAAAATAAAGTTATATATGCATAAATTATGTGTATTCACTCATATATACATCCAAAAAACTTCTTAAATTTGTTATTTTATATTTTCTTGCCCTGCGTTGGCATGGCATAGACATTTGAATATGATTAATGTAATATAACTCTTAAATTAGAAATTAAAAGAAAAACATAAATAAAACATAAAAATTAATAAAAAAATCATGAAAATAAATTTTAACACACAATTATTATTTATAATAAACCAAATTTAACATTGCTAATGCTACACAGACACTGTGTCGGCACTGACAATTATTTTTATACTTATCATGAAATAAATTATTACATACATGTTTTGAATTATTTATATACAATATTAATATTATAAAGTCATAATTTATTTATTCAATAACTTTAATAAATCTTATTTCACAATTATATATTCATGACATCATAAAAAAATACGATATTTTCTAAAACACTATATTTTTTACTATTAAAAAAATAAAATAAACCTTTTTCATAAAATTATAAAAAATTCATATTAAGATAATTTAAAAATTACAAATTCAAAAATGAAATTATTTTTGTTAAATTAGAATTATATAATTGAAAAATTAATTTTTAAGTAAATAATCATATAATAAATTATTTATTTTAATAATTTCTTAACATAATGAATATATTTAATAAATATCATTCTATAAATACCTGGGTTGTTATAGTAATGTTCCATAAGTAAACAAGAAATTTTATCCCAAAGTACTAGAACCCAAGTACCAAAACTGGGAAAAACAACCCAAGTCCATAAGGACACAACTCACCACGTCAAAGGTTCAACAGCTGGATCCACCTCCAAAAGATCCTTTCCCCTTGCTCAAACTTGGATGGAGATAATCTAAAAAAACCTAAAAGAACATGTCGGGTGTGAGATTAAAATCCCAATAGGGTCTCACCACATATTTCATAATATATTCCAATAATAGTTCAATCAAAGAAATTCTTTCAATTTTACGGATAAACAAGTTTTTCATTTTAAAGAATATTTAAACAAATCATGCTATATAATTCAAATGATTGAAAAATACTTAAAGAAAAGGATTTAAAAGTGATAGAATATTTATATAACAATGTATTAAATTAAAAAATTATATAAAATATTTTATATAAATCAAGAAGTCATGTAAATAAGTTCAAAAACATTGGAATATATTTATATCTCAAATATAAAACAAGCAAGCAACATGGTCATCTTAAAAATCAATACAAAACTTCCAGGCTATAGGACTCCTCGATGTCTAAGTGATCACAATAATATTTGTATACACAAGTCCCTCTAAAAATATCCAAAGTTGACTCATCACCATCTCATTAGGGATGTGACCTTCTACATTTATGTTTTAGAAAGTTATATAATTATAGAGTGTGTCCAAATAACTTACAAACTACCTAAGGCTTTCATGTGATCTTACAATCAATGATGTGTAATTTATTTTAAGACTTATTAAAATACAATTCAATCCCATTCCTCCCACTTCAAATTCCAATTCTCAATTTTAAAACCAAAACATGTTTTAATAAAAAACACACCTCTTTAACAAGATAAAACCACAAGGTTTCTATCAAAAAAATTTAATCCATTTTCATGAGTTTGAAATCAATGAAAAACCAATTTCATCAATTCCACAATTCATTTCAAAAATTAAATTAAAAAATTTAATTAAAATTGTTTACATAAAATAAACAATTTAAATTAAACAATTTAAATCAACCATTTTCCATAAACACTCCCCTATTAAATGGAATTGTGGGTTTTCCCAATTTTCATGCTAAAACCATTACAAACCTCCCAATTCACAGGAATTGGGTTTTAATAAATAAATTGAAATAAATTTTGATAAATTGAATTTATATCAATAATTGAAATAAATAAAGTAATTCAAGGTTAATCAATTTGGCCCAACAGAACATAATCACCTACCTTTTTCCCAAAAACCAACTCTCACAACAAAATTTGTCAACAAGGAAAAAGGTGTAGAAGACCTCAAAACTCAACCTTGAAATGAGATACAATAGTATGTATGATATATCCACCAATTTCAATGTGGTACATTGATGTTACAATGGAGGAAAAATAGAGAAATATGAATAATGAAGAGAATGCTTACCTGAGTATCCACATCGCAAGTGCAACGGTGACCGAATGCCGAACGAAGGAACCTGGTAGGGTTTGAGGGCTCCAAGATCACATGGGGAAGGATTTGGGTTGAGAGAAACAAAATTTGGGAGGAGGGGAAAATAGGATCTCAACTGTGCTTCCTGTTTAAAAACCACATTCAGGGTATTACACGACGTGTAATCCCAATACAAGTTGTAAAATAGTTAAGTTTCATAACTGCTGAAAAACGAAACACATTAAATTGAAAAATATTTATTAAATAACTCAAGATGTTTAAAGGCTCATAAAAACATGTAAACTTTCATGGTAATAATCTCCTGATGACATGAACCTTCTGATGTTATGAACCTAGTGACCATTACACATCGTGTAACCTAGTTACACGACATGTAACCCTCTTGTAGCCAGTAGAAAAGTCCGATTAAAGATGAGAGTCTAAAAAATCTCTGAATTTACCATTATATGTATCCTATAAATTCATTATCCACCCTAAATAGTCAAAAAAAGTAAAAACCATGATAAGGTTAAGGAAATACCTATCAGATAGGTAACGGGATGTTACAACCTTCCCACCATAAAAATGTTTTATCCCCAGAAAGCCTATGAAGAAGCTTTCATTCCAAAAATATTAGGCCATTAATCTCTTACTAGTACCTCAAATTCCCACTTCTCATGATTATTAGAACCATGCTTCCATAGCACAAAAACCAAAGGTATCGTCCTCTCATGAAGTATGTCGGTCACATAATCAACTATCCTGACTGGCAGCTCACTCATAGATAAATCAAGTTCAATCTCAAGATTACTCCAACTCAAAACATGAGATGGTTAAAAGAGATAATTTCTCAACTAAGATACATGAAACATGTTATCTATTGTTGTTAACTATGGTGGAAATTCTAAATGGTATAAAATGTTTCCCACCTACTAAAAAACCTCAAAAGGTCCCACATACTAAGAGTATGTTTCCCTTGATTCCCAAGCTATTGATGACCCAACTAGGGTGAAAAATTCAAGAACACCTAGTCACCAATTGATAATTCCAAAGGTCTATGATGATGATCAAAATTGGACTTATATTGACTATGTGCCACCAAAAATCTTTGACAAATTAACAAAATCTTCGGTGTCATCTCATGGACCAAACTTGGTCCAACCAAGTAACTTTCACCAATATCCAACCAACACAACATAGATTTTCAGGATGATCATACAAGGACCCAAAAAGATACATCTTGATATTGGACTAGTAACTATTATTATAAGAAAACTCAACCAGCCCCAAGTGATCATCCCAAGCCCCACCAAAGTCGTGAACATAATCACAAAGCATATACTCAAGAATCTGAATATCCCTATCTGTATAGCCATTCGACTAATGATGGTAGGCCATGCTTAAATGGACCTGAGATCCCAATGCCTCCTAAAGGCCTCTCTAAAAGTGAGAATTGAACATAGGATACCTATCAAAGACTATATTATATGGAACTCGATGCAAATGAACAATATCTTTCACATATATATTTTCAAATGCCTCAACTTTAGATGTATCACAAATGGGTATGAAGTGAGCCGACTTGGTCATCCTATCAATCACAACCCATATCACATTATTCTTTCACTGGGTATGAGGAAAACCAACTAAAAAGTCCAAAGATATTTTATACCACATCTAAGTAGGGACTGTAAGTGGATGAAGTAAACTTGAAGGTTTCTGATGCTTGACATTAACCTACTAGAATGTATAATAGTGGGGGAAAACTTAGCAATGTCCTGTTTAATACCTGACCACAAGAACTATCGCCACATGTCATAAAACATCTTAGTGGTTTTAGGGTGTACAATCCATTGGTAATTATGACAGTACCCCACCACAACATTCCTTTCTTCTAGAAACACAAGAAAGAGATTTCAATAACACATAACACCCTTTTTTTAGAATGACCATTGAGAAACTATCTCCTCACCATAAAGAGAGTCTCTAATGCTACAGAATTCATCATCATGTTATGGATCCTGAAAAATCATTTAAAGAAGAGTGAAAGTAAAATAAATGCTAGATAAATAAATTTATTCCCCTTTATCTTGGACACCAATATGTAACTGTGAAAAGAGATCCATCAAATTCCACTCTTCCAAATATTCTTTCACTTCATGGTTTAGAAGTTTCCTACTCAACTCATCTATAATGAAATTCCCTTTCATTAGGGTGTTGGAGATGTCAAAGTTGAAATATTGTTGGTAATCCACCCAACGCCTCTGGTGGAGGTTCAATTTTTTTTAGAGAAGATATAACTCATGATTTTGTGGTCTGAATACATAGTAAACCTTTCTTTGAAAATGTAGTGCCTATAACTTCTAAGAGTGTGCATCACAGCTGCAAGTTCAAGGTAATGGGTAGGATAATTATTCTCAGGAATCCTATGGTGATGAGATCCATAAGCAACTAAATGATCTCCCTACATAAGAACACAACCCATGCATCAACCCGAGGCATAAAAAAGACCACATAGACTTACCCAGCCTCTGGAAGAGTCAACACCAGTGCAGTAGTCAAAAGACATTTCAACTAAACAAAATAAATCTAACATTTATCATTCCAAGAAAACTTTACCCCCTTCTGAGTTAGAGAAATTTTCAAAGAATCCAATTTCAAGAAGTCCTTTACAGACCAACTATAATATCTAGATAAGCCCAAGATTCTCTGAATCTCAAAGATATTTCATGGTTTCCACAAAGTCATAATAACCTTCACCTTCTCAGGATCATCTGATATACCCTATTTAGACATTACATGTCCCAATAATTTCTATTCCTAAATCCGTAAATCACACTTCAAAATATTATCATAAGTTTATTTATTCCTTAATGAAATCAAAACTATTAGTAGATAATGCATATGATCCTCAGAGTTTGATTAAACAAGGATTTAATCCACAAATACTCCTGGAAAATCCTGTTAATCAAAACCATGAAATATGTAGGAGAATTTGATATACCAAAGGGCATAATAAGTTACTCATAATGCTGGTACCTGCACTAAAAGGTACTTTTTTTAACATCATATTATCTTATTCTCAACTGATGGTAACCAGATCGAAGGTTGATATTTAAAAACCACATCACCCATTTCAATGAATCAAATAGATCATCAATCTATGGAAATGAAAACTTGTTCTTTACTGTAACTTAATTGAGCATTCAATAATCAACACATAATAAAGGAGAACCATCATGATTCTTAGAGAAGAGAACTGACACTACCCAAGGTGACACAGTCGGGTGTATAAATCCTTTCTTAATAATATTGTCCAACTGAGACTACATCTCTTTCATTTAGATAGAGCCATGTGGTAAGAGATAATAGAAACTGTTTGAGTACCAAGAATAGTTAAATGAAAAACTCGACCTCCCTTACTGATGTAAAACTAGAGAAATCATTAGGAAACACATCAAGAAACATGAAAACAACTGGAGGGAGATCATTACTCAAAGATTACCACTCAAGATAAAAAAATGATATTACCTTCCCCAAATATAGATAATAAGTTCTGGCCCAAGTCGACCTTAGGTCCCATTCTACTTGAAAGACAAGAGACACACCATTTGGTGTAGTACGTTAGAACCGTAAAAGATAACAATCAATATAGTATTTATTGTAAATGATCCAATACATTCCAAAAATGAATTCAATATGTTTCATGTTGTGGACCAAAAAATTCTAGGCCATCTTGACATCTGATAGAGAGAAGACACAAGGACTGTGGAGACCCTGCTTTCTCTTTGTTTTAAGGGGTATAGTAATATCTATTGCACAATATAAAAGCTCTATAGAAAGATTTAGCAGATTGGAAATACATGATGAAATAAATGAATGAGATTCACTGATATCAAATAGAGTAGTCAATTATGAATAATCTATAGTAATGGTACCTCTCACAGTTGCTAGACCCATATCCACTTCATCTGGAGACTCTTCCACTACGTGCAATAGCTTCATTCTAGATGCCTATGGATGAAACCCTTTTATACTTGAAGCATCTGATTTCCCCATAGTTTTTGGTGTAGTTTATGATCCTATTCCATTATGAGAAGTATAAAAGATATGGAAGAATCTCTGTAAGTTTCCTGAATATCCTTATGAGCTATAGTTCTTGGGAACCTTAGTGAAAAACTTCATAGAATTTCCTATCATGACACACATATAACAGGTCAAAGGAATTCTTTCTAGAATTTTAGGATGTCTGAAATGAACCTATAATAGAGAAATTCTATGATAATTATTATGATTCTTCTTTACCTATAAGTAATTAACACTCCCACTAGGATAAAAAGGAACTCCCGTCAACCTTGAATTTCCTGACAGGTCCATATCGACCATCATTACCCTATCCAAAACATCAGTATTAGTGGAAATATTTTGCAAGAAAACATGATAATGAATATCAGATCAAATTCCTTACTCAAACCATAGAGACTTTATCCTCTCATTAAATACAATATTCAGTACAAACTGCACAATCTCAACAAAGAAATTTGATTCTCAGTCACGGTTATGTCTACCTACTCAAGATTGAAAAACTCCACAACCTTATCACACACCATTGAATCTATATATAAATGGTCAATGAAAGGAACCTTTATGTCTTTCCATGCTAAGACCTCATGTTCCTTTTCCATCACCATCATATCCCACCATATACTGCTCGATCCTTCCAGCATGAAGGTGGCACCCTTCACCTTGATCTTCTACGGTGTATCCAAGAACACAAACAAATATTCTATCCTACCCAGCCATTATTTAGTATGTTGAGGATCTATAGAGACTTTAAAAACTAGTGGCTCTTGGAAAAGGAACTCTTGAGAATGATTTCAAAGAACATCCCCCTGAGGATCCAAAGCTAGAGCCTGAATAGGGACTAGAGGTGGTTCCTGTCCCAGAGTTTGGACATTGTGCACAATTACCTCAACTATATTTGAGTCCACTTGAGGATTTACTCACTATGGTTTAGCAGTAGCTTCATCCAAGATCCTATTTTCATGTCTTCTCAAAGGCATGATGCTATAAAACACAATCAACCAACAAGGAAGACTTCAAATTAACATTAAAACTCAGAAATAAGGATAATAAATCCCAACATTTAGAACCAGTGAGATGTTGATTTTACTTTATCCAAATCAGAATAGGGAAAAGAGTAGAACTAATCCACCAGACATATTTCTCTAACCACCCATAGAGAATTAAGGTTCATTATGGGGAGAAATGGCTTAGCAATCAATAATAACTACCTCCTAAGTTCGGATAATATTTCACAATTCATACTAACTTAAAGACAAGAAGATCAACAACCTCCCTCTAATACCACTTTGTCACGAACTACCCCAGGTACCTTGTTAATACAGTAACTGAGATAGACCTAAAATAGCTATAAAGGAATTCCCGATCCCCATGGTTTGATGACTAGAACTTGACATCATATAACATGAAAGTGGGAATGAATTTCCCCCAAAACATAGCAGATGAAAGACAAGAAAGTCAACATGCATACAAAATAAACTCCACTGGGAGTAATGTACAAGAATTAAATGAAGAATTTGATCCCAAAGTACTACAACCCAAGTACCAAAACAGGAAAAAACAACCCAAGTCCCTAAGGACACATATAACCACATCCAAGGTTTAATAATTGGATCCACCTCCAAGAGATCCTTTCCCCTTTCTCAAACCTGGAATGAGATAATATACCAACACACAAAGGCACAAGTAGGGTGTGAGATAAAAAGCCCAGTAGGGTGTCACTATGAATTCCATAATAGTTGAAAAAAATAAATCAACCAAAGGAATTATTTCAATTCTAAGGATAAGAAGGTTTTCCATTTTAAAGCATATTTAAACAAACCAATCTATACAATTAAAATGATGAAAAAAATAATTATGGAAAAGGCTTAAAAAGTGATGGAATATTTATAAAAAAATGGTTTAAATAAAAAATTTATATAAAAAATTTCATATAAATCTATAAGGAATGTAAAGAAGTTCATGAAAATTGGAATATATTTATATCTCAGATATAAAAAAAGTAAGAAACATGGTCATCTATAAGATAGGTATGAAATTTACAAGATATAGGAATCCACACTCTTTAATTGATCATGAAAATATGTGTACACACACACACACATCATTATGATAATAGATAAAGGCTACTCATCACCATACCATCAGGGATGTGATCTGCTATATGTATGTTTTATAATATTGTATAATCGTAGAGTGAGTCCAAATAACTCACAAACTACATAAGGCTTGCATGTGCTCTTATAGTAAATGATTGGTAATTTATTTTAAGACTGATTAAAATACAATTCAATATCATTAATCCCATTTAAAATTACAATCTTCCATTTTAAAACTAAAATTGGTTTTAATAAAAAACATGTCTCTTTAACAAGATAAAACCACTAGTTTTTTTATCAAAACCTTTTAATCCATTTTTATGATTTTGAAATCAATTAAAAACAAATTCCATCAATTTTAGAAATAATTTACATAATTAAATTAAATAATTTAATTAAATTAGTTTCCATTAAATATTCAATTTAAATTAAACAATTTAAATAAACCAATTTCCATAAAACTCCCCAATTCAATGTAATTGGGGGTTTTCCCAATTTTCATGCCAAAACCATTTTAAACCTCCCAATTCAATTTAATTGGGTTTTTATAAATCAATTGGAATAAATTTTGGAAAATTTAATTTAATTCAAAAATTGAAATAAATCAAGCAATTCAAGGTTAATCAATCTGGTCCAATAGAATAGAATCACCTACCTTTTCTCGAAAACCAATACTCGCAAAAGAACCTATAAACAGGAACGAAGGGGTATAAGACCTTGAAACTCAACATAGAAATGAGATCCAATAGTATGGATCATAGATCCATAATTTCCAAGATGATCCATTAAAATACCAAAGGATTAGAAAGAGGTAAATATGAATAATGAAGAGAACACTTACCTGGGAATCCACACCGCAAGTGCAATGATGATCAAACATTGAATGAAGGAACTCAGAAGGGTTAGAGGGCTCCAAGATCACCTAAGGAAGGCTTTGGGTTAAGAGAAATAAAACTGGAGAGGAGGTGAAAATAGGATCTCAACCATGATACCATTTTAAAAACCATATTTAGGGTATTACATGATGTGTAATCCCACTACAGCTTGTGAAATAGTTAAGTTTTATAACCGTTGAAAAATGGATTACTTAAAATTAAAATCGTTCTATAAATAACTAATGGTGTGTAAAGTCTCATCAAGATGTGTAACCTTTCATGGTGTAAATCTTCTCAAGACATAAAACTTCTCAAGGAATGCACCTAGAGACCATTACACGTCATTTAACCAAGTTACCCAACATGTAACCTTATAGATACCTATAAAAAAGATTGATTAAAGTTGAGATTCCAAAAAATATCTGACTTCAACATTATATGTATCCTCCCAATTCATTCTCAAAACTACCCATTTAATGAAAAGGAAAAACCATGACAAGTTTAAAGACGTTCCTGTCAGATTAGTAATAGGATGTTATAATAAAATATTCTTGTTGAATTTGAAAAGGTTTTTGAAACTGGAAATGTTTTTATAGAATTTGAATTTCATGTTGAATTGGATGAAATTGGATACTTTTTTGAAGAATAATACTCTATAATGTATTATTTTTTTGGTTAAAATAGGTTGATTTTCTTTATTTTAAAAAACTTTAAAGTTTTAATGAATGTCATGTTACTATAGAGAATATAGACTTTAAACTAATACTTTATACTAGCATTACATTATCTCCTTTAGAGTATGAAGAAGAAATAGTTTCTATTTCTAACATAGGTGTTTAATTTCTATTTTAAAATAATTTTCACCTAACATCAAAACCAATAGTAAATTTATCTAAATTTAATTATAAAATAATTTAGTATATGAATTTCTTTCCAGAAAATGACTTTCAAACATTCATTTTTGAAATAAAAGGATTAAGTGGCTCATATTTGTTGATGAAAATAATTTTTTTCTTACTTAAATGTGCCACAAAAAAAATCTTATTATTTTTATTGTGTGGTGGAAATGTGTTATATGTTTTTTCCAAGAGAAAATATAGAATAAGTTTTGAAAGGTTGGATTCAAATTCCATTTGATCATGGTGGATTTTTAAACAAGTTTTCCAAAATAATGTGGATAACTATGTATAAAGATATGATATTTTCCACCTATAATAAATACACCTAGGTTTGTTTTTTTTGTTATTAAGTAACAATAATGTTTAAATTTTTTTATGTGTTTATAGAAAGAAATAATTTGGCTCCTAACTAAAGATTTTCTCACCAAATAATTTAGGTTATATCTTACTTTCTTAGTAGTTTTTCTACCCCATTTTTTTAATTATAGATGAGCTAAAATAAAGTGTATATAAATTTAAGTGTGAATGAGTGTTAATTTTTTTTATAATTTTTTTTTTATTTTTTTTGAGGAAATTTGAGATTAAATTCACATTCAATATCATTTTCCACTCATGAATTGTTTTTTTAAAAAATATTTTTAATTTTTTTTGATGTGGAATATTTTATTTGAATTTTAATTTAAAAAATTTTATGAGTGTGACCAATTTATGAAATATATTCCCATGAAACACTATCCCAAATTATATTTATCATCTATAGAGGTATTTTAAATAATTTTGATATATTTTCCCAATACCATAACTTAAGAAAAACTTGGATTTTTTCTAAGAACTAGAAATTTTGATTATTTCTCTTTCAACTATTTGAAGTTCATGAATTTTTTTTAATATGTTTGAGGCACTTATTTGGATAGTAAAAATTTTAAAATATAAACCACCCTTTATATAAATCCTTATTTATTCATTAGAAGCCTCACATTTCCTTATTTGTTTATGCCATATTATATTCCAATTTATCCTTACCTACATTTAATATTAATATATTTTCATAAAAATATAAGTTTTGAGTGTGGGGGAGGAAATTTCATCTTTGTTTCTGGGGAATCAACTCATTTCTAGGTATGTGAGGTATGATATACTATTATGAGAATTTTATTGAGGAACATACATGAGTAAATTTCATTATTGTATTTAATTTATTATCATCATATTCTCCTAAAAAATAAAAAAGGATGCATATGAGATTGAATTATTCATTGTGTTTAATTGTACATATCATTACCCTCTACATAATAAAAGGGCATGAATTATCATTTATACATTTCATTACTTTGTTATATTATCTTATTTAAAAAAAATAAAATATAAAACAAAGGGGAATAATGATGAAATCATTCATGGAATTTATTTTTTGTGTCATATCCAATATCATGAAAAGTAAGTGTGGTGTTTCCACTTGTATGTAGAATGAAATTTTGTAATTTTCTATTATTTCACTTGAATATTCATTTAATTTTATTTATAAGTTAAACCCTACTATTTTCAGTAATTAATTTTTTAATAATTTACCCAGAAACCCTTAGACATAAAAATCACCTTAAAAAGATACCTCATGATTGAAAGCAATATTATGTCTCATAATGTGAATAATTGATTATTTTTACAAGCTTATAGTGATACATGAGTTTTTAAAAGTATTAGGATAAAACTAGATTAAATTTATACTGATTTATGAGAAACATTAATTTTGATGTGTGATGGGCTATGATCAGGTCATGGATGTATTCTTAAGGTTGAACACATTTAAATGTGAGAAAATAAAATGAAAAGTAATTATGTTTCATAAATGAGACAAGATAAATTATATTTTGGAAAATATATTTCAAATTATATCATCTTAAAATTTTGTGTAAATATGACACAGATATATGATGATTGTATATGAATGTAATATTTAAGTATGGTGGAATTTATAAAGAAAATATTTCATTTTTTACCTTTTAGTTTATTTAATTGATCCCTATGAATTCCCTAATTTAATTGTAATTATCACATATTTAGTTATTATGAGTATTTTTATTACGAAAATGGCCTAAATTAATGATTTTAATTGATTTTATTAATATATAGAATACAATTAGTTTCCAAATACTACTAATAATTTGATTATATAATTTGAAGGAGAAGAATAATGTGTTGAGTAGTTGAGGTGTGTAGGAATAACTCTGCATTATATATTCTTGGGCGACTTGTTTTGAAGTCATGGGTAAAAAAACCATTCTATAGAAGAAGTTCAAATTATAATGCATACTTTTTTTCCGGAAGCATAGTACAAATTTAATGCCTTTGTGCTTCAAAATATAACATCCAAAAGTAGACATGTAATGTCTAAAAGATTTGAAAAATTATGGAAGTAGAATTATTAAATTTTGAAAGGTATTTGAATAAATTGGAAAAGGACTTCATGTGTAAAGGTTCCCAGTTGTGAACCTAAAGTGGTAAATCCAAAAAAGTCTGCACGTTAAGGTTCCTAACATAATACATAAGAGTAATTTTGACTTTAGGTAAAGGATTCAAAAAATTACCTATGAGATCTATCATAAGATGTGTAAGGGTTATTCTACTAAATCCCTACATATATAAATTTTAATCATTTTTTAAGAATATAAATGGACCATTCATAAGGAATTAAAAAACCTTACGTTTCTGATAACTATTACATTAGAGTATCTATCATTATATATAGGAGTTTTTGTGGGTATACTGATGCATACAGTATTTTCCTTTTCTGATTGAAGTGAAAATTCTGGAATCCCCTAAGATACATAAGAGTTCCTCTAGAAATATGTAAAGGATAATATGTAAAGTATGATATGTAATGGTTTATATGTAAGGATCACTTTGACTAAGACGATATGTTAAAAAATTGTTAACAATCCACATATACACATATTTAAGGGTTTATATAGTCATGTATTTGTGAAATTTAGAGTATACATTTGATAAGTAATATATAGTCTAGGTCGCCATATGATACATAATTTCCAATTGGGGATGCGTGGGGTTATATATATTAAAAAATTAAAATAAATAAAGCATCATAGAATACGATCCAGTATCCTTAGACTAAAAATTATACTTTATATCTTTGTAAAAAATATAAAGAAACAAAATAAATAATATTTGAATGGATTAATAATTCAAATATGTAAATTTATTTTCAATATTTCATAGACTTCAAAGATAGAAAAAATCATGGAATATCATTTCCATGTGGGAAAATATTGTTTCCTCTGCTGTGTGCATGGAAGTGTATCCCCATACACACTTAAAAATATTATAATGAATCCTTTATACAACTAAATATTTAAAAAATCCATCATTTTCATTTTAATGGATTTCCTAGTACCCGATCCTTGGATTATAACATGTTTTACTATTTTTTTAATTCATTTTTAAATTTCAATGAAAGTGTTTTTATCTCTCTCTTATATCATTTTCTTCATGTTATTTCATTTTGATCTCTAATATTCATGATGGTGAAGAACTAACCTGAGGATAAACAACTGGATGAAATCAAATAATTATAGATTCCATACACTATGCCTTTTCATTATATGTATGATTTTCTATGGTCTTAGGTGATTAAGGAGATGTTGGTGAGTTATAGAACCTCACACTTCTCTTTCCCCCCATTTCCTTTCACATTGATAAAAATATATTTTCTCAACCCTACTCAAAATTCTGATGAATATCATGGTCAATAGTTTGACTTATGTGTGGATTCATGGTTGTAACCCACAAAGGCAATTTTGGGTGAATCCTGGTTTGAGGTACCGCTTTCTCCCTATTCTTGAAGATAGTGGTGGGAACCACCCTATAAAAGGGTTTTTATGTATGATCTTCATTCACAAAATTTATACAATGTGGGTGTGCTTAACCAATTATAAGTATATAGTTAGTTAGAGTAGGGGAAAATGAGGCAATGTGATAATGAAAAATTATTCAGATTAAATCCAGGGGTGTCTCCTTATATTTCATTCTGGACAACTACATTAAATTTATTAATATCCTGCATTCACACATCTAATACTTTTACCCATTATTATATGTTTTTAGTGTTAGTACTGTTTATGTAAGACTATAAATAAATAGTGATAATTGAAAATTCAGTGATTGTGAGTGGCCTACTTTTAAGATCAACCACAGGTCTTTTGGAATTCAAGTGCATTACATAGAAAATAAGTAATATATTTTTGAAGTTAGTTCCACGATAAATCTATCTACTCAATTATAACCATTGTTTGAGTGGAATCTAATCTTTCATACAATTTTTTTCCAAAAAAATATAAAAAATAGAAAATTTGGAAACAAATAATATAAAACATTATTTCATATCATTCTAAGAAAATTTCTCATTGTTATTGTTTTTTATCAATAATTTAGAGTAGTTTGAATTCATTATTGGTGAATATTTTTGGGATTTTTGAATTAGTCACTATTCTTATTACTAAACACATAATATATGAGTGTTTTACCACTATTTTTAGTGTTTTAATTATATGAATTTACTTTTTTTCATTATTGTTCCCTAGAAATGGATAAGGATTTCAAGTATAGAGAGATTACTTTTGAGGAAGGAGTGCAGTTTTATTCCATGGGTGTTATAAGAATTTATAATTTAGGTTATGAATGGGTATATTTTTATAATTCCATTGATTAAATAATTGAAATATTGATGAAGGTTCTGAGGCATAATGGAAGTGGGTTGGTGCGATTCCCAATAATGTTTTTTATCTATTTACATAGATAAAATCTTAATAACATTAAAAATAAACCCCATAATATTTATAGAGATGATATTTTCATATTTGAATTATAATTAATTTAAAATAAGAATTTCCTTAATTTGATAATTATTTTTCTTACTATTGATCAATTCAGTATCCTCTCTCATAGTCTCATATTTTCAGTTAAAAATCCAAACTAGAATTACTCTATTGGTATCCACATGTGATCCATGAATATATGAATGTCACGTTTGTTGTTCCAATTGCTAGTGTGAAGGAACCAAGAATCTTGTATCATTTATCATTGATCACAAAAAAGATCATATCTTGTTCTCTCATTCATGAAAGCGAGGAGTATTATCCTCTCATTCTTGAGAGAGTTCTTGAGAAGTTCTATCTAGGTATTTGAGAGGATTCTTATGCGAGATTTTGTTTTGTGAATAGAAAAATCCACTATACTAAAAATTATATAAATTAGATTATATACATAGGGTTAAAAAATCAATAATTTCCTAAAGTCTCTTTATAAACTATTTATTCGAAGTTAACCCCATGTCAGATAATAATAATAATATTACTGTAATTATATTCTCATGACATGTTCCAAACTAATAGATTAATATATCATTTCTATTAGTCCCTTTAACTAGGTCTATCAATCCTCCTCAACAATTATCGAACCTTGAATGGAAAATATTTAAATAAATAAATATCATTATATTGCCCATTCAATAAATAAATAAATATTATAGTCATCAAACATGTGAATAAATATTTATTCTAATATTCATGTAACTAAATAAATATTTGTATAAAATATATTTTTATTACCTTGTAAATAATATATAATAAATAAATAAATATTATATTATCTAATATTAAAATAATATTTATTTAATATTTAACTCACATATATTTTAAATTAAAATAATCATTTATTGAATTTATACTATCAAATTATGTCGAATAATTATTATTCTACAATATAAGAATAATATTTATTCTTAATATTAAATTAAAATAGAATTTAACTGAGGTTTTTGATATAGTTAGTGTGTGACCCTTTACGCCTCTTGCTCAATGTCATTATAAAAACTTTATTAATTTCCAAGATCAACATCTAGAAACATGTCATGGCATCTATATAGAAAGAATTTCATGTTTCAACAAAAAGCGTCATATGAATTCTTACTTTAAAATATAATCCCTTTGTCTTAAAATATCACCAAGTTGGTTGCATACTTGTGTCATCAACCTATATGCTTGTTTTATTTTCTTTGACTCTAAAATAAAATCATCGATGAACTACCATGTTTAGAGATTTAATCATATAGTTCTATTTTAATCAAATGGATAGAGATACGTTCTTCCATTAATTCATGGGGGAAAACAATTTCTTAACATATTAAATTAATTTCATATAACTTACGATGCCCCCAATGTATCCTACCTCATCATGAACATATGTGGTCATGGGTTTAATCAATATATCAAATTATGTAATTCATGATATAAATTAATAATAATCTCAATTCTATGGACTTATAAACATGTCTATATAAAGGAATATCCAATGAAATATATAATATTCAGAATTACTATTAGAGGGTGTCTCCTCATAACCTCCCTTATTAGAAATTACTAAGTGAATACTTCATGAGAAAAATTCTCATCCACTTATCAACCTTTTACACCTAATTGTAAAACATCATATGTGTCCCATAAAATATATTTTATATAGACCATAGGATATAAGTTTAATAATGTTGTTATAGTATTTATAAGTTCTCATTATAGAGGGGAACTGATATAACCTTTTGATGTAAAAAATAATCTACAGAAATTATCACATTAATGCTATGAAGAATAACACTTATCATGTGATAAGATATTTATTAATATTTTGGTAATCAAAAGAAAAAATTTAGTTGGTTTTAGGGAACAAACTCCAATAGACTCCCAATTGAACAAGAGCCAATTTATCAAAAAAATTTAGTTCCCTAGATACCAAATGATATTCATATTTCTACTAAAATAAAGATTTAGTAATTATTTTTTTCACAATATATTTTTTGGCCACTCTGCTCATTGTGACCTAACCCCTCTTAGAAAAATCCTTCAAGAGATGATATTTGTAAAGAACCCAACCCTAATAGCTCAAAGCCAACACCTTAATTTATTACATTGGAATAGATAAAAAACATGAGTCCTAAAGGACCTACCAGTTTAGTTGTTTTAGATTCCATATTACATACATGAACTTTACATTACTTCTTGAAATGAAAAACAACATAGAAACTCCATTGTAAACATCCATAGCTCCTAGATTATCCATGATAATCCTTCATAATATACATCTTCACATCCTGGGAAAAAATAAAACATAATTAAGGGGTGAGATTAGATTCTAAATAAGGGTATGTAATATAGAAGAATCTAAAATAAACAATAATGCATGATGAATTACTAAAAACACATTCCCTTATAACATAATATTTAGAATTATAAGGATGGAATGAAAGCAGAATAAATATTTCCATATAAATAATCACATGAGAATGAAGCTTAAACATGGATATTATACGAGCTGAATAATCATATGAATTATCAATTACTAATATAATAATGAGGAAATGAAAAAATCTAGACATCATACACATACTATCAAGGCCTCAACCAAGACATCTGAAAATAAATGGTTAAGGCCTTGGACAAATCCATTTCTATCTTATCTCATGAGACCAACCAATGCATCTAGAGGATATAGTACCCTAACCATCAATTAATAAGTCCAAATAGTTATTCATATAAATGGGGTTAAAGATATAAAAAATATACATATTAAATGTAAATAACTTTTCCCAATATGTAAACATAATCATTAACCATTCTGAGTAGTATGGTGAATGATATCAAGAAAGAACATACACAGTCAAACTGATCATAAAACATTTAATAAAATATGGTAGATTATAATAATAATAGATCAACATCAATAATTATAATATTAAATAAAGGTGTTTAAATAGATGAAAATACTCTAATAAAATAATCGAGGAATTCTTGAGTGAAATACCCTTTTTTTTACTTTGCAAACAAGAGTTCTTTTAGAAAAATCATTTTTATTTGTCATAATTGTTTGTATACAACCAGAAATGACCAAATATAGTTTTTCATGATAAAATTATTTATTTTATAAAAATAATTGTGTATTAAAACAAATTATGTATGGTACTTGAAAATGGTTAAGAAATCAAGAAGTTCCCTTTAATTGGGCATGCTTATCGAGAAGAATTGAGAAGGGAACCTTATAAAACATGTATTTCCCCATCAAATAAAGGTGAAATGATATGAATAAATTATTTTAGAAAATATTAACATAATTTTTAAGAATTATATAAAAATAAAGAATAATTAAATTGGGTTAAATAAAGAGAAAGTGTAACCCGAATGAAAAATGGAGATTTGGGGAGAAATCCTTACATTATGTCCTAAAGTGTTATGTACTTGTACTTAAAATACTGGATAATGAAATTATATCCATTAATAAATTAATTTAGTACCTATTAAACATTTATTTGATTTAGTATAATTTTATTAAGTTTATTTATAGTCTTTTTGACGAGTTATGATATTCAATTTCGTCGTTTAGGAGTGATTTTTCCTTAGTTCTCATGATCAATTTACTTTTACACGTATATGATAGAACATGTAAAATGAAAATAATTATATAGAATTGAAATTATATGTTTTTAATTAAAATAAATAATATTTAATGGTATTATATTTTTGTAGATATTAGGATGATTGATTAGATATAACTTTAATGATAATCATTTAGATCATTTTGGTGTTTTTTCAAACGTCACGAACTAGTTTTGTCATATTAATTAATATCAAGTATATATACTAGTTATAGTTTGATAAATAACTTATAATAAATATAATAAAATATATTTTTACCATAATTATGGTTTTATAACCATATTTTAAGTTGGTAATGGAAAATTAAGTCACATCGTCCATGATGACAATAAATCGACACTTCTCAGACTATGTTTTCATTTTTGGAATAAAAGGTGGGAGGAGAGGGGGTTTGATGATGGATATTCCATTAAAATAATAAAATTAAAGTATATATAAGATATTTGAGTTATCATGAATTTTTTTACAGAATAGGTAAGGATAGAATAAGAATAAAAGAAATTAAAAGAAATTGGAGGAGAATGAAAATTGATTTACCTCTTGAATTCATCTCCTTGAAAACTTCCTTAAATAAATTTAAAATGGTATTCTAGTGAGACAAAAAAATGAGAACTTGGGATATAGATTTTTTATAGGAAATGTGAATAATATAAGTAAGATTAAAGGCTTTGGATGTGTGAGGAGATGAGGTGGTGAGAGATGGTATTTATAGTGGGAGGATATGAGTGTTTTTGAATATTTTATTCATTTGTTTATTATTATGGATTAAGACTATAAATAGTTTGAACATTATTACTAAATATATTAAAATAATGAATTATAGTTTGATATTATGGGGCTAAATCAATCATAAATCATCCATGACCCAATAATTCATGTATTTATTAAATACGGTAAATTATCATATTTCACTATTCACAAAAAATTCTTGTATTTTAGAAAAATCCCTAAAATTGTCCCCAATAATTTTTCAACATGTAGAATTAAAAAATAAAATCCATTTTATGAAAATAATTTTCTAAATATGATAAATATAATTTTTAAATAAAATCTTCATTTACTTGAAAAATACCGATTATAATATTATAACTATTTTTTATGACACTTTGAAAAATTAATTAAGGCCGCATAAAATTATATTTAAATCATAAGATAACAATATATTAATTTTTGAGTTGATTTTATGAAAATATATTTTATATTAAATAATTATATTACATATTAAATTGTAAATAAATATTTATGTCTTACAAAAATACGAACATTTAATTTATTTTTTTCAAATTTTTTTACTTATTCCATTATATAAATATACCATATTTTCATTTATAATATATATAAATTATATTTATACTTTAATGGGTGAGTTTATGATTATTTTTGTCATATTACTTTTCCTAATGGTCTCATTACTACTCTAATAATATATTTAATAGTATATTACAATTTTAAACTAGCTGTTTCATGAAGCATAAACTATCAAGGATGATAAATTTTAAAAGGGACATACCATAAGATCTTGGGGTGTTCCATTCTCCCCTCATATAAAAATTTCATCCTAAAAATTTCTTTAATGTAAGCTCATAACAAGATTTGGGTAGTTCTTCATCATAATTTCCTTTGGTTCCCGTATTGCCTCCTCAATTTTATTATTTTTCCAAAGTACCGTTTCCATCCAAGTCTTCCAATTCATCAACACCTATTCTCTAGTGTCCAAAATATATATAGGCTATTTACATTAAGATAAATTAGGATCCAATTATATTCCATTATAAGTGAGGACATGTGTTGGGTCTGGCATGTACTTCCTTAATAAATAGATGTGGAACAAATTTTATACTTTAGAAAGGATATGTAGAATTTCCAAATGATAAGCCACAACTCCAATTCTATCAAGGATTTCAAAAGGTACAATGTACCTAGGGATTAGTTTACTTTTATTTCTAAATATTATAACACCGTTCCATGAAGTTATTTTTAGAAAAGTATAAACTCCCACTTGAAACTCAAAATCATTTCTTCAGTTATCAATATAGTTTTTTGTATACTTTGAGGAGATTTGATATGGGTTTGAATAGAATTTACCTTTCAAGTTGTTTCCTCCAAAATTTTTGTACCTAAAATAATCTTTTCACCAACTTCATCCCAACAAGTTGGTTTATGAAATTTCTTTCCATACAATGTCTTATATGTTTCCATTTTAATACTTCAAGGGAAACTATTATCGTAATAAAACTCTAAAAAAAGAAAATAATTATCCCACTTACCTTAAAAGTCAGGTGATCATGATATCAACATGCCTTGTAAAGTTTGGATCATCCTTTCTGACTACGCGTCAATTAAAGGGTGATAAACAATACTCAAATGAATATCAGTTTCAAAAGATTTCTGAAGAATTTTCTAGAATTTTGATTTAAATCTTGGATCATGGATAGAAAAATAGAAGGAGGTCCTACATGATGTCTGAAATCCTCATTAATATTGATTTGTTGAAGGATGTCCAGTGGGAAATACTCCCTTATATAAGAAATGTCCATATTTGGTAATCCAATCCAAAATTACCCATATTATATCTTTATTTCATGGAGTTTTGGGTAATACAATGACAAAATCCATAGAAATTTCATCCCATTTCCAGGTAGGAATCAGAAGAGGTTGGGAGAATCCTCTATGTTATTATAATTTATCCTTCAACCATTGAAAAACTATACATCTTGATACATTATTAGTAATTTTCTGCTTCATATTATCCCACCATAAATATTCCTTCAAATATATATACATCTTAGTGAGACCAGGGTGTACAAAGAAATTAAAACTATAAGCATCATCCAATAATTCATTGTTTAGCTCAAGTATAGAGGGGACACAAAGTCTCTTCCCAAATTTCATAATTCCATCCTCATACATTAATTTTTTCAGCTTCCCATCATTCACAAATTTAATTTTCCTTTTAAAATTCTCATTATCAGTTTGAGAAATTTTAATCCATTCTGATAAATATGGTTGATAAACCAATTGAAAAAGTAATGATGTTTCACCTTCCTTGATAATTTCCATATCCATATTTTATATATCCATGTACACATTTCCCTTTTAAAAACTCATTTTTTCAAAACTCCATGACCCTTCCTACTCAATTCATCTTCTACATTATTCCCCTTCCTTGGGAGGTAGTGTATTGAAAAATCATAATCCTTGAGTAGATCAAGCCACCAAATTTTCCTTATATTGAGTTTTTTCTATGATATGATATATTTCAAAATCTTATGATATATACATATCTCACATATTTCACCATAGATATAGTATCTCAATATCTTTAGATAACATATTACAGATTCTAACTCAAGATCATGAGTTGAATAGTTCTGTTTATGAGTTTTTTACTCCCTTGATTCCTAGGCAATAACTCTATCATTCTGCATAAGGACAACACCAAGTACTTTCCTTGATGAATCACTATAAATCACAAATCCACCATTTCCCAATGATAGAGTCATGGTAGAGTCATTAAATAATATCCTATTCAATTATTCACATTCCTTTTTCCAAATAAACTTAAACCCTTTATGAGTAATCTTGGTTAACGCGTTACATAATCGTGGAAAATTATAAATGAAACGCCGATAGTAACCTGATAAACCAACAAAACTAAATACCTTAGTTATGGTTGTTGGTGTTGGCCATTTCTGGGCTAACTTTGTCTTCATAGGGTCAACTAAGATTCCATCTGTAGAGACAGTATATCCATGAAAACAAATAGTTTAAAACCAAAATTCACACTTTTTAAACTTTTCATATAACTATTTTCTTCTAAGAGTCTATAGAACAACCCACAAGTGGATCTCATGGTACTCATAGATTTTGGAATATATCAATATATCATCAATATATACCAAAAAACCATCAAGATATTTCTTTAACACTCTTTCCATTGGATATATAAAAATATAGGGTGGGTTAGTCCATCCAAAAGGAATTACTATAAACTCGTAATGTCCATAATTGGTTTAAAATTTTTTCTTTGGATTATCTTCCTTCCTCACATGCAATTGATGATACCAATATTGAAGTTCAATCTTTGAAAAATATTATTCTTTGTGAAGTTGATCAAATAAATCATCAATAAAAGGCATAATATATGTTTTCTTTATTAAAAGGGAATTTATTTCTTTATAATCAATGCATAACCTCATGGATCCATCTTTCTTTTTAACAAAGAGAACAAGGGATCCCCATTGAGAAACACTAGTGTGAATAAATCCCTTATCGCTCAATTCCTCTAGTTATTTCTTCATCTCTACTAATTATAAAATGGATATTATATAAGGAGTGTTTGATATAGTTATTACACCAAGAATCAAATCAATAGAGAACTCAACTTATGGATTTATAGAATGTCCAGGTAAATCCTCTGAAACATATAAATGTATTATTGCTCAATAGGTACATATTCAATTTTAAGATATATAGATGATGTTTTCTCATCCTCCCCCAATAATTTCCTTTAGATTAGTTAATGGAGGTTATTTTAGATGAGAACCATCTAATGAAGTTTCTTTTCTAAAGATATGGCACTCTACATCTTCCTGAGAAACTATAACTTTTTTCTGCTTGAAATAGACATTTGCATCATATTTTGAACTCCATTACATACTAAGGACTATATAAAAACAAAACATAGGTATTATTATAAGCTTTGAAACTAAATAAATTTATTTTTCTTAAAGAGGACTGGCCGAAACATATTTTTAGAATTGATACTTCCCTTACGAATTTTGAATCACAAATCCTTTATTAAGTCGAAATGGAAATGTCTAATTTTCTTGGAAAACTGGGAAGATTTAAATGAATGAGATGATCCAGAATCAAATAAAGCATTAGATATGTTTGAAGAAATGATTAAAGTTCCTGCCATCACATCATTATAAAATTCAACCTCCACAGTTGTGATCTCATAAGCTTGGCCTTTCTCCCTTGGCCATTTCTAGGGAAAGTTTCCCTGATGCTTAGGACAATCAATTTCATAGTGTCCCATCTCCCAAAAATTATATAATTGGACATTGGTTGCTTCTTTATTTCCTTTTCAATCATGGGCTTAGTGACCTTTTTATCCTCACATGTAACAAAATTCTTTTCCTTTTAAACAGGAACTAGGTTGTTTCCTTCCATAAGTATCAAATGCGGTAAAATTACCTTTTTTATTCTTCACTTTATCCATTATTTTCTACACCACCCTCTTCTTCTCTTTATTTCCCTTCAATTCATATGATTTGGAGAATTATTTCTATTTATTGAAAACACATGAGACTATATCTTTGTATGATGAGAAATATTGGGAGACTAGTTCCCTTCAGAGGAATGGTTTTAAACCATCAAAGTATCGATCAATATTTCTCCTTGGATTACATATATATTCTGAGACTTTCCTTGATAACCTTGTAAAGTTGTATGCATAATTTTTAATGTTTTATCCTCTTTTTGTTTTAGACTCAATAATTGCCTCTTCATATCCACTCACTATTCATGAGGGAAATATTTTTCTAGTAAACTTTCATTAAAATATTTCCATTCCATATTATCAATTTCTTCCTTATCCTTTTTATTTTTAATTAACTACCACCATTGATAAAAATATCCTATGAGATGATAAACTACCATGATAACCTTCTCCCTTTTATTACTTCCCAAATCAAGAAATATCTTATCTAAGGAAATTATCCTCTACTCCGCTACAAGTAGTTTCGTAGTTGCATTGAATGATGGTGGATGCTGCTATATAAAGAAGTCTAACATTGCTCCTCAATGTTGTATATCAAGATGATCCATATGGGTAAGGTTATTATTCATAACCTGAGTCAGCTATCCCATTGCAGTTATAAGTTTTTCAGCACCAATATTAGCTCCGGTACTAACATCATTATATTACATAAGATGGAAATACCTATATGGGATACATGTGTTGATATTCTTTCTATTTTTTCCACTATGCTCATTTTCTGAATAATTGTAATAATTTATAACTTGTAAAATACCTAACATAAATTCAAAATTTATGCATATATAATTTCATAACCATAAACATAGTTTATTTGGGGTAATATTTAATTTTAAATAATTCATAATGATTTATAAAGGAAATGTGTATTATCTAAAGAATATCCCCCCTGAGTGTCAAACTTGGTGCTCATTAAGGCCCATTTTCGTGTACTAGGTAACGCCGAGTTAGGTCCAATGCACCTTATCAGAGTTGTTACCCCTAGGTATATCTATACCAGAATGATGTACACTTGTAGTATCCAAACATGGATGTATTTCTTGTAAGACCCACATAATCTAAAACTTACCAAAATTCTGTGATGTTATTCTATAATTATCCAAAAATTCTATCTTAGGGTTATATTATCCAATCATTGTTTCCTAAATCTAGTTTCCAAGGTTTCTACTAAAATTACTTTAATACCAACTGTAAAGAATCTGACCCCAGTAGCCCAGACTCAGTGACTTAATTTATTACATTGGAATAGATACAAGACTCAAGTCCCAAAGGACCAATTAGTTTATCATTTTTGGAATCTATATTACATACATGAATTCTACATCATAACTTTAAATGAAAAACAACACATAAACTCCATTGAAACATCCATAACTCATAGATTATCCCTATTAGACATTGATAATATACATCTTTGAATCTTGGAGAAAAATAAAACATAATAAATGGGTGAACTTAGATTTTTAGTAAGGGTAAATTATACAATGAAATTTAAAATAAATAATAAGGAAAGTATAATGAATAAAAAAACATGCCATTAGAATATAATCTTGAGCATAGTATGGAAAGAATAAAAGCTAAATTAATAATTCGATATAAATAATCACATTACAATGAAGTTGAAACATGAATATTATATTAGTTTAATAATTACATCGATTATAAATTACTAATACCATAATGAAGTAATACATAATTCCAAACATCATAAACATACCATTGAGGCCTCGACCAAGACATCTAAAAATAAATGGTTAAGGCCTCATCCAAATCCATTTATATTTTACCTCATGATACCTACTGATGAATCGAGGGGCTATAGAAGGCCCCACTAGACACTTAATAAGTCCAATTAATTACTAATATTAATGGGGTTTAACATAAAAAACACATACATATGAAATGAAAATAACTTTCCTCAATATTTAAACATAATCACTAAGCATTTTGAGTAGTGTGGTGAATGATATCAAGATAGAACATCCGTAGTAAAACTGATCATAATCAATTTAATAAAATATGTTAGACTATAATAATATTATATAAATATAAATAAGAATAATATTCAATATAGGTGTTTAAATAAATGAAAATACTCTAATAAAATCATCAAGGAAATCTTGAGAGAAATACCTTTTTTTTACTTTGGAAAGAAGAGTTATTTTAGAAAAATCTTTTATATATGTCATAATTGTCTGTATAATTTTTTTAACAAATATAGTTTTTCATGGAATAATTATTGAATTTAGAAAAATAACAGTGTCTTGAAATCAATTATGGATGATACATAGAAATGGGTATGAAATCTAGAAGTTCCCTTTAATCAGGCTTCCTTATTTGGAAGAATTGAGAAGGAAACCTTGTAAAACATGCATAAAAGAATGATGAAATATTCTAGATACATGATTTTGGAACATATAAACATAATTTATAAGAATTATATAGAAATAATGAAGAATTAAATTGGGATAAATAGAGAGAAAGTACAACCCAAAAGAAAAATTGATATTTGGGGAAAAAACCTTACCTTATGCCTAAAAGTGTTCTGTACTTATACTTAACATACTGGATAATGAAATTAGATTAATTAATAAATTAATTAAGAAACTAATAAACATTTATTGTATTTATTATCATTTTATTAATTTCATTTATGGTCTTTTTTATGAGTTTTGAAATTTGATTTTTTCATTCGGGGGTGTTCTTTTCCTCGGTTTTCATGACAAGTTTACTTTTACACGTATAGGGAAGATCATGTAAAATGGAAATAATTATCCAGAATTTAAATTAGATATTATAAATTAACATAAATAATATTAAATTTTTATTATATAATTTTTTTCTTGATATGGTGATGATTCATTGGATTGAACTTTAATGATAATTGTTTAGATTGTTTTGGCGGTTTTTCGATGATCACAAACTAGTTTTGATTAATTTATTAATATCATGTATATATAGTATTTATAGAATGATAAATAACTTATAATATGTATAATAAAATATTTTTTAACCATAATTATGGTTTTATAACCATACTTTATGGTGATAATGGAAAATGAAGTTGTATAGTCCATGATGATAGTAAATCGACACATCACGGATGATTTTTATAGTATATATAAGATATTGTAGTTATCATTCATGTTTGGATAGAATAGGTAAAGATTGTATAATAAGAAAATAAATTAAAAGAAATTGAATGAGAACAAAAAAGGATTTGCTTATTGAATTCTTCTTCTTGAGAACTTCCTTAAGAAACTTTAAAATGGTATTTTGGTGAGAATATAAAGACTAGAATGTGGGTTAGAGTTTTGGTAGAGTAAATGTTTTTAATATAATCAAGATTCAAGGATTTGGATGCGTGAGGAGAAGAGTTGGTATTTATAGTGAGAGGAGAGGAGTGTTTTTGAATATTTTATTCATTTGTATATTATTTTGTCTTAATACTATAAATAGATTGATAATTTTTAGTTAATATATAAAAATAATGAATTATAGTTCGAGATTATGGGATTACTTTATCCATACATCATCTGAGACTCAATAATTCATGTATTTATTAAATACAGTAAATTACCGTATTTCACTATTCACCAACACTTCAAGTATTTTAGAAAAATCCCAAAAATTCACCCTAAACATTTTTAGATGTTTATAATTAAAAACTTAACTCAATTTTATGAAAATAATTCTCTAAATATGAAAAATTTATTTTAAAAAAAAATCACTATTTACGCAAAAAATACTGATTTTAATATTATAATTTTTTTTATGACGCTTTGAAAAATTAATTAAGGCCTCATAAAATTATATTATAATCATAATATAAAAAATTTTAATTTAAGAGTCTTTTTTATGAAAATATATTTTCAATTAAATCATTATATTAATTATAAAATTGTAATTTAATATTTATGACTTAGAAAAATACAAACACTTAATTTATCATTTTTAAAACATTTATTTACTTATTACAAGATATAAATATAGTATATTTTCATTTATAAGATACATAAATTTTATTTATACTTTAATGGGTGAGTTTACTATTCTATTGGTAATATTACTATTCCTAATGGTCACATTATAATTCCAATAGTCATATTTTATAGTATATTATGGTTTTAAACTCAGTGTTTCATGAAGCATAAACTATCAAGGATGTTAAATTTTAAAAGGTAAATACTATAAGATCATGGGGTGTTATAATACTTCTAAATTATATGCTTTTTCTGTTGATGTAACCTGAGTTCCATGTCTAGAACCACCACTGTAGTATTATCACAATACAAGGTGATAATTGTAAAAACCTAGGTATTGTTAGAATAAATCATTTAATTTCTTATAAATATCCATTAATTATATTTTATTAAAATATATTCACTATAATAATATTAAGTAATTTTTTAGTAAAAAAGAAATAGCTTTATTATTACAATTTTTTTTAAAATATACTATATGATTTTACTTAAAGTCTTGATTTCAAAATTTAGGAATAATAATTTGGAAAAAATAATTTCATTTTTGAAATTATCATATCAAAATTATCTTAGGTGAATTTTTGAGAATTTTTTGAAAAGTTTAATTTTTCAACAAATAGTAAAAAATATTGATTTTATTGGAAACCATATATTCTATTCAAGTATTTACAGTGTCAAATTTTATTTTTGATTAGTTTTAAAATTTAATCTATTAATTTTGATTAAAAATAATCCAATTCTGGTCTTTTTAATGAATTTTATTCTTGAATTCAGTTTGAAAACATTTTTTACCTAAAATTCATTTTTATGAAAAACCGTTTTTCATCTCATTTTATAGGTTTAATTTTAAATTAATTTATACCACTTATAGATATTCAATCTTGAAAAATGGATACAATATTAAGAATTATGAGGTCTAAATTTTGTTAAAATGACTCTTTATTTTTGGTCATTATGAATAACAACCATAATAGTTTTTTTGTTTCCATGGTAAAAGTAAAATGAGTTAATTATGGATAAAACTAATGTGATAGGGATTAAAATTCCTAAAAAAATATTTTATTTCGTTTTATGAGTACATTTCATCTATGATCATCAAAAATTAGAAAATATGAATTTTTTATATTTAGTCTTGATTTTGACCTTTATAATATTTAAGTAAAGGATAAAGTCAAAAGTGTCACTCTATTATTTTTAATATCTATAATATTTTGTGAGAGGGATAAAAAAATTATGTTTAGTTATAAATATTAATTTAAAATATGAATGTTTTTATTTATCATGGTAAATTATTTTTAAATTTTAGTGATGAAATAATTACCTTATGTGCTTATACAACACTGACTCAGTGCATGTGCTAGCAGTAGAAAGGCCTTGGAAATGATATGAAAAACTCTAAAAGTATATTTTTGGGTGATTTACAGTGTACCATGAAATTTATATAAATAAATAATATATTATGGATGTGTTAATGTATTATATTCTAATTATATATTTTATATTATTTTTAAAGTCAAATTAACTGAATAATTCCAAAAATAATAGTAGTAATAATTTATATTAAACAATAAATTATTAAATAATTTAAAATTCCTAAAAATAATATCTTTGGATAAGTTAATGGGATATGGTTTAAAATTTTAAACATGGTCTATTTATTGGTTACTTTTCCTTTTATAGTAACCTTCAAGACCCCTAAAGAGTAAATAAATTTGATATTGCAGTAATTATCAAAAGGGTTAACCAGGGGTTGAAACAAAGATATAATGGTGAAAGAATCTCCTAAACTTGTATACATTTTATTATATGAGATAAGTTAGACTCATACTTATCCTATATTCTAAAAAAATTAATTTGGATCCATTTTTTGAAGAAAATTAATTTATTTAAATTTAATACTTTAAGAAGTTCTAAGAGTTCCCTTACCCACACTAACAAAATAGAAGCTCCTCTAATATCTTCCAAACACCTTTTTAGAAATATATCTCAGAAAATAAATGAAAATATACCCTCTTAAAATATCTACATATATCTTAGAGGCCCTATTTTTATCATAAAAACAACCTTTTATGTAATTAGGTATAAACCTAAAGAGGTTTCATCCATAAGAGGTATAGTTGTAAACCTAGCGATTTCATTTTATTTCTTATTATTCCTCATTAAAATATTTTTCAACCATGTTGAAATAATAACAATAAAATTTTCCATATAATAAAATATTTTTTTGTTTATGGAACTACCTATATCCATCTCCTTCTTCTATAAAATGAGAAACAAAATTATCGTTTGTGTGTATGGTGGACTACCGCCTCACGGACCGATGTAATTAATTTTTGATCACTGCCTCTCACAAATGGTTATAATTATGGATTTAATATATATATAAAAATATGTTTGTATATTTTATTAATGACATATTTATAATTCTATAAATATAATATATCATCTATTTTATCACCTTTATATCCATTGAAAAATTATAACGTCATTCATGTGTATGTGTGGATTACCACCTCCATAAAGCAATGTAATTCGTTTTTCATGACCATATAACATGGATAATATATATAATTATTTTTAAATAAATAATATTATATTTATTATATAATCATCATTCTAAAAATATAAAATTATACTTTACTTTTGTTATGTTCTTTAAAAAATGGGAATGTTACTCCTGGGTACATATAACCTACTGTCTCCATGTTTGTAACATAGTTCATTTTTCATAACCATATTTAATGGTTAATTTTAATATTATAATTAATGTATGAAAATTACAATTATTTCCTGATTATTATTCTGGAGATGATGGAACAATGAACTCTTGGACGATAGTCAATTTACCAAAGTCATTATGAACATATAAGCCAAATATCATCAAATAATCCAATGTGAACTTAAATCATTGTATATAACCTAATAATAAATAAACTAAAAGTAATAATAAACTTAAAAATTTTTATTAATCAAGTAAATAATTAATATAATTTTATTATTTAGTAATATAAGGAATGTATGCAATTAGTCAGACTCGAGGTTAGAGACACTTTACTTTTAAAATATCATTTTAAATGTTTTAAAGATTTATTTTCTAAATAATTTTCTTCAGTGTACATATTATTAAAATTATTTTATTCGTATATATATATGGAAATGATGGTATAATAAATTTCATTCCATGTCATTTTTTATTTTTTTTTTCAAAAATAATATTTTTACATATTTCATATGAAATGTTTTGACTTTCTTCAAAAAAGGGAAAGGGAATATTAAATTTTAATATATATGACGTCAAATATATTTTCCAACACTGTAACAATAATTTTATGTTTATATTCCATTAAAACCATTAATTACTTATTCAAAGAAAAACCCTCTTCCCCTTTGTTCTAATTATATTCAAAAAGGTTTTTATATGGAATAGATATTTTGATATCCAAAAATATTTTTCTTGTTTTTGAAAAGAATGTTTTTACGAAATATTTAATGTTTTATGATTATATTATAGTTATTTATTAATTTTTTATGATGAATTTTATTTTTTTATAAACCAATGATTTTTGGTTTCATTATAAACCAAGGATGTTTGTTCTATTATAAACTAAGGATGGGTGGTTTCATTATAAACCCAGAATAGTTGATCTCGATATAACCCTCTAATGCATTGAGTATTTTTAATAGGCATTATAATATTGATAATAAAAAAATTTAAAAGTTAAATACATGAATTATATATGATTAATATGGATTTTACAAAAAAAAAATTGATTTTAAAATGTAAGATAATGATCTTATGTTTAAAGAAAAGTATATGATACTTTTTAAGTGAGAATCATATAACTTTGTGAAAAATGTTTCATGAGTTTCCAATGATTGTAAAGAAACCTGTATGAATTTTAATTGACTTTAATATTTCTAATAAAATGTTTCATGTAAGTATTTAGGTAGATAAGTATATTCTTTGGTAATAAAATGTTTATTTCAGTCACAATGTTTATTTTAAAAAAGATAATTTTTTATGAGTTTTAGAGACTAACATGTTTTTTTATTTAGTTTTATACATCCCTTGCTGATATTTTAATAATCATCCCATATTTTGAAATATTTTTCATCTGTTTTAAGGATGAGTAGAGATAAGGATGAGGTTAAGATGAAAATTGTGAAGATATGTCATGCAAAGATAACTTATTATATCTTAAAAGTTTTGTATTGCGGAAAATATGGACACTGAGTTAAATTTTCCACTCTGTGATGTAATATATATTTTATATAGGTGATGAACTAATTTCATATAACTATAAACCTAAAAGTTATTCTTGAATGTAAAGATATTAATTATTATTTAAATATATAATTTTCCAATAGTTTAATGTTGAGTCATTATATATTGTATCAGGGGGAAGATTTATATAATTTTAGAGGTTAAGATAATATAAGTAAACACCATTAAGAAATTATAATATATGGTTTTCATGATATAGAATTTTAAAATTACCTTATTTATTTATCTAAACTTTTTATGTTTAGAATGGTTTTACATATTGGATGTAATTAAGTTGTATTAGGAAGGAACTAAGATGTTAATATCCTTCTAAATCAGTAATTTGGAATGGTTGGAATTGGAACTAAGAAGGTTTTTGCTATAATGGATCAATTAACACTGAATGCAAATGGTGGTGGTATCTATGTAATAGATCAACAATATCTACCATATAGAAACATGTCTATAGTGGATCATTTTTTAAGAGAACACCCTTTCACATTTAGTGGATGTTCTAACTCTGTGGTAACTGAGGGATAAATTATTTCTCTAGAAAAGATATTTAAAGTAATGGATTATTTAGATCATAAAAAGGTAAGTCTCTTTTATTTACCATTTTAAAGTTTAATCTGGTCAATGGTGTTCAGTGGTTAGGAATACTAGGGAAATAGAAGAGATTTATGCTATAGAATAAGTTTAATTTAAGAAAATTTTCATTGAGAAATATTTTCTTAAGGATATTAAACATAGGATAGAAAATCAATTCTTGGAATTTAGGTAAAATGATAAAGATTTAGTGTGTGAATATGAAGAAAAATTCACTTTATTATCAAGGTATGCACCAAATTTCATCTGGGATCTTGATAGAAAAATTTACCAGTTTTACAAAAGATTGAATAAAAGATATCTAAGGGCATTGTATTTCTATAAATTCAAAAATTATGAAAAAATTATTCAATGTGTTGATAAGATAGAAATATAGTTTTTTAATGATCATATATTCCATGATAATAAGAAGAAAAACGGACCATATGGAAGATAATAGGAAATAATTCATTAAAGAAACCTAAAGTTATGAAAATAAAGTTTTTATTTTTTGATAAGTGTGAGAAATATCACCCTAGGGAATTATTATAAAATATGGGAAGTTCTTACAATTTGGTAAGTTTATTAATAAGGATTGTGATTATGAATAAAATATTTTGGTAGTGGTAAAAACACTTTTGGTAATTAAGTAGTTAGGTGTTAATTTAATGAGATGTGTTATTATGTGGATTCATATATGAATAAGAGCATGAATGCTGGGAAGGAGACACACTATAAGAATAAGGGTGTGGTGAAATCCTTTGAAACCACTTCAGGGGATTACGGGCTATCTAATGAAGTGGTGACATATACATTACTTTTTTACTCAAAGTAGGATAACGTATTGTTTGATTTAGGGTCTACACATTCTTAAATTTATGAGTAATTTACTATTAAAATGAAAATTCAATCGTAAGAAATAAACTCAATAATTTTAATAAAAAAATGGGGGAAGTATTAAGGTAATAATAATTTATAAAGAAATTATTGTTATCATATGTGGAAAATTTTTCCCTGCAAACATTTTTTTATTTCCCATTGTATAATTTTATGTTATAATAGGTATGGATTAGTTTTTATTTAATCATTATATGATAGATTTCAAATAAAAAGAATTTATTATTTGAAATGAGTTTTATTTTATATATAATATTGAATTCCTTATTTTGATAACATATCATGAAGATAAGAAACAATTAGGGGATTGAAATGATAATTACCTTGCATATGTTATTGAAGATAAGGAAACTATTCAGATTAATAATGTATTAGAAGTAAAATAATATCTAGATGTTTTTTCTGATGAGTTACCTTTTATTATACCAAATCTGAAAGTTGAGTTTTTTTGGACTTAGTACCTGATGCTAATCTAATTTCAAAACCCCCTTATCTGGCCCAAGTAGAACTTCTAGAATTGAAAAATTAGTTATAAGAATTTATTGATAAAGGTTTAATTTTTCCTATCACTTCACCATAGGGTGACATTTATTTGTTTTTATTAAAATAATGATAATTCCATGAGGATTTTCATTTATTATATAGCTTTGAATAAAATTAATATTACGAATAAGTATCTATTTTCTCAAATCAATGAATTGTTTGATCACCTCCAAGGAGATTAGTATTTTTTGATGGTTGATCTTATTTCAAGGTACCATCCACTAATGGTGAAAGAGGTTGAAATATCAAATACATAATTTTATTCAAGGTATGGTTATTATGATTTTTTGGTTATTCTATTTGGGTTAAAAAATTATCCAGCAGTATTTGTAGATCTTATGAATACAGTTCTCCAGGAATATTTTTATAAGTTTATAGTTGTGTTTACTGATGAAATTCTGGTTCATTATAGAATCTATGAGGATCCTGATAAAAATATAAGGATTATTCTAAATACCTTTAAATATTAGAAGTTATATGTAAAATTTAGAAAATATGAATTTTGTTTATAGAAAATTTGATTCCTTGGACAAATCATAAATAAATATGGAATAACTATTGATCCTAATAAAATCAAAGTGATTAATGAATGGTCAAGACTAATAAATGTTACTGATATTCTTATTTTTCTTGGATTAGAAGGATATTTCCAATGATTTTTATAAAAATTTTCACAGTTATAAAGACCGCTAACTAAGTTAACATAAAATTTTTTAAGGTTCATCTAGATAAAAGAATGTAATGAATATTTCTAGGAATTTAAAATATGATTATTAACTGCTCTAGTTTTGGATCTATCATCCATAAATAGTGACTTTGTTATCTACAATGATATTTCATTTATGGGATTGATTTTTTAAATATAGAATGATTAGGTAATTACTTTTTATTCATGTAAATTAAAACCTCATGAGAAAAATTATATTATACATAACCTTAAACCAATTAATATAATATTTAATTTAAAATTTTTGAGACATCAATTATATATAGTAATTTGTAAAATATATTCTAATCATAAGATTTTGAATTCTATATTCACATATAAAGTGTTAACCATGAGATAGAGAAGATAGATATAATTGATAAAGTATTACGACTACACAATTTATTACCATCCGGGTAAGGAAAATAGAGTAGATAATGCTTTGATTTAGAAAGATAATGCATCATTAACTATGAAATATCTAGAACATGATTTTTTAGTTAATTATTTGATGAATTTTTGATTATAAATTATTCAAGAAATAAATCTATCTATTTTGTTTTAGTGTTAGTACAATCACCCTTTTTAGTCAGGATTAATCAAGATCATAAGGAAGATAATGTTTTATAGGAAAACATATAATTGATTAATATAGTTAAGTTTCCCAATTTTAATATTTAAAAAATAATATGTTTAATATTTAAAAAAAGGATGTGTATTTAATGTGAACCCTAGTTGAGGAATGAACTATTTAGTGATGTGCATATCTCTCTATTTTTGAATATTTATATGGAAACCAGTGCTAGAATCCATCTTGTTGGGATAAATTAAGTAACATAAAGTTTTTGGGACTATATTTGGTAAATAAAATGAATGATAAGATGAAGGTTATTTAACAACACAAGAGGATGGATTATATTAGGCAAAAAATTTATGTGGTTAACTTGAGAAAATATATTTCTTTTGAGGTAAGTGATCATGTTTTTCTTAATGTTTCTCCCTGGAAAAGTGTTATTTGTTTTGGTAAAAAATGAATGTTACATATTTGGTTTATTAGACCATATCAAATCTTGGAGTAATTTGGATTTGTTTCTTATCGAGTGGCCTTGAATTTGAGTTTATCTTCGGTATATAATGTATTTCATGTTTTTTTGTTAATAAAATTTGCACTAGAAACATCTCATGTTTTTGGCCCTAAAGTAGTTCAATTGGAAGAAAAAAATTCTTATGAGGAATAACTAGAATTTATTATTTACCATAATGATAATGTGTTGTGTAATAAATTAATTAATAAAGTAAAGGTTTTGTGAAAAACTATATGGTTGAAGAAGAAAAATGGGAATTTGAAAATACTATGAAATAAAAATATCCCCACTTTCTTAAGTGATGAATAAAATTTTGAAGTCCCTATATTAAAAAGGGATAATAATTTAAAAACCAAGATAATGTTATAATAAATAATATTTTATGTCTTATTAATATTCATAAATTATATATGTTATAGAGATATATTTACTATAAGAATATTAAGTAATTTTCCAGTCAAAAAGGAAATAGTTTTATTCATACAAAACTTATTTACATTTAATATATTGTTTTATTTAGAGGATTGATTTCAAAATTTAAGAATTATAATTTTAAAATATGGATTTCATTTTCGAAATCAGTATATCAAAATTATCTTCGAGTGTATTTTTGAGAATTTCCCAATTTTTTTAATGAATAATGAAAAATACTAATTTCATGGGAAACTATATTTTTTTTTCAAGTATTTGAAAACTAAAATTTTATTTTGGAATAGATTTAAAATACAATTAGTTCATTTTAATTAAAAATAATCCATTTTTGTGCTACACAATGAATTTGATTCTTGATTTTTATATAAAATCATTTTTTTATTTAAAATATTTTTTTTGAAAAAACCATTTTTCATCAGGTTTTGTGGGTTTAATTTTAAATTAAATTCCCCCAATTGTAGAAATTGAATTTTAAGAAAAATTTATTTTATATCTAGAATCATTGGGTCTAAATTTTGAAAATATATCCCTTTATTTTTTTCTTTTATGAATAGTTACCATAGTAAATTTTTTGACACCTTGTTAAAGGTAAAATAGATTAATTTGGTTTAAAACTAATTTTATATGGAATAAATTTAATTAAAAAACTCAAATATATTACATTTACTGAGTCTTTTTAACCCATAATAGTACAAAATTTCAAAATATGACATTTTGTTTCCATTTAGCCTTGATTGTTACCTTTATAATGTTTAAGTAATGGATAAAGTAAAAAGTGTCACTCTCTTTCTTTTAATACCAATAATATTCTGTGATAGGGATAAAAAAAACTTATTTTAAGTTATAAATATTAATTTTAGATATGAATGAATGGTTTTTATCATGGTAGTTTATTTTTAATTTTTAGTGATGAAATAATTTCTTAAGCGCTTACACAACACCGACTCAATGCTTATGAAAGTAGTAGAAAATCATGTAAATGTTTTAAAAAAATATAAAATTAATATTTTTTTGGGTTATTTATTGAATACATTTCATTTTTATTGAAAAAAATAACTTATTAGGTATGTGTTAATGTATTAAATTGGAATTAAATTTCTATCATATTGTTTTTAAAGTCAGATTAATTGAATAATTCAAAAAATGACATTAGTGATATTTTATAATAGACAATATTTTATTAAATGATTTAAAATTACTAAAAATAATATATTCATACAAGTGGAATATGGGTTAAAATTTCAACCATATTATATTTTTTGATCAATTTTCTTTTTATAATAACTTTATTGACACCTAAATAGTAAAAAACATTGATATCACTGTAATTGTCAAAAGGGGTAACTAGGGGTTAAAACAAAGAGATAAGTGTAAAATAATCACCTAAAATTTTCAAAATTTTATAGTATGATAGGATGTAGAATCAACATTATTATATATTCTAATTTAATCAATTTGGATCTGTTTTACTCTAAAAATTAATTTATATGAATTTAATACTTTAAGAAGTTCCATGACTGCCCCTCCCCTCTCTTATGAAATAAAAACTCCTATCATATCTACCTTACACTTTTTGAGCTATATATATCATAAAATACATAAAAAAATAACTTCCTTACATTCCTACCCATTTTTTATAGTCCATGTTTTGATCAAAAAACCAATTTAGTAAGGCTTTAGGTATAAGCCTGATGTGGTTGTTCGAAGAAGAGGTACAGTTCTTAACCTAGATTTTTTGATTTATTTCTTATTTTACCACCTTAAAATGTTCTTAAACCATTTTTAAATAATAAAAAAAGTATCTTAAATATAATTATATTTTTTTACTCTTATTTAATAACCTAACTGAATCTATTTATTACATTAAATGGGTAATAAAAACATCATTTGTGTGTACGGTGGACTATCACCTCACAAACCAATGTAATTAGATTGTGATCAATACCTATAACAGCTAGTTATAATGATATAATTAACATATATATGATGTTAATGAAATATTTATCATTATTTAAACATAATATATCAGTTAATTTCTTACCTTTCCATCTATTGAAAAATGATAATGTCCTTCGTCCGTACTTGTGGATTACCACCTTTATGAGATGTAATTCTTTTCTGATGAACACATTGCATGAATACTATATATAAGTATATTTAAAGAAGAATTATGATATTTATGATATAATAATCATTATTTAAAGATAAAATTATACTTAATTTTTTCCATCATTTTTGTTGAAAAAATAGAACCGTTACACTTGCGTACATATGAATTACCATCTCTATGATTGTAAGATAATTCATTTTTCATAAAATAATTACACAGTTAATTTTAAATTTATAATTAATGAAAAATGATAATTATTTCATGAATATTATTTTAGACATGACTGAATAATGAACTATATGACACCTTAGTTTAAATGTTTTCCAGAATATTTTTTAAATATTTTTATTCCAAGTTGATATTCTTAAAATTATTTTATTGATGTATTGATTTGGACTTGAATAAATTATAAAGGAAATTTTATGTCACTTTTAATTTCTTTCAACAATTGTTAAAAGGTATATTTTTACATATTTCACATGGAACCTTTTGAGTTTCTATATAAAAGGAAAAACAAATGTTCCATTTTAATATATATGAAATCAATAGTTTTTTCTGCCACCAGAACCATTATTTTTTATTTGGATTATTTTACAATATTGCATGTATTATTCAAAGAAAAACACTATCACCCTTTATTCTAAGTATCTTAAAAAAGGGGTTTAAATAGTGTGGATAATTTGACATCCATAAATGATTTTCTTATGGGTGAAAAAATATATTTTTATACAGTACTTCACATTTTATGATTATTTTATTATACTTTGGATTTTTTTTTGTGATGGAGGGTTGTTACATTATAAATAAAGTATGGTTGGTTCCATTATAAAACATAGATTGGTGGTTCTGTTATATACCAAGGACTAGTGGCTTCATTATAAAATAGGAACGGGTGAGCCCGATATAGCTCTCCAATACAATGGGTATTTGTAAGAGTGATTGTAAGATTGATATGAAAATTATTTACCTAATCACATACATGATTTATCTATTATTTATATAGGGTTTATATATATATAATTTATTTTTCATGGTAATATAATGAAATTGTGTTTAAAGTAAAGTATATGCTACTTTTTAAGGGTGAATTGTATAACTTTGTGAAAAACATTCATGACTTTTTCATGATTGAATATAAACCTTTATGAGTTTTATTTTTTACTTTAATATTTCTGAAGAATTTTTTTTTCTAAATCTTGGGGAAGATAATTTGATTTCTTGGGTAATAATATTTTATTTTGAGCATAGTGTTTATTTTGAAAAAGACAATGTTTTATGAGTATTCATGGTCTAACAACTTTCTTTATTTATTTTTATATGTCCCTTACTGATATTTTTGTGCTCATACCATATTTTAAAATATTTTTCACAATGTTTTATGGATTACTATGGACAAGTATGAGGTTAATATTAAAATTGTGAATATGTTTCATGGAAATAAAACTTGTTATATAATAAAAGTTTTATATTGTGGGAAAAATAGATCGTAAGTGAAAGTATCCAATTTTTTATATAATATATAATTTTATATAGGATATGACCTAATTATCTAAAACTATAAACTAAAAAGATCATTGATAATGAAAGAAAATTAATTCCTGTCTAAATATGTAATTTACAGATTGTTTAAAGAGAGATCCTTATAATAAAATATTTACTGCTAGGTAACACATAAATATCCTAGATGAAGTTGAGTATCCACATTTATTATTTTTATAAATTATATGATGTTATATACATAGTATTAAATATATAATCCATGACTGTGAGCTGATTAGAACTCTTCAATTTCAAAACTCCTATATTATGGTAGAATACATATCTTGATTAAAATTTTAGATTGTTATGAGATTTTTAGAAACTAATATATGTGTATCCCTTGATAACCATTTCACTATCTACTCCATAAATTATAAACATATCCTTTATAAACCTTAGGTATTTTATATATTATTTATATCTATACAATGCAGCTCTCCTAGGTCTGATTGATATCTTCCTACCATGCTCAAGGAGTTCGAAATATAAATCTTAGTACAAAACAAGGAATCAATGACATATCCAATCACTAATGTGTAAGGTATTATACTCATTATCTCTATTTATCTCATATTTTAGGACATATTTTCTAGAAAATATATATACTACGTGACAATGAAAAACAATACCCTCTTTTATTGTTCCATATTGAATATCTTCAATACCTTTCCAATGCATGTATTTTTACTTAATCCAATCAACCTCACAGATATATCATTATGAGTCTTGATCCCTATAATTTAGTACATTTCACCCAATTATTTCATAGAGAATAGTTTTTAATGGTTTATTAACTGATTATTACACTGACATCTCATTTCCCATAAGTAATATATCATCCACATATACTACTAAGAAAAAAATTGAACTCCAAATAAACCTATTGCTTACACAGGGATCACATTCATTATTTTTGAAAATAAATTCTCTTATAATGTCAAAAAAATGAATGTCCTATGATCATGATGCTTGATTCAAATCATAAATGGATCTCTATAACTTCGAAAAAATATTAACATCGTTTGGTTCTATTAACCCATCGAGTTTTTTCTTATAGAAATATTCCAAAAGGTTTAGATTAAGTAAATATAACTTGAATTCCATTTTTAAAATCTCATAATCATGGTAAGATACTATATTAAGCATAATTATAATGTTTTTAATCATAAAAATCAATGTAAATGTTTTCTCATTGTCTATTACTTGATTTTTCTTAAATAATTTATTAACCAATTTTTAATTATAGGTAATAAAATTATCATCCATGTCTGGTTTGTTCTTGAATACCCATTCTAATACAATAGGATTTATATTAATTAGTGGATCTAGAAAAATCCAGACTTGGTTTTAGTATATATATTTTATTTTAGAATTCCAAGATTATTTTCACTTTTAAACTTCTGAGATGCTTAATTATTCCATATAGGAAATGGGTTCATTATCTTAAAATAATAATGCATCATCTTACTACATTACTATAAAACCATATATCCTTAGTTATCTATCATCTCCAGTTTTATGATATAATACTCATTTATCTGGAATAAACTATTCCACTGGGATCTTTGGAATTTGTTTTGGTGCCAACTCTTATATATCGTGAGTTTTAACTCTACTAAAGTATAACATTCCCCTATTATCAATTTTATAGATGTGTTCCCTTTCATGAAAGGTGAGACATTTTTCATCCATAACCTTTTTATCATAGGGATTATATAAATAGTAACCTTATTTAGGATATTATATTAATATGAAATTGATACCTTGTGTTTATAGTTTATTTATAGAGATAAATTCAAAAAACTTCTTTAATCCCCATACAAATATATGTGAAATTAAAAATTTATTCCCACACCATAAAAAATATTAAAATTCTCTTGCTCCTTTAGTAGAAACTCACTTTAGTATGTGTGCTGTTGTAACACTTGAGCCTCAATTTTATTAAGTTAACATTGTATTTAAAAAAACTATAGAAAAATTAAAATTTTAATATTTCATGGAATACAATTATAATTTTATAGGATCAATATTGATTTTGAAATTACTTGGTCAAAATAATCCTAGAATGGTTTTTTGAAACTTTCCCATAGAAATAAGCTTTTTTGAATAATTGAAAATGTAGTATTTAACTATTTATCATTTTATTTCTAATGATTTTTAATAATATATATAAATAAAAATTTACTAATTATCATTTTGATATAAATATATATAATATCATTTGGAGGTAAAAGATATATCTTTTTGAAAATTTTTTTTTCAAAAAATATTGTTATTTAGAAAAATCATAATTTTTATTCATTTTATTTAATTAAAATAACATATAATTAGGAATTATTTAAATTAAATTTATATATTATATATATAACTATATGAATTTAATTTCATATAATGATGATTACTATTAATATATTTAATGAAAGATCATCTTTTTCTTGAAAATTCTTGGAAAATATTTTTTTTTCATCACGATTGTAGGTTTAATTTTAAATTAAATTATTACACTTATGTGATTTTATTTTTATAAAAAGGTTTAAATATTTTTAATCATTATAATTAATATTATTTAATAGTTAATACTTAATTTTTTTTCATAATAAATTGTAAAAATAGTAAAAAACTAATTAATACAGTTAAGGTTAAAACGAGGTTTTGTGCATTACATGACTTTTTGTTAAAATTAATTTTTCACCCACATAAAATTTTTATTTGATAAATTGGATTTAATATTTATAATATTTTTCTTTAAATTATCTAATAAGGTTCATTTTAATTTTAGGATTACATGGTAAATTTCCTATGGTAAAAATATTATTTAACAAGGAAAAACGCAAATGGAAAGAGTAAGTAAACTTAGAGGTAATGGAAAAAACATATTTATTTTTAGAGGTGAAGGCTTGTATTAAAATTATCTTCCCCACACCCCATCATTTATAATTTTTTTAGGCACTTGGTTTGAGAGTGACTTCCATTTATTGAATATTTTTGGGTGTTTACAAAAATTTCACTCCTCAAATATAAAAGAGAACCCTACCCTCACTTATTCACACCAATAAATACATTTATCTTGACCAAAAACTATCAAATTATCTCCCAAAAATAATTATCCACATTATATAGATACTTTTATTCCCATAATTCCAAAATTATGGTCTTTAATATGGTATCTAAAGGAGGTTATTCTAAGAGAAGGTAATTGTATTCACTAAGCTCTTTTTTTTAAATCATCTTTCTCATCCTAAATTATGTCTTAAAAATTAGAATAAAAAAATTAAAATATCTACAATATAATAATATTTTATTATTTTTATTACATAATATTTATTCATCTTCCTCTCTATTAAATGGGAAACAAAGGCATCACTCGTGTGTACAATATACTACCGCCTCGTAAACTGATCTAATTTTTTCCCAATCATCGACTCACATGGATAGCCATAATGATAGAAATAAGGAATATATATGATAAATATGACATGATATTAATTATTTGAAATTAATATATCATCCGGTTCCTTACTCTTTCACCCATTAAGAAAATGATAATGTCGCTCGTTCGTACGTACAACCAACTGTCTCCATAGAGCTATGTCATTCATTTCCCATATTCAATATTAAAGAATGATTTTAAAAAGGTATATTATGAAAAAATATAATAATTATAATATTAATAAAATTATGGTGATTATGTATCTATATCTTATGAACAATAGCCATAACTTCCACAAAAAAAGGCATGAGAAAATGAAGCAGTTAATAGAAAAAAATGTTATAATGAAATATTATCAACAAACAGGTGGTAATATGTTATAAGAGGATAATATATTATATCATTAATGTAATATGGTTTATTTATAAATTAATAAAATTCTTAAAACCATTTTATATTTGGTTAAATAATATTCAACTAACGGGAAGTGCAAGGCAAGGGAATTTTGTCTAAATTTTCACTCTATTGGGAAATATTTCTTATTATGAACCTATGAACTTTTATATGGTGTATATTATTTCAATTTGATGTGTTTAACATGAATAAATATTTATTCATTATGATTAATTTTTCAATTCATGTTTATTTTTTCAAGGGGTTGAAATTTAATAGTTACCAAATAGGTAATAATTTGTTTTAAAATCTCAATTTTTGGGATTGCTCTTATTTTATTTGAAGGAATTTTAGAATAAAAAATTCATGAAATCCATTTATTTCCTTAAACTGTGGTTATTTAAGGATTTTACAAAATTTATTCTAAATTTTACTTCCTTTTGTACTTAAACAAAGTAAATAAATGTTCAAAATAAAAAAGAATTTTTTATTTTAATCGGTTAATTTTTTCTTCCAGGTAATATTTTATTTTTTTTAAAAGTAATTTTATCTACTCAAATGATTTATTAAGTAAATTTTAAGTTATTTTTTTAATTTTTTTGAATATTTGAAAAAAAAATATTTCTAATTTTTTTTAAAGTGAAAATTTTTACTATCTTTATAAAAATTCAAAAGGAATGACTTTAAAATATATAGTGATTACAAACTTCCCCACCATCGTAACCATTTTAAGATATTTAACTTATTATACTCATTTTAAATTTTATTACAAAAAATATTATTTAAGGAATTATTATTTTAATATTTCACTTCCGTTTCATTTATTCTTATAATGTAAATTATTTTATTATTTAAATTATATTCCCCATGAATAAGTGTCTATTTATTACCAAACAAGTCAACCCAAAAGTAAAGCTTCTGACCATTTATTAAAAAAGATAGAAAAGTAAAAAGGAAGTGATAGGGTCAAACAAGATGTATTTACTTAAACTATTAGAGAAATAAGTTAAAGATGATAAAAATACACGTCATTCCCATAATCAGAGTCATTTTCAGTTTCCCACTCAGATTGGGACTTACCTGTGTTGAAGATCTTTAGAATTTTTTCATTGGAATTTCATGAAAATTTGGAAGAGAAACATGTGGAAACATTATGAGGTGTATTAAAGTAATCCTTCCATGGAATTATCTTCTAAGGTATAGGAGTGAAACCTTCATTTTTATCCACATTTTACTTTCTCTTTAAAAAATAATCCTTAAAAGAGGAATTTCCACCACTATTTGTTGACTTTGGAGAGTAATTTTCATAATAACATTTTTATCTTTAGAGGGAGCAAGGATGTAAGATAAATTTCTTAGATAATCATCCAATAGCTCCTCCAAATTTCCATGAATGTACTTACTTTCCTTTAAACTAATTACTTCCTCTTGAAGCCTTGAAATATTCCATCCATCACTTAGGTTTTATGACTGCTCCGTAATAGGAACAAAATCCTATAGAAATTGATCCCTTTTAGTCACTACTTGATTAAAACTTCCCTCATCAGCCTGAACACATTCTCTATGATTTGGTGCTAGGTTCAGGGTGTTCTATGGCCCATGAGTCTCCTACTTCATTAGGAGAGACTGCTCCTTATCATATTGTAATGGGTCAGGAAAATCCTAGACTATGTTCCTAGTAAGAGAGGATTGCCTTTTCCCTAGTAGGATCACATTATTTAGAGTAGTTTGTTTCTCCTATTTCCCCTGGCAAGAAGATTCATGATGTACATTTAAAGAGAAGAAAAAATAAACCACATCTCTATGACATTTATATATACTATAAACAATAATTTGACATTATGAGCAAGAACTAGGGAGTCTTTAATACTCCACATTTAAAAAGATATCATCATACAATTTTGACAAAACAATTCTATCAATAAAACAAGAACTCAAATAAACTTCAACCAATATCATAGAAAAATGAAAAAATTTGACAGCTTCAATATTCTTATCCATTTTGATCAGGATACCCACCATACAGGCTATATCAAACAAGATATTAGGATTCCATAATATCCAATTTAGACCAATTATTTTGATCCAAACTTGAGATTTAGTGTTTTTTATGAAAAAAGGATTAAAAAAAATCCCATATTGAAAGCATAACATACCATGTTTTTGAGTGATTGAACCAATACCCCAGAACCTTATATTGACACATTAAATTTCTTATGATTATTTTATATTATATTTCTCTTAAATATATATATTCTTTGTATCATGTATATTATTATCTCATAAACCATATACCATTTATACATATGATGTTTTTTATGAATATTATTGTATTGACTTGGGAAAATCTCATTAAATATATATTTTTTAATCAATATGGATATTTATTAATAAGGTATATTGTTTATGAATTGAATTGATTATTAAATTTTTGAGGAATGAATTGGACATGCAGTGATGAGTGGGGAATTATTATAGATAGTTATAGATTCTTTCATATGTCTTTTGAGAAAAATAAAATGGCTAAATCAAACGGTGTTATTAGTGAAGTCCTTCCTATAGTTGTAAAATATCTTAGAATAATAACTTTATGGTAAAAATATCATGATTTTCGATATTATGATATCGAATATTAATAATTTCCTTCATTAATAATTTAGTTATTATTATCCATAATATTTTTTATTGGATATTATGTATGGATATATTTCATTATCAAGTTACTGATTAGATGGAATGTGATTTCTTTAATTTAAATTTTCATATTTATTAATCCTTATTTAATCATGATATCTACCTCTATACATATGCCTTAATAAGAATTTGAGCTCTCTGTTATTTTGTTTCCTTTCCCCAAGATATGAAGAAGAATTCTTTGAATGAGCTTTAGGATGCCAAATGTTTTCCATTACTATGTTTTATATTTTAACCCCAATTTAAAATAGGTATCAGGTATATATTTGACTCTACAAGACTAATAAACTTATCAATACTTTAATATTAGTCCCCTTGTGTCTATCAAAATTTAATAAAATAACTACTGACTCTAGGTTAGTATAGTCGAGGTTATTACAGTTGGTGTCAAAGTATGTTTAGTAAAAAACTTGGGCACTTGGTTTAGTAAAACATAAATTAGGGAACATAACATTATGATAGAATTTGAGGATATTTATAGAAGAACATCCTAATGTTTTGGTAAGGAAGAGATTATGTGGCATTCCATGTAATTAAATACCCATCTGGATACTAAAAGTGGATGTGGATCTAGCTAAATTATACCTAGGGGTAATAACTCTAAAATGGAAGCATTTGGATTTGACTCAATCATCACCTGGTTCATTAAAACAGGCCTTTCTTTACACCTAGTATGATACTCCTAGGTGATATTCTTTGGATAATTCTAATTTTATTTAAAAACCATTATGAAGGATTTGAAAATAAAGATATCCCCAAAAAAACCAAGTTTAACATTTGAAAATAAAAAATTCAAATATTTTCAATTTATGTTAAGTGTTCTATAAAATTAGAAATAATATATTTTGATTTAAAATTAATGATGTTATGAACTAATTTTGTATATTATATAATTTAGAAAGGGTTCATGAAATAAATAATGGTATGAATACCTATGGAAATTTTATGAATTTACCTACCGATTAAGCCTATAGAACTGGTGTTGGAGATGATAAAATCGTATTTATATTAGGAAAAAATTCCCAGGTAATAAAAAATAAGCTTAATCTAATGGATTAACCTGTTGTTATACATCATGATTCTCCTATATTGGATCACTTCATGAGATAGATTCACCCATCATTTAGTGGGAATAACTATCCTATGATAGCAAATCAATGGATTAAGTCCCTTTAAAAGATATTTCTGGCCATGGGATGTGATGAAAAGGAACATGTTATAATTATATTAAGTTTTATGAAAGGTGATTATAATCAATGTTGTTCATTGATATGAAATACTATAGAGGAAGAGGAAATTAAGCACATGGAATGGAGTGATTTTGGAAAAATATTCTCTGAAAATTATTTCGCTCATGGGAAAAATTGACTATTTTTTTGAAGGGATTAAGCCAAGTATCCAAAGGGCACTGGTTCCTCAAAATTGTTCATTAAATGATGAAATAGTTTAATTTTGCACCAAAACAAAGAAGAAATTTTATAGATATTATATATTCAAGGGGAATTGAGAGAATAATAGGTTGGATAAATAGAAATAAAAAACTAACATGTTAAATAAAAAGATTAAAATGAATCAATTTCCATCATGAAAAAATTATTGAAATAAACATACAAAAAAAATACTTGAAGGCAGTATGATTTTTTTACAAGTGCAATGATAAGGGTAATTTTTATCATGAATATAAGGGAATAAAAGAGACTAATACTATCCATTTTGTTAAATTTAATGAAATTGATAATTATTCAAACCAATTTACTAATCATCAAGGTAACTTACTATATAAAAGGCCTATGGGATAAGGCCAAGCTTATAAGATCACTATAGCTGAGGCTAAAGTACCCAAAGATGTGGTGGAAGTTAATTTAATCACAGTCTCAAATTTATTTATTAATATATTTTATTATGGATCCCCACACTCTTTTATATCTTCCATGTTTTACAATAAAATTATATATTTCCCTAGAACATTAATGAGGTATTTTTCAATCAAAAATTCTATTGGAAATCTCACTACATCAAAGATGTGTCAAGAAGATTCCATTATGTCACATAAATGTGCCCTATTTTTGTACTTTATTAATCCACCCTCAGTAGCACTTTTGAATAATATTCTTATGGAAGTGGAGAAAAAAAATCTATGTCTGGAAAGGGTAATATTTAATTTTAGGATGTACCTATAATAAAGGAATACATTAATGTATTTACCATGGAATTACCTGGACATCCACCAGAGTGTGAAGTCAGGTTTTATATTTATTTAATCCCTGATTCAAGACCTATATCAAATAATCCCTATAGAATGGACACTATGGAGTTAGTGGAGTTTTTGAAACAACTAGATGAGTTGTGTGATAAGGGATTTATTCACCCTAGTGTTTCTCCTTTGGTAGGCCTTATTATTTTCATTAAAAAGAAAGATATATCTATAATGATGAACCTTGATTATAGGGAAATAAATAATATTATGATAAAGAACAAGTATATTCTAACCTGCATTGATGATTTTTTTCATATAAATTGAAATATTTAAATATTTTTCAAAGATTCACCTTCATTTTGGGTATCATCATTTGTGAGTAAAGAAGAATGAAATTCTGAATACAATATTCAAAATAATTTATGGATATTATGAGTTTACAATAATTCAATTCTGATTAATTAATTCACCATAATTTTTTATGGATCTAATGAACAAAGTATTAAAGGAATATCTTGATAATTTTTATTTGGTATTCGTTGATGATATATTGATGTATTTTAATAGCCATTAAGAACATGATAATCACTTTAGGTTTATTTTTAGAATATTATAGGAAAAGAGTTATATTTTAAATTTAGTATGTGTGAATTAAAACTTCAAGATGTTTTTTTATTGGCTATATTATATCCAAGGATGGAATATAAATTGATCTTATGAAGACAAAGATAGTTATATAATTTCTTACACCAATTAACATAACTATGGTATGTAGTATCAATGGATTAGAAGGTTACTATCGGTGATTCATTCATAGTATTTCCTAATTGGATAACCCATTAACCAATATTACATGTTAAAGCATTAAATTCATATGTAATATAGAATGTGAAGAATATTTTGAATAATTGAAGAGGATATTGGACAATGCTCTTATTTTCACTTTAACATTGGTAAATTGTGTATTTTTAATATAAAATAATGCAAAAAATAAGGGACTTGGTTGACTCATTATCAAAAATTATAAAGTTATTTCATAATAATCAAGGTAGTTAAAGAATCATGAATAGAAATATACAATCTAGGATCTTGAGTAAGATGCTGTAATATTTTCTTTGAAGATATGGAGACATTATCTCTATGGTGAAAGATGTGAGATATATATAGACTATAAGAGCCTAAAAAATATTTTTTTGTTGAAATTTATGAACATGAGAAAAAGTATATGGATTGATCTACTCAAGTATTATGATTTTTCCATACAATACTACCTGAGGAAGGAAAATATGGTAGAAAATTCTTCGAGAATGAAATATCACAGAGTCATAACAAAAATGAGGATTGAAAGGGATCCTATGGTCATAGATCTAGTAAATATGGATATGGGAATTATTAATGAAGGGGGGGGGGCATGAATCCTTTTTCAAATGATTAAAAAACATTTTTATTGGAAAATTTAAAAAGTTCCCAATATGATGATAAGAATTTTCAGAAGAAAATTAATGCTTTAAATGATGGGAAATTAGAATATTTCTTTTGTGAAGATGGAATTATGAATTTTGGAAAGAGATTGTACGCTCCATCTAGACCCAAACTAAAAAGGGAATTGTTTTATGATGCTCATTGATGAAATTTCTATATAAAACATTGTAGGACCAATATGTATATAAATTTAAGGGAACATTTTTTGTGGGATAATATGAAGTAGTAAATTTCTGATTATATATCATGATGCTTGGTTTGTCAATAGGTGAATGAAGAAAGACACCTCCCTAGAGGAGTTGTGAAACATCTACAAATTCATTTGTGGAAATAAGATGAAATTACTTTAAAGTTTTCCATAGGATTACCAAATACTCCTAGAATGATTTTTCATTATGGGTTATTATTGAACACTTTACCAAATATACATATTTTCTCTATATAAGAGAAGATTTATATATTTATTGCCTCCCAAGGATCTATATTAATATATTTGTAAGACTTTATGGTGCACCTCTTTCAATTGTGTCTGATCACTATCCTTATTTTACATCAAAATTCTAGAAGAGTTGTCAGAAGGCTCTTAATATTAATATTCGTTTGAGCACCACCTACCATCCTCAAACTAATGGACAGTTTCAAAGGACTATTCCTACATTGAAAGGCATGTCAAGGTTTTGGTCATGTGACTTTAAAGGTATGTTGTATTTGTATTTACCTTTGGAAGAGTTTTCTTATAACAATAATTTCCATTAATGTATTCAATTAGCTTAGTATACAGAATTATATGGAAAGATATGTCATAATCGAACTTGTTGGGATGAAGTTAATGAAAGGAAACTTATAGGCCAGAATCTTTTTGATGAGAAAATGAAAAAGGTAAAGACCATCCAAGATCATATAAAAGAAGCTCAAAGTAGGTAAAAGAGTTATGCCAATAACCAGAGAAAATATTTGTAATCTCAAGTGGGAGATCACATTTTCTTTAAAGAATCTCCATGGAAGGGTTTTATAAGGTTCGGTAATAAGGGAAAACTAAGTTAGAGGTACATCAGAACCTTTAAACTTTTATTAAGGAAAAGAGTTTTGGATTTCCAATTATAAATCCCACCAAACCAATCTAAAGTATATGATGTGTTTCATATATCATTTTTAAGTAATTACATTCTAGACCCAACACACGTGTTCACCTATGAAGTAATAGAATTGGAACCTGGTCTATCTTATTATAAAGAGCCTATCTAGATTCTTGAAACTAGAGAGAAAGTATTGAGTAATTAGATGAATTTACTGGTAAAGGTAATTTGTATAAATCATAAAATGGTGAAAGAAACATTTGAACTAGAGGATATTATTTAAAATAACAAACCTCATTTTTAAGAGGTAATATCCATGATTTTTTTTAAATAAATTTTTATAGGATTAAATAATGTAACACCTGAGCCTTAATTTTAGTAAGGTAACATTAAATTTTAAGTATAATACAATGCACATTTCAAAATTTCAAGGAACAAAAAATATTATTTTATTGGATGAATATTGATTTTGAATTTACTTGGTCAAAATAAACCCATAATTAGTTTATGAATTTCTCCCTCAAAAATAAGGTTTTATGAATAATGAAAAATATAGTGTTTAACTATCCATACTTTTATTTATAATAATGTGTAATAATATGTTTAATTAATAATTTTTTAACATTAAATTTTATAGATATAAATATAATATCATTTGGTGGAAAATAAGAGTATTTTTTAGAAAACTATTTTTTAGAAATTATTGTTTAAAAATGAATTAACATCAATCTATTTCAGTTAATTAAAATAATAATTAATGATGAATTATTTAAATTATGTTTATAAATTATATATATAAATATATGAATTTAAATAAATATAATGAATATTAATATTCATATAGTTAATGTAATATTTTTTAATATAATTGTACTCCAAAGTACATAATATATATAGTTAATGTTAGATCATCTTAGGCTTGAAAAAAATTCATTTCATGAAAATCCATTTCTTTTGTCGCGACTGCTGGTTTTATTTTAAATTAAATTAGACCAACTATGTGAATTTAATCAGACAAAATTAATTAAAAATTTATAATTATCATAAATAATACTAGTTAATAAGAACAACTTAATTTTTTTCCAAATTAATATTAAAAATATTAAAAAATTAATTACTACGGTTAATGCTAAATTGTGGGTTTGCGCGTTATATGTTTTTGTGTTAAAATTAATTTATTACACACTTAAATCATTTATTTGATAAATTATATATAATATTTAAAATAATTGGGTAAAAATTATCTAATAAGGATCATTTTATTTTATGGATTATAGTATAAATTACCTAGAGTAAACAATTCAGTTACCATGGTGAAAAATAAAATAGTAAAAGTAAATTTGAAGGTAAAGGATATAAAATATTTAAAACATGTTTATTTTTAGTTTTTGAGGTGTGTATAAACATTATTTTATCTAAACCCCATTATTTATCAATTTTATAGGCACTTGAGTTGAGAGTGAATTCCCATTGTTGAATAGATATGGGTATTTACAAAAAAGCCACTCCTCAATTATAAAATGGTGCCACTCCCCTCACTTATTCACCAATATAATGGAATTTTGATCAACCAAAACCTAAAAAACTCTCTCCCAAAAATATTTATCCACATTATATACTTGCTGGTATTCCCAAAATACAAACCCTAGGATCCTTAATAAGAGATCCAAAGGGGGTTCTTCTAAGAGAAGGTAATTGTATTCATTAAGATGATTTTTTACTTATTATTTTCAAACCTTTAATTATGTCTTAATAATTGGAATATAATAACAACAGTATATCCAATATATTAAAATGTTATTTTGTTTATGGAATAATATTTATCCATCTCCTTCCCCTTCAAATGGTAAACAAAGCCATCACTCATGTGTATAGCGGTCTACCTCCTTGCGAAATGATGTAATTTTTTTTCCATAACCAACTCTCATAAATAATAATAATGATATAAATTATTAATATATATGATACATATGAGATAATATTAATTATTTCAAAGTAATATATCATCCAATTCCCTACCCTTTCACCCATTAAGGAAATTATAACGCCACTCGCACGTACGTATGACCTACCATCTCAATAAATAAATATGATTCATTTTATTTTTTAAATTTAACAAATGATTATAAAAAGATATTTGATAAAAAAATATTATATTTATAACACTAATATGATTTTTTAGATAATGGATCTATATACTATTCACTAGAACCAGAATTTCCATGACAAATCCTGTAGGAGAAAACGAATCAGCTACCACCCAAAATAATGGTAATAATGAAATATTGTTAATGAATGGGTTGAAATATGTTATAAAAGGATTATATATGATATTATAAATATGAATATGGTTATATTACAAATTAATAAAAATTTTAAAACCATTATACATGTTGTTAAATAATAATCAACTAAAGGGATTCGTGAGGTAAGAGAATTTCATCTCAATTTCCACCCCATTGGGGAATATTTTTTATTATGAACCTATTCATTTTTATATGGTGTAATACTAAAAAATTTATGTATTTAACATGAATAAATATTTATTAATAATGAATAATGTTTCAATTCAAGTTTATTTCTTCAATGTGTTTTTATTTAAATGTTACCAAATAGGTAATATTTTTTTTATAATCTCAATTTTTGGGATTGATCTTATTTATATGATAATATCTTATAATCCATCCTTTGAAAAATCTATTTATTTTCTTATCTTATGAATATTTATGGATTTTTACATATTTTACTTCAACTTTTCTTCAATTTGGTTATTGAATCTAGTAAATAAAGGTTTTAAAAAACAATTTTATTTCTCTTTTAATCAGATATATTTTTCTTCAATATTCATATTTTAAAAATTATTTTACAAAATTAATTTTATTTAATCAAATTATTTATTAAAGATATTTTTATTTATCCATTAAATTTTAAATTTTTTTATGTAATATTTCTAATGTTTTTTGAAAGGGACATTTTCAACTATCTTTATAAAAAGTCAAAAGGAATGTTTTTAATGTATAAAATTACTATAGACTTCCCCACCATCATAACCATTGTATAATATTTATATTATTTTATATATTTTAAATGGTTTTTAATGAAATATTTTAATTAATGATTATTATAATATTTCAATTCCATTCCCTTTATTATTCCAAAGCACACAATTTTATTATGAAACAAATATATTCCCAATAAATCGATGGCCATATATTGGCTCTTATTAATTTCATGGCTACTAACTTTATATTGAAATATTCACTTTATTATGATCATTTTACATTAAATTTCTATTAAATATATGTATTCTTTGTAACATGGATAATTTTATTTCTTAAAATATATACCATTTTTATGTACGATGTTTTATTATGAAATTTATTTGACCAAGTTTGGAAAATATTGATAAATACATATTTTTTTCTTATTATAAATATATTTATTGATATGGAATATTGTTTATGTATTTAATTTTTCATTTAATACATGAGTATTTCATTGTACATGCAGTGATGTTTGGGGACTAGTGATAGATATCCCTTCCAAGTATCGATAGGTCTTATGAGACAAATAATTTGGTAAAATTAAATAGTTTTTTGGTGTATATTAATCCATATTTTTAAAATGTATTGGTAAAATGTATTGATAATATAAATATCATGATTTATGAGACCATGACATCCAATATTAATAATTTTATTTATTGACAATTACATTGTTATTATCCATTAGATTTTTTATGGATATTATCTAAGGATGTATTTCATACTTCAGTTATTGATTAAATTACATTTGTTTTAAGTTATTTACCTTTATATAATAATAATTACTTATCCTATCATGATAACTTAACCTATATGTAACTATTACAAATAATTTTATCTCACCTTTATTTTCTTTTCCCAACACATGAAGAAGAATACTTTTAATGAGTTCAAGGATGTCATATGTTTTCCATTATTATATTTTATATTTTATCCCTAATATAAAAATAGTATCACGTATGTATAGTGACCCAGACTTTTCTTACAATATTATTACATCATTATAAATATAAACAACATAATAGTATTACAACACGAGGATCCAATGGTTTATTGTCTTTGGAAAACTTGGACCAAACAAAAAATTTACAACATCTAGAATAAACATTTATTTAATTCCTTCTTCTCTAGATTCTTATTGGATCTTGACCTATCCTTAGTACATGTAGTCACAAAAATATGTACATCAAAAATAGGTGAGCTAAAATCCCAATAAAAGGACAGACATGAACAATATAACCATGGGTGAGCATAATCATAACATAGGAAAATGATCATGAACATGATAGGAAGCATTAATAAAAGACTAGAAATGTGGAAATGCATAAAAATAAAAGATAATGTCTATGTGGGAACTACCACATATAGTTTTGAACAAATATATCAACATGTTCACACATCATTTCACTTTAAATCATCAGGTTCCAGTACTGGAAATAAGACTTTTCCCAACACTTTCATACCAACGGTTCAAATAAACCGTTAGTATAGGTAGTCTTTCCCAACGGTTTCATCAAAACCGTTTGGAAAGATGTTTTAAAAGTCTCCTTTCCCAACGGTTTGATGAAACAATTGGGAAAGAGTTTCTTTTCCCAACGGTTTGATGAAACTGTTGGGAAAGATGGGTAAAAATATCCCTTTTCCCAATGGTTCCATTAAACCATTGGGAAATATTGACTTTCCCCAACAGTTTTTAAAAACCGTTGGGAAAAAAATTCCCCAAATTAGGCACAAGCCTCCCCACAATTCCAAAACCATTCCACTGATCTGCAGAAGCTCTCCAGAAGCGATTCCTTCGCAGAAACCCTTGAGAAGCCCCACCTTTTCCATCAGATCAACTACTTATAGGTTACACTCCTTCCATCTTTTATTAAGGATATATTTCCTCCCCTTATTAATCATATCCTTCTATTCTCAGGGCTTTGGTTATTCCCAATTTTTAGGGTTTTGGTAAAATTTTATGATTCACTAATCCACGAATTGTGTACTCAAATCACTACATCGGTGTATGTCTGATTAATGTTTTCATTACACATTTACATTTATAAGGGAATGGTGCCTATTGTGTTCTAATTTTAAATATTCATAGTTTTTTTTAATCTCAATGCTTCAAATATTACATCTTCATGTATATAAACTCATAAGAAATTGTTTGTAATATTTATTGATATCATTTCATGAAAATCACTCCTTTCATTAAGATCATGTCAAACATGAATATCTTTTTCATCTTAATTTTTTTACACTATGTGTATTACATAACAAGTATGTATCATGTTTCTATCAAAATCTATATATATATAAAATGACACACTGTTCACTTATCCTTTGCACAATAGAACATATGGAGTATCTTCTTGAACTTTGAAAAATAGTATGTGGTCCCTAATTAGTACTTCTTCCTTCTTCATGAAACTAATTCATAGAATGTCAAATTCAAAATATTAGTGAATATTAGTTTTCCTAATATAACCATTAATCATTCTGCCTTCAACATCATACATGTGTTATTTAATCACCTTTTTAAAACACAATGACCATTTTCACTGATTTGGGGTTCCTCAAAATGCTTGGGAAAATAAAAAAATGCATGTATTGAATCGTGTTTCTCATATGGTTTCATGGATACAAGTTCATCATTTTACTTGATATATCCAATATTATTATTGATTTATGTTCAATTTGATTATCTTTAACAAGTGATGTTGTTTAATAAGTTGTTATTAATGGTTGTAATAATGAAAATATGACCCCCCGAACACCCCTTGGATATCCGCTCGGACAACCCCCCAGAAAGCCCCCCACCCTCCTCCTTGGACCCCAGACAGCCCCCCGGACACCCCCCAGACACCCCCCGAACAGCCCTCAGACATCCCTCGGACAGCCCCCGGACAGCCCCCCGGACAGCCCCCCACCCTCCTCCCTAGACCCTAGAGAGCCCCCCGGACACCCCCCGGACACCCCCCACCCTCCTCCCTGGACCCCAGACAGCCCCCCCGAACACCCCCCGGACAGCCCCCGAACAGCCCCCGGACAGCCCCCCAGACAGCCCCCAGACAGCCCCCGGACACCCCCCGGACAGCCCCCACCCTCCTCCCTGGACCCCGGACAGGCCCCCGGACACCCCCCAGACAGCCCCCCAGACACCCCTGGACATCCCCCCCAACTTCCTCCTTGGTACCCAGATAACCCCCAGACATGCCCCCAGAAAGCCCCGGCCAGCCCCCCAGACACCCCTCGGGACCACTCAAACTGTCTCTCTTTTGTACAAAATGGACTAAATTTTAAGTGAAATCAACAAATGACATACGAGAAACTCAACAAATGCCTTCGGATTCTGTTGAAACTTTAGGAAAATGATCCATGGGTCATATGGGATGTGCAGGAGTCAACCTCGCCTCAATATGAGGCGCTGTGTGGCCGACACCACCCAAACTATCTCTCTTTTGTTTAAAAATGGACAATATTTTACGTACATACGCCAAACCGACCAAACGCCTACGTATTCTAGTGAAACTTTAATCAAATGATCCATGGGTCATATGTGACGTGTACGAGTCAACCCTGCCTCAAACCGAGCCGCGGTGTGGCCGGGACCACTCAAATTGTCTCTCTTTTGTTCAAAATGGACTAAATTGTAAGTGAAATCTAAAACTGACTTACAGGAAACTGACCAAACACCTTCGGATTCTGAACAAACTTTAGGAAAATGATCCATGGGTCATATGTGAAGTGTCCGAGTCAACCCCGCCTCAATCCGAGGCACTGTGGGGCCGAGACCACCCAAACTGCCTCTCTTTTGTTCTAAATGGAAAATATTTTATGTACATACGCCAAACCGATCAAATGGATTATGATTGTGTTGAAACATTAGGAAAATGATCCATGGAACATATGTGACGTGTACGAGTAAACAAAGCCTCAATCCGAGGCCTGGTGTGGCCGACACCACTCAAAGTGCCTCTTTTTTTAAATGTACTTAATTTTAAGTGAAAACAACAACTGTCATATGGAAAACTGATCAAATGCCTATGGATTCTGTTAAAACTTTAGGACAACGATCCATGGGTCATATGTGACATGTACGAGTCAACCCCGCCTCAATCTGAGGCACCGTGGGGCCGGGACCACCCAAACTGCCTCTCTTTTGCTGAATATGGACTAAATTGTAAGTGAAATCAACAACTGTCATACGAGAAACTGACCAAACGCCTTCCGATTCTATTGAAACTTTAGGAAAACGATACATGTGTCATATGTGATGTGTAAGAGTCAATCCCTCCTTAATACGAGGCATGGTGTTGTCAACACCACCCAAACTGTCTCTCTTATGTTAAAAATGGATAATATTTTATGTACATACGCCAAACCGATCAAACAGATTTTTATTGTGTTGAAAAATTAGGAAAATGATCCATGGATCATATTTAATGTGTACGAGTCAACCCCGCCTCAATCTGAGGCCCGGTGTGGCCGACACCACTCAAAGTGTCTCTTTTGTTTAAAATGGACGTAATTTTAAGTGAAAAAAACTACTGACATACGCCAAACCAACCAAACGACTACGGATTATGTTGAAACTTTAGGAAAATGATCCATGGGTCATATATGACATGTACGAGTCAACCCTGCCTCAATCCGAGCCGCGGTGTGGCCGGGACCACTCAAACTGTCTCTCTTTTGTTCAAAATGGACTAAATTGTAAGTGAAATCAACAACTGACATAAGAGAAACCTACCAAATGCCTTCGGATTCTGTTGAAACTTTAGGAAAATTATTCATTGGTTATATGTGATGTGTACGAGTCAACCCCTCCTCAATCCGAGGCGCCGTGTGGATGGGACCACCCAAAATGCCTCTCTTTTGTTCAAAATGGACAATATTTTACGTACATACTCCAAACCAATCAAACAGATTCTGATTATGTTGAAAATTTAGAAAAATGATCCATGGCTCATATGTGACGTGTACGAGTCAACCTCACCTCAATCCGAGGCCCGGTGTGGCCAAAACCACTCAAAGTGCCTCTCTTTTGTTTAAAATGAACCTAATTTTTAGTGAAAACAACAACTGACATAAGCCAAACCAAACAAACACCTTCATATTCTATTGAAACTTTAGTAAAATTATCCATGGGTCATATAGGACATGTACGAGTCAACCCTGCCTCAATCCGAGCCACGGTGTGGCTGTGACCACTCAAACTATCTCTCTTTTGTTGAAAATGGACTAAATTGTAAGTGAAATCAACAACTGTCATACGGGAAATCAACCCAAAGCCTTTGGATTCTATTGAAACTTTAGGAAAACGATCCATGGGTCATATTTGATGTGTATGAGTCAATCCTGCCTCAATCCGAGGTGTGGTGTGGCCGACACCACCCAAACTGTCTCTCTTATGTTAAAAATGGACAATATTTTTGCGTACATATGATAAACCGATCAAACAGATTATGATTGTGTTGAAACTTTAGGACAATGATACATGGATCATATGTGAAGTGTACGAGTAAACCCCGCCTCAATCCTAGGCCCGGTGTGGCTGACACCACTCGAAGTGCCTCTCTTTTGTTTAAAAGGGAGTTAATTTTAAGTGAAAACAACAACTGACATAAGCCAAACCGACCAAACGCCTTCGGATTCTGTTGAAACTTTAGGAAAACGATCCATGGGACATATGTGACATGTACGAGTCAAACCTTCCTAAATCCGAGCTGCGGTGTGGCTGGGACCACTCAAACTGTCTCTCTTTTGTTGAAAATGGACATAATTTTAAGTGAAAACAAAAATTGACATAATCCAAACAAACCAAACGACTTCCGATTCTATTAAAACTTTATGAAAACGATCCATGGCTCATATGTGACGTGTACGAGTCAAACCCACCTCAATCCGAGCCATGGTGTGACTGGGACCACTCAAACTGTCTCTCTTTTGTTCAAAATGGACTAAATTGTATGTGAAATCAACAACTGACATATGGGAAACTGACCAAACGCCTTCGGATTATGTTTATAGTTTAGGAAAATGATCCATGGGTCATATTTGATGTGTACGATTCAACCCCACCTCAATCTGAGATGCCGTGTAGCCGGGACCACCCAAAATGCCTCTCTTTTGTTCAAAATGGACAATATTTTATGTACATATTCCAAAAATGAGCAAACAGATTCTGATTGTGTTGAATCTTTATGAAAATGATCCATGGCTCATATGTGACGTGTACGAGTCAACCCAACCTCAATCCGAGGCCTGGTGTGGCCAACACCACTCAAAGTGCCTCTGTTTTGTTTAAAATGGACTTAATTTTAAGTGAAAACAACAACTGACATACGCCAAACCAACCAAACGCCTACGGATTCCGTTGAAACTTTATGACAACAATCCATGGGTTTTATGTGACATTTATGAGTCAACCCCACTATAATCCGAGCCGCGGTGTGACCTGGACCACTCGAACTGTCTCTCTTTTGTTTAAAATGGACTAAATTGTAAGTGAAATCAACCAATGACATACGGGAAACCGACCAAATGCCTTCGGATTCTGTTGAAACTTTAGGAAAATGATCCATGGGTCATATGAGACGTGTATGAGTCAACCTCGCCTCAATCCGAGGCACCGTGGGGCCGAGACCACCCAAACTGCCTCTCTTTTGTTCCAAATGGACAATATTTTATGTACAAACACCAAACCGATCAAACAAATTATAATTGTGTTGAAACATTAGGAAAATTATCCATGGGTCATATATGACATGTACGATTCAACCTCGCCTCAATCCGAGGCCCGGTGTGGCCGACACCACTCAAAGTGCCTCTTTTTTTTAAAATGTACTTAATTTTAAGTGAAAACAACAACTATCATACGAAAAACTAACCAAACGCCTACGGATTATGTTGAAACTTTAGGAAAAAGATCCATGGGTCATATGTGACGTGTATGAGTAAACCCTGCCTCAATCTGAGCCGCGGTGTGGCTGGAACCACAAAAACTGTTTCTCTTTTGTTGAAAATGGACTAAATTGTAAGTGAAATCAACAACTGTCATACGGGAAACTGACCAAACGCCTTCCGATTATATTGAAACATTAGGAAAACGATCCATGGGTCATATGTGATATGTATGAGTCAATCCCGCCTCAATCCGAGGTGCGGTGTGGCCGACACCACCCAAACTGTCTCTCTTATGTTAAAAATGGACAATATTTTATGCACATACGCCAAACCGATCAAACAGGTTCTGATTGTGTTGAAACATTAGTAAAACGATCCATGGCTCATATGTGATGTGTAAGAGTCAACCCTGACTCAATATGAGGCCCGGTGTGGCCGAAACCACTCAAAGTGTCTCTCTTTTGTTTAAAATGGACTTAATTTTAAGTGAAAACAACAACTGACATACGCCAAACCAACCAAACGCCTACGGATTCTGTTGAAACTTTAGGAAAATGATCCATGGGTCATATGTGACATGTACGAGTCAACCCTTCCTCAATCCGAGCCACGGTGTGGCCGGGACCACTCAAACTGTCTCTCTTTTTTTCAAAATGGACTAAATTGTAAGTGAAATCAACAACTGACATAAGAGAAACCTACCAAATTCTTTCGGATTCTGTTGAAACTTTAGGAAAACGATTCATTGGTCATATGTGATGTGTACGAGTCAACCATTCCTCAATCCAAGGTTCCATGTGGATGGGACCACCCAAAATTCCTCTCTTTTGTTCAAAATGGACAATATTTTATGTACATACGCCAAACCGATCAAACGGATTCTGATTATGTTGAAACTTTAGGAAAATGATCCATGGCTCATATGTGACGTGTACGAGTCAACCTCGCCTCAATCCGAGGCACGTTGTAGCACTTATGGAGTCACAAGTGATGAGACTCCTAAGAACATACCTTTTCACCATATATTAGAAAAGTGGTTGTCATATGAAGATTGAAATGGGTGTAAATAATATTTGAGTTATTGAAAATCTTATTCAACTATACTAGATGATTGTTGTCATATGAAGATTCAAATGGGGAATTATTCACCATGACTCTAATCAAATAGGTGGTGTTCTTTTTTGTTGTTTTAAGTTTGTCACTATTTTAAGTGCTGTTTTTTAGGCAGGTGTATGCACTGGAGGGGATACTAGAGGGGATGCTGTGCAAAAATTCTGGAAATACACAATACCAACGGTTTACAACTGTTGGTATACTTTGAGAAAGAATTATACCAACGGTTCAATAAACCATTGGTAAAAAAACTATCCCAACGATTACAAACCGTTGGTATAGTATTTTTTATTGAACATATGCCAACAGTTTCATTGAAACCGTTGGGAAAAAATATACCAAAGGTTGTAAACTGTTGGTATAATATCAAAATCATAGAATTCCCAACGGTTTTAAACCGTTGGGTAAACCTATACCAATGGTTCCACAAGAACTGTTGGCAAATCAATACATAGAGTGGGCTATTCCAACGGTTTAGTTCAAACCATTGGTATAGATCTTTCCCCACGCCTTACTTCCCTACGGTTTGGACAACCATTGGTATAGAATATACCAACAGTTTTATAGCCTATACCAATGGTTTAGAACCATTGGTATATCCTCCATTTCTAGTAGTTTTCATCACTTTACCTAATGCATTCGAGAACTATATAATTCCAGGCGCACCCATCACATCATAAAATTTTCATTATAATGCATTCCAAATTGAACATATATCAATAATGAACATAAAAACACATGGAAAGGAATGGTTTTATACTCATAAGAACACATTCATAAACTATGGGTTCCCAAAATAAAGATGGAATAACAAACTTGATAAAAGAACCATCAAACTTGAGTGAGAAGTAAAAGGTGTATTTTTGAAAGAAGAGTTATTTTGGAAAACATTTTGTTTGACATAAACTCTAGTGGATAACATGTATATATAAGAAAAGGAAATATAATTATGAAAAAATTATTTTTATGGAGTTCCCATACTGAAAATGAAGTGAAAGAGGGAGAACTTGAAGAAAGAAAGTTGGGTTTTAGAATTTCCCCTTACCTTGTATCTGAACGATTTCTTCACATTAATGTACTGTATAATGAAATTATATTAATTATTTATAAATTAAATAAACTTTCATACATGAATATGGTTCATTATGTGTTCTTTAAGTTCTTTTATGTGCCTTTGAATGAGTTATAGAGTTTAAATTCATTGTTTGGGAGTGTTAATGTTTTTAGCTTTTATGAACATTTCACTTCTATTAATGAACAAATGTTTGTTTTAAATTTGGTTGTACATAAAAATTTGTTAATATATAATATTAGTGACATTAAAGATATATAAATGATCATATAATTAATTTGGTTATGTACCTTTAGGAGGAATCATTAGATAAAATTTAATGATGATCATTTTTGGTTAATTTGGGTGATTTTTCACTCACAACGAACTTGTTTTATTTTATCACTTAGTGTCATGTAAATAAGTTAGTTATAGAACATAAAATGGGATAAAAAATAGAATTTAAAATATTTTTTCAACCATTTTATGGTATTATTTATATCCTTTAAGGAGTTTAAGGAAAATGGAAGTGCATCACCAATGATGGAGGTAAATTTACACATAACGGGCAACAATTTCATTTTTATTAACAAAGAGAGGGAGGGAAAAGTATAATGAATAATATTACATTAACATGATATAATAACAGCATATCAATCATAATGTTGTTATAAAGAAATTTTGATAATATAAGTTGAGGATACGATAAGAAAAGATATGAAATTTGAGAGGAAATTGAAAGAAAAGAGAGAGAGAAATTACCTCTTGAATCCTCCTCTTGAGATCCTCCTTAAGGAACCTAGTCTTGGTCTTATGATGAGACCAAACTCTCTTGGATTTGGGGGAGGGTATAAGGAATATTTTTGGTCGTATTTTAGATAAGGGTTGAAGCTTTAGTGGTGTTAAGTAATGAGGGTGTGAATGGTAGTATTTAAAGTGGATGGGAGATGGGTTTTCCTAATATTTTAATCACTAGTTTATTAATTTCCACCAAGATAAGAAATATAGATGATTCAATGGGAAAAAATATTAAATAGGGAATGTGAGTTCTATATTTGGGTTCTTACATCACTCATGATGTCAAGAATAGTGGATTTAAATTATAATGTATTTCTATGATAAATTAATGTATTTTACTATTCACTAAAAAATTCAAGTATTTCAGAAAATTTTTAGAAATTGCCCCTAACAATTTTTTGATATATAGAATCACAAAATGAACTCCGTTATTTAAAATAATGTTCTAAATATGATTAATTTAATTTTTAATTAAAATCATAATTTACTTGAGAAATATAGATTTTAAAATGAAAATTGATTTCATAATGCTTTCAAAAATTACATAATGTATTATAAAATTATTTTAAAACCCAAAGATATAGAATTATTAATTTAAGAAAACATTTTAGGAAAATAATTTTTATTAAATAAATTAATAAATTATATTTAATTATTTATGACTTATGAAAATAGAAATACTTTTACTATGGTCATATTGTCACTTATAGGATGCCTAAATTTTATTTAATCATTCTTGGGTGTGGTTACTATTATTTTTGATGATTTAATATTCATTAGGGTTATATTACTATTCATAATGGTAGGTTACTATTCAATAAAAATTATGTTTGTTCTATTAGACTCAAAAAATCAACTTGAACACAACTGTGTATGTCAGATTTTCAAAATTCAAAACATAGAAGTAACAAAATTATGTTTAATGATCACATAGTATTTAGTATCATGATATGTCGTTGTGCTTCAAAATGTGATTATACTATAAGGCATAATTATAAGAAGGAAATTCCATTGATAAAACTTTGGGTCGTTACATTCTTCCCCACTTATAAAATTTCACCCTCAAAATTTTGTTTTACAAAAATAGGTGAGGGAACTTCTCCTTCATCGCCATTTCTGATTCCTAAGTAGCTTCTCAAAATTATGGTTCCTCCACAACAGTTTAACAAGATGTGTTGTCATGTTGCGTAGGACCTTATATCTTATGTCTCGAATCATTTCTAGATGCTCCTCATAAGAGAGATAATATTCCAACTGAACCACCTTTGAGTTTAGTACATATGAGTGATCTGGTATGTACTTCCTTAGGAGTGATATGTGAAACACATCATGAACTTGAGCCATATTCGGTGGAAGTGAAAGCTGACAGGCCATGACTCCTATACGGTCAAGGATCCCAAAGGGGCCAATGTACCTTGGTATTATCTTCACTTTATTTCCAAACCACATGAATCTATTCCATGGTGATATTCCAAGGAAGAATGTATCTCCAACATCGAACTCCAATCCCATTCTACGGTTCTCAACATTTCTCTTTTTCTGACTCTGAGCAACATTGATATGTTTCTGGATGACTTGAACCTTTTCTATCACATCTTTCACAAGATTAGGTCCAATTAGCTTTCTTTCTCCAACTTCATCCCAACAGGTTGGAGTTCTACATCTCTTTCCATACAAAGATTCACGGGGATCCATCTGAATAATTGAGTGTAAGCTATTTTTGTATGAGAACTCAACCGATGAGAGATCCTGATCCCATCCACCTTTAAATTCTAAAGACTAGATCTTAACATATCTTCAAGAGTTTGAATAGTCCTTTTAGATTAGCCATCAATTTGGGGGTGATAGGCTGTTCTGAAATTTAATTCAGTATGAAAATCATGTTAAAGACTCTTCTAGAATTTAGATTTTAACCTTGGATCATAGTCAGAGAAAATCGATAGTGGAACACCATGCAGTCTCACCAATTCCTTAACATATATCATTGCAAGTTGTTCAAGAGAGATATCTTCTTGAATAGTGATCAAATGGGCATTCTTGGTGAGTTGGTCAACCACAACCCATATCATATTATTTTCCTTTGACATATTTGGGAGACCCATGAAAAAGTCCATAGTGCCATTATTTCATTTCCACATGGGTATAGGAAATGGTTGCATCATCCCTTTGGAATTTTCCACTTTCTTTAACTTTCTGAAATACCAAGCACCTTGAGATATATTCCACAATCTCCTTCTTCATGTTATCCCACCAGAAGTGTTCTTAGAGATCTCAATACATCTTGGTGCTACTAGGATGGATAAAGAATTTTGAGCTATGGTAATTGTCTAATAACTTCTTCTTTATCCCAGGTGATGAAGTCACACAAAGTTGTGTTCCAAACCTAATCACAATATCATAATTGATATATAACTCTTGTTTCTTCCCATCCTTTACTGCATTCACCTTATTTTGTAACTCCAGATCATCCCTTTGTACATCCTCCATCTTTTATTGGATAAATGGTTGCGAAATCATTTGGGAGAGTTAGGATGTATCCCCTTCCCTTATGATTTCCAAATCCATTATTTGAATATCCAAGAAGATATGGTGTTTCTCAATCCATAACATGGATATAGTAGCAGGTTCTTTTCTTGTTATAGCATTAGATACCTTGTTCACATTTCTAGGATGGTATTGAATAGATCAATCATAGTCCTTGATTAGATCTAACCATCTCCTTTGATGCATATTGAACTCGTTTTGGGTGAATATATACTTTAGGCTCTTTTCCTCTGTGTATATGTCACACTTCTCACCATAAAGGTAGTGCCACTATGTTTTCAAGGAAAAAATCACACCTTCCATCTCTAGATCATGTGTTGAGTAGTTCTTCTCATGGATATTCAACTACCGTGAGGCGTAGGCTGTCACATTATCATTTTACATGAGTAGGAAACCAAAGAATTACATTTAAGCATCACTGTATATCAAAAAACTTTATACACTTTTTGGTAGTGTGGGTACATGTGTAGTGATCAACCTTCTCTTTATCTCCTTGAAGCTTCCCTCATATTCGTCCATCCAGACACACTTTACCCCTTTCCTTATTAACTTTGTTAACAGGCTTGACAATCTTGAGAAATTTATCACAAAATGTTATTAGAACCTAGATAATCCATAAAAAATATAGATTTATGTTACACTAGAGGGTCTGGGCCATTCCTCAATTGCCTTTGTTTTTGAAGGGTCCACCAAAATTCCCTCACTTGTGATTTCATGTCCCAAGAATGTGATTTTCTTTATCCAAAATTCACAATTTCTGAACTTGGCATACAACTTATCCTTTCTCAATGTCTCCAACACAAGTATTAGATATTCTTTATGTTCCTCCTTGATCTTGGAGTAGATGAGAATATCATTGATAAACACTACCACAAATTTTTCTAAGTAATGTCTAATGACTCTATTCATCAAATCCAAGAATATTTTTGGGGAATTAGTAAGTCCGAAGGGAATTACTAGAAACTCATAGTGCCCATACCTTGTATGGAAGGAAGTCTTCTGAATAACTTCCTTCTTTACATTTAGCTGATGATATCCAGAATGAAGATCCAACTTTGAGAAGTATTAAGATCCTTTTAGTTGATCAAATAAGTCATATATCCTTGGAAAAAGATAATTGTTCTTTATAGTGATATTTTTGAGTTACCTATAATCGATACATAGCCGCATTGATCCATCCTTCTTCTTTACAAAGAGAACTGGGGAACCCCAAGGTGATGCACTAGGGCACATGAAACCTTTGTGAAAATGATCTTGCAGATGCTTCTTTAACTCCTCAAGTTTGATAGGATCCATACTATAGGGACACTTTGAGATAAGAGTAGCTCTGGGTATGAGTTCTATTGAGAAATCTACCTCATGATCTGGGGGAAGTTTGGGTAAATATTCGAGAATACATCACCATATTCCCTCATGATGTGTATTTACAAAAGGTTGATACATTACTTTGACTCAACCATTTGGGTGAAGTATGCTTCTTCATAGGGTATCAACACCCACACCATTGAAGGGGGTTTTCAAGGGATATTCATGATCTTCCTTGAATTTGTAGTGGAGCATGGGATGGTTCATAAAATGAAAAGATATTTCCTTTTCCCGATAGTTGATATGTGATCTATATAATAAGAGCCAATCCATTCACATTATAGAATTGAATTCCACTAAGGGAAGTATTAAGGGATTCGTTGGAAGAATCTTCCCACATACACCAACAGGAGATGTTTCAAACACTTTGTTTTCAATTATTGCACCAATTGGTATTTTTACAGATATCTCTACTTCAGGGTTTTGGATATTCAATTCTGTAGTTCTAGAAAACTTACAAGATATAATGGAATGCGTTGAACTAGAATCAAATAAGAATTTTTTCCATTATTGAGTGAATAGGAAGTGTACCTTGTATGACTTCATTATCTTTCTCCACTTCTATATTAGTGATGGGATAATACTTCACTTGTTACTTAAGATTTGGTGGCTGCTGACGCTGATTAACCTCAAGGACTCGAGGTTTAGTGCACTGGCTTATATAGTTCCCTTTCTACCAATAGTTGTTACATTGAACCCTGGGTGGGGCTCCCATTTCTTCCACTACATTATTCTTCCTTATCATGTAATTTCAACACTCTTGAGCATGGTGACCTTCTTTACCACACTTTAAGCATTTCCCCATCCTTTTGAGGTGGTTCTTATGATGCAACTGCTCACATTTTTGGCATGTGGGTCGTTGAATTTTCTTCCCACCTTTATCATTAGTTCCTCCGACATTAAAATACATATTTCTTTTCTTATCACCATATCCATGGGACCATTCTCCAAACTCTATCTCCACTTTGATGGCACACCGAACAACTTATTCATGACTCACAAAGTCTTTAATTGCAATATCCTTTCAAAGGTGTGGTTCTAATCCACTAAAGAATCTATCATTTTTTATATAATTGTTGGAAACAAAACCTGAAACGTACCTTGAAAGACTTGTGAAATTCTATACATATGTTGTGAAATATTCACCTTCATTTTACTTGAGCTCTATGAAATTTGTCTCCATCTTCATAAGAAGAGTTTGTGGGAAATACTTGTTAAAAAACATGATCTTAAAGTCATCTCTTCAATTTCGTCACTTGGTGTGGTGTTCTTAATTAAATCCCATAATTTATTGAACTCTCCATCTAGACGATAAATGAATAGTTTCACCATATATATATTAGAATAGTGAAGCATAGAAAAGATCTTCTCCATGGATTTGACCCACTATTCCACAACTAGTAGATCAGAAGACCCACAAATCATCAGTGGTCATTGACACCTAAAACACTAGAAAAATAGTTGCTCCCTCTTAGGTGAAGGAGGATATTCCCCATTATTCTAGTTATTATTCATAACATGATATATTTGGGTAAGAATCACCATGAAGTTTTGGACTCCACTTCTCAAAGCATTGGGGATGTCGTTCAGGCAATCATTGCATTGACCCTCGCATGGGTTGTTGGCCTGGTTTGTTCTGGTTCCCACCATTTTCTAAAATAGAAAAGGTTAGAACAAATCTTAAGTCAATAATTTATGAATAATCAACTTATTAATTTGTAAAATTTTCACTAAAATCATAACTTATGGTATCCTTATGTAATTATTACTGTGTGCATATTTTTACTTAGTCTCATACTAGAAGTTTTATCTGTGGTTCACTAATCCTAATTCCCAAATTAACTAAACCTTGACATTGATACCAACTATAACAACCCAAAATTTTCTTACATTACTATTATATCATTATAATAATAAAAAACATAAAATTATTACACCACAAGGATATAGAGGTTTAATATCTTGGTAAAACTAGGACCAAACATAACATTTACAACATCAATATTAAACATTTATTTAATTACTTATTCTCTAGATTCTTATTGAATATTAACCTATCCTTATTACATGTAGTCACCTGAGGATATACATCAAAAATGGGTGAGCTAAAATTCCATAAAGATGATAAACATGAACAATATAACCATGGATGTGCACAATCATAACATAGGCAAAGGATCATGAACATGAGAGGAAGCATTAATAAAAGGCTTGAAATGTGGAAATGCATAAAAGTGAAACATCATATTTAAGTGGTCAACTACCACACATAGTTGTGAAAAAATCTAGCATCATGTTCAATCATCATTTCATTTTAACTCACGAGGTTCATTACTTTACCCAATGCATTGGAGCACTGCATAATTCTAGGCACACCTATCACATCATATAATTTTAATTATAATGCATGACACATAGAACATATATCAATCATGAACATAAAAAACTATGGAAAGGAATGGGTATTAATTCACAAGAAAACATTCATAAACCATGGGTTCCCAAAATAAAGAGGTAATAACATACTTGATATAAGAACCATCAACCACTACCATAAAACATGGTTTCCATAGAGCCACCCTTTAACAACGCTAAAAAAAGCACTGATAGGGGGTGGGGGCTTTATCAGTGCTAAAATAAGCACTGATAAAGGACACTTTTAACAGAACTAAAAAAGAGATATTAAAAGTTACCGTTTATCAACACTTTTTTTAGGGTTGATAAAGGCACCCCCTTTATCATCGCTTTTTTTAGCACTGTTAAAGGGGCCCCTTTTATCATCTCTTTTTTAGTGGCGCTGATAAAGGGGGGGCTTTATCAGCGGTTTTTTTCCTAGCGTTGATAAAGTGTATATTTCAAAAAAATTATATTTCATAAAAAATATTATATTGACATATAAGTATATTGATATTTATATAAATATAATAAATATTTTTTAAATATGTTTTATATTGATTTTATATGTGGTAGACGCAAAACAGACACCCGAAGTAGAAATTATGGATGTTTGGAGGGATTATGGACCTTTTCATAACTTTAAGAATTTGAAAAGGTGTTATAGTGGTCACCGTAGTGTAGGTCTAGTCGTAAGCATCCATTTGTTATGTGGTTGAGGAAAAATGGACACCCAGAGAAGAAGTTATGGAAAAACAGACACCCAGAGCCAAACTTATGACCGTTCGGAGAGATTTCGGGCATTGAAGAATGTGAGAAGGGGTTCTAGTGGTCACTAGTGTGTGTAACGTTTTGCAAGATTCGATTTGATATATGGTAGAGTCAAAATGGACACTCAGATCTGAAGTTATTTTCTTTTTAAATTTCACAACCCTCGTAGCGCCTAAAAACCTAAGAAACCCGCTACTCACTAAAATAGGAATAACTTATAATCTGGGTGTCTATTTAAGAAAAAAGACCAGTCAAATCAAATATTGTGAAATGAGTGACGAAAAAATCCAATCTAAACCACGAGAAGATCAATGTAACAGAAGATATATAAATTATACCACTCCAAAAAAAACTCCAACTTCAAACAGCCATAACTTTTGCTCCGGGTGTCCATTTGGGCTCTACCACATATCAAATCGAAGGAAGAGAAGAGATATATAAATCTGGTTGACTTAAACCTAGTTAAAGTCTAGTTTGGGAAACCAATATCCCAAAAATCCACTATAAGGCCACCAAAACCCAGTTTCCATATCTGGACCCTTGTCAATTTTTTCTTAAAACAGTCATAACTCTCAATGATTGTGTATGCTTGGCCTATGGAACTTGTTATATCATAGTTCATTCCATGAGATTTGGTTTGACTATTCACAGAGCTAAAACGAACACTCAGATCAGAATTTATGCCTATTTTAGCGACTCTACAGTTTGTTAGGTTTTTCAAGACCCCATTTCTAGCACTTTTGCCTTGTAAGATATTTTTTCAAACAACTGTAACATATGATATAACTATTTGTTCGGCCTGCACCACATATCAAATCAAATATCGTTTGATGATCTTGGATTTGACTAGTCACGAAGCTGGAACAAACTCTTGGATTAGAAGTTTTCGTCGTTACCCTGAGTTTAGGGTTTATTTGACTTTCTAACTATATTTATAGGTTTGAGGGTTTATCCATTTTTTACCCATATAATGTGTATGTGTGTATATATATATTTATATATTTGTGTGCATCTATATTGACAAGATGATATATATTATCAAAATAATCTAAACATATGTATATACATATTAATATATAATATTTGTGAATATATATAAATTTGTATAATTATACATATAGATATACATATAATATATATGTGTGTGTGTGTGCTGTATATATGTATTTATTTATTTATAAATACATATAAAAAGAATATTTTATAATGCATTCAAATTTGATCTTATAAATATATATTAATATACGAATAAATATATTAATATATAAATATAAATATAACTATATATATATTTATTAATATACAGATATATATATATATATATTAATATAACTAAATATAAATATATCAATATATATATATATATATATTCATATGGATATATATATATTAATATTAATAAATAAATAAATATATTAATATAACTATATATATATTAATATAACTATATATATATATATATATTAATATATGAGTAAATATAACTAAATAAATATATAAATAAATAGATATATTAATAAATGAAGAGTAGAAAAATACGGTGGAGTGGTAAAGGCTTAGGGTGTGCAGGAAATAGGTCCCGAGTTCGAATCCAGGGGGAGGCAAGTCGCGCATATGGGTGGAATAACAACAAGCACTGCTAAAGGGGGGTGGGGGCACTGTTAAAGGGTGTGAGTGAGGGTGGTGGCTGGGGGGTGTGTATTGTTGTGGTCAAGGCACTGTTAAAGGGGGGTGGAGGTGTTGTTGAAGCCTCCCCAAATTGAAAAAATATTATTTTTATTATTTTTAATAATTTTGAAACTTTTATCAGTGCTAAAAAAAGCACAGATAAAAGGGGAATTTATGAGCACTTTTTAGAGTTCTAATAAAGAGAACCCCCATTATCTTCCCCTCAATTAAAAACACTTTTTTATCAATATTAATGCCATTTTTTAGCACTCATAATGGTCATATTTTTAGTAGTGAACCTTGAGTGAGAAGTAAAAGGCATGTTTTTGAAGGAAGAGTTCTTTTGGAAAACATTTTGTTTGACATGAAATATAGTGGAAAAATTTTATATCCTTTAAAAGGTAATATAATTATGAAAAAATTATTTTTAAGGAGTACCCATAACAAAAATGGAGTGAAAGAGGGAGAACCCAATGAAAGAAAGTTAGGTTCGAGAATTTCCCCATACCTTGTATCTGAACACTTTTTTCACATTAATGTCTTGTATAATGAAATTATATTCATTAATTAACAATTATAGAACATTTTATACATTGATATGGTTCATTATATTTTCTTTAAGTTCTTTTATTCACCTTTTAATGAGTTATAGGGTTTAAATTATTTGTTTGGGAGTGTTAATTTCCTTAGTTTTTATGAATGTTTCACTTGTATTCATGAACAGATATTCATTTAAGATGTGGTTATACATAAATATTTGTTAATATATTATATTTGTTACATTAAAAAGATATAAATGATATTATAATGTATTTGGTTATGTACCATGATGACGAATCATTAGATAAAATGTAATGTTGATAATTTTTGGTTAATTTGGGTGGTTTTTTTATCACAACGAACCTGTTTTATTTTATCACTTAGTGTCATGTAAATAATCTAGTTCTAGAACATCAAAGGGGATAAAAAATAAAATTTAAAATCTATTTTCAACCATTTTATGGTTTTATTTACAACCTTTAAGTCATTAAAGTAAAATGGAAGTGCATCGCCCATGATGTAGGTAAATTAACACATTATAGGAAACAATTTCATTTTTATTAATAAAGAGAGGGAGGGAGTAGTATAATGAATAATCTTCTATTAACATGATATCATATTAGTATATCAATCGTACTGGATTTATCATAATTTTTTATTAGATAATTTGAGGATAAGAGAATAAAATAAATGAAATTTGAAAGGAAAATGAAAGAAGAGAGAGAGAGAGAAATTACCTCTTGAATCCTCCTCTTGAGATCATCCTTAAGGAACCTAGAAATGGTATTTTGCTGAGAAGAAAAGCTCTTTTACATGGGGGAGGGGATAGAGAATATTTTTTGGTAGAGTTTAGATAAGTATTGAAGCTTGAGAGTTGTGAAGTAATGAGGCTGTGAGGGGTGGTATTTATAGTGAAGGGGAGATGGGTTTTCTTAATATTTTAATCATTACTTTATTAATTTCCTCAAAGATAAAGAATAGTGATGATTCCATGACCAAAAATAGTAAATAGAGAATTTTATTTCTAGATTTGGGTGCTTAAATCACTCATGATGTCCGAAATAGTGGATTTAAATTATAATGTATTTATACGGTAAATTAATGTATTTTACTATTCACCAAAAATTCAAGTATTTTAGAAAAATCTCAAAAATTAACCCTAAAAATTTCTGAAAATGTAGAATCAATAAGTGAACTCCATTTCTGAAAAATAAATTTCCAAATATGATTAATTTAATTTTTAATTAAAATCCTAATTTACTTGAAAGATATTGGTTTTAAAATTAAAACCGATTTTATAATAATTTTAAAAATTACATAAGGTCTTATAAAATTATCTTAAACCCATAATACATAGAATTTATAATTTAATAAAAAATCTTATGAAAATACATTTTCTTTTAAATTAATTAATTAAATATAATTAATTATTTATGACTTATAAAAATACCAACACTTTTACTATGGTCATATTATCACTTATAAGATGTCTAAATTTTATTTAATCATTAATAGGTGAGGTTATTATTATTCTGGATGATTTAATATTAATAAGGGTCATATTAAGATTCAAATGGTAGGTTACTATTCATAAAGGTAGGTTACTATTCACCAAAAAATATGTTTATTCTATTTGACTCCAAAAATCACCTTGAATGAAATTGTGTATGTTAGATTTTTGAAATTCAAAACATATAAGTGACAAAATTATGTTTAATGATTACATAGTATTTAGTATCATGATATTTCATTTTTCTTACTAATGTTATTATACTATAAGGAATAATTATAAGAAGGTAATTTCATTGATAAAACTTTGGGTCGCTATAGTATGTATCTGGATATCTAAAATGTTTTTGTTCCTCCTTTCAATAATACCATTCCACTATAGTTTATAAATAGGATTGGGTTGAGATAGTATCCCAAACACCCTTAACTAATCTATAAACTCTTGGTTAAGATATTTTATGCCACAACTTAGTTGAAATTTCTTTATTTTCTTAAAAATATGATTCTATACTTAATTCCTATATTCCTTAAATTTACTAATGGAATTAAACTTACACCTCATTATGTAGACTTTTCCATATATACTAAAGTTTATAGTAAATGTTATAAAGTAAGATTATCGATCTCTATCTTCTACTAAAAAAGTTCCACACACATATGTATGAACTAATTCAAGGAGCTATATGACCCATTTTTATTTTCCTATGAATAATGATTTAAATGTTTTTCTTTATAAAAAACATGAAATATATCCAAGGGTTTGAGATGAAAAGATTCTAAATACCTTTTTTATTATAATTTTGTCAAATGATTCTCTTTTACATGACTAATCTAGTTATTTCCCAATTGGGTGTGATATGATTCATGTTAACAAGAATCATTATCTATCACCAACACTTGATTTTACTATTATTGTATGTAAAGAATGTTATTTGGATATTTCATCCCATAACATATTCTATCTTTATAAAAGTCATCGCCCTTATTTCCAACCATTAAAAAAATATATCCATGTTTAAACTTGAAAAGAATATTATATTCTAGGTTACACTAGGCACATAATAAAAATCATTTAATACTAAAATAAATCCAATCAACAATGTGAGAAGATAGTATCCTATAACCAGTATAATCAGTCCTTCTATACTGGAAGCCCAAAGATACACCTCACCTATTTTAATATTCTATAATATAATTGATTATCATATTTAGATAGAAACATGAGTACCAAAAGCTATATATAACACCCAATTAATAGAAATTGAAATATTTCACTTGATAAAAAATGCACTTGAATATTCACCCTTATACTTAATAGAGATATTTTTCTTCTTGTAGTGGACTTTCTTTGAATAAGAAAAACAAACTATATCCTACTCGTTAGCCTTCTCCTTGATCTTTCTAATCTTGGAAGGGTAGTGTTAAAGTGACTTAGACTTTGAGTTAGACTTAGATATTTTCACCGATACTTTCCTCTTATTGACCATAAATTCAGAAGGTTTTTTATGATTTATATCTTAATATTCCTATATAATCATATTCAAGAGATATAGGTGAATCTTATCTTTATTACTAATAATTAAATTCACAATAAAATAGGTGAATCTCTAAATAATTTAGGTAAGCATAATGTTTGCACACAATTACTTGGGTAGCTTGAAACCTATCATTTCCAAATGATTAATGTGTCTAATCTTCTTGATTAAATGTGGCCTAGCTGGTGCACCTACTCTATGATTGTATATAAATATTTCCTTAGATATCTTATACCACTATTATTTTTATTTCTTATGATAAATATCATGGAGCAGAGACAAAATGGCATATGCTTCCATGTTATTGTGAAGATTCTAGATCTTACTAGTCATGGATGGTAACATGAGGTACTGGGAATACAATGCATTATCTATGTATTTCTAGAAGATAAAATGGTACTCCTCAATTTCCTACTTAGAGGGATTAACAATAATTGGGGACTCCAACACATAAAACTTATTATCATGGAATAGTATGGTGCATAAGTGACTCTATAACTCTTAGAATATAGTGTCAGTCAGAATATTTTATCTCTCTCTAAAATAAATCAATGTTATCATTTCATGGTCAATTGATTTTATGTTTTTTATATCAAATAAAATTAATTTTTTTACCTTTTCTTGATTCCAAAGTGTGATGTAATAAATTAATTTTATTAGTCTCACAATATTTTATCAAATACTTGTAGCCATAAACATTGGATAAAAAATATCCTATAACTTGGATATTCTAGTAGGAAGGATCCATATACCCATTCTCATAACCTATAATTTATCCTTGAAAATTACTCAAAGATATTTAGATAGCCAGACATTCCAACAACACTAACTCATTATTCCTTGATATCTTGAGTGGACTTGCCTATACAGAAATCCTAAACTCATATTTTCTTAGCCCTTGACTCCAAATTGTGTTAATTAAACTTCTTTTCAATACCCTTAAAACTAATTTTGTTATTTCTACCCATTATCCTTGTTAAGAATCCACAATAATTAAAAATTGGACCTAATTTTCCTTTACTAACACTTTAATTATGGATGCATCTTAACCTAGAATATGGAAGGTGATATTTAACTTAATATTTTATTTTATGTATTTTATTTACATTTATGAGTAAATATTAATTTTTTTATCCTTTAAATTCTAGTTATTATCTTTTTCATTTTACATAATTAGTTAACCATGTATGATAAAATAATTCACACATAATAGTTTATTTTAATTCATCTTAGCATGATTATTATTTTATTTACTTTATGTGACCATGTCTAATTATAAAATAAAACATGAATATTATAAATAAATAAATAACCAAGAATTTATAAATTAAATAAATAAGTGATATAATCATAATATTTTAAACTCCCTTTTGTTTTATGGAGTAGATGATAAAATATCATCTACCTTAGTTGACATAACTCATTAAGCTGATATCTTATCTTGAGTTATAGCATTCCTTTATTAACCTATGTATCTCATAGGTTGATTTCATCTTGTTTAGGTATTTGAAATATCTCCTCCCACATGGATATCCATAATTTAAAAATTCTTATCCACTTATATGTGATGTGATCCAAGGGTTTAGGGATACATAAACAATATTTGGACACTCAAGCCCATACATATTAAAGGTGGAAGAGATTATTTGAAGATCTCCATATTTAATTTAATAATAAATTTATTATAAAACCCCAAAAATAAATAATTAAATTAAATAAAAACCCAAAAAATAAATATGTCATTCAAGATCATTGTTATTAAAAACATGAAACAACTATGAATACTATCTTGGATTCCTTTTAATTCATTCCCTATTAAGATAATTTTTTTGAATTAATAAATTAACAATCTTATTAATTAATTAATTGTCTTATAATAATTATCTAGACAAACAATCTCTAAGATACCCATACTTTTTAATTTTAAATAAAATAAAAAAAATAATCTTAATTTATAATTATTAATAACCCAATGTGTACTGATCGGGTACATGATGTGCATGTTCCTTGTTAGATTAAATTTAGTTTTAAAATTTAATATATACACAACCTTCATTGGAGGTAACATAAAAAGTACCATTATACATCTAATTAAATCCATTTCTAGAGTTTGATACTTACAAGATATGTGACCTATAGTATTTATGGTTCTTTTCCCATATTTTTTACTTACATATAATGTATGAATATATGTATTATTGTGATATAGATGACATGTTCTTTTGTGGGCTAGGAGTTGTAGTCTGTACGACATGAATGGCCACCCCAAAATCCATGAATATATGTGAAATGTACCTCTAGAAATGATATTTAAGTAAACGGTGTATATGAAATCCATATACATTATGTATTTGTAAAATAATATGAAAAATAATTATTAAATGATTTAATTCAGCACATTACCTTGAAAACCACTCATTGTGTATCTAGTATATAAAAATAGTATAAGATGGAATGTATAAATATCTAGACACCATGTAGGATGGTTTTTATTTTATTTATCCCTGTATTCACTCAAATTAAAATCCTATCTAAGCTTGCAACTTGCATGACCGGGCTTGAGTTATACAGTTTGTACAACCAACTATATGCTGTGTAATACATTATAGGCCACCCGAACTACATGCCTAAGGACTCAGAGTGTGTCTCATGTGTTTTAACACATATTAAATGAGTTTTATAACCTGTTGCATTCCATGTAGTTTATGTGATAGAATTTCTATTGGATTAAAGTCAATACATAGTGTGTAATGACACCACATACTTTGAACACACAATTTTCATGTTTTATGAAGAGTTAAAACTATGTGGGGTTACACAATGTGTAAACTGATTAAATTACAAGAACTCTCTATCCAACCATGTTTCAATTATCAGTCAATATATGATTTTTAATTATTCCATGCACTTACCCCTACATGACATGATGCGATTACAATGCCCCATGCCCGTTGGTTGACCGAGGGTACATGATGTGTAATTTTGGTTACATTCTATGTAACCATGTCTTGTAGATAGTATTATTAAACCTCAAGATGGGATATTTTAGGGTTATTTATCTATTATTATATTGTTCTTGGTCATATTAATTAAAATGAAAGCATTATCTCGAGTATTATATTTAAATAATGAAAAACTAGAAATGAAATCTCACTAATAAAACTAAAAATCAATTAACCCAATAATAAATAATATATAAATTATAATGTGACCACTTTGATATCATTTAGAAATTATAGGGTGAAATACAAGTGGGTTGGTGTGATTTCCAATAATGTTTTTTGTTGGTTTCAATGGATAAAATCCAAATAACTTGATGAATAAACCTAAGAATATTCATAGAGAGGATTGTTTTACATTTAATTTATAATCAATTTAAAATAATAATTACCTTTCCTTGATAATTATTAATGTAATTATTAATAAATTCAATATTCACTCTCATAGTATCATCACTGAGGTGAAGAATCCTAACTATAATTACACAAGTAATATCCATTCCGTGAGTCTTCAACCCCCACTCATGATATATCGAGTACTAGTACAGAAATACCAAGCATATTTCATCATTAATTGTTGATCACAAAAAAAATATCATCTATTTTTCTCTCATTCTTGAGAGGGGGAATAATAATTATCCTCTCATTCTTGAGAGAGTTCTTGAGATATTCTCTCTAGGATTTTGAGAGAATTTTATCAAGAGAATCCATTATGCATCAAAAAATCTGCTCTGATAAAAATGAAATAAATTAAATTACATAATTAGGGTTAAATAATTAGTAATTACAAAAAATAACTTTATATAATTGTTTATTCTATGAAAAACCATTATAAAATAATATTAATATTAATATATTCTCATGACATGTGGTAAACTCATGGATTAATATATCCTTTCCATAAAACCCTTTAGCTCATCTTATTAATCCACCTCAACATTTATCGAACCTTTAATAATAAATATTTAAATAAATAAATTTCATTCAATAAAAAAAATATTATATTCACCAATCGTGTGAATAAATATTTATTTTAACTTTCACATAAGAAGATCTAAATTTATATTAAATATTTATTTATTATATATTGAATAATAAACAAGAGATAAAAAAATATTGTATTCACTAACTCATAAATAATATTTATTTAATATTAAACTCAAATATTTTCTATACTTGAATAGATAAAATAACTTGAATAGTTATTATTCTCTAAGCTTAGAATAATATGTATTTTTAATATTAATCTCAAATATAATTAAACTGATATTATGGATGCACTTAGTGTGTGATCCTATAGGCCTTTATTTTAAAGAAATTGGATAAAGTTGCCTTAATTACATGATAATCATCTTGAAATACATCAAGACACCCAGAGGTAAAGAAGTTAATGTTTCAATGATAATAACCTCATAAAAATTATTACTATGTAATATAATACCTTTCTATCAATATCACATCAAGAATGTTGTATACTTTGTCATCAACATATATGCTTGATTTATTTTTTTTGAATCATAAAAATAAACTCATAAATGAACTACCAAGATCATAGATTTAATAAAAAGGTTTCATTTCAATCAAAAGTCCATAGATATATTCTTCCATTAACTTGTAAGGGAGAAATACTTTCATGACATATTACATTAATTTCATATCACTTACAAGTCACCTGATATATCTTACCTCCCCACAAGAAATATGCATTCATGATTTTTCAAAATATATCAAATTATGAAATTCATGATATACATTAAAAATAATCTCAAGTATAAGGACTACTACACATTCCTAAAGAGAGTAATATCTAATAAGAAATATAACATGTGGAATTCCTATTGGAGGGTCTGTCTTATTTCCCCCTTCTTGGATATTACCAAGTGATAATTTCATGAGAATCTTATCCTTTCATGAGCCTCAAATACCTAAAAGGAACACACAACATGTTATATGACATTTATTAATATTATACTAATAAAAAATATTAATTTAGTTGGTTCTATAGAACAAACACAAAAAATTGAATGATAAAATCCTTAAGACTTTATCTAAGATGCTCCTTTAATTCTCTAGATATTTTCTTTAGTTTTATGTTGTTGTAGAAGAATAATTTGTTTTACCCCCCATAGTATTAGATATCCCAAAAAAATATTAATTAGTAAATAATATCTGGATTGAGGAACCCAAAGAATAATTCCCACCGCCTCATCTCTTTGCCTTCATACCAATGGAACTACACAACCGTAACGTTATAGCTGAACACATAAATGGAGTTGAAGAAAATTTGAAATATTTAATGTTTGAATTGTTATAAATGAAATTACATGGAAAATTTTTTAGTATAAAATTTTCCATTTTAGCACCATTAAGTCCTACCATGGATGGGATTAGAAAGGAAAATTATGACGTGATGAAGGATGAGTTTTTTATGTATAAAAATAATATTCTATAGTTCCCTTGTGAGTGTGATTTTAATAATAAGGATGTTTATTTTGACTAAGGTCATATTTTTTAAATTTTTTTTTGAGAAAAATAAATTTTTATTTGATTTAAACTGGATAAAAACATTTTAAGATGCTTCTAACTCTCATATTTAGATCCATTTAGGATTATTAAGAGTAATTATTCAAATGAATTTAACAATAAAATTAAAAGTATAAGTGATAAACATTTTTTTTCATGTGTTTTGATTATTTTTATAATAAGAAATAAGTGAGAAATGAAAAAGTGTAGATTTATCTAGAACTTGATCTCTTTTTTCCTCACTTTGATATTCTATTAGAGGATAAATTAGGCTATTTGAAATCAAAATATTTTTTTAATCCCTTGATAATGAAAATTTAATTTATGAAATTTATTGTGGAAATGTGGAACATGAATATTTAGTTGATAATTGAAAGAGCACTGTCCTGGGCGCCCTCAAATGATTAGTGTAATTTGGGGTACTTAGGTGCAGCAGAGTGGCTGACCAAGGTCGTCTCTCAAAGGAGGCAGTGAATTTAACAACTTATTAGAGGTATTTAAAATAAAATAAAATAAAATAGAATAGAATAAAAACACTACTTTAAAGGATTGGGGTTTGTTGTAGTTTATTAATCTAGAAGAAGTTTGCTGGAAGAAGATTGTATAATTTTTTTTGTTTTTAGTTTTGAAATGAATTTCGATTAAAATGACACTACAAGAAAATGTTTTTTTTAGAAATCTATTTAAAAGGAATAATCGATCTAACTCTACCTATTCACTTTATTATTAATCATTATCATGTATATTAAAATTCAATTAATTATGATCCCTTAATTTGTTAAATCCTGAACCCTATGAGAATTAACTTTACCACGAAGATGATGTGAATTTAACCCTAGGCTAACTTCGGAACATGCAATCGCAGCACCCTGCTTTGATTGATGTTCTAAGATTAGCTTATGGTCAGTGGTAAATTAAGGCTCATATCCATTCTGTAAATGAGGATGAATTGTGTTTAGGGATTATATTTGAACTCTAAAAATTTATCCCGTGTGGTCTTGTATTACCGATTAAGATCGCGCTCTCACAATTTACACAAAATCCCAACCTCGCGTGTTTTTGTGTTAATTGTTCAATTGATTGCTTAGTTTCTTACAATTTAAAAACAGAATTCATGGATCATATTAAATGAATTACATTATCTCAATGATTCAAAATAATTAAATTAAGAGGGTAGAAGATAAATCTATTACTAAAAGACTACTCTTCCATGGGTGGCGTAATCATCATAGAAGCGTTTTGCATGTGCAAAGGTTTATAATGGGTATAACCCAATAACGCTTCTACTCAAGAATTCCAGCCCAAAGAGGAAGATTAAGAGAAGAAGAAATTTAAACAAAACAGAAGAAAAGAGAAGAAATAAAAGAATAACAAAGAAGTTTATTACACAAATGAAAACATTACAAAATGAAGAAGAGAAGGAGGCTTCGATGAGGGGATCCTTGCTTCAAGAGCTACCCCTCTTACAATGGTTGGAGAATTTGGGTGAAACAATTATCCTCTGCCTCCAATCTCCCAATGCACGTCCCGAACCCTCCAAATGGGAAAAACTCCAATTTATAGAGGGGAGGGGAGGAGAGGTTACAAGTGGTTTCAAGTGTGAATGTGAAAATTCGGCCAAATATTTTAATGACAATTGAACTGCCCATTTGACCACAAAACGCGTGCATTGGCCGGCCATCCAGAAGGATAAAATGTGAGGATATGGGTTCTATATCTCCTCTCCAAATTTGGGCTCAATACAAGCCCATATGTAGGAGTTATGGCCGAAATACAGAAGCTTATCCATTCTGGAGAGTCCAGCCCAACTTTGACTTTATGGCCCAATTACCTCATTAAAATGCATTCTTTTGATCTAGTGTCCTGAATAAAAGTTGTAGATAATTAAGTTATTAACACTGTTACAAAATCTAAAATTCCAATAATAAATATAAAAATATTTATATTCGAAATAATACAGTGCACTATTAAGGGTAAAACTGGAATTTTCACCAAATTTTCAAATGAATGATCAAATCCCAAATATTTTATAAATAAACATATTTAACACAATGTGAGGAAATTATATCATTTATTATCCATAAAATATTCAAAAAAATAGTGTTTTATCAACTCCCCCACACTTACCCTTTTGCACACCTGGGCAAAACCTCATATCAAGTAAACATCAATATCAAATCAAAACCAATTTTAAAACACATATCCTTAAGATCAATCAATTTCACACCAAGAATCAAAAGATATAATGACTCATAAAAAACCTTATTTCAAGTTCTCCATTTATATCATTCAATATATTTCCACTTCATTTATCCGCCCATGCACAAAACACTTACCTTGGTTGAATTTTCTCTCATCACTCAAATATCAATTTTTTTTGCAATGTCTTTCTCATCCAAACTCATACAAGGGTCACCATAGGCTTGATAGATTCCTACATCGCTACCTGATGTGAGTCAAGGACATATGTTTATCATGAGGACTTTTCAGGGTTGTTCTGTGGCTTTCGGTTGGTAGGATTAAGATGTGAAAAACTCTGAGGCTGAATGAGGAGGGCTTGACTCTTTTCAAGAAAAATTGCATTAATATAATTTTCACTTAAATATGGTCTTCTCTTCAATCCCCATAGTATCAATTCAGCTCCATCATCATGAAAAGTCATGAAAGGTTTACACCATTCATCATTTCAGCATAAAAAATGTCAATCTTCTCAAACATGATTTTCTTGAAAGCTCCAGATGGGCACAACTTTCCACCTCAATTAGAAGCTCCAGAAAAGGCACAACTTCACTTGTCATGAAAGATCCAGAAAAGGAACTGCTTTCAATATAATGACTTTCTTTAGCAGCAAACACATCTCTTCAGAATTTAATTTTCCACCCAAATTATCACAGAATGTGGTGGCAAAACCCAAGACAACTTCCCCCACACTTAAGCTCAACTAGATTATGCAATTTCACTTCAAGAGTTGGTTGGATAGGGAAAATTGGATTGTAATGTGGCTAACCTAACAGGATTTTCATGGCTTCTAAGGGCTAAAAGGATTAAATATTCAAGGTAGGCCATTATAAAAAAGGATTCTTTGAAATAGGGGCTTTAATACCAAACAAATGCCTCAATCATTTAAACATAAGTACCTCAAACCCTCAAGTTTTGACAGGAATAGATCAAATTCTGGTTAAATCAAGTATGGTTTGGTTCTCTCAAGAAGTGAGGTGAATGTAAATAATATGAAAATAATGGTTCAGAAGCCTCACAGGAAAGTGATTTCAAATATAAATACAGTGAGATGTGGCATGAGATTCAAAATTCAGTGTACTTTTCATGAAATTACTAAATATTTAAACTTGAAACAAGGTCATTTCAGCATTCATTTAAGCTTAGTTTCAAGGGGTAAATTGTTTCACTTATTGATATGGATTTAAAAATGGTGATGAGAATCATTTTAGCTCAAAATGTTTCAAAAAACACAGAAAATTGTAAAATAAACACACAAAATTTGAAAAACACACAATTTTTTTTTTGAAAAACACGCAATTTTTTTGGTTTTTTTTAAACAGGAAAACAATTGAAATTACTAAACTAAAAGGTTCCCCCCCCCACACTTAAAAATATTGCATTTTCCTCAATATGAACCCGTGAGATGATATATGCACATGAAATGGAGAATTTTTAAAGAGGACAAATAATATAAAAGTGAAAGGGTTAGGAACATCCTGATGTGATCAAGTGATGATGGGGTCATGCAGTGTGATAAAATCCACTGCATCAGTAGGATGTCCCTCAATGTATCTCTTCAAACGTTGCCCATTGACTGTAAAGCTCCTTCCAGTGCCCTCTTGTGTGATCTCCACTGCACCATAAGGAAAAACATTAGACACAATATAAGGACCTAACCATCTGGAACGCAACTTACCAGGCATTAACTTCAGTCGTGAACTATAGAGAAGGACTTTCTCTCCAACATGAAACTCCCTTTGTTGGATCATTTTGTCATGAGATGCTTTTGATCTTTCCTTGTAGAGCCTTGAGTTCTCATATGCTGACAATCGAATCTCCTCAAGCTCTTGAATTTGCAACTTCCTTTGAATTCCAGCTTGGGCCAAATCCATGTTGCATTTCTTTATAGCCCAATATGCCCGATGCTCGACTTCCACGGGGAGATGACACGCTTTCCCAAAAACAATCCGAAATGGGGACATACCAATGGGGGTCTTGTATGCGGTCCTATAAGACCACAATGCATCATCCAAGCGCTTGCTCCAATCCTTCCTATTTGGCTGCACGGTATTCTCCAAGATTTGTTTCAACTCACGATTTGAAACCTCATCCTGGCCATTTGTTTGGGGGTGGTATGGTGTTGATGTTTTGTGTGTCACCCCATACTTTCGAAGGAGGGATGAAAAATTACTATTGCAAAAGTGTGTCCCTTGGTCACTGATGATGGCCTTTGGTACTCCAAACCTGCAAAAAATCTGTGCTTTGACAAAGTCCACAACAACATGAGAATCGTCAGTCCTGGTGGCCTTGGCCTCCACCCATTTACTCACATAATCAACAGCAACCAAAATATACAAAAATCCAAATGAACTAGGAAAAGGACCCATAAAGTCGATGCCCCATACACCAAAAATCTCACAAAATAGTATGGGTTGTTGGGGCATCTCATGTATCCTAGAAATGTTCCCAGTGTGTTGGCAATGAGAGCATGACTTACAAAACAAATGGGCATCATGGAACAAGATAGGCCAATATAATCTAGAGCCCAAAACCTTCCTAGCTGTCCGTTGGGGTCCAAAGTGTCCACCACAAGAAAGTGTATGACAAAAATGAAAAACAGACTCAAACTCATGATCGGTAACACACCTCCTAATGACTTGGTCACTACACATGCGCCAGAGGTAAGGATCATCCCACACATAATAACTAGACTCACTTTTTAAATTTTGGACTTGATGCTTCTTCAAATTTACTGGGATTTCAGAGGCAACAATGTAATTAATAAAATCAGCATACCAAGGATGCTTAACTGAGATGGTATAGAGATGCTCATCGGGGAAAGTGTCCCGAAGTGGTACCTAATCCAAGGTTTCATCCTCTAGTGTGTGAGTAAGCCTACTCATGTGGTCGGCCACCAAGTTTTCTGACCCCTTTTTGTCCTTTATCTCGATGTCAAACTCTTGAAGAAAGAGCATCCAACGGATAAGTCGTGGCTTTGCATCTGGCTTCTTCAGGAGGTACCTCAAAGCTGCATGGTCAGAAAAAACAACTACTTTAGATCCCAATAAATATGAATGGAATTTATCTAAAGAAAATATGACAGCAAGAAACTCCTTTTCCGTGGTTGCGTAGTTTTATTGGGCTGAATCCAATGTCCTTGATGGATAGGTAATCACATGTGAACGTCCTTCCACCCTATGAGATAAGACAGCTCCAACCGCGAAGTTGGAGGCGTCACACATAATATCAAATGGAAGGTCCCACCGTGGGGGCTGTATGATAGGTGGAGTGGTCAGACACTTCTTTAGCTCATCAAAGGAAGTCCTACAAGAATCATCAAACACAAAATCAAAATCTTTTTGAAGTAATCGTGACATAGGAAGAGCGATCTTACTAAAATCATTGATGAAGCACCGATAAAATCCTGCATGCCCTAGGAAAGATCTAACATCATGCACACATTAAGGATAGGGTAGGGATGAAATAATGTCTACCTTAGATCTATCAACCTCTATCCCATGTTTTGACACCACATGCCCTAAGACAATGCCATGATCTACCATGAAATGACACTTTTCAAAGTTCAGGACCAGATTCTTCTCAATAAAACGATTCAACACCTTTCCAAAACTCTTTAGACATTCATCAAATGAGGATCCATACACTGTAAAATCATCCATAAAAACCTCCATGCAGGTTTCAATAAAATCAGAAAAAATACTCACCATGCATCTCTGGAAGGTACCTGGGGTGTTGCAAAGTCCAAATGGCATCCTTCGGTTGGCAAAGGTACCGAATGGGTAGGTGAATGTTGTCTTCTCCTGGTCCTCCGGAGCTATAGGAACCTGAAAATATCCAGAAAATCCATCCATGAAACAATAGTGTGTCTTCCCAGCTAGTCTCTCAAGCATCTGATCAATAAATGGGAGGGGGAAATGGTCCTTGCGAGTGGACTGATTTAGTTTCCTATAATCAATACACACACGCCAACTATTTTGCACCCTCATTGGAACTAACTCATCTTTCTCATTTTTAACAACAGTAACACCAATTTTCTTAGGCATAACCTGAATAGGACTTACCCACTGAGAATCTGAAATGGGAAATATTATACCTGCCTCGAGCAATTTCTCAACTTCCTTTTTAACAACTTCTAGGAGGGTGGGATTGAGTCTCCTTTGTGGTTGTCTCACCAGTTTAGCCCCATCCTCCAAGAGAATCCTATGCATGCAAATGGAGGGGCTAATACCTGATATGTCAGCCAAGGTCCACCCAATCGCCCTGATGTTCTCCCTAAAAATATTCAAAAGATTTTCTTCATGTTCATAAGGGAGACTGTTAGCAATGATAACAGTTAATCTCTCACCATTCAACAAGTATGATTATTTCAGATTTGGTGGTAATGGCTTGAGTTCTAATGAAGGGGGGTGTAGTATGGATGGAGACATTGAAGGAACTGAAATATGTGCACAAAGAGCATCAGTATCAGAATAGACATCATCAAATTCATAGAATAAATCATCAAATCCATCAGCATACTCAACAGCCATTTCATAATCAGAGTGAACATGATCAAAATCAGAATATGAATCCACATAAAAATCAAATCCAAGATAGGATTGTGTATCAGCAACATGTGCGGAAGTGCTCTTAGACATCAAACTCGAACCAATACTCATAATCTCCCTAAGCATAGGATAATCAAATTCTATGGAGTTTTTATTTGGTGGTTCAAAATGGGAGATAACAAAAGCAGAATGGTCCTCAGAGGGGTAATTCATGGAATCTATAACATTAAATATCACAACTTCATCCCCAAATTCCATGGAAAGTGTACCCTCATTGACATTTATGATAGTTTTTGCAGTTTTAAGGAAGGTCCTACCTAAGATAATGGGGGCATGAGAACTTACCTGATCATCCTCCATGTTAAGAACATTGAAATCCACTGGAAAGATCATGTCTCTTACCCGGACAATTACATCCTCAAGGACTCCTGCTGGATATGCCGTAGCTCTATTCGCCAATTGCACCACTACTCTTGTTGGCTTCAACTCAACAACCTACAAGGAAGAGAATACAGAGTGAAGCATCACATTTATGGAAGCACTTAAATCACAAAGTGCATCAGAAAAGTGCAACTCCCCTATGGTGCATGGGATGGTGAATGTCCCTGGATCCTTGCACTTTGTTGGCATTGCTAGAGTTGGTGAAATGAGTGCTGAGACATTCCTTCCAAGGTTGATCCTCTCATTTCCCTTGATCCCTCTTCGATTGGTGCAGAGTTCTTTTAAGAATTTGGCATACCTTGGGATTTTCTCAATGGCTTCAAGTTGAGGAATGTTGATCTCCACACGCTAGAATGTGTCCAAAACCTCCTTTTTCATTGCTTCTTCAGCCATCTTCTTGGTTTGAACAACCCTGTTTGGAAAAGGAAGGGGTTTAGGAGGAACATCATTAATATTTTTCTTACCTTTATCTTTCTCCTTGGATTTCTCATCAGTTGGTTTGGAATGCGGCTTCTCTGGAGTTGAGGTGAATCCCGGTGGAATGGTAGGTACAGATGTATCGTTCATTTGCTTCCCACTTCTCAATGTGATGGAACTAACATTCCCCTTTGGATTTGGAGTGGGTTGGGAAGGTAGATTTCCAGAATTCTTACTCACAAGTTCATGGAGGGCGGTGGAAATCTGGCTCATTTGAGTCTTCAACTCCCTCAGCTCCGAACTTTGACTCTTCAGCTAATTCTGTTAATTAAGAACAATTTGCTTCAAAAGATCATCAGTATTAGAATCTACCTTTGGTGGATGATTCCCTTGTTGCTGACTTGTTGATGTTTGAGCTTCAAATCTCCTTTGGGGTTGTTGGAAACCCTGCTGGTAAGGCGGAGGCTGCAGGAAGTTTTGTTGAAAGGGTGGCCTTTGTTGTTTTCCAAAGCCATACCTCATGTCCAACTGATCTTTCCACCCTTGGTTGTATGTTGGATCAAACTTCTTTTGAGGATATGGTTGTTGTTGTTGCTGCTGAAATGGTCTCCCAGGGAACACTGCTCCACAATCTTCTGTTTTTTGGAGTTGTGGGAAACAGTCAGTTGGGTGGCTTGTCTCAGTGCAAATACCACAAGGCCTTGAAGGAGGGGGTAGAGATGTCTTTTGTGCCAAAGAAATTTTCCTCACCATAGTGGTCAATTCTTCCAACTTAGTATCAATCAAATGACTTTGAAGAGAAGAAGGACTTACCTGATGTAATCCCCTGACATGTGGTGTACCTCTATGACCAAATTTTTGGGAGTTTTGGGCCATCTTGTCGATCAACGCATGTGCAGATACTGGTGTCTTGTCCACTAATGCTCCTCCAGCCGCAGAATCTACCATGCTTCTCTCCATAGGTGTGAGTCCTTAATAGAAGTACTGGATGAGTAATTGCTCACTGATTTGGTGATGTGGGAAGCTTGCACACAACTTCTTGAATCGCTCCCAGTACTCATACATTGACTCCCCTTGGGCTTGTTTGATCCCCGATATCTCCTTTTGAATGGATGTTGTCCTTGATGCTAGAAAAAATCTTTGCAAGAAAAGACATTTCAAATCATTCCAACATGTTACATCTTCAGGTTTCAAATAATACATCCAATCTTTTGCAGCTCCATCAAGTGAGAATGGGAATTATCTTAATTTAATTTAATCTTCAGAAACATTTCTTGGTTTTAAAGTTGAGCAAACCACATTAAATTCCTTAAGGTGTTTTTTGGGATCCTCACAAGATAAACCATGAAACTTTGGAAGAAGGTGAATTAATCCATATTTCAATTCAAAGTCCGATTCAAGATTTGGGTATGCAATACAATTTGGTTGATAGTTAATATTAGGTGCAGCCAATTCTCGAATGGTTCTATTAAGTTCATTTCCATTATTTCCAGCCATTGGTTCCTCTTTTATGTTTGAATTTGAATTTCTTCCAATTTCAATGTTTCCAGAAGAGAGGAATTCACCAACTGGTTGAATATTGAAACTTCCCGTAGATTGAGAATGTCTGATTCGTGCCCTAAGGCTACGTTCAATATCAGGGTCAATATCTAAGAGATCTTCGGGATTGGTTCGTGTCATAGATTAAATAAAAGTGAAAAGAAATAAAGTGGACCATAGTAAAATAAAAATGAGAAGTTTGAGTTGATGGTCCAAAAAGAAGTAGAAGAAAATAAAAGAAGAAGAAGAAAAATCAGATTGGGTAAAGAAGGAAGAAAGAAGAGACGAATAGAATAAAATGTAAAATAAAATAAATACCTCTAATTGGTTGAAATAATTACTTGCCTCCCCGGCAACGGAGCCTATTTGAAAGAGCGCTGTCATGGGCGCCCTCAAATGATTAGTGTAATTTGGGGTACTTAGGTGCACCAGAGTGGCTGACCAAGGTCGTCTCTCAAAGGAGGCAGTGAATTTAACAACTTATTAGAGGTATTCTAAAAAAAATAAAATAGAATAGAATAGAATAAAAACACTACTTTAAAGGATTGGGGTTTTTTGTAGTTTATTAATCTAGAAGAAGTTTTCTGGAAGAAGATTGTATAATGTTTTTTGTTTTTAGTTTTGAAATGAATTTCGATTAAAATGACACTACAAGAAAATGTTTTTTTAGAAATCTATTTAAAAAGTGTAATCGATCTAACTCTACCTCTTCAATTTATTATTAATCATTATCATGTATATTAAAATTCACTTAATTATGATCCCTTAATTTGTTAAATCCCTAACCCTACGATAATTAACTTTACCACGAAGATGATGTGAATTTAACCCTAGGCTAACTTCGGAACATGAAATCGCAGCACCCTGCTTTGATTGATGTTCTAAGATTAGCTTATGGTCAGTGGTAAATTAATGCTCATATCAATTCTGGAAATGAGGATGAATTGTGTTTAGGGATTATATTTTAACTCTACAAATTTATCCCTTGTGGTCTTGTATTACCGATTAAAATCGCGCTCTCACAATTTACACAAAATCTCGACCTCGCGTATTTTTGTGTTAATTGTTCAATTGATTGCTTAGTTTCTTACAATTTAAAAACATAATTCATGGATCATATTAAATGAATTACAGTAGCTCAATGATTCAAAATAATTAAATGAAGAGTGTAGAAGATAGATCGATTACTAAAAGACTACCCTTCCATGGGTGGCGTAATCATCGTAGAAGCGTTTTGCATGTGCAAAGGTTTATAATGGGTATAACCCAATAACGCTTCTACTCAAAAATTCCAGCCCAAAGAGGAAGATTAATAGAAGAAGAAATTCAAAAAAAAAACAGAAGAAAATAGAATAAATAAAAGAATAACAAAGAAGTTTATTACACAAATGAAAACATTACAAAATGAAGAAGAGAAGGAGGCTTCGATGAGGGGATCCTTGCTTCAAGAGCTACCCCTATTACAATGGTTGGAGAATTTGGGTGAAAGAAATTCTCCTCTTCCTCCAATCTCCCAATGCACGTCCCAACCCCTAAAAATGAGAAAAACTCCAATTTATAGAGGGGAGGGGAGGAGAGGTTACAAGTGGTTTCAAGTGTGAATGTGGAAATTCGACCAAATATTTTAATGAAAATTTCACCACCCATTTGACCACGAAAACGCGTGAATTGGCTGGCCTTCCAGAAGGATAAAATGTGAGGAGATGGGTTCTCTATCTCCTCTCCAGATTTGGGCTCACTACAAGCCCATATGTAGGAGTTATGGCCGAAATATAGAAGCTTATCCATTCTGGAGAGTCCAGCCCAGCTTTGACTGTATGGCCCAATTAATCCATTAAAATGCATTCTTTTGATCTAGTGTCCTGAATACAAGTTGTAGATAATTAAGTTAGTAACACTGTTACAAAATCTAAAATTCCAATAATAAATATAAAAATATTTATATTCGAAATAATACAGTGCACTATTAAGGGTAAAACTGGAATTTTCACCAAATTTTCAAATGAATGATCAAATCCCAAATATTTTATAAATAAACATATTTAACACAATGTGAGGAAATTATATCATTTATTATCAATAAAATATTCAAAAAAATAGTTTTTTATCAACTCCCCCACACTTACCCTTTTGCACACCTGGGCAAAACCTCATATCAAGTAAACATCAATATCAAATCAAAACCAATTTTAAAACATATATCCTTAAGATCAATAAATTTCACACCAAGAATCAAAAGATATCATGCCTCATAAAAAACCTTATTTCAAGTTCTCCATTTATATCATTCAATATATTTCCACTTCATTTATCCACCCATGCACAAAACACTTACCTCGCTTGAATTTTCTCTCATCACTCAAATATCAATTTTTTTTGAAATGACTTTCTCATCCAAACTAATACAAGGGTCACCATAGGCTTGATAGATTCCTACATCGCTAACCGATGTGAGTCAAGGACATATGTTTATCATGAAGACTTTTCAGGGTTGTTCTGTGGATTTCGGTTGGTAGGATTAAGATGTGAAAAACTCTGAGGCTGAATGAGGAGGGCTTGGCTCTTTTGAAGCAAAATTGCATTAATCTAATTTTCACTTAAATATGGTCTTCTCTTCAATCCCCATAGTATCAATTCAGCTCCATCATCATGAAAAGTCATGAAAGGTTTACACCATTCATCATTTCAGCATAAAAAATGTCAATCTTCTCAAACATGATTTTCTTGAAAGCTCCAGATGGGCACATCTTTCCACCTCAATTAGAAGCTCCAGAAAAGGCACAACTTCACTTGTCATGAAAGCTCCAGAAAAGGCATAGCTTTCAATATAATGACTTTCTTTAGCAGCAAACACATCTCTTCAGAATTTAATTTTCCACCCAAAGTATCACAGAATGTGGTGGCAAAACCCAAGACAACTTCCCCCACACTTAAGCTCAACTAGATTATGCAATTTCACTTCAAGAGTTGGTTGGATAGGGAAAATTGGATTTTAATGTGGCTAACCTAACAGGCTTTGCATGGCTTCTAAGGCCTAAAAGGATTAAATATTCAAGGCAGGACATTATAAAAAAGGATTCTTTGAAATATGGGCTTTAATACCAAATAAATGCCTCTATCATTTAAACATAAGTACCTCAAACCCTCATGTTTTGACAGGAATAGATCAAATTCTGGTTAAATCAAGTATGGTTTGGCTCTCTGAAGAAGTGAGGTGAATGTAAAGAATATGAAAATAATGGTTCAGAAGCCTCACAAGAAAGTGATTTCAAATATAAAGACAGTGAGATGTGGCATGAGATTCAAAATTCAGTGTACTTTTCATGAAATTACTAAATATTTGAACTTGAAACAAGGTCATTTCAGCATTCATTTAAGCTTAGTTTCAAGGGGTAAATTGTTTCACTTGTTGATATGGATTTAAAAATGGTGATGAGAATCATTTTAGCTCAAAATGTTTCAAAAACACAGAAAATTGTAAAATAAACACACAAAATTTGAAAAAAACATAAATTTTTTTTGAAAAACACGCAATTTTTTTTGGTTTTTTTTAAATAGGAAAACAATTGAAATTACTAATCTAAAAGGCTCCCTAACCCACACTTAAAATATTGAATTGTCCTCAATGTGAACCCGTGAGATGATATATGCACATGAAATGCAGAATTTTTAAATAGGACAAATAATATAAAAGTGAAAGGGTTAGGAACAGCCTGATGTGATCAAGTGATGATGGGGTCATGCAGTGTGATAAAATCCACTGCATCAGTAGGATGTACCTCAATATATCTCTTCAAACGTTGCCCATTGACTGTAAAGCTCCTTCCAGTGCCCTCTTGTGTGATCTCCACTGCACCATAAGGAAAAACATTAGACACAATATAAGGACCTAACCATCTGGAACGCAACTTACCAGGCATCAACTTCAGTCATGAACTATAGAGAAGGACTTTCTCTCCAACATGAAACTCCCTTTGTTGGATCATTTTGTCATGAGATTTTTTTGATCTTTCCTTGTAGAGCCTTGAGTTCTCATATGATGACAATCGAATCTCCTCAAGCTCTTGAATTTGCAACTTCCTTTGAATTCCAGCTTGGGCCAAATCCATGTTGCATTTCTTTATAGCCCAATATGCCCGATGCTCGACTTCCACGAGGAGATGACACGCTTTCCCAAAAACAATACGAAATGGGGACATACCAATGGGGGTCTCGTATGCGGTCCTATAAGCCCACAATGCATCATCCAAGCGCTTGCTCCAATCCTTCCTATTTGGCTGCACGGTTTTCTCCAAGATTTGTTTCAACTCACGATTTGAAACCTCAGCCTGGCCATTTTTTTGGGGGTGGTATGGTGTTGATGTTTTGTGAGTCACCCCATACTTTCGAAGGAGGGAAGCAAAATTCCTATTGTAATAGTGTGTCCCTTGGTCACTGATGATGGCCTTTGGTACTCCAAACCTGCAAAAAATCTGTTCTTTGACAAAGTCCACAACAACATGAGAATCGTCAGTCCTGGTGGCCTTGGCCTCCACCCATTTACTCACATAATCAACAGCAAACAAAATATACAAAAATCCAAATGAACTAGGAAAAGGACCCATAAAGTCAATTCCCATACATCAAAAATCTCACAAAATAGTATGGGTTGTTGGGTCATCTCATGTCTCCTAGAAATGTTCCCAGTGTGTTGGCAACGAGAGAATGACTTACAAAACAAATGGGCATCATGGAACAAGCTAGGCCAATATAATCCAGAGTCCAAAAGCTTCCTAGCTGTCCGTTGGGGTCCAAAGTGTCCACCACAAGCAAGTGTATGACAGAAATGCAAAACAGACTCAAACTCATGATCAGGAACACACCTCCTAATGACTTGGTCACTACACATGCGCCAGAGGTAAGGATCATCCCACACATAATACCTAGACTCACTTTTTAATTTTTGGACTTGATGCTTCTTCAAATTTACTAGGATTTCAGAGGAAACAATGTAATTAACTAAATCCGCATACCAAGGATGCTTACCTGAGATGGTATAGAGATGCTCATCGGGGAAAGTGTCCCGAAGTGGTACCTGATCCAAGGTGTCATACTCTAGTGTGTGAGTAAGCCTACTCATGTGGTCTGCTACCAAGTTTTCTGACCCCTTTTTGTCCTTTCTCTCGATGTCAAACTCTTGAAGAAGGAGCATCCAATGGATAAGTCGTGGCTTTGCATCTCGCTTCTTCAGGAGGTACCTCAAAGATGCATGGTCAGAAAAAACAACTACTTTAGATCTCAATAAATATGAACGGAATTTATCTAAAGCAAATATGACAGCAAGAAACTCCTTTTCCGTGGTTGTGTAGTTTGATTGGGCTGAATCCAATGTCCTTGATGCATAGGCAATCACATGTGAACGTCCTTCCACCCTCTGAGATAAGACAGCTCCAACCGCGAAGTTGGAGGCGTCACACATAAGCTCAAATGGAAGGTCCCATCGTGGGGGCTCTACGATTGGTGGAGTGGCCAGACACTTCTTTAGATCATGAAAGGAAGTCCTACAAGAATCATCAAACACAAAATCAGAATCTTTTTGAAGTAATCGTGACATAGGAAGAGCGATCTTACTAAAATCTTTGATGAAACGCCGATAAAATTCTGCATGCCCTAGGAAAGATCTAACATCACGCACACATGAAGGATAGGGTAGGGTTGAAATAATGTCTACCTTAGATCTATCAACCTCTATCCCATGTTTTGACACCACATGCCCTAATACAATGCCATGCTCTACCATGAAATGACACTTTTCAAAGTTCAGGACCAGATTCTTCTCAATACAATGATTCAACACCTTTCCCAAACTCTTTAGACATTCATCAAATGAGGATCCATACACAGTAAAATCATCCACAAAAACCTCCATGCAGGTCTCAATAAAATCAGAAAAAATACTCACCATGCATCTCTAGAAGGTACCTGGGGCATTGCAAAGTCCAAATGGCATCCTTCGGTAGGCAAAGGTACCGAATGGGCAGGTGAATGTCGTCTTCTCCTGGTCCTCCGGAGCTATAGGAACCTGAAAATATCCAGAAAAGCCATCCAAGAAACAATAGTGTGTCTTCCCAGCTAGTCTCTCAAGCATCTGATCAATAAATGGGAGGGGGAAATGGTCCTTGCGAGTGGACTGATTTAGTTTCCTATAATCAATACACACACGCCAACTATTTTGCACCCTCATTGGAACTAACTCATCTTTCTCATTTTTAACAACAGTAACACCACTTTTCTTAGGCACAACCTGAATAGGACTTACCCACTGAGAATCTGAAATGGGAAATATTATACCTGCCTCGAGAAATTTCTCAACTTCCTTTTTAACAACTTCCAGGAGGGTGGGATTGAGTCTCCTTTGTGGTTGTCTCACCGGTTTACCCCATCCTCCAAGAGAATCCTATGCATGCAAATGGAGGGGCTAATACCTGATATGTCAGCCAAGGTCCACCCAATCACCCTGATGTTCTCCCTCAAAATATTCAAAAGCTTTTCTTCATGTTCAAAATGGAGATTGTTAGCAATGATAATAGGTAATATCTCACCATTCAACAAGTATGAGTATTTCAGATTTGGTGGCAATGGCTTCAGTTCTAATGAAGGGGGGTGTAGTATGGATGGAGACATTGAAGGAACTGAAATATGTGCACAAAGAGCATCAGTATCAGAATAGACATCATCAAAATCATAGAATAAATCATCAAATCCATTAGCATACTCAACAGCCATTTCATAATCAGAGTGAACATGATCAAAATCAGAATATGAATCCACATCAAAATCAAATCCAAGATAGGATTGTGTATCAGCAACATGTGCGGAAGTGCTCATAGACATCAAACTCAAACCAATACTCATAATTTCCCTAAGCATAGGACAATCAAATTATATGGAGTTTTTATTTGGTGGTTCAGAATGGGAGATAACAAAAGCAGAATGGTCCTCAGAGGGGTACTTCATGGAATCCATAACATTAAATATCACAACTTCATCCCCAAATTCCATGGAAAGTGTACCCTCATTGACATTTAAGATAGTTTTTTCAGTTTTGAGGAAGGTCCTACCTAAGATAATGGGGGCATGAGAACTTACCTGATCATCCTCCATGTTAAGAACATAGAAATCCACTGGAAAGATCATGTCTCTTACCCAGAAAAGTACATCCCCAAGGACTCCTGCTGGATATGTGGTAGCTCTATTCTCCAATTGCACCACTACTCTTGTTGGCTTGAACTCACCAACCTGCAAGGAAGAGAATACAGAGTGAGGCATCACATTTATGGAAGCACCTAAATCACAAAGTGCATCAGAAAAGTGCAACTCCCCTATGGTGCATGGGATGGTGAATGTCCCTGGATCCTTGCACTTTGTTGGCATTGCTAGAGTTGGTGAAATGAGTGCTGAGACATTCCTTCCAAGGTTGATCCTCTCATTTCCCTTGAGCCCTCTTCGATTGGCGCAGAGTTCTTTTCAGAATTTGGCATACCTTGGGATTTGCTTAATGGCTTCAAGTAGAGGAATGTTGATCTCCACACGCTTGAATGTGTCCAAAACCTCCTTTTGCATTGCTTCTTCAGCCATCTTATTGGTTTGAAAAACCCTGTTTGGAAAAGGAAGGGGTTTAGGAGGAACATCATCAATATTTTTCTTACCTTTATCTTTCTCCTTGGATTTCTCATCAGTTGGTTTGGAATGCAGCTTCTATGGAGTTGAGGTGAATCCCGGTGGAATGGTAGGTACAGATGTATCGTTCATTTGCTTCCCACTTCTCAATGTGATGGAACTAACATTCCCCTTTGGATTTGGAGTGGGTTGGGAAGGTAGATTTCCATAATTCTTACTCACAAGTTCATGGAGGGCGGTGGCAATCTGGATCATTTGAGTCTTCAACTCCCTCAGCTCCGAACTTTGACTCTTCAGCTCATTCTATTGATTAAGAACAATTTGCTTCAAAAGATCATCAGTATTAGAATCTACCTTTGGTGGATGATTCCCTTGTTGCTGACTTGTTGATGTTTGAGCTTCAAATCTCCTTTGGGGTTGTTGGAAACCCTACTGGTAAGGTGGAGGCTGCTGGAAGTTTTGTTGAAAGGGTGACCTTTGTTGTTGTCTAGAGCCATACCTCATGTCCGACTGATCTTTCCACCCGTGGTTGTATGTTGGATCAAACTTCTTTTGGGGATATGGTTGTTGTTGTTGCTGCTGAAATGGTCTCCCAGGGAACACTGCTGCACAATCTTCTATTTCTTGGAGTTGTGGGCAACAGTCAGTTGGGTGGCTTGTCTCAGTGCAAATACCACAAGGCCTTGAAGGAGGGGGTAGAGATGTCTTTTGTGAAAAAGCAATTTTCCTCACCATAGTGGTCAATTATTCCAACTTAGTATCAATCAAATGACTTTCAAATGAAGAAGGACTTACCTGATGCACTCCCATGACATGTGGTGTACCTTTATCACCAAATTGTTGGGAGTTTTGGGCCATCTTGTCGATCAACGCACATGCAGCTACTGGTGTCTTATCCACCAATGCTCCTCCAGCCGCAGCATCTACCATGCTTCTCTCCATAGGTGTGAGTCCTTCATAGAAGTACTGGATGAGTAATTGCTCACTGATTTGGTGATGTGGGTAGCTTGCACACAACTTCTTGAATCGCTCCCAGTACTCATACATTGAATCCCCTTGGGCTTTCTTGATCCCCGATATCTCCTTTCGAATGGATGTTGTCCTTGATGCTGGAAAAAATCTTTGCAAGAAAATACATTTCAAATCATTCCAACATGTTGCATCTTCAGGTTGAAAATAATACATCCAATCATTTGCAGCTCCATCAAGTGAGAATGGGAATGCTCTTAATTTAATTTGATCTTCAGAAACATTTATTGGTTTTAAAGTTGAGAAAACCACACTAAATTCCTTAAGGTGTTTGTTGGGATCCTCACCAGATAAGCCATGAAACTTTGGAATAAGGTGAATTAATCCAGATTTCAATTCAAAGTCCGATTCAAGATTTGGGTATGCAATACAATTTGGTTGATAGTTAATATCAGGTGCAGCCAATTCTCGAATGGTTCTATTAAGTTCATTTCCATTATATCCAGCCATTGGTTCCTCTTTTATGTTTGAATTTGAATTGCTTCCAATTTCAATGTTTCCAGAAGAGAGTAATTCACCAACTGGTTGAATATTGAAACTTCCTGTAGATTGAGAATGTCTGATTCGTGCCCTAAGGCTACGTTCAATCTCAGGGTCAAGATCTAAGAGATCTTCGGGATTAGTTCGTGTCATAGATTAAATAAAAATTAAAAGAAAGAAAGTGGACCATAGTAAAAACAATGAGAAGTTTGAGTTGATGGTCCAAAAAGAATTAGAAGAAAATAAAAGAAGAAGAAGAAAAATCAGATTGGGTAAAGAAGGAAGAAAGAAGAGAGGAAGAGAATAAAATGTAAAATAAAATAAATACCTCTAATTGGTTGAAATAATTACTTGCCTCCCCAGCAACGGCGCCAATTTGAAAGAGCGCTGTCGTGGGCGCCCTCAAATGATTAGTGTAATTTGGGATACTTAGGTGCAGCAGAGTGGCTGACCAAGGTCGTCTCTCAAAGGAGGCAATGAATTTAACAACTTATTAGAGGTATTCTAAAAAAAATAAAATAAAATAGAATATAATAAAAACACTACTTTAAAGGATTGGGGTTTGTTGTAGTTTATTAATCTAGAAGAAGTTTTCTGGAAGAAGATTGTATAATTTTTTTTTGTTTTTAGTTTTGAAATGAATTTCGATTAAAATGACACTACAAGAAAAAGTTTTTTTAGAAATCTATTTAAAAGTCGTAATCGATCTAACTCTAGATCTTCACTTTATTATTAATCATTATCATGTATATTAAAATTCACTTAATTATGATCCCTTAATTTGTTAAATCCCGAAACCAACGAGAATTAACTTTACCACGAAGATGATGTGAATTTAACCCTAGGATAACTTCGGAACATGCAATCGCAGCACCCTGCTTTGATTGATGTTCTAAGATTAGCTTATGGTTAGTGGTAAATTAAGGCTCATATCCATTATAGAAATGAGGATGAATTGTGTTTAGGGATTATATTTTAACTGTACAAATTTATCCCGTGTGGTCTTGTATTACCGATTAAGATCGCGCTCTCACAATTTACACAAAATCCCGACCTCGCGTGTTTTTGTGTTAATTGTTCAATTGATTGCTTAGTTTCTTAAAATTTAAAAACAGAATTCATGGATCATATTAAATTAATTACAGTATCTCAATGATTCAAAATAATTAAATGAAGAGGGTAGAAGATAGATCTATTACTAAAAGACTACTCTTCCATGGGTGGCGTAATCATCGTAGAAGCTTTTTGCATGTGCAAAGGTTTATAATGGGTATAACCCAATAATGAATCTACTCAAGAATTCCAGCCCAAAGAGGAAGATTAAGAGAAGAATAAATTTAAACAAAACAGAAGAAAAGAGAATAAATAAAATAATAACAAAGAAGTTTATTACACAAATGAAAACATTACAAAATGAAGAAGAGAAGGAGGCTTCGATGAGGGGATCCTTGCTTCAAGAGCTACCCCTCTTACAATGGTTGGATAATTTTGGTGAAAAAAATTCTCCTCTACCTCCAATCTCCCAATGCACGTCCCGACCCCTCCAAATGAGAAAAACTCCAATTTATAGAGGGGAGGGGAGGAGAGGTTACAAGTGGTTTCAAGTGTGAATGTGGAAATTCGGCCAAATATTTTAATGAAAATTGCACCGCCAATTTGACCACCAAAACGCGTTAATTGGCCAACCTCCAGAAGGATCAAATGTTTGGATATGGGTTCTCTATCTCCTCTCCATATTTGGGCTCAATACAAGCCCATATGTAGGAGTTATGGGCGAAATACAGAAGCTTATCCATTCTAGAGAGTCCAGCCCATCTTTGACTTTATGGCCCAAGTACTCCATTAAAATGCATTCTTTTGATCTAGTGTCCTGAATAAAAGTTGTAGATAATTATGTTAGGAACACTGTTACAAAATCAGAAATTCAAATAATAAATATAAAAATATTTATATTCGAAATACTACAGTGCACTATTAAGGGTAAAACTGGAATTTTCACCAAATTTTCAAATGAATGATAAAATCCCAAATATTTTATAAATAAACATATTTAACACAATGTGAGGAAATTATATCATTTATTATCAATAAAATATTCAATATAATAGTGTTTTATCAACTCCCCCAAACTTACCCTTTTGCACACCTGGGCAAAACCTCATATCAAGTAAACATCAATATCAAATCAAAACCAATTTTAAAACACATATCCTTAAGATCAATCAATTTCACACCAAGAATCAAAGGATATCATGCCTCATAAAAAACATTATTTCAAATTCTCCATTTATATCATTCAATATATTTCCACTTCATTTATCCATCAATGCACAAAACACTTACCTCGCTTGAATTTTCTCTCATCACTCAAATATCAATTTTTTTTTGCAATGTCTTTCTCATCCAAACTCATACAAGGGTCACCATAGGCTTGATAGATTCCTACATCGCTACCTGATGTGAGTCAAGGACATATGTTTATCATGAGGACTTTTCAGGGTTGTTCTGTGGCTTTCGGTTGGTAGGATTAAGATGTGAAAAACTCTGAGGCTGAATGAGGAGGGCTTGAATCTTTTGAAGCAAAATTGCATTAATCTAATTTTCACTTAAATATGGTCTTCTCTTCAATCCCCATAGTATCAATTCAGCTCCATCGTCATGAAAATTCATGAAAGGTTTACACCATTCATCATTTCAGCATAAAAAATTTCAATATTCTCAAACATGATTTTCTTGAAAGCTCCAGATGGGCACAACTTTCCACCTCAATTAGAAGCTCTAGAAAAGGCACAAATTCACATGTCATGAAAGCTCCAGAAAAGGCACAACTTTCAATATAATGACTTTCTTTAGCAGGAAACACATCTCTTCAGAATTTAATTTTCCACCCAAAGTATCACAGAATGTGGTGGCAAATCCCAAGACAACTTCCCCCACACTTAAGCTCAACTACATTATGCAATTTCACTTCAAGAGTTGGTTGGATAGGGAAAATTGGCTTGTAATGTGGCTAACCAAAAAGGCTTTGCAGGGCTTCTAAGGGATAAAAGGATTAAATATTCAAGGTAGGCCGTTATAAATAAGGATTCTTTGAAATAGGGGCTTTAATAACAAACAAATGCCTCAATCATTTAAACATAAGTACCTTAAACCCTCAAGTTTTGACAGGAATAGATCAAATTATGGTTAAATCAAGTATGGTTTGGTTCTCTCAAGAAGTGAGGTGAATGTAAAGAATATGAAAATAATTGTTCAGAAGCCTCACAGGAAAGTGATTTCAAATATAAAGACAGTGATATGTGGCATGAGATTCAAAATTCAGTGTACTTTTCATGAAATTACTAAATATTTGAACTTGAAACAAGGTCATTTCAGCATTCATTTAAGCTTAGTTTCAAGGGGTAAATTGTTTCACTTATTGATATGGATTTAAAAATGGCGATGAGAATCATTTTAGCTCAAAATGTTTCAAAAAACACAGAAAATTGTAAAATAAACACACAAAATTTGAAAAACACACAATTTTTTTTTGAAAAACACGCAATTTTTTTTGGTTTTTTTAAACAGGAAAACAATTGAAATTACTAAACTAAAAGGCTCCCTCCCACAAACTTAAAATATTGCATTTTCCTCAATGTGAACCCGTGAGAGGATATATGCACATGAAATGCAGAATTTTTAAATAGGACAAATAATATAAAAGTGAAAGGGTTAGGAACAGCATGATGTGATCAAGTGATGATGGGGTCATGAAGTGTGATAAAATCCACTGCATCAGTAGGATTTACCTCAATGTATCTCTTCAATCGTTTCCCATTTACTGTAAAGCTACTTCCAGTTCCCTCTTGTGTGATCTCCACTGCACCATAAGGAAACACATTAGACACAATATAAGGACCTAACCATCTGGAACGCAACTTACCAGGCATCAACTTCAGTCATGAACTATAGAGAAGGACTTTCTATCCAACATGAAACTCCCTTTGTTGGATCATTTTGTCATGAGCTGTTTTTGACCTTTCCTTGTAGAGCCTTGAGTTCTCATATGATGACAGTCGAATCTCCTCAAGCTCTTGAATTTTCAACTTCCTTTGAATTACAGCTTGGGCCAAATCCATGTTTCATTTCTTTATAGCCCAATATGCCCGATGCTCGACTTCCACGGGGAGATGACACACTTTCCCAAAAACAATCCGAAATGGGGACATACCAATGGGGGTCTTGTATGCGGTCCTATAAGCCCACAATGCATCATCCAAGCGCTTGCTCCAATCCTTCCTATTTGGCTGCATGGTTTTCTACAAGATTTGTTTCAACTCATGATTTGAAACCTCAGCCTGGCCATTTGTTTGGGGGTGGTATGGTGTTGATGTTTTGTGTGTCACCCCATACTTTCGAAGGAGGGAAGCAAAATTCCTATTGCAAAAGTGTGTCCCTTGGTCACTGATGATGGCCTTTGGTACTCCAAACCTGCAAAAAATCTGTGCTTTGACAAAGTCCACAACAACATGAGAATCGTCAGTCCTGGTGGCCTTGGCCTCCACCCATTTACTCACATAATCAACAACAACCAAAATATACAAAAATCCAAATGAACTAGGAAAAGGACCCATAAAGTCGATACCCCATACATCAAAAATCTCACAAAATATTATGGGTTGTTGGGGCATCTCATGTCTCCTAGAAATGTTCTCAGTGTGTTGGCAACAAGAGCATGACTTACAAAACAAATGGGCATCATGGAACAAGCTGGGCCAATATAATCCAGAGTCCAAAACCTTCCTAGCTGTCCGTTGGGGTCCAAAGTGTCCACCACAAGCAAGTGTATGACAGAAATGCAAAACAGACTCAAACTCATGATCGAGAACACACCTCCTAATGACTTGGTCACTACACATGCGCCAGAGGTAAGGATCATCCCACACATAATACCTAGACTCACTTTTTAATTTTTGGACTTGATGCTTCTTCAAATTTACTGGGATTTCAGAAGCAACAATGTAATTAACTAAATCAGCATACCAAGGATGCTTACCTGAGATGGTATAGAGATGCTCATCGGGGAAAGTGTCCCGAAGTGGTACCTGATCCAAGGTGTCATCCTCTAGTGTGTGAGTAAGCCTACTCATGTGGTCCGCCACCAAGTTTTCTGACCCCTTTTTGTCCTTTATCTCGATGTCAAACTCTTGAAGAAGGAGCATCCAACGGATAAGTCGTGGCTTTGCATCTGGCTTCTTCAGGAGGTACCTCAAAGATGCATGGTCAGAAAAAACAACTACTTTAGATCCCAATAAATATGAACGGAATTTATCTAAATCAAATATGACAGCAAGAAACTCCTTTTCCGTGGTTGTGTAGTTTGATTGGGCTGAATGCAATGTCCTTGATGCATAGGCAATCACATGTGAACGTCCTTCCACCCTCTGAGATAAGACAGCTCCAACCGTGAAGTTGGAGGCGTCACACATAAGCTCAAATGGAAGGTCCCACTGTGGGGGCTGTATGATAGGTGGAGTGGTCAGACACTTCTTTATCTCATCAAAGGAAGTCCTACAAGAATCATCAAACACAAAATCAGAATCTTTTTGAAGTAATCGTGACATAGGAAGAGCGATCTTACTAAAATCTTTGATGAAGAACCGATAAAATCCTGCATGCCCTAGGAAATATCTAACATCACGCACACATGAAGGATAGGGTAGGGATGAAATAATGTCTACCTTAGATCTATCAACCTCTATCCCATGTTTTGACACCACATGCCCTAAGACAATGCCATGCTCTACCATGAAATGACACTTTTCAAAGTCCAGGACCAGATTCTTCTCAATACAACGATTTAACACCTTTCCCAAACTCTTTATACATTCATCAAATGAGGATCCATACACTGTAAAATCATCCATAAAAACCTCCATGCAGGTTTCAATAAAATCAGAAAAAATACTCACCATGCATCTCTGGAAGGTACCTGGGGCGTTGCAAAGTCCAAATGGCATCCTTCGGTAGGCAAGGGTACCGAATGGGCTGGTGAATGTTGTCTTCTCCTAGTCCTCCGGAGCTATAGGAACCTGAAAATATCTAGAAAATCCATCCAAGAAACAATAGTGTGTCTTCCCAGCTAGTCTCTCAAGCATCTGATCAATAAATGGGAGGGGGAAATGGTCCTTGCGAGTGGACTGATTTAGTTTCCTATAATCAATACACACACGCCAACTATTTTTCACCCTCATTGGAACTAACTCATATTTCTCATTTTTAACAACAGTAACACCACTTTTCTTAGGCACAACCTGAATAGGACTTACCCACTGAGAATCTCAAATGGGAAATATTATACCTGCCTCGAGCAATTTCTCAACTTCCTTTTTAACAACTTCCAGGAGGGTGGGATTGATTCTCCTTTGTGGTTGTCTCACCAGTTTAGCCCCATCCTCCAAGAGAATCCTATGAATGCAAATGGAGGGGCTAATACCTGATATGTCAGCCAAGGTCCACCCAATCGCCCTGATGTTCTCCCTCAAAATATTCAAAAGATTTTCTTCATGTTCAAAAGGGAGATTCTTAGCAATGATAACAGGTAATCTCTCACCATTCAACAAGTATGAGTATTTCAGATTTGGTGGCAATGCCTTAAGTTCTAATGAAGGGGGATGTAGTATGGATGGAGACATTGAAGGAACTGAAATATGTGCACAAAGAGCATCAGTATCAGAATAGACATCATCAAAATCATAGAATAAATCATCAAATCCATCTGCATACTCAACAGCCATTTCATAATCAGAGTGAACATGATCAAAATCAGAATATGAATCCACATAAAAATCAAATCCAAGATAGGATTGTGTATCAGCAACATGTGCGGAAGTGCTCTTAGACATCAAACTCAAATCAATACTCATAATCTCCCTAAGCATAGGACAATCAAATTCTATGGAGTTTTTATTTGGTGGTTCAAAATGGGAGATAACAAAAGCAGAATGGTCCTCAGAGGGGTACTTCATGGAATCTATAACATTAAATATCACAACTTCATCCCCAAATTCCATGGAAAGTGTACCCTCATTGACATTTATGATAGTTTTTGCAGTTTTGAGGAAGGGCCTACCTAAGATAATGGGGGCATGAGAACTTACCTGATCATCCTCCATGTTAAGAACATAGAAATCCGCTGGAAAGATCATGTATCTTACCCGGACAAGTACATCCTCAAGGACTCCTGCTGGATATGCGGTATCTCTATTCGCCAATTTCACCACTACTCTTGTTGGCTTCAACTCACCAACCTGCAAGGAAGAGAATACAGAGTGAGGCATCACATTTATGGAAGCACCTAAATCAAAAAGTGCATCAGAAAAGTGAAACTCCCCTATGGTGTATGGGATGGTGAATGTCACTGGATCCTTGCACTTTGTTGGCATTGCTAGAGTTGGTGAAATGAGTGCTGAGACATTCCTTCCAAGGTTGATCCTCTCATTTCCCTTGATCCCTCTTCGATTGGTGCAGAGTTCTTTTAAGAATTTGGCATACCTTCGGATTTTCTTAATGGCTTCAAGTAGAGGAATGTTGATCTCCACACGCTTGAATGTGTACAAAACCTCATTTTTCATTGCTTCTTCAGCCATCTTCTTGGTTTGACCAACCCTGTTTGGAAAAGGAAGGGGTTTAGGAGGAACATCATCAATATTTTTCTTACCTTTATCTTTCTCCTTGGATTTCTCATCAGTTGGTTTGGAATGAGGCTTCTCTGGAGTTGAGGTGAATCCCGGTGGAATGGTAGGTACAAATGTATCGTTCATTTGCTTCCCACTTCTCAATGTGATGGAACTAACATTCCCCTTTGGATTTGGAGTGGGTTGGGAAGGTAGATTTCCAGAATTCTTACTCACAAGTTCATGGAGGGCGGTGGCAATCTGGCTCATTTGAGTCTTCAAATCCCTCAGCTCCGAACTTTGACTCTTCAGCTCATTCTGTTGATTAAGAAAAATTTGCTTCAAAATATCATCAGTATTAGAATCTACCTTTGGTGGATGATTCCCTTGTTGCTGACTTGTTAATGTTTGAGCTTCAAATCTCCTTTGGGGTTGTTGGAAACCCTGCTGGTAAGGCAGAGGCTGCTGGAAGTTTTGATGAAAGGGTGGCCTTTGTTGTTGTCCAGAGCTATACCTCATGTCCGATTGATCTTTCCACCCTTGGTTGTATATTGGATCAAACTTCTTTTGGGGATATGGTTGTTGTTGTTGCTGCTGAAATGGTCTCCCAGGGAACACTGCTGGACAATCTTCTATTTCTTGGAGTTGTGGGAAACAGTCAGTTGGGTGGCTTGTCTCAGTGCAAATACCACAAGGCCTTGAAGGAGGGGGTAGAGATGTCTTTTGTGCCAAAGAAATTTGCCTCACCATAGTGGTCAATTATTCCAACTTAGTATCAATCAAATGACTTTCAAGAGAAGAAGGAATTACCTTATGTACTCCCCTGACATGTGGTGTACCTCTATCACCAAATTGTTGGGAGTTTTGGGCCATCTTGTCGATCAATGCACGTGTAGCTACTGGTGTCTTGTCCACCAACGCTCCTCCATCCGCAGCATCTACCATGCTTCTCTCTATAGGTGTGAGTCCTTCATAGAAGTACTGGATGAGTAATTTCTCACTGATTTGGTGATGTGGGCAGCTTGCACACAACTTCTTGAATCGCTCCCAGTACTCATACATTGACTCCCCTTGGGCTTGCTTGATCCCCGATATCTACTTTCGAATGGATGTTGTCCTTGATGCTGGAAAAAATCTTTGCAAGAAAAGACGTTTCAAATCATTCCAACATGTTACATATTCAGGTTGCAAATAATACATCCAATCTTTTGCAGCTCCATAAAGTGAGAATGGGAATGCTCTTAATTTAATTTGATCTTCAGAAACATTTCTTGGTTTTAAAGTTGAGAAAACCACATTAAATTCCTTAAGGTGTTTGTTGGGATCCTCACCAGATAAGCCATGAAACTTTGGAAGAAGGTGAATTAATCCATATTTCAATTCAAAGTCCGATTCAAGATTTGTGTATGCAATACAATTTGGTTGATAGTTAATATCAGGTGCAACCAATTATCGAATGGTTCTATTAAGTTCATTTCCATTATTTCCAGCCATTGGTTCCTCTTTTATGTTTGAATTTGAATTGCTTCCAATTTCAATGTTTCCAGAAGAGAGGAATTCACCAACTGGATGAATATTGAAACTTCCCGTAGATTGAGAATGTCTGATTCGTGCCCTAAGGCTACGTTCAATCTTAGGGTCAAGATCTAAGAGATCTTCGGGATTAGTCCATGTCATAGATTAAATAAAAATGAAAAGAAAGAAAGTGGACCATAGTAAAATAAAAATGAGAAGTTTGAGTTGATGGTCCAAAAAGAAGTAGAAGAAAATAAAAGAAGAAGAAGAAAAATCAGATTGGGTAAAGAAGGAAGAAAGAAGAGAGGAAGAGAATAAAATGTAAAATAAAATAAATACCTCTAATTGGTTGAAATAATTACTTGCCTCCCCGGCAACGGCACCAATTTGAAAGAGAGCTGTCATGGGCGCCCTCAAATGATTAGTGTAATTTGGGGTACTTAGGTGCAGCAGAGTGGCTGACCAAGGTCGTCTCTCAAAGGAGGCAGTGAATTTAAAAAATTATTCGAGGTATTCTATAAAAAAATAAAATAAAATAGAATAGAATAAAAACACTACTTTAAAGGATTGGGGTTTGTTTTAGTTTATTAATCTAGAAGAAGTTTGCTGGAAGAAGATTGTATAATGTTTTTTGTTTTTAGTTTTGAAATGAATTTCGATTAAAATGACACTACAAGAAAATGTTTTTTTAGAAATCTATATAAAAGGAATAATCGATCTAACTCTACCTCTTCACTTTATTATTAATCATTATCATGTATATGAAAATTCACTTAATTATGATCCCTTAATTTTTTAAATCCTAAACCCTACGAGAATTAACTTTACCACGAAGATGATGTGAATTTAACCCTAGTCTAACTTCGGAACATGCAATCGCAGCACCCTGCTTTGATTGATGTTCTAAGATTAGATTATGGTCAGTGGTAAATTAAGGCTCATATACATTCTGGAAATGAGGATGAATTGTGTTTAGGGATTATATTTGAACTCTACAAATTTATCTCGTGTGGTCTTGTATTACCGATTAAGATCGCGCTCTCACAATTTACACAAAATCCCGACCTCGCGTGTTTTTGTGTTAATTGTTAAATTGCTTGCTTAGTTTTTTACAATTTAAAAATAGAATTCATGGATCATATTAAATTAATTACATTATCTCAATGATTCAAAATAATTAAATGAAGAGGGTAGAAGATAGATCGACTACTAAAATACTACTCTTCCATGGGTGGCGTAATCATCGTAGAAGCGTTTTGCATGTGCAAAGGTTTATAATGGGTATAACCCAATAACGCTTCTACTCAAGAATTAAAGACCAAATAGGAATATTAAGAGAAGAATAAATTTAAACAAAACAGAATAAAAGAGAAGAAATAAAAGAATAACAAAGAAGTTTATTACACAAATGAAAACATTACAAAATGAAGAAGAGAAGGAGGCTTCGATGAGGGGATCCTTGCTTCAAGAGATACCCCTCTTACAATGGTTGGAGAATTTGGGTGAAACAAATTCTCCTCTGCCTCCAATCTCCCAATTCACGTCCCGACCCCTCCAAATGAGAAAAAGTCCAATTTATAGAGGGGAGGGGAGGAGAGGTTACAAGTGGTTTCAAGTGTGAATGTGGAAATTCGGACAAATATTTTAATGCAAATTTCACCTCCCGTTTGGCCACCAAAACGCGTGCATTGGCCGGTCTTCTAGAAGGATCAAATGTGAGGATATGGGGTCTCTATCTCCTCTCAAAATTTGGGCTCAATACAATCCCATATGTATGAGTTATGGCCGAAATACATAAGCTTATCCATTCTGGAGAGTCTAGCCCAGCTTTGACTTTATAGCCCAATTACTCCATTGAAATGCATTATTTTGATCTAGTGTCCTGAATAAAAGTTGTATATAATTAAGTTAGGAACACTGTTACAAAATCTCAAATTCAAATAATAAATATAAAAATATTTATATTCGAAATAATACAGTGCACTATTAAGGGTAAAACTGGAATTTTCACCAAATTTTCAAATGAATGATCAAATCCCAAATATTTTATAAATAAACATATTAAACACAATGTGAGGAAATTATATCATTTATTATCAATAAAATATTCAATAAAATAGTGTTTTATCAATAATTTATATAGAAAAATTAATTTAACCAACAAAATTAATTATTCTTATTAATCAATAATGAAAATTTAAACTTTTGAATGGAATTTGTTTTTGGAATTTGAAAATGATTTTGAAACTGTAAATGGTTTCGAAGAATTGGAATTGAAAGTTGAATTATTTGAAATTGGTTGCTTTTGTGATGAAAATTATTTTAGAATGAAATGTTTTGATGGGAAAAAATAATTTTATTGTGCTCATTTAAAAACATTTTTAAAGTGTAAATGAATTCCTTGTTAGTATAGAGAACGTAGAATTTTAACTTCCACTTTCCACTAGCATCATATTCTAACCTTTATAGGATAAAGAAGAACTAGATTACAATGATCTCATAGGTGTTGAATTTTCATTTAAAAATATCTTTCACTTAATATCAGCACCAATGGTAAATTTAGCTGAATTTAACAAAGTAATAATTGATAATATGAATTCCTTTCATGAATATAATTTTAACATTTTAATTTTTGAAATAAATGAATTAAATTGGTTATATTACTTGGTCAAAAAATTAATTTTTTCTTACTTTCCTATGCCACACAAAAATTCTAATTAATTATCTTTTGTGGTGGTAAGGCGTTATATGTTCTTTCTAGGAGGTTGGGGAGTTGAAGTTTCAAAAGTTAAATTTCCTATATTTTTTTAAATTATATTCAATAATAGTGTATTTTGGAAAAATTATTCATAAATTATATGGATATCTATGTACGAAGAGAGGAAATTATCTATCTAGAATAAATAATCTTAGGTATATCCTATTTATGTAGGTGCTTATTAGTATCTTGTGAAATCTTTGATGGAATGGTATTAGAGGAAGACTTAAGTAGGTTCATGTATATGTTCTATTTATGTTTAGAGTTATTTAAATTCTAAACATATTATTTTGAGGATAAAATTTCAACAAATTTCTAAAAAATTATATCTCTTTGATATACATTAGGGGATAATATTCTATTTCACCCTATAGTTTTTTTAGGTTTTTAAAACATTTATGATTATAGGTGGAGAAGAATCATCACGAGGTTTATGGATTTAATTTTCATGGTAGTGATGTGAATTTTTCTGTTGAATGTAAAATTTTATTCTCGCATATAATTTTAAAGGTGGAGAATTTTGAATTTGGTATTCACTTTATCCTTAATATTCCTTGATTTTAATTTTATGTATATATAATTAATTAATTTTATATACATGTTTTATTTATATATTTCATATGATGGAATTGTGTTGATGAAGTATGCCTTAATCATGTATTGGCCTATTTTGACATGTTTCCTTATGATGGATCACATTATAACTTTTTTATCTATTCCCCACTATGTGTCTTACTGTAGTTAATTTATCTCTTTGTATTATATTGATACCTCTTTCATTTTTTTTGTTTTCTCATAGAGTTTTCAGTTCTAGAACCATATGTTCCTCAGTTGGCCAATTAAAGATGGTTATTTGTCCTGTATAGCTATTTTTTGTTGTTCATTTGTTAGCTATAGTTAATTTATAGTTTTACACATGTCCCTCAATGTGCACCTCCCCTTTGATTCCATGATTAATTTTCACCCTTTTTATTCTTCAGTGTACCCATTTAGTTTGGGATTTCTATTCAGCTGGGTGGTTTGACTAGTGTGAAATCCTTTATTTTTTATGGTTTTGGTTCATAAAAAGAGAATAATACTAAAAAAAGTCTTATTGGTTTGTGAAAAGAGGATAAACAGAGAGTCCTTAGGCATTATCATTACCTAAAGTGAAAGTTATTCATCATCCTTCTACTAGATGAAGAGATTAGATGAGATCATAGTGACTTGTACTATAATATGTTAAGGATTTTCATGAGGAATCTGTTGGTTATGGTTCTTGAACATGGTTGTGTGAATTTTTATAATAATGGTTCTATATATTTATTAGGATAAAATTACAACAAAAATGATCTTGAACAAATCTTAGAGGCTCTATGATTATGAAGAAGGTGAACCCAATCCCTTGTAAGGGGGTATTGGTCCATTATTTTTGTTTCGTTGTCAATTAATCAACCTTGTAACTACTATGTTTATAATTTTTTTCAATTGTGTGTGTGTATATCTAGATTATAGGAATACATTTCCTCATAGGGATTTACTTGACCATGATTCATTATATCAATGCGATCCTCATTCTTGGATGTTTTTTTGGTTATTTCTTACTCACATATTTTTTGTTTTATTTCAATCTTTTTTGTTGGATAGTGAAATCCTATGATAATCCCACCCCATCCATATAGGAAAATTTTATAAATCATTTAAATATACTTTTCCATATTATCTATTTATTTTATTTTTTATTAAACCTTAAATATGGTGAAAAATAACATTTCTATGTTTATTTATCAATTCAAAAAAAAATTAATTCCTTTTTATTATATAGAAGCTACTTTCCATTTATTATCATGTTTATTTTTGAAATTATCTTGTAAATAGATATTATTGCAACAATTTTTATTCTTTTTTATAATCAATCATTTATTTTTGAATATAATATTTTAGTTCTAGTATTTTACAAACTTGAATACATAATTTTATTATCATGTTTTTATTTGGTTTAGTTAAATCAATTTGTTCAATTTTTATTTATTTCCTATGAGAAGTTTTCTAGCTTGAATTATTATAATTTCCACTAATATTTGAATTTATCTAATACTGATGTGATTAGTCCACTTTTGTAAAATCATTTTTAATTTTTGGATTATGGAATTGAATTTCAAATTTTCTCATGTTTATTAGATAATGTGTTTTCATTATTATAATAAACCTCAATTTTATATTTTGTTTTTGATATTTTTATGAAAAAACACTACACACAATTAATCTTATACAATAAATGTGTTCTTCCCCACAACATAGCCCACAACCTTGTTGACATTTAATTTTTTTTGAGAAATGTGTGGATAATGTTTCATTAAACATAGATTCAAATGAGATTTATTTAATTCATTTCATCTTCCATATTCATGATTATGAAATTTTGTTATATGAAGGTCATTTTGAGATTCTCATTCTCATGTTTTATTATTATTTTTAAATAATATTAAAAAATATGCTATGTGAATTTTTTTACAATTTTTTAAATAAAATATGATTGATATTGGTACTTGGTTAACTAACCCTTAAGACGACTCAAAAATTATACATTTAAATCTGGTGCTAAAAAATTAGTATTTACTTACTAGATTTAATATAAATTGAAGGTACCGAATTTTATCAATCTGTAATTACAATATCAATAACCAATATTGAATCAGTTACATACCCAATATGTTTCGGTTTATATTTTTATTGAATTTGGAAAAAACATTTAGATAACAAAAATCCATGTCTTTCACATTAAATGGGATTTTTGACAATTATACCATTATTTTCATATTCCATAATAATATTTCAAAATATCATAAAGAAATATCCACACATGATACCCTTTTAGGAATATATTACACCATATTATTCTTTATAACCTAAGGAAATTAAAACATATGAAAATGTGAGCTCAAATGATCAGTAAGGTAAACATGGGAGATATTAATCTATGATCATAATTGATCATAATATTATCATAAGTGTTTAAGAATATAATAAAGTGTATAATATAATATAATCATACCTAAAAAACACAGCTCATAACTTTAAGGGTCAGGGAATAAACTTCATCATAACTTGAAGAATGGATACTAAAATAAAACCATTATCGTGATCCATGAAAAACATAAAATAACCATTTAGCACATCACATTAAAGTGGAATAAATATAAGTATAGGAAATCATAAAATTATGGATCATGAATTACTAACTGGAACCTATAACACAGTAGATTAAAAATAATCACCAATTACCCATATCATATTGGATCAGGTAGCACCACCATAATCCAAAATCATAATAGATCTTGTATTCTTACCAGCATCTTTTATTATATTAGATTAAGCATTATTACCACCATCCCCTAGTATATTGGATAAGGAATTATCACTATAATCTCTTAGTAATATCTTATGATATAACACCTTTTCCCAATGCATTGGGGGGGTATAATGGACCCACCCATCATAGAAATATAAACAATATATATGTTTGTTACAAGAACGTAACATTCATGATTTCATCATCACTTAATTAACCAATGGAAAGAAACAAAGTTGCATGGGAACTTTGATAATGAATCATAAAAACCATTCTAATAAATAAGGTTGATGGTATCATTAGGAAACATCCCCAGTGAAGTGTAAAAATACTTAAAGAATGTTGATATATTTTAAAAATACTTTTATAAAATATTTTGAAATATACTTTGAAAAACAATGAAAATATCCTTTTTTGGAAACTTTTAAAAACTAAAAATGAACCTAAAAATGGAAATATTTTTTTCTTTGAAAAAAAAATCAAACTTTAAAAGTAATTTAAATGATGAATAAGTTACATAAATTTGGGAAAATTTGTTCAGACTATATACATTTAAGAAAAACATTCATTTCTTACTTTTATTAAAAGTCAAAATAGAGCCATAAAAAACACTCAAATAGATTCATTTTAAATAATTTTAAAAAATAAAATATATTATAAAATGTATTTAAAGAATATTTAAATTATATAAAATAAAATTCTTGAAACATTTTAAATAATATGAATATGGAGGAAACAATTCCTGACCTAAAAGAAGAAATAAATGGGGTTTTCATAGAAATATTTCTTCAGTATTTTTGAGTGACAAAAGAGGAAAAAAAGGAAATAATAATTAAAAAACATAGAAATATCCATAATATAAGAAAATATATGGGTTTTAAGAGGTAAATAACATATAATTTCCTATAATTTTAGTCAAAACATAAACAATCTCGATAAAAAGTGAGATTTTAACATAAACCCTTAAATGAAGTCCTAAATTTATTTGTATGCACTTAACACACTACACAATAAATTTAAAATAATTATATATATATATATATAAAATAACTATAATCATACTTATATTACTTTATATCATTCCCTTATAAATTTCTAATTACCGATTTATTAAAAAATTGTTATTAAAATCAATATTTGGGTGTCAATAGTTCTATTTTCCATGTATATTTTGGTTCATAGGTTCTATTTTTTGAATGTTGGTTTGGTTTCATCATATAAATAATATTAATCATTTAATTAATATCATATTTATCCATCATATAAACTTTTATAACCATCCACATAAGGCAGAGATGAAAAATGAATTACATCACTTCATGAAGATGATACTCTATACGCACACACATGTGATATTTTAATTTATAAAATAGATGGAAATAAAGAAAATTAATTTCTAATTTAATTATATATAATATATATATATATCACAAATATCATATATATTAATTAAATATATATTTATAATTATCCATGTAAAATATAAGTGCAAATGAATCATAGGAATTCATTGAGGTGGTAGTCTACATACACCTACGATAAATGTTATCATTTTCCAATAGATGAGAGGGTAATGAGTTAGATGATATTTTATTTTAAAATAATCATAATTATATTACAAAATATAAACCATATTCATTAAATACATATCTATAACCATTTGTGTGAGGTGGTGATGAAAAATGAAACGCATCACTTCATGAAGGTGATATTCTGCATGTACACATAAGAGAAGTTTTTATTTACCATTGGATTGATAAAAAGGTAAAAAATTTGTTTTTATATAATCATAATAAAATTTAATTATAGTAAATTTCATTTCCTAAACCAATGGGGATTTTATAACTAGTTGAAGGTCAAGTGTGACATGCCAAATCCATCCTCGAATAGGCTAGGGGCTGGTGAAAAACACTAAGAAGTCATAACTGAAATGGGAGGAATTTTCCTTATGTACCTATTTACACACACACCCAATCATTCTATAAAAAAGTTCAAAGGAAAAATAAAAAGGCTATAACATCTAGAGAAAAAGCACCCATGCAATAAACTCTAAGGAATATAACAAAATATGATTTTATATATCTATAGTTTAAAGGGGAAAAATACTTTCCTAACTAGAAAATTGTACAAACTAGAAAAAAACTAGTATAAGGAAAAACTAAAGAGAGATTGACTCTTGATATTCCAGTTTGACCACTGTATATGGTCAATGTACCCAAGTAGCACAATTCTCCACTAACATCACCATTGAGAAAACTATCATCTACATAATACATGACACATTTGGGAAAATACCTTGTATGGGTGAGTATATACGTACCCCATAGGATGATTTGAAAACCTTAAAGGGAGAAATAAAAAGATACATCAGATACCAACTCAAACCATAGAAAAATGGAAACCCCCCAATATATATGCTCATAAAGAAACACAAATGAGAGGTGATATGTCTGCCTAAAACTAAAAAAGTACATATCTGATGTCCAACATCATGGAATACCTCACAAGAATCTGAGTGGAGGGGTTTGTACCTCACTATTGTGCTCTACGACTGAGGGATCCAAAAATCTAGTAGAGGACCCACTCCCCTATGAAGCTTGAATATGGGAGAGTACCACTCGTAGATAGAGGAACTATACACAATGTATCATAGGTGAGTAAAGAATCTACTTTAATAAAGATTATAGGGGAACCACACCCTGGTGTGACTGGGGAGTAGAAACTCCAACATCTCTTTGATGATCCTTCCCCATTACATCTATCCATAAACCATTTCTAGAAGAATAATCATGATAAATAATACTTAAATCATATCTTGTGTGGCATAATAAAGGCTATTATCATGTTTCATGTGATAAAACACTCAGGATAGGAAAATAGAGGTCCAAAATTCAAGTTCTGAAGAAAGAAATACATAAGGTATAAAAGTATGAGGGAGGTACATGACATATAACTATGGTCGCATAGTGTGTACCGTCACCTGGAAACCTGGAGAAGAATGTTTCTATATATAGTGTATTTTGGACTTCTGGGGCCTACCCATGTATCATAGCCTATGTTTCTTTACATTTGGCCATTCCTGTATACATATAGCTATGCCTGTGTATTTAGGGAGATGACTATGTACTAAGGTAGGGTTTGAGTGCTATGATTTCCCCATGTACTTCTGGCCATGCCCATGTGCCTAGCCACTTCCATGCCCATGTACTCCTAGAGTATACACGAATCCACTTACACAAGTTCACATGGATTTTATGGTTCATACACGATGTGCGATACTTATCTTCCTTGGAACAATAGTCACCACATCCAAGGAAATAAAATGTGTGTGTTCTTAGACTGCATGATGTTTAGTCATGCTTTTTATATAAACCAAGGGAAATATTCATTTGTCTCACTATGCCACCATTTCTATTGAAAATATCATTGGGGAGTGTTGATCTAGGGTCGACCATGCAAAATCCATTGCTAGTGGACATATTCCAACCATTAGAACCTATGTGGGTCATTCTATCACACCACACACCTCCCACTACTACTCCAAATCCCAAATCCATGAATCCTTCACCCAAATATCACATCTAATCTCAATCCTCCCTTAAACTACTAGTCCATTCATTTTTATGAAATAATTGTGAAATTTTGGATTTGATCACACTCAAATCCACCCCATAATATAAAAGCATGACCCCATAGGCCCTAATGAAGAAACAAATAATGGTGGGGGAAAGGAATAATAACAAAGTGAATCCATAATTCCCTGATGCATTCATGGAAAACAATTAATAGAAAAGTAGGGGTGAATCATTGAATAATTAATATAACTAATTCAAACAATTCAATTTAATGAAGGAGCTCATGTGAAATATGGGTAAAAATAGATAAATTAATAGGCGATATAAAAATACATGATTATCAAATAAAAAGGAAGAAAAACCTAAAATAATGATCAATTCCTTGATTATGGATTTATCATTGGCGAAGAGGGTGTTCACTATCGATTAAGAGGATCTGCAACGTTTGCTTCCTACCTTTAAATCCTCCTAGATTCATTCATCTTCATCCTATGATCTTGATTTTTCAATGAATAAAAATCCTCCTCCTCTCAAATCCAATTACGTTTATGTGGTTAACCCTAAAATTTTTCAATAGAAGCATATTTATAGAGGGAGTATTATTATAGGCCATTTAATTAAAATAAAATAATTTATTTATTTATTTTATGAAACACACCCGCCAATGGTCACCTCTAATGGAACATATGATTCGAAACAACTTTACGTCATTCCGAGGGTAAGACACATATTCTAGAATAAAAACATTTAATCGAATTTCTCATCCCAGGTCCTAAAAAAATATAAAACCCTTTTTATTGAAATTATGTTTGCACATTCATTAATATATATTAATATTTTTAATACTTTAATTACAAGGCCCTGAGACACCCAAAATCCACTCCAGATTTAAGGATAAATCTAGGTTTATGCATATAAATATTCCAAATAAATTACAAAAAAACTAGATTCATTTAATTCTTACCTCATTCCAGTATTTTCACCTCAAAATGAACAAACTACAAAAGAAGTCAGTGGTACTGAGCCTTCATCTGGCTCTCAAACTCCTAGGATCTCTCCTACATGCTCCTATTCTGCCAAATCACATGTACCTAATGGATGGTCTATCCATATAGTATCCTCTCCCTTTGATCCTCTATTTCCATTGGGCACTATATGAAGGTGGAACAATCCTTGATATCTATATTCCCCCAATTAGTAACATGCACAGGGTTATACATGTATCTCCTTATATGAGACACAAGGAAGATGTCTTGCACCCGGTCCAATTGTGGGGGAAAGGATAAGATGTAATAAACCACACCAAACCTCTGTAGTATCTTTAATGTCCAGATGAACCTTAGAGACAACTTGATTCCCCTGAAAAATATCAATAATCCTCAATGTATGGAGATTCTCAAGAAACCTTGGTCTCCCTAATTAAAATCCAAGGGACTATGACATCAATATGATCATATTTATGTCCTATATGGGTTTTTTTTCATATTATCATGTATCACATAAACCTTATTTTTCATTACTTTCACAATCTATGGACCAACTAGAGATGTCTCTCCAATCTTAGTCCATTATATGGGTGACCTATAGAGTCTCCCATATAGGGACTCGAATAGTTTCATGATAATAGTAGAGTGATTGATGTTATTATAAGAAAAATATACTGATGTAAAGTGATCCTCCCAGCTCCAGTCTAAGTCAAACAAAAAGGTCCTAAACATATCCTCTAACACTTAGATAGTCTACTTGGTTTGTCCATCTATCTTGGGGAGAAACATTGTAATCATTCACAAATGGGTCTCAAAAGCCTCTTACAGACCAATACAAAACCTTTATGTGAACTTATTATCAACATTAGATATTATCATCTATGATACCTCATGAATCTGGATGACCACTTGCAAATACAACCTCCATAGACTCTCAACTAAACTCTGATATCAGATAGAAAGAAATTATGTTGACTTTGTGATTTGGTCAAAAATCACCTAGATTACATCATGGAATATCACTATATGTGGAAGATCTAAAAATATTCTATTGATAATCCATACCATTTCTATTTTATAATCTTAAGAGGCTATGTAAAACTTGTAGAAACATTATTCCTAGCCTTTACCCGTGGGAATGTGAGACACTAAGAGACAAACTCCATGAATCTCTTCCTCATTCTGGCCCATCAAAACTGAATCTAAAGGCCCCTATACATCATTGAAACACTAGGATTTACTAAAAATGGGGAAGTATGAAACTCCTTAATCACCTCCTCACACAATGTTATTGGAACAACTATCCATTCATAGAAATGGACGATATACTCCCAACTTTCTAAAAATCTATTTGGTGTATCTACTGAGTTTATCTAGTCATATAGAATCTCAAATTTTATGCCTCTTAATTGGGTCTTTATCACATGATGAAGAATAAATGTAGTTTCCACCACTAACTTAAGAAAAACTGAACCCCTCTCCTCCACTAGGTTCAGCTACAATGAATCTAACTACTCAAGTGTCTACTCTACTAAGAAAGAATGTGACTTCTTGGTAAGTGAATCTGCCACTACATTACCATTACCAATAGTATAGACTATATAAAATTAATATTCCTATAGGAACTCCAACCACAACCTTTTTATTAGGTTTATATATGTCTGAGTAAATATTTACCTAGGCTCTGGTGGTCTTAGTATACAATAAAACACTCACCTAAAAGATAATTCCTCCACATATTTTGAGTGAAGACTAATACTACCAACTCTAGGTCATGAGTTGTCTATTTTTACTCATGGTTACTAAAATAACCTGAAATACATGTGATCCCTACCTACCTCTACAACAATACAAAATCGATGCTAGCTCTAGAGGCATCACAAAACACAATGTACTCTAATCCATCCTCTATTTATATAATCATATGACCATTGGTAAACCTCAACCTCTACTCCTTAAAGGATCCATGGAACTACTTGATCTAGGTAAATAGATACCCTTTCGATATAGGGTATACAAATGGGATAAAATCATAGATAATTATTCCCCAAACATTCTACAGTACATTGGAAAGAAAAGAAAATTCTACACCTATGAAACACTATTGTGTGGCTCCCAAGTAAGAACCATATCAATATTCACTAGTTTTATAGATAAAAATTTCTCAAAAATGACATTCCCTAAAAAGTGGACATAGGGGATCCGAATATTTCAATTTGAGATCTTACCATAAAGCTGGTTCTCCTAGAGTACATATGTGATCATCCTTAAATGCTATGTATGAACCTCCACTGACACAAAGTAAATGGGTATGTCATTAATGAAGACAACCAAAAATAAGAATCATTATGGATAGAAGATCTAATTTATAAGGTCCAAAAACACCATTGGGGAATTCTTCACATTGAAAGGCATCACTCAGAATTCATAGTGTCTTTAGGGACATCATAATACTTTATTTGAACTAGTGGTATCCAAACTAGAGATCGATCTTTGATAAAAAACTCATGAAATTAAACTAGTTAAAGAGGCCATAAACCGTTGAGAAGGGGTACTTGTTCTTTGTCATTGATTGGTTTAGTTGATGATAATAAACACAAAACCTCAATATCCCATCTCCCTTTTTCATGAACAAAACTAGAACTTCCCAGGGGGACTCAATGGGTATAATGAAAACATTATTTCAAAGGACATATAACTATATCATCAACTCCTATAGATTGTTAAGGGAAATACGATGTGCTGTAGAAGATATTAATTTCGTATTGGGGTGAAAGTTAATGAAAAATTCCATCTCTTTCCTCAAAGGTAATCTTGAAACATCTTTGTGGAAGAATTCCATGTATTACTTCCGCAATTAAGGAATCCAGATGCCTAAAGAGTTTGCTTCTCCAAGGAATAATATTTCTAACTGAGGGGTGCTTATTTTTAGATTCTAGTTTTCAAGAAAAACTTGATTTTCCATGATATATATCCCATTCATAAAAGAGAATATCATTTCATCAGTCAGAATACATCTAACACATTTTCAATGATAGTAAATATGGGTCTGAACTATTGATAACCAGTCCATACTTAATATGAAATCATAAATTTTCCTTATTATGATAAAGAGGTCCTATGATAAAACCTCTCCACCAAGATCCTACTTACACTGATGGTAGATAATAGAAATAGAAGAATCACACCAAGTCAAAACCTATAGAAAAAACTGATGGGATAAGGTCTCAACGGGGAGCTCTAGGTCTCGCATGTGGAGATAAAAGAATGACCCGTTTTTATGTCTACATGTACTATTGATGTAGAAAAAAAGACACATATTATACCTTGAATCATCTCATGCTCAACTTGGTCACAACACTCCTTAGAATGTAGCTACCTACGACCCCAACTACTAGTTCCTTGAGCATTTAATGGGAAACCTAGTGGTATTGGTGGATATAAATAATATAATTTCCCTTCACCAACACCTCCTCTCTCCAGAGATCCACTTGATCCTCTGCTAGCACCGCCTCAAAGTGGGCCACCTTGTCCGTACCCGAGAGATCCCTAATCACTCCATAAAGGTCCATTGACTATATACATATCCTATTCATCACAATATGTTAGGAAATCACGTGCAATGATTAATCTCCCATAAAAAGGATAACATCAACTCTCACCTAGATGACTGGATCCTCTATGTCATCTCTGATCTACAGAACCATGCATCTAAGTCTTGGTATGAGAATGCCTCCTATGCCAAGACCTCCATCTCCGATTATTACTAGATACAATAGAAACCTTTTCTAAATGATGTTCACTACTAGCCACAACCACATAAAATCCCTCTTAAAGAAAAATCTTAGTAACTAAGGCACACTCCAACACCCCAGTATAAGTCATTATTCACAAGGATCCCACACTGTCATAGATTTATCCACGGAGTCCTTACTAAAACTTCCATAACTAGAAGAATCTATCTCACACCATAATTTGGGAGTAATATGTGAGGTCAGTGTGAATCATATACTCATTGACTATCACATCTACTTTCTGTAGATCAATAAGCCCATAAATCTGTACAGATCTCATGAACAAAGGGAAATACTCATCATGAAACAACTATTGGAAGTATGATAATGAGAGTGTAGTCTCATCATGGTTCTATATAATCAGACTCCATTAGTTCCCTATGGCCTCATGAAGAAGGCTGTATGTAAGAACAACTATATGACTAGTCATGGTTCAAAAAATCTTAAATACTCAAATAAGAAACTCAATCCTGTCATCTTCTACAAGTGGATCATTATCATTGTGTAATCTCATAAGTATATGGTGTTGGAACTTTCATAGTATTCAAATCCTACATTACCATACTGATATAAAGGGCCTAACTGTTTCTTTATAGGTGGTGGAACTGTTTCCTAGTCACTGGGAGGAAACACCCCATAAGATATACCCTGAGATGAGGTCTTATCACTCAACATATCATTATCATGATATTGTACCAGTAACCTAGTTGAATATCATTGCAGAGGTATCTTGAATATGATCAAGGAATACCAAAACTAGATGAACATTTATATATAGTGAGCTATCTCAAGAAGGAAAATCAAAGGAATAAATCCTATATGATGCATGCCTTAATGGTTCCCTACAACCGATATATCAATATACCGAGTTGACTAGTAGTTAGTCAGAGTCCCAGTGAATGGATACATCAAATACCACACCAAAACTAGTTTAGTTGGACTAAAATCCATAATGAAGACAATCCAATAGGGTTTCCCTAATTTCCAAACCAATCCTCATCATGGGTCCTACTACATAACCGACCTAAGGATGAACTGATATGTTACTACTCGATCATGTATCAAACCATAAGGTCTCACCTTGATGGTGGAAGGCAGATGGGAATAGTCCTAGGACCACCTCTAATAGGCTAGGTGATGGAGACAATCTCTAAGAAGGAATAATTGAAAAGGGAGTCTATTTTCTAATGTACGTGTATACACACACCCAACCATCTCCATGCACAAGTGTAGAGGAATAATATAAAGTATGTAACATCTAGAGAAAAACAATACATTCAATAATTTCTATGGAATACATTAGAGTATGAAACTATGAAGTTAAAGTTTAATGAGGAAAAATAAATACCCAACCCAAAATATAGTACCAAACTGAAAAAATAGATTAAAGAAAAAAATGAAGAGATCCCAACTCTTAATCTTCTAGTTTGAACACCATACATGGTCAATGCACCCATGTATAACTATGATCCACCGATGTCACTGTTGAAATTCCTACCATTTTTATATGACATTAAATGTGTGGGAAAATCCCATGCATGGATGAGTATATACATACCAAATAGGATACCCTAACAATCACAAAGGGACAAATAGAAAGATACAATATATATCATCTCAACCCATAAAAAAGGGAAAACAAAAACCAATATATATTCTCCTAAAGAAACACAAATGTGAGAGAAAGGGGATCTTTGTATCCATAGCCTAACCATGGTTGGTGAATCTTCATGCTGCTCCAAAAGTCCACCTCCGATGACCAACATCACACATTACCTCACAAGAATCTATATGGAGGTGCCCAAACATCACCATCGTAAACCACAAATAAGGAATACATAACACTAGTAGAGGACCCACACTCCATTGGATCTTGAAGATGGGGGAGTACCATTCCATATATAGAGGACACATACCCAATATAATATAGGGGAGTACCAACTGTACCTGAATAAAAAAGTATGAGGGACTCGTGCCCTGGTGGAATAGGGGAGTAGCATCCCCAGCATCTATATGATGATCCTGCCTAATAACTTCCATATATCAAGAATTTTATAAAGAATAATCATGATCAAAACATGTCACATAATATGTCATATTCCAAAAAGAAGGGTAAAATCACATTCTATGTGAAAAAACACTCAGTCTAGGCTATTCACAGCCCAAAATACGAGTCCCAAAGAAGGCTATTTTGAAGTGTAGAAATTCCAAGGGAGGTATATGATGTGGAACTATGGTCAAATAGTGTGTACCATTACCTAGACACCTAGACATGTCCTTTCCCATACATGGCTTGGCTAGATATATGGGACTACATGACCTGTATTACCTATATGTGTAATTTATTAGTCACCCAAGGAATGCCCATGTATCCCAACCGGTTCCCATGTAAATATAATATTTCTAATGTACATATATCCATGATCATGTACATCAGGCCATGAATGTGCATCGAGGCTATGTTTGTGTACCAGGAAACTCTTGAGTACACCCATCTATGTCAATATTCCTGGACATGCCTGTGCCCATGTACTCTTGGAGTACGCACAGTGCCACCAAAACTAGGTTGTATAAAGTATATAGTCTATACATGGCATGCGATACATACATTTCTAGAAACCCTAAACACCGCAAACATGGGACAACATGTCGTTTATTTCTAGACTACATGCAGGGTATTCGAGGTTTTTAGAGAAACCCAAATAAGTATTCACATGTCTCTCCCTTCCATATCCGATTATGTTTTCACCAAAAAACGCACCAGGGAGTGCAGATCTAGGGATGACCATGCCTGATCCATCACCGATGACTGGATTACCATCACCTGAACTCGTGTGGGCCATCCCATCGCACTACCCACATCATGCTTCTGCTCCGGATCCCGAATCCACAGATCCTTCACCAGAATCTTTTATCCAACCTCAATCTTCCTTCAAAATGTTTTCCTATTCATTTTATATGAAACTACCATGAATCTAGGTGTTTAATCTACTTGAACCTACCCTGAAAATGTTGATATGCAACCCCATAGGCTAACAGTGTAGAACGTGAAGAATAGTGTGGGAAAGACACAATAATGAGGTTAATAAATCATTGGACGATGTGATCATGTGAAATTATTAATAAAACATTAGTGGTGAAGTATGTAATAACAAATATAAAATGGTTTAAATAATTCAATATACTGAACAATATCATATGAAGGACAGGTAATCACATATCAATAAAAAGACGATATAAAAATCCATTATTTTCAAATTTAGAGGGTGAAACCCACAAATAATGAGCTATACCTTTATTATTGATTAATATCAGTGAAGAGTGAATTATCTAATGATTAAAAGGATCTATTGTATTCACTAACCACCTCTCAATGCACCTCGATCTGATTATCATTGTCCTCTGATCCTGATCAGTCTATGAAGAATGTTCCTCCTCATCTCAAATCCACTTAGGGTTATGTGGGTAACCCATGTGTTTTTCCGTAGTATCATATTTATAGAAGGAGTATCAGGTTAGTTAATTTAATTAAAATAAATAATTTGTTTATTAAACTCACCTGTAAATGATCACCTCTCATAAAATATCCAATTCCAACCAACCTTAGGTTGCACCTATGGTAAAACACACATTTTGGAACAACAACTGTATCATATTTCTCACATGAGTCACAAATAATGGGAAATCCATTTTTTCTAAAATAATATAGTCATGTGAGTTAAAATATATTAATATTTTTAATATATTAATTCTAGGGTCCCAAAACACCCAAACTCTGCACCGACTCTGAGGATACATCTAGATATATACATAGAAATATTCAAATTAAAAATCCAAAAAAACTAGTGTTGTAAAATAATAAACTGATTTCATTATTTTATAATGTTTATAAAATATTTTAATGAGGTATAAAAAGTAATAAACTTGAAAAAATTCAGTGAAGTCGTATACATCCTCCTCAGGTATCTTCCTTTACCTTACACTTTAATCCTTATTGGGTTGGTATTTTGGTGAGGATAAGACCTGTAATTTATAGATAAGGATGTTGGTAAGGTATTTGGGTATATATTTGCTGAGATAAGGGGATCAAGTGGTATGGGAAAGTGAGAAGAGGAGGTTCTATTTTATAAGTGAGAGGAGTGGAATCGTTGAAAATATTAAGAAACTTAAAATATTATAATTTTATTAATAAAATAATGTGGAACCAATGAAAACCAATTTAGAATATAAAATATGATAATTTATAAATAAACCAAACCAATCAAAATTAGACAAGTTTTAATGATATTTTAAGCCTTATATATTAGTTTAACCCCCCATGTTAATCCTTTTAACATTTACCATGTTGAATTTGTTTTACCACAGTAACTATTCATTATGATAAAAAATGAAAATTAATTAATTAAAAATTTCTAACATGTTTATTCCAAATATTAAATCCATTTTATAAGATTCAATTTTTAGATTTGTTAAAAATTACTTTTAATATGAGTTTGCAAAATGTAATGAAAAATATTTTAAAAAACCCCTTTTTAAGCATAAAATAGATTTTTCACCAAAATAAAGAATAATTTTGATTCATATGTAATTAATTATTTTGGTTAAATAAAAGGATAATTATTTTACTTTAAAATGAAACTAAAACATAAATTAAACTTATGACAAGTTGATTAAAATAGAAGAACCAAAAATAGTTTTTATTTGAAAAAAACATTTCTTAGATTTCCAAAAGGTCAAACATTGATTTCAAAATTAAATATTATATTTTTCAATTCATTTAATTACTTATTAAATATATATTTTATATTAAAAAATGTTTCATATACTTTGAACCCCTTCATTAATAATTATAGAAGTGATAGTATTTATAACATTAGTATTTTTCACCATTCAATAAAAATTAAACTATTTTAGAAAAATCCAAAAATTTCACTATAATATTATTTTTACATGATTATGTTAAAGATGAAATCTATTTTATCAATTTAAATTTAAAAATCTAATAAATATAACTTTTAAATAAAAACACAAAATATAAATAGAATATGCTTTTATAGAAAAATGTCACTTTCAAACTTTAAGTGTTCTTAACCTTATATCATATCAATTACCAATTAGTGATAATTTATTTGTTTGAACATTGTATATTTATAATTTTTTTTTATGATTAAATTTCATTTTAATATATTATTTCCCACTTTTATATCGTTTTGCGTATACCACATGCTATTTAACAAGTTATTTACTAAAATTAGTATATTCTAGATTCTTATCAAGTTAAACCCTACCAAAAATTATATTTCTAAACAATAATTTTTTCAATAAAAATTCATTAGATAAAGAAGATATTGAGATAAAATAATCTTTTATATATTTTAAAGAGTAATAATTTGAATATTTTGTGTTAAAAGTTAGAAAGTCTTTTTAAATTAATATGGTTCTATGAACTGAAAAATAACTTAATTATTATGGAAAATCATGATTTCCAAAAATAGAAATTCTTAGATGGTCAAACTATATAATTTATTGTTTTCCATTTTATTTTTTAAAATATTTTTAACATATATTATAATGAAATTTATAAAATGACAAGTGAAAATGTTTTTAAAATCAAATTTCAACCAAAGCCTTGTTTGGTTCTATTTTCAAATGTTTTAAGAATATTCTTTTGATTATGTAAGTAAAAAAATATATTTTTTAAAATTATCTTGTGTATTTGAAAATTATTTTAATGAATTGATCAATACTATAAATGAACACCAATAGTTATAAATTTACACTTACATAAAAATTAAAAAAATGGAACGACCAATCTAGTGTTGATAAACTTATCAAACACAAATTGAAACTATGAGAAATTTTAAAATAAAAAATGTTTGATCCATCATAGGTGAAGAAAAGTGTTGAAAAATGGAATTTAACATTCATGATAAAGATATATGATGAAAATTATAATATAAAAAAGCTTACACAAAGAATAGAAAGGATATATAAAGGGATAAAAGTTATTATTTCCATTAGCATAGTGAATTATATATAGTAATCTCTCTTGTATGTCATAATTTCAAAGAATATTATATAATTTTCACGTCAAAAAAACCCAAGGGAAAAAACATATGAATCTAAAGTAATTTAATTCCATGATATGGTGCCTCACTAAAAATATTATTAGGGAAACCAAGTGGAGAAAACCCAAGGAAGGGAAAAAAGAGTACCATGTTCCCAACTCACCATCATAATGTGACAATATAATTTTAAGTTTTCACATCCCAATTTTATAAATCAATTTCTCAAAAGTTTTAATTTGTAATTCTTTTGTGTATAAATCTTCAATATTATCACAAGAACTTATTTAATATATTTAAATCTCACTATTATTTTGAAGTTCATGAGTGAAAAATAAATTGGGTGAGATGTTTTTTATTCTATATCCTACTATATATCCACCATTAAATTAATCTATATAGGATTCATTAACCACATATAATATTGTGGTATTATCAATATTCACAAATAATCCGCAATTATTTCTCATATTATAAACAACTTATCTCATCAAAACACACTCACACATTGATTCATGAATCACAATCAACTGAATATGATTAGAGGAAGTTGCATAAATTTTTTATTTATAGAACTCCATGAAATATCAGTTCCACTATATGTTAAAAGATATCTAATTTGAGGTATAGATTTATGTGGATCATAAAAATATCTATCATTGATATAACTAACCAATGTTGGCACTATAATTTTAGAATAAAATAAGTACTGATCAACATATCCTTAATGGTATCTTAATATATATATAATATACTATTATAATGTTGTTGAGTAAGATAACAAATGTACCTAGCTAATAAATTCATAGAAAGTGATATATCTATCCTCTTATTATTTTCAAGGTACATAAAGTGCTCTTATAGAACATGGATACAATACTTTAATTCCAATAAGTTTTCAATATCATATTATTATGTAAAATTATCTTTATCTCAATCAAGATACCATATAACCATTGGTGTACTTTACAGATGAATTTTTTTCCTTATGAAACCTTTGTAGGTCCTTTTCAGAATTCCATGAATAATGAACAAAAATTCCATCATTAATATATTTAATTTTTAACCTAAGGTAGAAATTTTTATTTCTAAAGGCTTTCCTTTGAAATCCTTTCTTTAAATATTATAATACCTTGTAAGGTTAATATTTCATAAAAATAATATTTAAATCATCAATATATTCTAAAATAATGAAAAATTTATATTCATTTCTCTTAATAAAGTCACGTGGGTACATTGGATCGCTTTTATAACCCTATTTCATAAAAATTTTACACAAATGGTTATAAAATATTTGATATGACTATTTAATCCCTATATTTTTTTATCTTAACAAAATAAAAATATCAAGATAAAGAACTTATAGTGGGAATATTTAATACTTCTTGAATTTTCATATAAAAATCATTATCAATTTTATGATATAGGAATTTATTCACAATATTAGTAAGGTATAATTTAGTATGTTTATGTATAATAAAAATATTGTGATACCAAAAGTTTATGTCATCCATTAAAGGAGTGTATGTTTCATTAAAATCAATCCAAGGTATATTTAAGAAACATTGAGAAAATTTAATGCTTTATATCTCATAAATTCATTATTTTTATTTCTATTTGTCAAGAATACCTAATTATAACCTTCAGGTTTAATCCCTTTTGGGGTTCTCAAAATCAAACAAAAAAACTCAAATTTAAAAGGTGATTTTAATTAAAACTGGATTACAACATTCCATTTATCCCAATATTTTTTAACATAAAATTCATAAACAATTTTAGGTTCTTGATACTCATAAATAATATCAAGTTCCATATTGTATGAAAACATGTCATCACAATGGTTTCAACTTAGTTCTAACATGTTCCATTTTTATTGAAATTTATAGAATTTTCCACTTGATCATGATCAAGTACTTCAAATACATTGTTTTCATGGGTAATGTTAGGATAATGTGAATTTAAATTATCCTTAGGTTTATTTATTACATTAAATAAGATGGGTTGTTTAAATTTACTTTGATTCATATTTTTTCTTCTTAACCAAGTGGTATTTCATGCTTCATATATGGATTAAAATCATTATTGTAAAAGTATTATATTGTCCTTTGAGAAAATTTATTCTGGTTATAACATTTGTACCAAGTATATATAACTTTGTAACCCATTTTGAATCATTGAATTCATTAATAAATTAATTTTCTAAATTTTCAAAATTAATGATATTTCGAAATTATAGATTAATCATATTTTTATGAGGATAAATTTATAAAAATGATGTTATTTTCCATGAAATTTCTTTTCATGTTGATTAATTTCCACACTTTAATTTTTGGAAACAATTTTTCTTGAAAATATAATTCATCATATCTTATTATAAATACGTCCTAGGTCATTGTGTCAAGATAATTCATTATTTATGGATATGAAAATCCAATTTGAATCCTTAATATTATTTGGGGTCCCATTTTTGTTCATCATGGGGGTGCTACTAACACATATATAACACAACCAAATGTTCTAAAATTTGAAATATTTTGTTCATGATAAAAAAATAATTGAAAAGGGTAATATTCATGAAAACATGATAGTTTTATTAATATTTGTGAATTTTCATGAACAATTTTATGTCCCCTTGCTGAATTAGAGAATTGTGCTTTCCTAAAAGTTGTCTTGTGATAAATTATTATCACTTTATAAATGATATAGCTTGTCCATTTTGTGTGTGAAAATAAGCTACAATATAATCAAAACATATTCTAATCATCATGTAATAATTACAAAAATCATGCGGTGAATATTCATTAGTATTATCAAATAAATATGAGTTATTCAATAAATTGGTAATTATGACCTTATCCTTAATATTTGGTCAAAAAACTTCACAAATTCCAAGTTTCAAGTCTATAAAAAACACACATGGAACCATCTAGAAGACATATCAATCAAGATAAAAAATATCTAAATGGTCCATATAGTGGATGAATTGAACTACATACATCAGCATTAATTCTTTCTAAAATCATATGGGATTTAGTTCCAACATTAAATAATTATATACTAATAATTAATTTTCCTTGCGAATAAGTAGTGCATGAAGAAATTGTAATGTGTCAAATCCATTTTATCAACTAATGGATAACCTTTAATATCTTTTATAATTTTTATCATCGTTATTGATCATGGATGAAATAACCCTCATTCCATACAATAAGTAAATCATATTTGGTAAAATTTTAGTTCACAATATTTGATTTAATTATAAATATTTTATATATTACAATTTGGAGGGAATTTTGACCATTTCTCTCAAATAAAATTGTTCTAATTATTAATGATTTTTATGTAGAGGTATTCATAACATCCTTTATCAATAGTCTCATTTTGATATCCATTTTCAAAAATATCTTTAAATATTTTATATATTTCACCAATACTTTGTAGATTTGTTTTATTAAAATCCTTGTATGACCAGGTAGATATATTTTTTATCTTCAAAATCCTTTAACTAATTTAAAACTATTAGTTAATGTACTAAAATGGGTACTTTAAATTTTATGATTGATAAAATATATCTCATATTTAAGAGTTTTGTGAATTTTGGAACATTGAATAAGAATAATATAATCATTATGAGGATTAATCTCAATAGATTATTTCATAACATCCATTTCCATTAAAAAGAGAATGAGACTTGCATAAAAGAAATACATTAAAATGAAGCACAAAAAAACATGATATATTTATTGAAAAACATTATAAATTTAAAATTGAATCTTCATCAGGATTATTTACACATTATTAATATATTTTATGCCTTTTTTGTTTATAAAATAACCAAAGATATCAAAATTCATAATATCATCATCATAATTTTAGGCCTGATCAATTTTTTTTCCTTCAATAATATTTTCTTTCCTTTTGATTGATTGTTGATAAATATTAATGATATATTTATCTACATGATAGGTACCCAAATAGTTCTCCTTTAAAATAATCTAAAATAATTTTCTTTCACAAATATTCTTTTCTATGGTTGGAGTTATTTATTATTTTACCACTTATGGTGGCACACTTTCATCTTTTAATAGAGTGTATTACCACATTGAGTAAATGATTTTCCTTTAACTTGACCACATTGATTATTTCTATAATACAAATTATAAGAATTTACATTCAATTTATAGAAAAAAGATTCACTAGTAGGTAAGGATTTATGGTTACTCATAATAACTTCATTTTTTATATAATAAGAACTCAAAGAGTAATTTAGAATATTTTTAAAACTTCTCAATATTTGTATTGCAAGATAATGTTCAAGGAATGAAGGTAGACAAATTATTTTCCAGAATATTGATTTTAATGATATTTTCTCTACAAAATTTCAATTATGATGTATTTTTAAACATTATAGAGCTGTATTAAGTTACTAATTTACACTTTTGTAATATTATTTAGATCTAATTGTACCATGAGTTTGTTAGTATAACTAGTCCTATGCGATCATACCTATATTTGAGTTTTTTTGATAACACTAGATGATCATTCACTTATATGATATTTTTATTTAAATCATCAAAGAGGTAATGTTTAAAGAATATTAGGTCTCAATAATAACCTATAGTAGAAGCTTTATTTCCAACTTTGATTATCTATCTAAGGATTTTTTCAGTTATATACATCTTGAAATGAAAATCTAAGATAAGAAGTTCATTCAAAAAATTTTAAGAGGAAGAAAATAAATTTTTCCATATTTTATATGGAAAATATGACCTACCACCTTTTTATAAACTATTCAAGAAAAAGAAGTTCATATTGATAACATGTTGAGAAACTAATAAAAAACCACTTGAAACCACACTTTTTTTTGAAACTATAAATGAGTGATTGATTGTAGGTGAAGAGAAGCATTGATGATATATATAATCAAATATTTGGGATAGAGATAATGAATGAAAATAATAATGTAAATAATTGTTTTACCAATATGGAGGATTCATCAGGGGGTAATTGAAGTTGTTACTAACTTTACAATTTTACCACTAAAGACAACGCGTAGTTAAAAAGTTATAGATTCGAAATTGTTAGAGTACAAAAGTAATAAATGTAACAGAATTAAACTAATCATAAGTTATTAAATGTATTATTTAATAAAACTAAAAGGTATTAAAAAACATAATTTATGTCCTAAACTACTCTATTTATGTATATTAAAGAAGCTTGAGGATATGAATTGTGCTTTCAAACATTTTTCGAAGAGGTTTCTAGTTTTAATACTTATTATATCATTAGTATCCAGGTACTAATACTGACACCCCATTATATTAAATCAACATGTTTCAATGATGATAAACATTCATTTAATTTTATTGAATTATTTAAAGTGGCTCCCCGAATTTCATCCAGGTCTCCCATTCGTTCAGATGATTAATATCAATTCCTATCCCCTAAATTATTTGAACTAAGAGTTAAAAATCACAAATTCTTTTCCATGGAATCTATCTGATCTTCTAGGACTAGAAGTAAATGAACACAAGTAGAAGTATTATAACTTTTACAACGACAATATTCCTAATTAGGAGCTCTAAGAACATAATGAAAAAACATACAAATAGAAGCACTCATGCACTTAGATGGAACAAAACTCCCAATTGATGGTTTTCCCATAACATCTGTTCCCTGAATCCCAATACTCTATTCATAGGTGTTGGGTAAGAAACCTCCCAATGGTAAACTTCAAGGACTTCAGGTATAACTATTACTTTATAATAAACATAGAATCTCACTCTTAATATTTTGGTTAAAATTATTTTTATTCCCTCATAATGCTCTAAAAACATACAAGGTTTTGAATTAGATCATCTAAAAAATATGATTAAAAATATACAATTTTCATAAGAATAAAACTAAAAAATCTACAAATTAAGTACATGTTAAAAAAATTGTGTGTGGAGATTCATTAAAACAATGGATCCAGAAGATTTCTTTTTAGAAAAATGAATCAATAAGAATTTAAAATAAATTATAAAAAAGAAGTATGGAAGGAAAAAATATTCTTATTTCTATTAATATAGTGATATATATAGAGTGTACAAGAAGGTTATAATCAAAAATGAATATTAATCCCTATTTCTTATGTTATATTTGATGGTGAGAATGTTAAAGGTAAGAGATAATGAAGGGATGGACACATGAATAGTTGTATTGGAAAATAAAGATTTATAATAATAATAATGACGATGATGTTGAAGATGATGATAATGATCATTGTAATATCTTTATATTAAATTATATTTCATAATAGTAAGTGAAAAATTGAAATGAAAGAAATAACATTAACAAATCATTAAATTAAATAACTATGGTAAAAAATTATGGCATGTTTCATAATAAAACAAATATTTTTTAATACCAAAAAAAACAATCAAACAAATCATTAAGATATCAAAACCTAATTAAATTCAACTTATCACATTTCAAGTAAAAAAACAAAAGGATTGCAATGAAAAAATATTATAGAAAGTAGATAGTTTTTTTTATACTTAAATATGATAAGATAAATTATACTCAAATATCTAAAAATTAAGAGTGTTTGAAAAATTTATTATATAAACTTATCTTAATTAAAAATTAAAAATAATAAAAATAGTTAGTAAAATATATTTTTTCCAAATAATCAATAAAAAACCAAAACAATTGGGGAATGAATTTATTTTAATTGAAATTGAAAATGGAAAAGTGGAATTAAAATACACAGAAAGGCTTGATTAAAAGAATTACTAAATAAACTCTAATTTAATGAAATAAAATTTTATAAAGAATAAAAATATACAATTGAAGATTATGTTAAAACTCAGGAAATTTTCAAATGGAAAAAATGATAGATAGATAAATGAAATTTTATATTAGTTAAATTAATTTTTTAAAAGGCCAATTTAGATAATAATTTTTTAAGAATGATAATGAAAACATTTAAATTATATTAAGGAATTTTACCTGATTAAAAAATCAATATAGTCCCTAGAAACCAAACAACCAAAAGGATTACCATTTTAATTAAAATTAAAGGTCAATATATTCATATAAACAATAAAGAAAAATGAAAACCTTACATTTTATATTAATTAAATTGAATGAAAATCATCAAAAGACAATAGGAGGATGAATCCCCCACATTAAAAGATAAAATATTGATTAAAGAAAATTTATTTGGTAAAATTAAAAGTTTTTTAGAGAAATAGCTATTGATGTTAAACTAGGTTAAAATTTTAGTGGTTTTTCAAAACAATATAGAATAATAATTTCAATTTATATTGTATCATGATAAATAAGAATATTAAATCACACTAAATTAATTCCAGTAATGATCATTTCTTCTATTTTTTTTTGTAATTTGGCTATCAAAGTGGAAGTGTGATTGTGTTTTGGATTTTCCAATATTTTATCTTTGAATTAATTCTAATTATCAAAAAATTTTCATAATAAAAAAAATATAATAAATAATGATATAACGCAATCAAGCTAAGATTACTTTAACAAAGGCAGAGAAAAATTTAATTTTATAACTTCTAATATTAAAAACATGTAAAGTATTAATACTTATTTTTTTAAAAAATGTTCTTTAAATCTATAATTTTATTTTGATTATACACAATCATGTGAACCCTGAATGTATTTATATCAGATGAACATTAATAGTTTCAAATTTTTTTATTCTAAATTATATATAATGATTAAAATTGTTTTTTGAATTTGAAGATATATAGCTATGGTGGGAACCCAAAATTATCCCTTTTCTATAATTTTTATAAAAATTTATTTAAATAATTATACACCATATAAAAAGTTATTAAGGATAAGAATATTTAATGGTTACATGTGTCAACATTTCTCTTAGATGAAAGGTGGTTTTTAATATAAATTGTATAACCAATTTTTCAAAATATAAAATGGTGATAATTCCACTATTTACCTAACTATAAATTTCACTATGTATCTGTATAAATATAAAAATGATATTTGGTATCATAAAATTTATAATCATTTTTAAAATTATATAATGAATGTTTTTAAATCAGTATTAATGAAATAAATTAGTACCATATAAAAGTTGATAATCAAGATACATTATAGTTTTTTATAACAATGTTATCATTTATATAATTAATCATATTCTCACATGAAATAAATGATTCATAAAACAACTTATAGTTACCTTGAATTTTAAATACAATGAACAAGGTGGTACAATTTATAAAATATATTGGAAATGTAGATAAATAATTACAAAATCAAAATTTGTTCTATTATATCCATTCAAATATTATTTTTCATGAAAAATAGTTTAAATAATATATTAAATCCATAGAGGAACTGATTTGAATTATATTGTGTTTGTTATAAAAAATAATCAGTGTTCCAAATGATATCTCGACAACTTTATATGATAGAAAAGTAATTTGACATGATTTAGAGGGGAAAAAATCAAACTGATCAATAAAAATGTGAAAGTGTTTTTTATTAATAAATCTAGAAACATAAATATGAACAATATATTAAAATTTAATGCAGACAATTATATTAATTTATAGAAACATAGTTAATTTGTATATTAAATAAAATAAATGTGATTAGTAATGATTTATTAAATGTTTAGAAATGTATAATGCAATAAATACATGAATAGAAATATCATTTGAATAAAAATATTAATTAAAAACTAATTAATTTAATCACATGAGCTTCACAAGACACTATGAATCAACAGAATTTAAAAACATGAGGAAGATTATGTACTAATATAATGAAATTTGTGATAAATACATGAGGTCTCCACTATTGGGACATTGTGAGTCAATATTAGTTTCTTGACATTTAAAGATGATATAATAAGAAAATACATGAATATTATGAGTAGTTATTGATAAATATTTCATAAAAATATGAATATAAAACACTAAAATTTAAAATTATCATGTTATGGGATATTATGAATCTATCCAGATTCATGGAATTCAATTTTTATATAGCATGAAATTATATAAAATGAAATAGCTAATATTAATGAAAATTTGAAAGGATTTTGATGTTATAACATCGGTTTTTGAGTGTCTCTATTTTTGGTTTATTGGGATTTAATATCATCTTCATGGAATTAAAACGTGTTCTAATAATAATGGAATTTTATATGATGGTAATAGTTAAAAAAAGAGTGAATGTTTTGTATTAAAAATAAATATTAAAACTAGTTAATTAGTTTAGAATATATTATGGATAATTCATTTTTTATGCACTATTTTCATCACCAAAATGTTGACTGACTATGATAGTTATTTCAATAATTATGTCTATTATTCAGAAAAATAATCCCACAACATACTGTTAACGCTATCTACATTAAATTTTTTTATTATAAATAAAAATTATAAATCAATTAAGTTATGTAGATATAAGTTTTCTGGAATATAACTTTGAAATTACCCATAATACTTGAACAAAACCTACATCATTTTACTATTATTTCTCCATAGTAACATTTATTTATGGTGATGAAGTTTTTTAATGACATATATCAAAACATTCAACTTAGTATATTTGAAAAATACTAGATTATAATGCTTGTAAATAAATCACTTTGGAGAAATTTAAGACACTAAAGAGGAGAATTTAAACATATATAAAATAATAAATATGTAAAAAATCATTTAAAGTTATTTTAAAACATATAATAATTATTTTTTATTAAATTTATCTCCGTAATGAAGTGTTTTTATTTTAAAAACAAAAGGCAAAGTATTTAAATGTATAAAGGAAAACAATTAACTTCTAATTTGTTGTAATTAAAACATGTGATATATTTTCTATATTTATTAGAATAATTCACACTTTAGGGATATGATTCTAATTCATAAATTATACTAATAATATTTCAATATTTAAAATTTATTACTTATACAGTCAATGTAATTTTTTCAAACAACACAATGCTAATGTTGATGAACTATATGAATTTTTTCTTAATTTATAAGAAATTATAAAAAAATAAACCATAACATAAATTTAAATCAATATCATAATGATTAATAAAATAGATTTATTTTTTTAATGGAGAAATACATCCCCCAATAAAGATATTTTTCACTTTGGGCCTCTCCCACATAGAGTTGTTTTTATCAGGATGAGCCTTAGACTCCCTAGAAAACATGTGTTAAAAATTGAGGTATCGACACCAAATTAAAAAGGGGTTCTTCATTCACCTCTGAATTTGATGTGTGAATTGTTCCCAACAACTTGAGTGCCCAATATCCTCACCAGAATACTATATGGGAACCATATTTGACAAATTTTGTAATGGACCAATACATCCCAGATCAAGATTTTGTACACATTGGGACCTTCCCTCATGGATTAGTTTTTGTTTGGATCACGGGACTAAGAATCTGTCATGGAAAACGAATCATAAATGGTTATGTATTTTTATGACTTTTGGTGATTCATTCACAACCACCCACCAATATAGATATAGAAGACCAGATATAGGACTGGTCAGAAATTGGGATAGGCACAATATTGTGTTCCTAGCCAACACTTTCATAAAATAAAGCCTAAGTTTCTAGGGTGTCTGAATTTAAGTTTTTTCCTTTTGATGTTACATTTAGGATTTTTATTTTCAATTATAATGTTTTTAGTTATTTTATATTTGGGTTTCTCACTTGTACTCAAGTGGAAAAAGGCATGCATTTAGGTATCATATCTGGAACATATGTTCACATAACATGTGTATTATTGGGTGTTATTAGGACAAAAGTTCTAGAAAATATGGTAAAAATGGTTTTTATTATTCAAAATTTTAATAATAACTTATTTTCTGTTTCACTAAATAACTTATTGGTGGCAATATACTTAACTGAACAAGGTGGGTATGGTTTTCTTAAAGAGGATCCTCATAAGGAGATGTAATTTATATGCACATGTATGTGACCTTGGTCCTTTTGGAGGTAGTATGTTATGAATATTCCTAATAAAGTTTTTTACTATTGAGTGGGTATTTTACTTGAGCTTGATATACTTGATATATTTGTAATAGAACCCTAGAGTGATAGAATTTATTTGTGAGTTACTTGGTGGTATCACGGATGAGATCATGGAAGTTTCTCTGCAAGTTTTAGCCTATTTTGGGTATAATAATTTTCTAGGTGGGATATCCTAATGGCATTGAGATATGAATTAGGATATTGGTGAGATAGGTTTTATAATTTTATAATAATACCTTTTCCTATTATAAGTTGAGATGAGTTGTGGTGTATTATGGTATCCCAAGAGTGTCTAGCCTAGTCTTGTGAGTGACTTCAGAGATAAGAATAATGAATGGATAATTGTATTTGAGATATAAGTACAAGAGGTTTTATCAATTATAAGATATAATATTAGATATTAATTAGGTATTGCAGAGGTTAAATCATTGGCATATTCTCATGTTTGATATTGAATAGCAAGAGGTTCCATCAACTATGTGATATAGGCATGGAGATGCATTAGGTATTGTAGAGGAGAAAACATGAGTTTTTCTTGTTTTGTAATAATTTGGAATGCATAGGAGGCATGTTCAGCTAGTTAAATAAGAAATAGATCCAAGGATTTATGAGATGAAAATGTATGCTAATCTTGGTTAGTGATGGATTAAGTTCATAACCCTGAGACTAACGAGATATGAATCAATATGGAATTATTTGAATAACAACATTGGGTATCACTAAGGTGCATACCTATTTTTTGATGTGTTGTTTTTATAATGGGAGTTATTAAGCACCGTTTTAAGGATGTTTTATGGATAATCTCTTTTAGTGGTTCAATATAGTGAGATTTTGATTAACTAACATGGTAGATCAATTGGTGTAACCTGATATTAACCTAAGGTATATAAGCTTAATACTTTATTTAGTGTAATTAGGTTTTAATGATATGTGAGACCCATCAATGAGTGGATTTTGGGAAGTATTTGGTATAAGGATATTGAGTTGGATATGTTATTTTACTCCTGGAGTGAGGTAATAAATTTATTTGAAAACACATGATTATTATATTTTATGCATTCCATGGGAATGGGTAGGATATTTTCGGGAATACATATTTGGCCTCTTGAGATAAGTTTTGGGGTAGGACCTTGAGTGGTGATAGTGTGTTATGATGGAATCTAGGAATCCTTAGTTCCCCAATAACATGGAGTTATACCATGGGTTATTGATGAGATCATAGTAAGATCAAGATGGGATGATTATTAGAAGTGGTATGATGGTGGAAAGATATGGGGTACCTTATTAAAATCAAGGAATAGAGAAAGGGTGTTATTTCTTTATGTTATAACATGTATTACTCTGAGAAATGGACTCTTTAGGGTATAATCAAGTATGATATAATCAATGAATTCTATTGTATCGAGGTATGACTGGTGTGTGAGATGATATCTTGATAGTATGATAGTGGAATGACTAAGGGGTCACATGATTATGGATATTTACAAAGGATTATATTATATGAGATTTGAGTTGTGATCTGTTGTGAAATGTGTAATCATATGATATGGCCGTTGGGTATTTTGAAACACTAAGGGGTTGATTGGATCAACATGATGGATAAGGAATCAAGAGAGTGACTTAACTATGATAGGTTTATCCTTGATGTGATTTTGGGTTGCTAGTGAAACTATATGGGGCCTTTAGGGGGTGGAACATGAGAGTCTTGTGATGTTGATCATGGCTATGGACCTTGATCTAGATATGTCAAGACTGGGTGTATGGAAATGAATTATCGGTAGAGTGGAAATCAATTTCATAAGGCACAACAGTATCTTTGAAACCTATAGTGAGTCTCAATATGTTGACCTATTTAAAAAATATGAGTGGGGATCATGAGTTTAAATGTTTATCTAGAAGTGGATGTTGGTAAGGATCATGATCATGGATCTATCATAAGGAAAGAATTATAGTGGTAGTACTCTAGAGATGATCTAAGTGTGCGGTGCTTGTTTTGTGTATTTTTTCATGAAAATTTAGAGAGATGTATTAGTATTCCCAAACAAGTGGTGGTTATTATTTTTTTGATAGTTCTTGGATGTAATATGATGATTTATATATGGTAAATAAAAAATACCAAAATGTGGGTATCAGTCGATGAGTATCAGGTTGAGTCAGTATACTTGAAGATAGAAAAATTCTAGATACTGGATGATAGTTGGGTGGAAAAATAAGGGATTCATTTCAAGAAACAAGTTAGTTAACTAACAGGGTTCATGGAATGTTAGTTCTCATAGTAATCATTCTTAATTGTGTTGTGAGTAAAGGCCTTATGTTATATATATAGTCTTGTAAGTGAGACTACGTGTTCTGATTAGAATGTTCACATGATTCTCTGGTGTGACATTGAGAAAGAGATGGTTTGATATAAATATATGAAATTAAATAATGGAATGTTTCATCTCTATCTTCATAATTCATGAATTCATTTAGGATTAAGGAATCATCATTGAGTTGGTAGAAATAATCAACACTGTGATACATGGACTGGCGGGGTTTAGAGTATTGGATCTAGTTTAGATTCAGTGTTGGAATGACCATAACCCATGGTAGATATGGGATCTGCATTGTGAATCAAGGATTAGTGATAGAGATAGTCCAAATAAGATACACGATGAGACTTATAAGGGACTTGAAGCATTATAGATGGGAGTTTTTAAATTATCTCATTGTTATGGTTTGGCGAAAAAATGGGAAATTTGTCTTTTTGGGTCTGATGTGGGGATTGTCTTTATAATGGTGTTTCAAATCATAATTTCATTAGTTATAACATCTCTTGAAGGTATTTATTGATATGATAAGAGGCTCTATATGTGTATTTGGTGATACGGTGAGTGCCAAAATAGGTTTAGAGTGAGCTTTCTTATAGAGTAGGTAGACAACCATGTCATGACGTAGAGAATCATGGCAAGGTGATAGGCTAATTGAGGTTCAAACCATATCCAAGGGAAACCATAGTGGGAAATATGATATATATTCTATTGATATTCATAAATTTGGTTAAGTCCTTGTGTGTAAGGGTTAATTTTTGAATTGTTTAAGGATCACTCTATGATGGAATGGAATTATACTATAAAGATAATCCTTATGTATCTTATGATAATTCCTTATGTATTTCCTTTTTGAAAATTTATATGGGGAAGGATGATCATTTTTTGAAACCAAGGGTAACAATGTGATGATGAACCTCACGTATTAAGCTCAGAAAAAGATAAATCCTTATGAATCACCTCAAAATTATTACACATGCCTCTATAAAATTTTATATAGAGAAAGACTGTCATTCCATGAACTATCGCTTATACTTTGATGTTCGATGAGGGATCACACTTTGGGAATGGAATCTTCTATATCACCCAAGTTTGAGCTATGATAAGGGTCATAATGATATGTGTTGTATAGTAAGGATGAGGACTATAACATGGATCTAGTTTATTAAGAGGCCATTTCTACTTAAAGGGAAGGATCATGCCATCATGTGACCATTGGTAGTGAAGTTGGTTTCATTGGTTATGGGTGGGGAAGCTATTCCACACCTTGAACTAAGTGTCGACATCCTAAGGAGTGTATGGAAGAGGAATCATGATTCGATCCATATGGGTCATGTCATGATGGGGCCTTTTCTGGTTTTTCTTTAAAACCAAGGGCATGCTGGTATTTTAGTCCCTCAAAATTGGAAACCCATTTAGGGTTATTATTTTTTTGAATGTATGAATGAGGAGTATATCGGGCTCCCCTCCCCTTCCCCTTCGCATTTTCATCCTCTTTTATATATGGTGATTAAAGGTGGTTTATTTATTTATTAAGTTATGAATTATATTTGTTTCATCAGATCTTATTATTCTTTTTATTAGCTACTAATTTGGTCTTGTTTTGATTAGGGATTTATGCCAGTTCCACAATATCTTGGTGGAATGAGGCATAATTGGATGGGTCTTTCATTTTTTTGGGTGTAGGATATTATGGGAGAATGAATGAAATTGTTTTTTCATTTATCTTATGATATGTCTCTAACTTCGATTATTTATGGGTTTACAATGTTTTGGGTGAAATTGATAGTGTTGTAAAATGAGAAGTTGGGGATTTTTTTATATAGGCCTCAGTGGATACCTGGGGTGGTGCACACTAGATTTATCATAGACCAGATCACGAGAGATCTCCTAATGAGTAATTATTTTATTATTACCAAATAATTAGTTATGTAATTAGTATTGGTTTATAATTAATCTATATGATTGTTGTTGGAGTTAAAACCACGTGTTGATTGGTGATGGCTGGTAGGGCTTGAATGAGTTTACATGATGGTGGCTAAGATTTTCTCAAATAGAATAATTATGAATGGGGTAGGAAGTCCCTAATAATTTCCCCAGTGTTTATGATTTATTTTATATATCATATTATATAAATTCTCTCTATTTGTGAGTAATAATCCTTGAATTATAAATAAAATGTTTCCTTAAATACTCATGAGTAAAATGGAAGTTTATTGGGTCATGATGTAAACTTGGAAACTAGTTTGATACATCATTAATCAATGGATAAGGGTTTTACTATAAATATTTTCTTGTGATATATGGATCCTAGAGGCATATAAATCCAGTGAGTGAAACATGGTGAACCTTGGAGTGGGTTCCCTTAGTGACCTATGAGTAGGAGAGCGTGATAGATTAGAAATAGTTGGAATAGGGGTATACCATATAAGGGTTTATGTAGGTTGGGTTGAGAGGAAATACCTAGCTTGATTGTGGAAAGAATATGATCATCAATCAATCCATTTTTTGTTTTTATTATATTTTATTTGTTGTGTGTCTTGATAGACAAATATGTGTTTATTCTTATATTAGGGGATGTTATACCATTGAGTGATGGGTCTTGAATGTAGAGGTTGAAAAAGAGATAATGAAACCCACATAGGGTGTCTGAACCTTGATGAGACTTTAGGGACCAAAAAAGGTGCCCCAATCATAAAAAAACATTAGAGGGTATTAAAACAAGGGGATAACATAAATGTATCTTGGTATTAATGTGATGATGGGATTAGATTGTGTTCTTGAGATTCCAAACTTGGTAGTGTACATAGGCTTCGGGAATGTTTCCCATCCCTGTGATAGTTATGTTATTTAATGGTATGCAGGGCAGACAGAAATACCATAGATGATATATGATATATGATGATAAATTTTAAATCATTTATGACTTGGTTATATTAAATTTTAGTGAATGTATAACTATATATAAAATGAATATGAGTTGGCCACTTATCAACCTAGATTTAATTGAGATGGTTTTAGTATGGTGTGCTATTTAACCTGGGTAATTATATATTAGATATGGTTATAAGGCGGTGAAATATTCCCCATTAGGCAGTGATATTTAAAAGATAGTTCTTGGGAAGGGTCTTATTCCCTCTAGGTGGTGATAACTGAGATGATTCTGAGGTGGGGTGTTATCCTCCCTAGAGTGGGTATATTCTGGAGATGGTTCTAGGGGGAGATGATATCCCCCGAGGTGTTGATATAATATAGATGGATATGGGGTATCATTTTATTACCCCTAGGTGAAGATGTAATGGATATGGTTTATGGCAGGACACTAATTCCCTTTGAGTGTGTATATATGAGATAGGATTAGGGTATGGCACTATTCAAATGTATAGAGCCTTTGTTGGGGAAAATGAATTAAAGTTTAGGGATTTATAATTTATTGGATCAAGGGAGTTTGGGTATAAATGTGCCCAGTGTTATAATAGGTTCTTGGTAAGTTGATAAGCTTTAAAGGGGGTTCAGGTTGTTTATAAAGAAAATGGGTGAAAAAATCATCTGTAAAACATTTACACATCATGTAAATGGATTACAAGTCATGTAATGTTTGAGTGTTTTTTAATATTCATCCAATGTGATGGGTTTTTCAGTAAATCCCACTAAAAATAATTATATAATATGTGACTACATCACCTACCACGTAATTCCCAAACCTATTATTTTAAAGTATGTTGTGTGGGTGATTTGTCTTTTATCTTGCTATAATATTCACCTCTCGACCCAAGGGTGTCTTCTAGGAGAATTTGGAGTGAAAACCAACCTTTTAGATGTTTCAATAACATGATAATTACCAAGAAAGTGGTTTTGGTTAGGTTTTCCCTTCTCTCCCTTGGTTCTCTAACCATTGTGGTGTAATCCCTTAACAATGTGGTTTTTTGGTTTTGATCTTGATCAGTTTTGATCTAAGATCCTCTTAGTGATCATTTGAACCTTCTTCCTCGTGGGAATTTTCTATTGGAAGTAGTTTTTTCTTCACAAGTTAAGATACAATGTCTAAATCTTAACCCCATGGTTTGATAATTTCCAAATATATGCAATATTGTTATTGTGCCAACATAACGTGTGCCTAAATTAATTAAATAATGAATTGGATTGTTATTTGTAGTCTATTAGTTCCAATTTGGTTTTGACCTAGCTTATGGTTACCCATTTAGTGAGAGAACCTTGAATACAATTAGATTGTATAATGTATTAATGTGTGTTTATCATGATATGAGACTTAAATGATTTGTTGATATAAAGTCCCTATGTTGTGGTTTTCTTCTTATTGATTTTTCTGTCGATCATTTTTGATATAAATGAAAGTGTTAATTGAAAGAAAAATAGCAATTCACATAATTAACTATAGAGTCTTATGATGTGATATTGTGATATCTATGGTGTTATGACATGTCCTGTGATCCTTGCTTAACTGATTATATTTCAGGGATTGACCCGACACTTGAACACTTATTTGATATAATGATTATATTAAGTGGGATCAACCTAGTCCCATGTTGTAATGATTATAGGTCTTTGACTAGGATTCTATAATGATTATAGGGATTTGACACAAATTCTGTAATTCTTATATTGAGTGAGCTCAGCCTAGTCCAATGCTATAATTCTTATAGGGTTTTACATGAATGTGGTAATGTTTATATATATTTTACCTAGATTGTTATATTGTACCATGATTATGATAATGGTTGTCATGGTTGTGAGGAATGCTCATACATATTCCAAAATGATGTAGAAGTAGCTTATTTTTACTATGGTTATGTAATAATATCATTTGAAATATATTCAGAAAAATACACTTTTTCTTTGAAATAATTTATTAAAAATCCACATATTTAAAAAAGAAAACATTTTATTTAATAGGAAATTTGTAAACAAGTGAAGGAATATTCAAAACATCAAGGAATCATGATGGTGGTAAAATACACTCATGTTATATAATTTAAAATTTAAAATTCTTTCCGTATTTTTATTGTAAAAATCATAAATTACCTTGTCTAGAAAATGATAAAACGATTCCTTTCAAACCATTTTATGAAAAGTAAAACATAGGTAAAAGACTTGAAACACAAATAGGATAATATTAAAAAATATTTTTGGAAAACATTTATAAGAAACATGGGTATGGATGATAAATATTTTCCAGTAGATACTTACATATAAACAATAATGAATAATAATGATATTGTGAAATTAACCCTTTCCTTATAATTTCATTTAGTTGAATGTTTTTAACCTAATTTATAATAGTTCAAAAAAAATTTATGAAATTATACTAGAACTATGTCCATATTTATTATATCATATATGATACTCTTATATCATTTTTCTAATAATATTTCATTATTACCATTGTTTTGGGTGTTAACTGCTTCATTTTATTTTGTTTTTTTGCCATGTAAGTCCTATTTCTTATGAATAAGATATATTTTATTCATATACATAATGATATTAAGTTCATAAATGTTATATACACTTATCATATATAAATTTTATAATCATTCTTGAGGGATTAACTTAGAGAATAAATCTCATCACGTCATGGAGACTGTTTTTCGTATGTGGACACATGCGACAATATCATTCCCTTAATGGTAAAGTGGTAGGGAATTGGATGGTATATTAATTTTATAGAATATCATGTAATATTTTTATTTATATTAATTATATTCATCATTTAACCCATTTAAATAATGTGGTGATGAAAAACATTACACCACAACATGGAGATGATAAACCATATGTACGCACGCATGGTGATATTTTTTTTCATAGGATAGTTAAAATGATGAATATGTTTGTCTCATAATTATAATAAAACTTAATCATATATATTATACTACAGTTATTACTTTACTATGGAAACAACATATTAATTGGTGGTAAAATAATAAAAGAACTTGAATGAGTTGGTAAAAAAATTACCACTTCTTTGATGGACATCCATTGGATTTCCTCTTAGGGACACTAGAGTTTGTTTTTAAAAAAACATGACCTCCAGAATATAGTTAAGAATTTTTAATGGATAAGTGGTTAGGGGTTGGTCGAGAGAGACTGCTCAAAGTGGTGTGAGGAAGTGAGGGAGTATGGTTTTTTATAAGATAGGTGGGGGAAATTTTGAAATCCAATATTAAATTAATATAAATTAAACTTTATATTACAAATATCTAAAGTGTGAGTTATTTATAATATAGAATGTTTATGGGTCGAAATATACCTGAAAAATGATTTTTAGAAATGTTTTGGTCACATTATCAACCTTGTCTTTTGGATTTAACCATTAGTTAAACTGGTTAACTTTGACGTGGATAACTTGTAGTTTTACTCTTTTGGGTTAATATAATTAATATAAAATTCTAAATTAATGAAAATGGATAATTGATGAAATATTTAACCTTATTCTAGTAAGTTGGATGAATTTTATTTTTTTATAAATTTTATATAATTTAATAAGGTATTATTTATTTTAAAGTTTTATTTAAGTCAATTTTGATACAATTCATTATTTTTCTATTTAAAAATATGATAAAAACATAATAAATTCATAAATAACTTATAATATATAAATAAAATATTTAATTTATATATTAAATTCCTTGATATCATTAATTATGTCAAATTTTATTTATTTTAATATTTTTGATATCATTAGTTTGATATTTCCATTGGTTAAACAATTACAACATCATTATTAGGAAATAAATTATCATGATGAAGATAAATTTATTTTATTTAAAATGAATAGTTATAGTAAAATTTGTTTTTTGTATAATCTTACATTAAAAATTATTTATTTATTAAAAATATGACTGTGATATTTTTAACTTATCTTTAAATATAATATAATAAATTTCATATTCTTACTCAAGTGGCATAAAAATGTTATAATTTTATCCTATGATTTATTTTGGTTGAATCCCACTCATAAAATTAAATTAGGACAAATTTTAGGGTAATTTTATTATATTATAATATCATTTTTACCTTTAATTACCCGATTTACCCTTAATCATGGTAAATAAAATTTACTTATGTTTCTATTAATACTCTCAAAAAAATTAAGTTTATCCTCTCACACACTAAATATAATAATTACCACGACCATGTATGTCTGTTTTTTATAATTCAGTTCAAAAAATTTGCTGAATTACGTTTAATGCTAATCCCACAAATTTGGCCAGATGCTGGAAAAAATAGACATTCAATAGTTCACTACGTTTTTATATATAATTTCAATATAAAAAGGATTCCAATGAATGAAATTGGATTAATATAATTATTATTGATCTATTGTGACTTTAAAAACAATAAATTTGAATTATAATAATTATTTAAATGAAAAATTAGGTTTTTAACTACAATGCAATATTTTTCACTATTCTTCAAAAAATAAAACTTCTTAGAAAAATAATAAAAATTCACCCTGTGTTAAATTTGATATTACAAATTCAAAAATTATTTCTATTTTGAAAAATAAAATTTATAAAATTTCAAAAATTTATTTTCAAAATAGGTGCTCCGTTAAAAGGTGATAAAATTACATTTTTGAAGAATATAGTTTTTATGTGTAAAATTGATTTTTTTCTTATATATTTATCTAGAAAAAACATAATATGAATGTTAAAATTATATGTAATATTTATAAATTTCATAATTTTGATAATAATATACACAACCACTGTTTAAATATCAAGGTTAATAGATCTTGGTGCTCTCGAACTCAGTGTTGCATTCAATGTATGCTATTAAAGAGATTAAATTTAAATAGGTACATACCATAAAATCATGGGGCATTACATTCTCCCCTCCTTTAATAAACTATGTTATCGAAATTAGAAATTATACTTCGAAAATAAAAGTTTGATACTAAAAAATTCCTTTGTAGGAATCCCACATAACAAATAAAGTTAGTAAAACATCCTCTTGATAAAAGGGAGAGAGAAATGTGAATGTCACCACAACTTTAGGATTTGGATCATGATAACATTAGTGTGAAGTGAAAACAGAGACATGGAAGTTATAGAAAATGATAATGTTTAGATGGAGAATGATAGAGAAAATTGTAATTATAAATTAAACCCTCACAAAACCATATATATATATATATACATGTGATAGGTTAAATAGGTCATTGATTTATCATAAAGAAAAGTAAATGGATAACATTTTCTTTTTCAGAAATCCTTTTCCTATAGTTAAGTGATTACATTAATATCTAGAAAAGAACATGAGAAAATAAAATTACTTAATTACCTTATAAGTTATAATTTCATCCTTTGGTTTTGATTCCATCTATTTTCACAAATTCATTAATGTTAATGTCTCATGCTAGAAGAAATTTTATGAATCATAAGATCAACGAGTCATTCCTTTGGTTTTTAAATCTCTACTAATAGCAAAGTGGTTAAAACATGTTATCCATTATGATAAATCATACTTTAACCTCAACTAATAATATCCAAAGTTCAAAATAATCCATTCCATATGTAGATACCTTAAGACTCATCCAAAATACATTTTTCCAAATTCAATGACCGAAAATTGATAAGTGTGGTCACTAAATTTCCAAAATCAACTTAATATTAGATTCCCAAATCAACATAATGTAGCACTAATTTTCACATGCCAAATATTTGAATACCTTGATCACCTTTAATTTTTTAATGAAAACATTCATTCTTCCTATCTTTATAGAAAAATTACTGTAGTAAAAACCTTATATATTACATAATTTTTATAACTAGTACATCATTGATAAAATACTCAAATGAAATAATTATTGAATCCAATAATAATCACATTAATCATTCCCCTTTGTTGGTGGTAGTATCATAATCTTGATCATGATCTATTAGCCTATTTTGGGGTATATTCCTTTGATGAATGAGACGTTGATTTGTGTAGTGTCCCATATCTTTATAGTTGAGGCATTTTACATTAGATACCTTTTTATTACCCTTAAAATCCCAAGCATGCTAGCCATTCTCTCTACATTTATAACAATATCCCATTCCTTTTAATCATGTACCATGGAGATTATTTCAACAATTATTATATGTGGGAAAATATTTCTTTATCTTAATCCCTTTATCCATATTTTCCCAATTGTCCTATTACTATCATGCTTCCCTCTAAATCCATAAAACATAGAGTACTATTTTCTTATCCCATTTTCACATGATACCATGTCCTCAAATAATGATAAATAATTAAAGACAAATTCAATTTGAAATATTAGCTTAATAGCATGAATGATATGATCCTTCTAACTCTTTGGATAATGGGAATGAGTGAGGTTCACATTCTATCTACCAGGATAAATTTCTAAATGATGGAACAGAATAGGTTTGATCATGTCATAATGTGAAATCTTAAAACTTTAAAAATAATTAACATAAATTGAAAATTTTATCATATCTAATATCATAATCACAAATATGGTATCTTTGGGGAAATATTTACTTTTAAATCCTTCATAATTGTTTTTAGAGAAAATGTGAATTATCCTAGCCATATTCCTAGGGAGTGTCAAACTAGGTGCATAATAAGGCATGTTTTCATGTAACAGATTACACCGAGTCAGTCCCGATGCATCTGGTCAGAGTTGTTACTCCTAAGTGCATCTATTATAGAACTAAATCCACATGTAATATCTAGAGAGATATTTATTACAAGGAATATCCACATAATCTCCACCTTACCAAAAATCTATGGCTATCTTCTATAAATATCCTCAATGTATAAATTATGGTTATGATCCCTAATATCTACTTTCTAAATATAATTTACAAGGTTTTTTCTAAAATTTATTTGATACCAACTGTAATGACCTCGACTCCAAAATCCTAGAGTTGATGCATAACTTTATTTTTTTGACATAATTAGATGGAATCAAATCTTGAAGGATCGATATGTTTAACAATCATGGAAAATAGATTACATACATGAACCGTGAATTAAATTTTAAAAAATAAAGTAAAAAATATAAAATATATGGAGAAATCTATTATTCTCTAATCTTAACCCTTCATATCAGTCATAATACTAGTCTTAGCTTCCTGGAAAAAATAAAACATAAGAAAGAGGTGAGCTGAGATGCTCCATAAGGGTAAGAGCACAATGAAATATATTCAGAATAATAAGAATAAACATTAAGATAATTTTTATAACTAAAACCCAATAAATTTAAACATAATCTTGATCATAATATGGAATGAATAAATAATACCATATAAAATAGTTATGTGAGATTGAAAACCTAACCATGGATATTTTACTAGTTGAATAATCATATGGAATATAAATAAGTATTCTCCTAATGAGAGAATGAATAATGATGAACATATATACTGACAAGATCTATTATAAACATAGATACTATGAATATATATCCTCATGATAGTTTAATTATGTGGGTAGAAACACATCTGATTTATGTTAAGATATATCCTCCTGACAATTAAAAACTTCTTGCAAACAAATGTGAAGGGTTTTTCAAATATTTATTTCATCAAATGAGAACTATCGATGCATCAAGGTTCTATAGAGGACCCCAACTATCACTTACTATGTCCAATGAATTAACCACATGAAAACATAAACAATATAAACATTCATGTTGAAAAACTAGCATATGAAATGTGAATAATTTACCATTAACTCCGAATGTATCAAAATAACACATCCATAGTCAAAATGTTATTAAAAACTTTAATAAAATAAAGTATTTTGTATAATAAGATATCAAACTAAATTAAACATAAAATTAAAGAAAGTATATTGAGAGAGATGAAAGTACTCTAATAAAGTTTTTTGAAATATCTTGAAAAAATACCCTTTTTCTTTGAAATCATTTATTTAAAATCCATGAATTTATAAAAGAAAAATTTTTATTTAAAAATAACTTTTTAAACATGTAAATTAATCTTAAAAAAATCAAGGAATCATGATAGTGGTAAAATTCGCTCATTTCATAAAAGTTAAAAATAAACATTATTTCTGTATTCTTATTGAAAATGTCCTGAAGTACCAAATTTAGAAAACAAAATAAGATTCATTTCAAAACATTTTATAAAAATTAAAATTTGGGTAAAATAATTGAAACATTGTTAAGATAATCATAAAAATATTTTTTAAAACATTTATAATACACATGGATAAATATGATAAATATTTCCCAGTAGATACTTACATATAAAAAATCCTAAATAATAATGAAATTATGAAGTTAACCATTACATTGTACTTTAATTTAGTTGAATGTTATTTAAACACATGTATAATGGGTTATAAAAAGTTAGTAAATTTTACATGAACTATATCCATATTTATTATATTATATATGATCCTCTTATATCATTTTGTTATAAATATTTAATTATTACCATTGTTTAGCTATTAGCTTCTTCATTTTATTGTGTTTTTTGTCATGTAAGTCTTATTTCTTAGGAATAGAATGTATTTTATTCATGTATATAATTATATTAAGTTCATAAATATTATATTATATCATCATATATATTATTTATAATAATTCTTTAATGGTTAACATGGAAGATGAATCTCATCACGTCATGAAGATGGTAGACCGTATGCACACAGAAGCAACAATATCATTCCCTTAATGGAAAAGTGGTAAAGAATTGGATGATATATTAATTATAAAGAGTCAATAACATGCCATATTTATTATTTATATTCATTATATTCATCATTATACCCTATCTAAATATGTGGTGATGAAAAATATTATATCATAATGAGAAGAGGGTAAGTCATACGTAGGCACACATAGTGATATTGTTTTTCCTAGGATGTATAAAAGGTAGAATATGGTTATAAAATAACCATGATAAAATATATGAATATAGATTATATTATATTTATTAATTTAGTATTGAAAAAATGTTGGAATAGGAAGTATAAGAGGAAAATAACTTGAATGAGTTTGTAAAACAATTACCTATTCTTCGATGGACTTCCCTTGGATCTCATCTTAGGGACACTAGGGTTGGAATTTTTAGAAGATATGGACCTAAAAGAATTATATATGAATTTTTAGAGGTGAAATGTTAATGGTTTGGTTGAGTTATAAGTCTCAAAGTGGTGTGATGAAGTGAGGGAGGATATGCCCTTTATAAGAGAGGTGAGGGGCACTTTTGGAATCCTTCAAAATATTAAAATAATATAAATTATTTTATATTAAAAATGGATCAAAAGTGAGTTATTTAGAATACAGGATGAGGATGGGTTGTAATAACCCTAACCAATGTTTTTTATAAAATTTTATGTCACCTTATTAACCATATCTTTTGGCTTTAACCCTTAGTTAAACCTTTTAACTATTACCGTGAGAAATTGTCCTTTTTAATCTTTAGGGTTAATATAATTAGTATAAAATGAAAAATGAACCCAAAATTGACCATTTATGACATATTTATCCTTATTATAGTTGGTTTAATTAACATTATATTTTTATGTATTTTATATCATTTAATAAAATATTATTTATTTCAAAGTATCTTTTATGTCAATTTGGATACTATTCATTATTTGTCTTCTTAAAAACATCTTAAAAACATGATAATTTCAAAACAACACTTATAATATATCAATAATATATCTAAGTTATCTATAAAATTAATATATGTCATTAAGTATGTAAAATTATATTTAGTTTAAAATTTTCAATATCATTTATTTTATATTTCAATTGATTAAATAATTACTGCTTCATTATTATGAAAGCCTTTAATTAAATTATTTCCTGTATAAAAATTAAAAATAAATTATAATGATAGAAATAAATTTATTATATTTAAAATTACTATTTATAGTCTATTTTCTATTTTTTATAACCCTATATTAATTTTTTTAGTTATTAAAAATATGAGTATGAAATTATTAACTTATATTTAAATAAAATATAAAAAATGTCATATTCTTACCCAAGTGGGTTAAAAAAGTTATAATTTTCGCCTATAATTTATTTTTGTCAAAAATATTTCATCCACTAAAATTAGGTCAAGAGTCAGAGTAATTTTATAATATTATAATATCATTTTTTTTGTTTAATTACCCGGTTTACCCTTAACTGTGGTAAATAAAAATTTACTATAGTTACTATTCATAATATTCAAAAAATTAATTTGATCCTATTTGAATATATGTATCATAATTATTACAACCATTTATATCTATTTTTTTGAATCAAATTCACAGAAGTGGCTAAGCTAAGTTTAACGCTAATCCCGCAGATGTGGCTAGAAAGTTAGTAAAAGAGACGTTCAAAAGTTCAATTAGTTTTTATATATACTTTCAATATAAAATGGGTTCCAATGAACTAAATTGGATAAATATATTTATTATTTATCTATTGTGACATTGAAATAATTAATTATAATCATAATAATTATTTAAAATACAAATCAGGTTTTTAACTAGCATGCAGTATTTTTCACTTATCATCAAAAAATGAAATGTATCAGAAAAATATCAAAAATTCATCCGAAGGTAATTTTGAAATTATAAATTAAAAAATTATTTCTACTTTGAAATATAAATTTTTTAAAATTTTCAAAATTTAATTTTAAAATAGGTGCACCATTAAAAGGTGATAAAATTACCTTTTCGAAGAATATAGTTATTATGCATAAAATTGGATTTATTCTTATATAATTATCTATTACTCACATAATATTAATATTAAAATTACATGTAAAATACATAAATTTCATAATGTGGTTAAGTATAATCAAAACCTATATTTAAAATTCTTGGTTAATAGATCGTGGTGTGCTCGAACTCGGTGTTGTGTGGAACCCAATCTATGGAAGAGATTAAATTTAAAAAGGTATATACCATAAATTCTTGGGGAGTTACATTAAAAAAGGTACAAAATAAACTATTATTTAATTTTAGGGGTTAAATGGTCTAAATATGTCCATAAAATATTTTTTTAGACAAGTGTATAGGTCATTTTAACCTTTATCATTTTTGTTTCACGCTTAGTAAACCCATTTTTCCTTAATAGAAATAATAAACTTTTACTATTTCACTATTCATTTTAGTCAAAAATTAATTTGAACTTATTAGATAGTATAAATTATTTTAATTCAAATATGGATTCCATTATTCCAAATTTAATTCAAAAAATTTGAAAAAATTAATTTAAAACTAATCTCGCCGACAAGATGAGAAAGTGGGTTTTTTTGAAGCGAGAATGTTCAAAAAACTTACGAAACTTTTATATCAAAGTTCTATATTAAATTGATTAAAATAAACTAAATTGGATTAATGGATATATAATTGAACTAAATTTACTTTAAAACAAATTTAAAATATAGTTTAACTTTATAAATAAATTAAACAAAAATTCACTTTTTATTTAAAATTCATTATTTTTTACAACACATCAAAAAATTCACCTTGAGATAATTTGGATATTAAATTTCAAAAATTAAGTTTATTCTTCCGAATTAATTTTATATTTTTTTTTATTTTTCACAAAAAGAAATAAATACAACAGTTTCTGAGAAAATAGTATTTTTGAAATATATAAAGACTTTATTAAAAAATTAATTACCTTTTCATAAATATGTTTATTTATATAAAAACATTATAGATAATATTTAAAATTTATTTATTCCTATTTATTCCTCTAATTTAATTAATAGTTAATTAAATATTTTTAAAAGAATATTATTAATAGTTTTTCATTATTTTCTTAAACTCGATGTTGTGTGTTACCCAAGATAAACACTGTGTTGCGTGTAATGAAATATAAACCTATTATTATGTGTAATGAAATAAAACAATAATTTTTCATATAATTCAGTATAGACTCAATATTTCATGTAATGAAAAATAAAAAAAAGATTCAATTTATATGAAAAAATTATTTCACAAAATATCAGGTTGTTACGATCATAACAACTTACCTTTATTTCCATGATAATGTTTTTATATTTATATATTAAATAAAATAGAATTAATATCAATTTCAAATTTGTTATTTATAGTTCTAATTATAATTGAAATTAATATTATATGATATAATTTAAATTTATTATAAAAATTCTATTCTGTGGATAGATATTAGGGTTCGTAGTGGGAAGTAAATGATTTAAGGTTTAAAATAATTTATCTAATGATATTGAATGTTATGTATATAGAAGTTCCTAAATCCATGTAATTTATTACCAATAAAATTTTCCACAACAAAAAAATGCACCACTCATGTTAGACACTATTAATCTATAATCCAATAATGAGGAAACAATTTATGATGAATAAAAATAAAATCAAATGAAATAAAATATTGAAAATTATATTTTGTTCTAGGAATATCATAAAAAATAATTTAATAAAACTATAATTATTACTATCATGTGTGTCATTCCTAACCATTCTTATACATAAATAAACATTAAAACAATATATCTATCTAAAAATAATCTAATCATTGAATTTATTTCCATTTATATTTTCTATGAATGTAAGAGAAATGATTTTTTATAATCCCACAAGTCATAAAAAATAAAACTTTAATTTGAAATAATCATTCATACATAATAAGTTTTAATAAAAAGAAATTAATTTCCATCTCTAAAATAGATAATAAGAAAAATACCAAGTGTCACATTTTTGTTGGCAACATTATTGAATTTAAATACCCTTATTCAATATTTTTTGGACTCAAAGGGTTATAAATCCTAATATTTAATTTTTCACTAATATAATCTATAGTAGACTAAGTATCTGGGTGTAATTTTAGAAAAGTGATTAACTCTACAATAAACTCTAATGTTACTTTTTTAAAAGGGATTAAATACACAATAAACACTAATGGTTTATATAGAAAATAACAAATAATTTAAAAACCCTAAAATAGCAAGAAGGAGAAGGAGAAGAAGAAGGTGTCCTACCTTTAGTGTCTTGAACATGACTGTAAAGTCAAGGGTTTTCTTCTCAAACCCCATTGTATCAAGAAATATCAAACTTATTGTAAGGAATTATATATCATGCATGCGTCATTATTTTAGAATATATATATTGATGTACTAATCCAACATTTCAATTTTAAAAAATAAAGGTATTTTGAAAAATAATAACATTTAAATTGAAAAATGAAAAACAGAAAATACAAGACAATAAATGCATAATCTAATGAAAAATATATACCAATAGTAACTAATGTGATTTCCATTACATGTTCCACATTACCTTTATTCTATTTATAAATTAAAATTTTCTTCCCCTTATCCCCATATGTAAAATCCATCTTCTCTCTTCTCTCTTAATATTTATTTTCCATTGAATCCCTTGAAAACTGTATCCATCCTCTTATCCACCATGATTTCTAGATTTACCATGAGGATCCCTAATCTGGTCTTCATATCCTCTCCTTTTTATAGATATATCCAATTAATTCCTTATCATTTATTTTATATTACCATGATTTTCCATATTCTCTAATCATTTCATTACCTCCTCTCTAACTATCGAGCCTTTTTTGGCTTCACATGTTTTATTTATCTCTTTACTTTAAAACTTCATTACCCAGAAACCCTAAACTCCATGGGTATTCTCTCTAAATTATTCTAAAATACCAAAATATTTTAGGATTGAAATATCTATGTTATGTATAAATTTGGGATAACCTAATTTAATTATCTTGATTTAATAAACCCTAAATTATAAACCTCTTTACTATGCGATTGTTAAATTAGAATTTCCTTGGGAATTCTCTCAAAATTATCTGTGAGTATTTTCTTCCCATGACCTCTATATTGTTAATATTCACTACTAATTTAATTATTTTACATGAGAAATAAGTTATAAAAACAATAATATGGGGGGGGGGGGTGAATTACATTATGAAACTAAACATAAAATTTCCATCCACCTCAGGGTGTAAGTGGATTTGAAATTCGATCATCCAATCAAATAAAAATTTATCAAAGTATAAAAGAAAATTTATTAGAATCTAAAACTATGATAAGATAATACCACTCAACTAAATTAGTAACCAAAATATAAATTAATATTTTTATAAATTCACAAAATCTAATAAATATAATAATACAATGTAAATTCAAAAATACATCATAGTTTAAAATTAAAGCTTGGAGTATGGATTGAAATCCTTTAAACTCAAAAAATGATATTATAATCGAAACAAAATTTTAAAATATATTGGAAACAGTATCAATAAAAAAATCCAAGGAATCCTATATTCAAATACCTATAATCCCTCAATAATATACCTTTCATAAGGTGAATCAATCTTCCTATCCTCAGAAATGATTGATGAAGCCGATCAAAACATGCATTGTCTTCCTTTCCTTGAAATACATTGATCAAGTAAGATCAGATTACCATATGTATTCATATCTCCATTATCCATCAACATAAATTATTATAACCATAATGAATATAATATAAAATTATAAGAGATTTATAAGGAAAACACTAAAAAACATAGATCTTAACAAAAGACTCATAATGAAAATATAACACCGATTAGAAGATCTCTCAACAACAAGTAGTTTCATAACTAGAAAATGACAATAAGATCTTTATTTTGAATACACCAAGTATGTACATGACTCTAATCCTTGAGTCTATGGTCCTGTTTATATATGACGTTGTAACAAACATTAACATCCCCAATCCTTATTCTTCAGGGTTAGTTGTAACTACATTTAATGATTCTTTATAATATTCTGATGAACTCATCATATCTATTCATATTTCAATGAAGTCAATAATCACCAATACAATTCCCTATCATCCCATAAATGTAATATAATATGAAATCATAACTCTCTATATTTATACAGTTCAACTAAAACCTCTATTTTTTTCCATAGATTCATTATGAACAACAAAAACAACTAAAAAAGAACATCAAGGTAAATTAAGTTCTTATTAATTATATTTTTATTTTTATAATAAAGGAAGCTATGAATTTATTTACTCAATAGTAATGTTTTATCCATTAATTATTACCAATTGTCCAAATGTATATTATATGTTAGAATAGTAAAATTTTGAAATAAGTTACTCTAATATATTATTTAATTTTTATATTAAAATTTTTAATTATTTTTTAATTTTTTAATATTTTTTCTCTATATTTGGTCCATGGATCCCTATTTTTTTTTATAATATCAGTATTCTCATTACTATATGATGTGGAAAGTTTATCAAAAAACAACCTTCTATTTTAAGTCTGATAATCACTAACTGTAGTATATTTTTACGTTCATATAAATATTAATAATTCATCACTTCTTTTAATTTTATCTCAATTTCCTCTATTACACACAATTTAATTTCTTTTATAATCTAAATAAACTTTATATATTATCAACAAATTTTTTTAAAACTCATTTTCATACAATTGTAATGATTTTTTTATTTAAATCAAAAGGCATGTTTTAATGAACAATGGATATTAACTAAGTTAATAGATTTGAAAAAAATTCATCCTTTTTTGGTTTGAGAAGAATTATTTTCTAATTATATTACATCATTTTTAAATTATATTTTACAGATGTGTTTTAATAATATAATCATTAACTTGTTCCCATGAACTATATGAACATGTATTGGGTATAATACTTTACATTATAATAAGAAATTGAAAAATTTTTATGACATAAATTCAATTCCCAATATTGATATAAACATACACAGTTCAAACCATTATCGATTATTATAATCACTTGTAAATTGATTATTTTAAAGCATCTCTTTTATCATGTAAATTTAGTATGAATTTTATATGCTTAATAACATAAAGTACTTCTTGATCATATTTTTTTATATGTAACCATAAAAATTATATAAGTAAAAGACATTATACAATACATATTATGATAACAGAATAAACAATTAAACATTGGTCATAAAATGTTACAACAAATGGTAACTTCCTAAAATAAAACCCCAAAACATACTAATTAATTAAGTAGTTATATTAATTAAATTAATATTAAAGTTAATTTGTATATTTATTTTAGGTTCATTAACATATCAAACTAAAAATATTACTCCAACCTCTATTAAAGATACACCAATGTGGTATAATTATTCTCATTCCAACCTAAAATTATAACAGATACCATTTCTATCATAAAATTTTAAGACTATTTTATACCAACATTTAATTAATTTCCCAAAATCATATTTATAAAGTATAAAATTTGATATGATTAAAATGTTGGAACTATTTCTCAATTAATTTTATTCAATAATTAAACTCATCTAGACAAGATAATATTAATTTAATAACCATTTCTTAAATCATATTGATATTTAATTTATATAAACCAAATTTGGTTATCAATATAACTTTTAGATATGCACTATGTTTATTAAAATTCTGTGAAGAAACATAATATAACAAAAAATTGCGATCTTTTCAATTATAAACTTTTCTTAATACTGAATATATATAATTGCACTCTACTATTTTAAAATATATCCCTTTTTATCATTTTCTATTATATATTATCCTCTATTTATAATTTATATGGAAATAGTAACTATTTAAAAATTTCTCTCATACATGAATAAAAATTTATAATTTACAAATTGGATAATTTCAAACATTTATCATTCAACCAATAATATCAATGAAATCCACTTCAATAATGCAATGTACATATTTTAAAAGATAATTTCACCTATAATGTAGATATTTTATAGGAGTTTATTCCATTAATCAATAAATACTTAGGAAATATTTACCCCTATTACATGATAACACCCCTTTAATGAAACCATCAATATCTCGATCTCATGTGGAATTTTTCTTATATATAGGCATCCATATTCATTAGTGTTTTACCTTACAATGATAATTTCATAAAAATAATACATTTAATATCATTTTTGTTTGACATGTTAATTAAAATATTTCATATATGATTCATGTAAATAAATAATTGAAAATATCTTATAGACAATTTTTGGATGTATGGTTTTATTTTTTTGTTTTATTAAATTTAATATAAGATTAAAATTTATAGAATTGATTTTTTTATATTTATTGGCCCCATTAACTATCCTTTTTTATCCTTATTAGTTATGTGTTTCTTATATTTTGTGTTTCATTTCAGTTAATTGATCTCGTCCTCATATAAACTTTTATTGACCTACCTTTGATATAATCATTACTCTATAGTTTAACTCAAAGGAGGGGAACAACATGATAAATCCTTTCATGTTATTACCTTAGTGTGTAATCTAAGATAGAATATATCATTTCCCAGGATTCTTTTACTCATTTTTTCTAATCCACCCATAAAAAATACCAAGTGAAATATTTGATAAATTACATAATGAAAATATATATAAGGTTATAGATGCTCTTGTAAAATTATTCCTGACATCTTATTCATTAACATGAGAATAAACCTAGGTAGAATTTTATTCTATCATTCCTCATAGTGAATGTATTATCGTTCCTTGATCATTCTAGTACATGATTATTTAACACTAACTATGATGTTGGTCCAAATTTTATATTCTATCATTTTATTTTCTCTATATTTTCTTATTTTTGTTTTTTATTGTTCTCTCTTTCCACCTTATGATTCGTTTTTTTCTTGTTTTTTATTAATCAAAAAAAATTTCTATCATGTTTTGGAAATTTTTTAAAGAACAAAAAATAAAATAAAAAACATCTAATGTTTTTTTAGTTCTAAAAAACATACTATTGTATGTTACTTTTTAAATAAAACTAAAATAATAAAGCTTAATATTTTTTTGTTTTTATAAATAATTTATTTTATTCATGGAATTGACTTTCCAATAAACCCTTAAATTTTTATTAGATATTTTTTAGTTTTTTGGAAATTGAATAAAAAACTGTTAAGTTTATAGTATTTTATTTTATGTGGAGGTTGAAAGGTTATATGTAAATTTTTTTGCTTGATTAAATCATGTTAAAAGAAATAATGATATAGCTTGTATATTGGATATTATTGGAAAAAATATTGAAAATTTATTTTCAACAACTATTGATAATGATCCATATACAAAACATTAGGAAGTTAGTATTTTTACTATGTTTGACTATATAACTTAATAGTTTAACATTTATATAAAGACACTAAAATATAATCCACTATATTTTTATATTAAAAACCTTATTATTTCCAAATCAAATGAATAAATAATATGAATCCATTTTCAATTTGAATATCATGCATGACATGAGTTTTAATTAATTTCATTTATCCTATTCATCTATATTATAGCACTATTAATAGATAAAATCTTATCTTTTATCAATTTCATTTATATTATATTTGTTTTAATATCATAATATTAGTCTTGGTTTTTCATCATATTTATTTTTTATTTTTTATATAACATTATTTTAGAATGGATTTGTCTCTAATTTCAGTGGATTCGAAGATTGTCAGGAAATCATTATGTCAGGGATAACTATTTTTTATAGTGATGACTACTATTTTCTGAAATCACTTTAATTAGGATTTCATAAGATCTTATTAGCACATGCTCAATTTAATTATTTACTCATTTAGAGAATTTTTTTTTGGAAAGCGATGTTGATATTTATTGAAAAATTGGTGAAAACTATTATGTGTTAATAAACTATTTTTTTAATTTTTAAATATTATTCATAAAAGTGATTTAATTTTTAAATTTAGTGTTTAATTAAGCCTAAAATTTACTTTTATGAATGCATTTTTTATTATGATATTTTCCTTTTAAATATCTATATAGTTTCTCCTCTCTTATATTTAATCAGTTCAAGGTTAATTTGGTCTTATTCCTATTTTCTAAAATAATGATATTGGATATTTTTTCTTCTAGTTTATTTTATACATATATTTGACTATTTATTTATCTATTTATTAATTTAAATACCCTATATTTCTATAATATTTGTATTTATAAATTTATTATATCTTGACCCAATATATAATTTTCAATTCCAAGGAAATATTAATTATATCAATTCAAGAAAGTGGTATTTTACTTAAGATATTGATATATTAGTAAAAACCTGATATAGTTTTTGGGAGATAATAATATTTTTTTTTTAAATTTGGTATTTGAAAGATTATAATAGTAGAAGTATTACTTTTTTATCAAATGTTGATAGGAAATATCAAATTTTTAAGGATTTCAATAGCCATAGTATCATAATTGGATTTTTCTTCACATATATTGGAATTTATTTTATATATTACATTAATAACCTTTTATATCCACCCTGCCATTATTTTTTTCCTATATCAATGATGATTATGAATTTTATAACAATATATACTCTTCCATATTTGTTTTTTTCTTTTATGAGTGATGTCAATCTCTATTGAAAATGGTCACCAATTTGTTTTATTCATAAATAGATCTTTTATCCAAAACCTTACTAAGTGTTCTCATTCTGTTATATATGATATGGAAAATATAAATAATCTTCTTCATAATGTAAATTCAAATGCATGGGTTTGATGAAGGAGGGAAATTGTAGCACACCATTCTTCCTTATATTTTTCTTATTGATTTATATACAAGTGTGTTTTCATGAAGTATATTTTTATTAAAATTTTTCTTGAAGTAATTTATATATAAAAAATTTCAGAGCATATTTTTAAGTTTATTTATTCATATATTTTATTTAAATATTATTTTTTAAAGTTAATTTGAAATACTAAAAAAAATAAGTTATTTTGTTTTTTATTATTTATTAATTTCTTAAAATTTTAAGTTGTTATTTGAATTAATTTACATATAGTTAAAAAAATAAATAATTATTTATTATTATATTTTTTCTGTTAATTTTTTGGATAACCATTGTGTTTATAAGTTTTTTATTTAATTAGAAAAAATGAATTTACATTATTCATTATCCTTCATGTATTCAATTTTTTTTGGAAAATTAAAATCATTAATTATGAATTATTTAAATTATATGGATTACATATAATTTGAATATATGTTTCCTTGTCCTCTTCAACGTTTTTTTTCCTTTTATAATCAATTAAAAGCATTTATTCTCACATTCATGCATAGGAATGAAAAAACTAAAGCTTACTATAATCTCATGGAAACTTATTAAACAAAAGTATCAACTTTAGATTTTAAACTACATTCATTTAAAAAAATATAAAGTTGTTAGACCGACTACTGACATTAATTTTTTTCTAGAAATAACAACACTTCAATTTTATTTAGGAAACAAAGGAAATAAATCACGTGAGAAATAATATTCATTTTATAAATTTATATATTCATATTTAATTTTACATATTTACTTTACTATTTCTATGATGTTGGATATTATGAAACCTAAAATTATAATATTTATACAACTGAATTGAATGATATATGTTTTTCAACTTCAATACCAACAATATATACCAATAATATACACTTTATTTATTAACTTCATAATCCCGATTCAAAACATTTATCAATACTGTTCAATGAAAGCATTAAATCTATTTTATGAAAATTATATTGTGCATAAAACTTATTATTTTTAATTTAATGGATAGAGTTTCAAAAGAAAGAGTAGTTTTAATTCATATGAAGTAAAATATTTTCTCCCAAATATTGGTTAAAAAATATATTTCATGTTTGACATTAATGTTTTTAGTATATTTTATTAGTTTATTTTATTTGATATAAGGTCCCTTATAAACACATGAGTGAATTACTACTAAAAAATTAATGAAAAATAAGGATATTCTTGGAAAAAAATTAAAATTATTTATTATAATTATTTCTAGATTGGAATAACATAATGGGAAATAAGATAAAAAACCAAAGATTGTAGAAATTAAAATGTAAATAATATCCCTTATAAACCATAATTACATCAACAAAATACCTCATATGTAATACTAGATATATGGTAATATAAAAATTACAATGATGTTGATATGGAGGTAAAAATATATAGAAAGTTAGTAAAATTGTACCAATGTATTCAAGCTGAGGGGAGGACTTATTAAAATGTGTAGAAAATAAATGAATGAGAAAATGGTATTGGATGTCATAAAGTCACCAAAATTGGTATTATAGTCATCGAGGGATATAAAATAATCTTGTTATTCCTTTCACATAGTACAAATATCGTTGAATTAGAGATGACCTACCACCTAAGGAATCTGGAAAACTAAGGTAAGATGAAAGGGATAAATAGGAAATAATGGGAAAGGATAAATAGGATTCACATATTGGGAGGAGGTTATGTAAAAATAAAGATAATATAGGGATGGTAGTTGAAGAAAAAAGCTATCTGATTAGGGTTTTTAGAGAATTCATGGAAGAGGAAACATGGAAGATGGAAGTCGGAGGTTGAGGGAATGCATCAAATAGAAAATCATGCTAGGAGGAGGTTCATTAGAAGGGTTTTAGGGAAGAATTTGTAGTTAGAGTGGAGTGGGTTTTTAATAATTATTTTAGATAGTCGATGGTATAGGGAAGACATAACATGGGGGAATACTTGATCGAGTAGTGCAAACTAAGTGGATGGGAGGAAAATTTGAGCAAGAATTTATGAAAAGTGTAGTCATCAAGTGGAAAAAAATATGAACTTTAATGAAAGTATAAATATTAATTTATAAAAAAAATAGTTATATGAATTAGGTTTAAATTTATTGCCATAATTAGTTGAGATATGTGTTAATATCCATCTCTTAAAGTGCATATTAGTGAAATTTAAATGTGTTAAAGGCAATAACACATTTCATGGTTTTTATAATGAAAAATTTAATGCACTTAAAAAAAGTAATTTGTTTTAGTCCTTCATGAATTTCTCCCAGTCCTTAAAAAAGCTTATTACTCATCTGTCATACTTTTATCACTCCCCATTTTTATATAATTTCCCCTAAAAAAGGGAGATAATAAAACCTCGACGAAATAATTCTCTTTGTTGTATTTTTTAGTAATTGTAAAATTTAGATGATTTTTTTAATAATATAATTTTATTATGTTTTTAATAATGTAAATTGTTTGTTATAATGTTTTTATTAAATAATTATAATTTTTTAATTTAAATTATAAAATAATTAATCGTTAGTTAATAATTAATTCAATACATAATAATTAGTAATTTTGAATAATGGTAATGTAATTAATAGTTTTTTAATAATTAATTAATCAATATTTAATACTAATCAGTAGAAAAAATTACTGATGAATTATAATAGATAATAATTAATTATAAAAATTAATATAATTAGGTATTGATTATTTAATAATTTGAAGTTTATGTTAGTAAATAATAAATAATAAATAATAAATCATAAATCATAATAAATTATGAATAATAGTAAATAAAAATAATTAATAATTATTTAATAGAGATTAATAATAATAATTAAATAATAATTAACATTGGTTAGCAATTTTAAAAAAATAAGTAATAATAATTATTAATGGAAATGAATGATTAATAATTAATTAATAAAAATTAATAGTTTATATTTAATAATAATAATTAATTTTATTTAGTAACAAATAATATTTTTAATAATTTTTAGCAAAAATATAATTAATGAGTAAAAATTGATTAAAAATAATAAATAATAAATAATAAATAATAAATAATAAATAATAAATAATAAATAGTTATTATTAATAGTAATATATTGTAATTAATGGTAATTAAAAGTAATTAATAATCAAAAAATGATTACAAAAAACTATTAATAATTAATAATTAGTAATTAATTATATTTTATAACATTTAATTTATTTGTTTATAAAATTATTGTTGATGTTTATCAGACGTATAAATATTATAATTGTTTATGTATTTATTCAATGTTGGTATGCATTAGTTCAATGTTTTTAAACTGCATATCATCAACGCCACATTGTTCCTTTATGAAGTTTCATGTTACGTACGTCATAAGATTTATCTTTTTTCAACCATGATTATGATATATATATATATTAAGTATTAGGATTATTTTGAAAATGAGATGACTTGATTTTTGGTAATGGATAGTGGGACTTTGGGTCATGCTCCTTTGGCCTAGGGACGTTGATTATGTTAGAAAGGGGATTAGTTGGCTACCTATTTCACTATACATTCTATTGGGTTAGATTTTGATTTGATTTGATTTTAACCATTTACATGAATGTATATCATATATCTTACGGAAGAGATGCATTTGTGATAGGTTTTGTTAGAACATCACATGCTCATAAATAGTGAAGGAAATCCATTTAAATGTTGAATTTATCATCTTATAATTAATATAAAAATTAAAAAAAATAATTATGTGAACATAACTTTCATCTATCATATCCCAAAATACAGGAAAGTGAATCTCTAAGATCACTTCTACTAGGTTAGGGGATGAAAAATTGTGTTGATTTATCCACAAGATAATGGGATTAAATCCTAATAAAAAATAATTGACACCTGATATCAAAGATCAAAACATACCACAACATGCATGAAAGATAAACCTAAAAATAGAACAAATGAATATATATAAAAGTCACCATGATACAATGTAAGGTGATACAAATGAAACCCCAAATACAAATCACACATCCTGAATGTATTCCATTAAAAAAACTGTTAGGTTTTTATCAGGTTGATTATCGTTTAATCATAGAAGAAGAAAAAAATGAATAAAAAATCCAAGATCTCCATGGAGGAGATATAAAACTAAATAAAACTGAAAATTATGAACTGATATAAAAATGTGTGTACCATTCACTAAAGTTACCTTTCAAACCATCTTGCTATTTTTATAATGCATTTGAAAAAGGTCACTAATGTGGCAAAACAATTACTCCCACCTCCATAAGTATCCATGGACTGAGTGGGTCATTTTTCACATGAACTAAATTCCCCATTACTGATGGTTTTCTAGCACCTTTATATGCAAAAGATAAAGAGAAAGAAAGTTTTGTGTTTCAGAGAGTTTAAACCAAGTATCCACACCCATTTCGAACTCATGGAATTGGATTTATATAATATATAAGGGAAATCCTTAGGTGTTATAGAATTTAATCATCCAATGTAACACATGACCAAATGTTAGGGATAATTCATATATCCCACACATGAATGAAACACATCCCTCATGTTTCATCTTATGAAAAAAATCATTAAATTATAGCACATGTGGAAGAGCTTATCCTCCCAAGAAAATGAATCCAATAGCATAGAAATTCCACACACATGATATATCCATGAATTATATGCAATCTGTGAATTTAGGGTATACTAACTCCTTAAAGCTTCCACTTACATTCAATCCTTAAATACTTTATTTCATTGAACCTTATACTGTATCACATACAATAACTTGGGAAATCATATCCAAAATTATTTTTGTATATCTTCAAAAATACTTTTGGGAATATATCATTAACATCACCATTTATTACATTATATAGAATACCTTGTGAATAACCATCAAAAAATCTTTTGGATTAACTCTATTTTTTAGAGTATCTATCTAAGTTGAAATGTATACCCATTTAGTCAACCATAATGTGTCACCCCATGGGCCTTTATAACATTCACAATAAATATGAAAAAAATATTCATAAATGTAAGAAAAAATATGATTCTAGGAAAACATTAATTTTAATAAATATATAAAGGGATTTTACATGATCTCCATCCAATACAGGCATATCTATACCTATTTCCACCATTTTTCATCATATAAAACATTAATTATCATATTTCTTCCCATACAAGACATTGAGTGACCATGGGACATGTACTATATCAATCCCATATAATCTACTCATACATTCTCAATTCTTAGTGTATAGATTGAACTTCCCAATGAATAAATAAAATGTCATTCACCCGTATGGATTAGTATTTCACATGTCCCCGATATTAATACATATATAATATCAAGGTATGGTTTCACACTCCTGTAGTCTATATCAATTGTGGGCCCAGATGTCATACTCATCATATAGGGAAAACTTCCATCATGGATGAGCACCCACTGATGACATGATCATTAATATACCCAACCACCACCGTATTAGCTAAGTTATTTTTAAACATGTGTATGTAGGATATCAAAGTATGAAATTTATCATTCTAGGTGTATCCCCAACATCAAGTATTGGGGACTCAAATATGATCCATTCAAATATTTCCTAGAAAATACGACTATATGAAACTTCATATAATATACATCATGGGTTATCCAACACACACAAAGAATCCTATTCTTTGTATTGTTCTTTGTGAGTATATTTTGAATATTTGTACAAGAATCAAACTAAAACTAAACATCTAATTTCATCATAACCTATAATACTCTAAGGGGAGGATTGGTTAGGGATACCTTCAAGTAATAATTTGATAAGTCAATTATCATTACACTTCATAAAATTTACATGAAATTTATATCAATAATATATATATTCAACAAACATCAAAGAATAAAAAATTTGATATTTTCTTTTATCTGTATTGATAAATTTCATATTTTTAAAAATATTTTAATAATATTTATCAAGCCCGACATAAGTATCAGTTTATCATATCATATATAACAGACTACCAGATCATCCTTATCTTCACTGTACTTTTTGGGTTTTGTTAACTGATTACATCATATGTAATTCCTGTCAAATCTCTATACAAACATCTAAAAAACCCTACCACTAAATCTTTAGGGAGGAAAAAAATTAATTAATATAATTTGAATAATAGTGAGATTTTGGAATCGTATTCCGAACTGTTCAACTCTTTAAAAATATTCCAAATTATTAACTTCATAACATCAAATATTACAATGTTAGATTTTTTGATTAATTTAATCCATTTATAAATTCATTATCATCTTCCTTGAAACTACTTACATCAAAATATTTCCATAATTGATTTTCCATAGATAATTTAATGAGTTACAATACTATTTGGACAATATATCATAATATCTTTTACGATAATGTAACATTTACTCTATTATAATAACTAATGTAACTCTTCAAATTTTTTCCTTTTCCTCTATAAACTAAAATTTTAATTAGGACATGAAACGCTAAAGGTCATGGGTATGTTCAATTTTGAACTTGGTTTATCTCTTTTGAGGTTCTAAAGTATTTCAGGAGTTAGAGGTTCAAAATTAGAAATTTTGAGAAAAAAATCCAGAAAAATGATATTCACATGGTTATGAGTAAGCATGTGGTTTCTATGTAGAATAGTTATTTGGTTCTAGTGTTATTTATCATAGTCTGATGATGGGTTTTCTAACCATATGAGTCACTATAAAAACCATGTCAGTGCTTGGGTTTTGGTCTAGTGGATTTCATATGGATTGGGTATGGTTTTTGAAATCATTTAGCTTTTCCCAGGAAACCATACAATAGGGGTTTTAAGGGGTAGAAGCTACTACACAGTTAGCACATTATTTTTATTACCATGCATCTTAATAGTGTGGCCCTTGCACAATTCATAAAATTAGAAATGTACTAAAATCTTGTTTTTGTTTTTAAGCCTAATTCTCTCTTATTCTCTCTTTATACCAACCTAACATCCCATAATGATCTATAGGATTATCTCCTTATATATTTTGATATTAAAATTTATTCATGGCGGATTTATTCATTTTATGTTCCATTCTTGATCAAATACCCTATTCTCTTTCTAGATATCTACTTGGACTAATTTCTGCTTGTTTCTTTAGACCAATTTTAGGATATGATTGCTAGATCTAGAGGGTTTTATGGGTATTGATTATGCTTCTTATAGATCTAGTCTTATGAGGAGTATATTTCCTCAATTACAATATATGTTTCTGAAGGTGACTAGTTTTCTTCTGTTGGTGAGGTATATGTTTATATAAAATCGTCTTATCATTTTATCTTCCTTATATTCTTATGAAATTCAATTGGTTTGGTTTGTGTGCCTCATGAAAAGGTATATTTTCTTCCACTTTTTATTATATTTTGTTATCTTAAATTTTTATACATGAGAATTTTTGTGTTTGCATTCAGTATGAAATTGTTCCCTACATATATTTTATTGATACAATGGTTTTTGTTAGCAACCCTTGGTGATTAAGAATGTGATTTGAGCCTTTTGTTGAGCCAACTTGGGTGATGTGACATGTTTTATTGGGTTGGTTTTTTAAAAAAGGTATTATATCTATTTCCAAGTCCTAAGTGTAATGAAACTTCCAATTTGTGGTTTGGGGTATGTTATATTGGGGATAAGACTTGTGTAGGATCAATGAGTACATTATGAGTAGGTGGTTGATGACCACCATTCTTGATTCCAATTTTATTTCCATGTGTAGTCAAGATTTAATTTCCATTTGGTTCTTAATTTAAGGATTAAATAGAAGGAAGTGTGATGTTGTGTGGTTGTATTGTGTAGCCTAAAAAAACATACAATGATCAAAAACATGTTTTTACAGACATTAAGGGGTTATGCCTGGAACATTTCCATAAACTATACAACTAGTCTAATAAATAATCCACATTCCCTTTATTTTAATGTTTAGAACCCATGATTGTTATATTCTTTCAGTGAATCAAATTTATGTGAAATGAACCAAGGTTCTTCTTAAGATATGTGGATATCATGAACTAGTTTTGTTGAAAGTTTTGAAATTTTTTGATTATCCATGTTTAGTATAAGTGGATTATTTGTGTAAAATGGATTTTAAATATTTTTTTAGTTTGAAAAGTGAATCATCAACGATTTATTGAAAAATGATGATGGGTTTCTTTATCATGTATTTTAAAATGGCTATTTAATCATGAAAACATGAAAAAATATTTGGTTTAAAAACATGTTTATGATCTACATGTAACAATCTTAAAAAATGGTTGATAATATACATTTAAAAATATTGTAACCCGGAATAATATCTTTAATAAGTTTGAAATGTTTTAAAAGAAATGGTTGTTTACAATAAAGTTATAAAGGGATGTTTTTTGGATTTAAGGAAAAAACATGGGTTTTTCAAATTTTGCTGTATATGAGGAAATGGGTTGGAAAGAGGAATGATAAATAAAAAGAATATTTTTATTTCGTTAAGAAAAACTATTTTTATAACTTTTTTGGATCATGAAAAAATATGGGTGATTGAATGGTGGGTTCTTTTAAATAATTTTAAACAAGGATAATGAAATCCAATATCAAAATGAGTCATATTTAATGATTTAATTTGAAAGGTAAGAGGTATCATCATATGATTTAATAGTTGTGTAATGTTCATATTTTTAGGTATTTACTAATGTAATTAAATAAGTTTACTTATGAAATTTATTGTCTATATAACTCCTTTTCAAACGGTGTTTGGAGGTTTTCAAAATAAACATTTTTTTGAAAGTGGTTTTTTCCTCTAAGTGGGTTTGTTTCAAAACTTATGAGATTGTGTTTTATTTATTTTTTTAATTTAATTTTTTATTGGACCTTTCTTATGTATCATTATTCTATAATGAAATTTAAATGATATGAATATATGGAGTTCTCATGTCATGTGGCTTGAGTAAGTCTTTCAATGAGGTTATGAGTCTAAGTGAGATTCTTTACCTAAGAGTGATAATTTACTCTTATATTTAGTATATGGAAGGATTCAAGTGGTGTGAAAAGTGTTATACTCTCTATCATTTCTCTTTTATAGATTGTAATAAAAAGGTTAGAGGTTAGTTGGGTAGTAGAGTCAGTAAGGATTGGTTTTATTGGATTCTTAGTGTTCGTCGATGAGAGTGGAATCTTAGGTGAATCCTATGATATAGGTTACTATCCTTAAAATTTATCACTATATGGTTTTAGATAAGATTTTATTTTTGGGTAGCCTAGTTTTGGTGTGATATTTAATATATTGTTCAATCATCTCGGTTGTGTATAATGGAATTATATAGTTTCTTTTCGCCTCACTCCTTGGTTACACTCTATGAACCATATTTTTTCGAATTGATTTGTGAAAAAAGAATAATTTGAGCCTCATATTTTAAACATGGATATACTTGGGTATGTTCATGGAAATCTGGTTTGGATTGGTGAATAGACATGCTAAATAATCCATATGAGGTATGATTATTATTGGTTTGATTGAGAGATCCACTGAGTTATTATCTCTAAAACCCGAGATACTATGAATGCAGTCGCAAGACCCAAGACTAAATCAATATCATTTCTTTATGAGTCTTTTATTCATTAAAAGTTCATCTTTTTTATGAGAAATTTGGTCGATATAGTGATCTATATTATGCCTTCATAATGATCATTGGGGTGGATTAAACTAATAATCATTTGAACATTTCTTGGGGATGGTTCCTTTTCATAGTCTTGACCAAGATTCCACTTAGTTGGATACATCTTATGAAATATTAGTAGTTTCTCTTAGTCAACGATGGATATCTTTAGGGCGTTCCTTTAAATGTAATGTGAGACCTCAATAATCTTGCTGATGACCTCTTGTGTTGATGTAATTTCTCATCATCGTTCCATTTTTGATCGAATCTAAATAGTGGGGAGACCCATGATAGGTTTGTATTCCCCTTAGAGCTTTGTGTGAGATAATATGAAACCTATGACTACTTTGAAAGGATAAAAGTGAGGTTAAATTAAAATCAAATATAGATTTATTCTAAGAGAGGTTGGTCTTGATAAGTTTACTATGAAGTATCAGTCATGTATTTGGTATATGTATTGATGTTAGAAAATGGGTGATGGATCAAGACTTTCACATGTTATGCCTTATTGGGAAGAATATATCTCCAAAATACCTTAATTTGATTGTTGTTGTACATTTTCTAAGAACTTGGTGACACCATCCCCTCATAGATTTGTTTATAATAAATTCAGAACATAGAATTAATAATTACAATAGATGCCTTGATCAGGAAATTACCAATTGAAGCTATGAAGGAATTAAAGGAGGGATCCTTGGTAAATCTACTTGCATAAATACTATTAGTTTTGATTGATTCTCTAATGACCTTTTATGATTATCTTTTGATCAAGATGGGGTTTCCTTGTACAAATATTTTTGACTAAGGAAAGTAGTGGGTGCTAGTTGTCAACATCTTAATGAATCTTTTTATTATGGAGAAATCTAACGTTTCTAGTTTTGGTATCCCAATGGTGCTTTATGTATTCAAAGTCAGTTGGTTGTTTTAGATGTTACGATTTAGGGATTGAATGATCATGAACATAGGTCTAGTTGGTTCATTCACACTAGGGTTACCGGGATATATCATGATTTGTGACATCTATGTTAGCTTCCATGTGTGATCTGGTCAATTGGAGAATTTTCTCCAGAATGCCTTTCCAGATAGAAAAGTGAATAAGAATAACATAGATCTACTGGCTTGATGTTTCATTATACATTCTATTTTTTTAGTGGGGTAAAGTCCCCATTGACTTTGTGATTGAACAACCATAGACTAATAGTAGAGAAGAAGATATGATTTTGGAATATTATTACTCATTTCCTGAAATCAGCTCATATCCTTCCTACCAAGGAAGTAATTATAGTATAATATCTGGAATTTTTATATTATTTAGGGATTTTGAATCTCATTTGTGTACCTATATTTACCATCGATAGAATAAACCCATGAGTTGCATTATAATTTTGAAAGTTATTTTTAAATGCAAAGGGTTCTTGGTGAATGTCAAGAATGAAATTAAATACATAGATGAATTAATAGACTAGATGAATTATCAAATTCTTGAGGATGTAATTTAGGTGAAAATTTTTTATTTCAAAGGTTTTCAAGTTTGGATTATTACCTACATTAATATTTAGGAGACACGCTTGTAAGTGTCATATGGGTGTCCTTTTGAATCTCCTTGATTTGAGTATGGGGTTGGTGAGAGGTATATATATGGAATATATATTGCCCTATGGTGATGAGGATGATCTGGTTGTCTAAAAAACGTTTGGTGTTAGTTATGATCCACAAGAAATATTATACAAGCCACCATATTTTTCCGTTGGAGGTTGTAATTTGTGATTATGTTTTTTTTTCTCAGGGTCACACCTCTTTTTGGATTTCTACATTTGGATAAGTAAGGTAAGTTATCACCAAGGTATTTTTTGACTATTTCAATATATTTCTAATGAATTATAATGGTGGAATAATAGTTGTAAATTCAATATTACTTTTCATCCATTCACGATATTCTCCATCTCTTTTAATTGAAGGGGTTTCAACTAAATCCTTCCAATGTGTTTAAATGTGAGGATGTTTGTCTTGAGATGATACCTCAATGGTTGAGTAACTGGTTCAGGTTATGGATCACTAGGACAGGGTACTATGTGGTAAATATATTCCCTTGGTTCATGTACTATATTAGTATATATGGTATAATGATGAGACTTGAGATCTAGAATCATTAATGATGAGACAATGGCCTTAAATTTCCATGGGTTTTAAATCTTGAGTGAATTTTGGGGATAAAAATTTCTATAGTGGTGAGAATTGTGATTCCCTCTAGGAAATAGGTATGTTTAACATTGAACTTTGTTTATCTATTTTTAGGTTCTAGATGATTTTTTGATCCATAGGTTGAAAATTTGATGATTTGGAGAAAACAGGAAAGGGGTATGGTCTACAAACAATTAAAAGTTACTAGGAGGTAACTGTGTCGAATGACTATGTTGGTTCAAGTGGTATTTAGCATAGTTTGAGAAACGTTTTTTCAAATAATTTGAGCTTCTAAAAAAATTGTGTGGGTGTTTGGGTTTTTTCTAATGTCTGATACACAAATTAAGTGTAGTTTGTAAAACCACACACATTTTCCTGGGTAATCATGCTTTTCAGTTTTCAAGGAAAAAAGCTACCAAACTTTTTTTCTAACCATGTGACCCTTGAAGGATCCTAAAAATTAGGAATTTAAACTAATTTCATTGGTTTTTAAGCCTTACCCTCTACTAATATTTCTTTCTACTAACCTAACATCTCCCCGATGCTCTAGAGGGTAATCTCATAAGATATTTTGTGATTCCACTTTTTTTAGTGGATCTCATCAGGGTATGTTCCAGTTTTGCTCTAATATCTTATCCAATTTATAGATCTATCTTAGACCAATTTTCCCCTTGTTTCATTAGAAATATTTTAGACTGTGTTTTCCAGATCATGAGGATTTATGGGTAATTAATAATCTTTCTTTTGGACTTAGTATTGCGAAGACCAAATCTTCTCAGTTATAATAATCATCTTCAAGGGTGAATAATTTTCCTCATTTATGAAGTAAAGTGTCTCTATAAAATGGTTTTATCCATTGTGTTACCTTGTGTTCTTGTGAAATTTATTTGTTATGTTTTTTAAAATTAATTTAATTGGAATGTGTGATGGTTATTTTTAATAAAAATGAATCTTTTGTGGCTTTTGAAATTATTTTTAAAGGTGGTTTTGTTTAAAAATAGATTTATGAACTTCATATGTTTGATGAAATGCTTCAAATTTTTTTTAATATAAAATGGATTTTCTAGCATGAAATAAGAGATTATTTTATTGTGTAAATGTTTTATAAAATTATAATCTTGGATTACTTAAATTTCCTAGAAAACAGTTCACATTGAGAACCATGGGTGCATTGGGTTATGGATATATGAAAACCTTAGTGAGTGTACCACCATTATGGGTATGAATAAAATATATATAGACTATTGTAGGAATCTATATTAGTAGGGATCATGGTATTCCTAGCTTAGTGTTCCTTCACATTTCATACTATGTATTCTTATAGGCTAGATCCCAACTTGTTCTTGGTTTATTAAATGATGGTATTTTGTCATGTTTGGTTGCTCACATTCTTATCTATTAATATATGTATGTTTTAACTACCTAAATCTATTTATTTTTCATGATTATATTCATATTATTTTGGATATTAATATCATTTGTTTTGAAGGTTACTAAATGATATTTTATGACAATTTTTTTCAAGGATATTTCTTTATAAAATTATTTTTAAATCTGTAACTAATGATTTCATAGTGACATAAATTTAATATATTCATAGAGGTATAATATTGGGATTTATTTCTCACACACTAATTTTTCATTAATTTGTAGTCATGGTTTTACAGAATGCAGGAAAAGGTAAGGGTGTCCCATGATATGGAGAATTCAATTTTTTATTATTATAGATGTTGTCGATTGGGATGGGGGTGACCTATAGTCACATGAAGACTCAGTTTTAGTATCAGAGTTTTGTTTTTCGGACATATCCTTTGCATTCATTCGAGTGTCTCATGGACTTGTATCTTTTCTTTTATATTAAACTATGTTTATTTATCTTGTATTGTTATAAATTATATATTTTGTGTTGTATTTCCAGATGAAATCATTCCTATGGATTCATTTGTTTATATTATAGTTCTTTTACCCAGATCAGGGTGATTGGGAACATTATCCAATCCTTATACCAAGCCATCTCAAGGGATTTGTTAGGTTTTCCATGGCTGGTTCATTATAGATAAAGTATAATTCACTTTATAATATTGACTATAATAAACCTTATTAAAATTTTGACATTTACTTTTCATGATAATTAAATGAAACTCTTTACCTTTTTCTCATCATCACATATCCTAAACACTTTTGGATATTAGGTGTAAAATCACTTTAATGTTTGACTACAATAATCATTTTTTTTATTTTTTGAACTTATTTAAGTCCAAACCAACTCCCACTAGCCTCTTAGATACTAAATTATTTAATAATATCTTACTAAGATATTAAAATCGTTTTTTATTAATAAATAAGAATTATTTCATATTAATGTGAATATTTATGAAATGAAATATTATTTCCATATCATATATTATATTATATGTGTTCAAACTATTTTTTCTTTAAAATAACATAATTTTTTAAAATGTGAAACTGATGGTGGTTGAATTCCATTCCTTAATTTTTTAATATATTGTTGGATAAGTACTTTTACCCTTTTATTCCTTTCAAGTATATTATAGAATCTGACAAATATTAAACTATGTGTATACAATCAATCATCTCAATTTTTTTCTACAACAAACTTTGTTATTGAATCACTTTTATTCTCATATAATAAAATTTAGATATAGATACATATCCTTTAATTAGGTTCATACGAGATTGTTATATTACTTTATAATAAAATATTTTTTATGGAAACTATTTTCTTCATTATTTGAATTCAAATTGCATGTTCTATTAATTCTTCCCTTGATTATAAACTTCTGTACATTTACAACACTTATAAAATATACTTTTGGTATCACACACACTTAAAAATTAAAGTATTTATTTCTATATTGCATACATGGAGATCCCATAAATTTTTCTATAACCCATTTAGTTATTATGATAATCCATAATATGGAATTAATATTTCTCTTTAACTACCATAGGATTCAATGACCTTATCTTGATTTTAATGAATCATTGATAAAGACTTCAAAAAAAATTTATTCTTCCACTTTGAAATTTTACCCAATAAAACTATATACAAAAAATTAGTATTAATAAATAATATAACTTAGTCATTAATCCAAAAAAATTTAGAACAATTGGTAAAAATTACTTGATTTCAATCATATTGTGATATCCTAGACCCAGATGCCACTTATTAGGTGCCCCGAGCCTATTGGGCCACATGGGCTCAATATAATATCCCCATATGCTAGAGGCTACTGACTAGTAGCGAGGGACTAGGTTGTGTCCATTGGGAGACTATTCCCTCATTACTAGAGTGTAGAATAGTGGATAATTATAAACAAGGGTAAATAGTTGATATAATATAATTAAAATCAAGGCACAACATAAAGAGACTAGGATAAAAATAACTAAAATAACTGGAATAACATAAAATAATTGATTATTATATTTCATGTATCTAGTAAGCTATAAATTAGGGATACCAAGTAGCGATAATATATGAAAACCCCAATGTATTAAAATTAAATACATAAACTATCCCAATCATCCTGAGCTACAACTCAGTCATCTACCAGTAGATCTATCCTAGAACAATAAGAAATCAAGTGTCTGAAGCATTATAATTCCCTTTATCAACAAATTCGTACATTTAATCTACCCTAGGTACCAAACTGTGCTCGAAGAGGGAGTGAGATAAATCTCAGTGGTCCACTACAAACAATGTTTATAACATCCGACCCATTTAATGGAAATGTAACGTTGTGCAAGAATGAATATATAATGTAAAGTAGTAAAATGTAACTAAATACCCAACTATCTTATTCCTCCCTTGGACGGTGTCTAAACATCTAACCAGTTCATTATTTGATTATTACCAATATATAAATAACTCACATGTTAGAAATAGTGAAGTTTCTAAGATTTAATAAGGCAACCTGTAATGATATTTAATAATGATGTTCCAAGGTAATAACCAAGGAAAATTAGACCTTAGGGGTCACCAACTGAGTAATGACTATATCCTGGCTAAGGTTAAGAGTATAATACAAGGATCATTGTCTAAGTTATTCCAAAATAAAATTCCTACTGAGTTCAGTGAGTTCATCCATGGTAAAACAAGGCTAAGAAATGTCTGTGCCTAATAGGATTTAACCATGGCACCAACTTGTCAATGTTGAATCCAAGGAGTCTATCCAAGGAATCATGTATTACTACATGAAGGATCCTATGGTGTCATACAAAACATACAACTATAGAAAAATATTGGGTTCTTGGTGGGTCTCAACCAAAGAAAGTTGAATCCTTGAATTCAGAATGAGGTCCTCGAGTGCTCAAGGAATTCCCTTCAGGAATCCAAGGTGAGATTGAGTAAGGACACTCATATTTTTATATTGATGTCATATATAACTCATAAGGTTTAATAAATTCCTTTCATTAGTGTGATAATTCCAAATAGCATGAAACCCTTTAATAAAGTTATAATTAATTGATTAATAAATTTGGTTTTAGCCTTTACTTTCATTAGTGTGACAAGGAAAAGTAGTATGAAACCATTCATTTAATACATTCAAGGAATTTTCAAAAATGAAGGTTCACTTTTCTACCTTCCATTAACATGGTAATTGGTGATACATTGATGCAACATATTATTCAATTTCATTTAAAAGGCCAAGTCATATACTTAGTATACTTTCCAATTTTAATTTCTCATTTAATTATAAAATTGAAGAACTTACCTTAGGTGGGTTATGTGGTGACAATTAATTCTACTTTAGATTATTCAATTCACAATTTAAATCAATCCATTTCACATTGAAAGTCTTACCCTTTGAAAGGCCTTTCCAAGGAACACCTAAATGACGACGCAAACATGTCAAAACACTAAAACAAAAAATATATAAAAAAATCCTACAATGAATGGATAGAGTAGTGGGTGTAAACACAAAAAACTAATAACATATTTGGAAAGTTCACAACCATACATTTCAATTTATTATAATCATGGAATATAAATTCAATAAACGACACCCATTGAAATCAGAGGTCCCCACACAAAATTTCCAAAATCAAACAAATTAAGGGATGAGTTATAGACCACCCAACTTTGGATTTTATGACTCTCCTCATCTAGTATTATCGTTTAATTTGGCATGGAATATAGTATATATAAGAAAAAAATAAAAATGATTAAACCTCGATAACTAGGATGAGAGAAAGAGAGATGAAGAATGTCTAAAAAGAACTCAATTACTTACCATTTCACATCAAATGTGACAAACAGAAGATTAAATGGATCCCAGATGAAGGAGATCTCTTGAAACCTAGGTTAGGCCTTAAAAAATAACTAGAATAAGAGAAATGGAGGTTATTACTACTAGAAATCAGATTAGGGAAGAAGAAGGTGCTTAATTAGATCATTAGGGGTAAAAATGTAAATCTAACTAAAATTTATCCTATGCACCGTTTATCCACATGGTTTACCAAACCATGCACAGACCATGGACAAGTACCTAGAAAATGTGCCGTACTACATAGTTAGGTCACACAGTTTGGGAAACCATGCACTAACCATGCAGTAAAGCTCCTTCCGAAAAAGAATTCCACCCACATGGTTTAGACCAACTCTGTGTCCTCCCCACACAGCTTACTATAACAATGAAGCCTAAACATTTTCCCCAAAAAGATTGGTTCTAGGCTCAAAAAAATTCCTAGAAACCCTTGATACCTTTTTTAATCATTAGGTATCCATATTATGTCCACAATAAATAATTAGACTGCAATTTAAAGCATCTATACCGGAGTGAAAAACTGGGTTCTTATAGTCATCCCCCTTAAAAGAAAACATCTCTGAGTTCACCTTCTAAGGGTTTTGAAAACTTTTATGAGAATAACCCTAGATATTGGGCATGTACATTGGCCTCCCACTCCCATGTCTCATCCAACATGTGGCCATGCTACCATAACACCCATACTAGAGGGACAAACCGGACTCGGAGAGACTTTATTCTCTGGACAATGACGCATATTCGATACTTCTCAAAGGTTGAATCAACATCTAACTCAACATCCTTGGGATCAAATGCATGATACGGGTCAATATGATATTGAAAAATCTATGAAACATAGAAGACTTCCTGTAGGGAATAATACCTATGAGGTAGTAGAAAACGATAGGCTACCAACCAGACTCTCTCTAGAATCTAAAATGACCCCACGTAACAAGGTGAAGGCTTCCATTTCTTATATAACCATATTTTCCATATCTTGGGTGACACCCAAAGAAAACCATGATCACCAACCTCAAACTCTAGAGGTCATCAGCATAGATCAACATAAGATTTCTATCTAGACTTAGTAGTATTTATACACTTTTGGATTAGCTGAACCAACTTTGAAGTCTACCGTATGAGATAATAAGAAAATAGAGATACCTCACCTGCCTCTAGCTAGCACTAGGGTGAACGAAATGACCTAACATTTAGGGCCTCAAAAGGAACCATCTGAAATTTCTCCTAAAAGATATTATTATAGTTGAACTCAATGAGAGGATTATTATTCTCCCAAGAACCAACAAAATTATGGACACATGCTTAGAGCATGTTCTCTAAAGACTGTATTGACTTTTATAATTTTCCATCAGTGTGAGGGTGAAAAGATATGCTTAGAGACACATGTGTACCCACAAATTTCTAGAAAACCTACTAGAACTGTGTCGTAAAATGAGAATCCCTATCCAAAACGATAGTATGAGGGACCTCGTGTCATTGTATGATCTCACAGACATACATTATTCCCAGCTCATCAACTAAGAATGTATCCTAAATAGGAATGAAGTTGACTACTTTTTTTAGTCAACAACTACCCATAAAATTTCACTACCCCTTGGTGACCAATGAAACCTAAATACAAAGTCCATGGAAACATCTTCCCATTTCCATTATAGGACTAGAAGTAGCTGTAGCAATCATGCATTTCTCTGGTACTCCACCTTCACCTACTAATAGGTGGAACACCAAGTGATAGAGCCTAATATTTGAAATTTTATCCCAGACCCCCAATACCATCGTCACATTTGTTGATACATATTAGATATTCGAGGATGAACTTCCCACTAATAAGTGTGATAATCTTGGATCAAATCCTCTCCCATATTTGTAGGAACCCAGACAGGCCCATGAATATTATGGATGTTATCAAACATGTTCTTTGGATTCTCCTAGGAATCTATAACACTAACCTTATCTAGGTGAATAGATACTCCTGATTTTGATACGATATGATCCAATAAATTAACCTTGTCGATATAGAAGTCACACTTAACAAGATTGGCATAAAGATAATGCTCTTTTACTATACTAAGAATGATATCAAGGTTTTTATCATGGTTTTTATGAGAATGAGAATTCACCAAGATTTTTTCCACAAGTAATAGGAAAAAAGAATCTAGATAGGGATGAAAAACCTTATTCATTAGATCCTTGAAAATGGAGGGTGTGTTCGTAATACCTAATGACATAACATGGTACTTATATAAACCATACCTATTATGGAAGGCTGTATGAGGAATGTATGATGAAATTACTTGAACCTGGTAATATAATGACCTTAGGTCAATCTTAGAGAATAACCTAGCTCCTTGGAGATAGTCGAAGATATCATATATTTGAGGAAGTGGATATCGGTTCTTCATCATAAGTTGGTTTAACCTTCTATAATCCACACATAGATGTAAGGTTCCTTTTGTCTTCTTAGAGAACAACATGGGTGAACCCCAAGAGGATATATTGGTCCATATAGAACCTTTTGCCTCTAGATCCAATAATTACTAATTGGGTTCCTAGATATGAGTAGGTTCCATCATATATAGAGGAATGGACACTTGAGATTCTCCCAGAACTAGCTTAATCATAAACTATACCTCCCTATTTGGAGGTAATATAGAAAATAAATCAGGAAAACATCCTTGAAATGATCTACTACTTGAGGGAAATCATCTTTATGTAAAATGTGATACTCCATGAAGATATTATCAATTTGGGTGGTCACTCCACCTTTCCCATGATGCTCTAGTCCTTTTATACTAGCCTGGACATCCCACTCACCCTTATGTAGATAACTACTCCCCTCAAGTGATGAAAAAGATACCATGTGGAAATAGAATTTTAAAAAATCGTGATACTAAACCAACCATTATATCTTGAGAATGAAATATATGCCCATCATTTTTCGAATAAAGAGTTTCCATAAGAAAGGGAAATTTCCTACCTCAAGGGGATAATCCATACATTGGAGTATTCCCTCTATCCTCAATATTAACAGTGTATCGAGGGTCATTACACCATAGTAATACTGTATTAACATTATATGACTTTCCATGATAGATACAGTGATGAAAGATTTCAAAAACCCTGTATCAAATTAAGCATACACTATAGTAGATTCCACTAGAATAGTACCTTGTACTATATATGGTCCCGCATCCTAATCCTCAGGTATCGACTGTAGTTCATGCATCTGGCATAATGCATGGACCTATGACACAATTTGGATACCATGGTCATAAATTCTCTATTGGCAGTATTGGTCATCTGGGGTCTAGCTACGACAAACAAAACCTCCTCCTTGACCAGTCCTGCTGGTGCTATTCCAACTCCCTGCCTGATGCATCACAAAAGAAACCGGTCATGAAGGTGGAGATGAAACTCATCCTTTTCCACTCGAAACTGGTGGAAAGGTCCTACAGAATCATTGAAGATTTCTCTATACATCCGTAAAACTAACATTCTATGAGGTCTCTATCATAACAAGGCCTCAGGTTCCCCCATCATCCACACTGATGAAATACCATGGAATTATCAAAATGGGTACTTTGGTTGTCACTACCCTGACTAGAAACATCGAGGAAACATTTCCTACCACAAAAATAACTCCTAGACTTCCATGATATTGATACTCTATGCTCGATGCTATTTCTATCCCTCAGGTTATGTTCAGTGATAAGAGCCTTATTGATAATTTCATACAACGTAGGTAGGTGAATGACATTTACCCATGTACGAGTGGTATATGCAAGACCATCCTTGAAGCATCTAGAATATGAAATCTCATCATTGGCTAAAAGTGGTGCAATGTGATCCAACTCTATGAAACATGATGAATACTCCATAACTCACTGTGATCCCAACATGAGATGCATGGGATCTATGAATATTTTGGCTCTCACCATTTAAGGAAAGAATTGATCATAGAAATAATTCTAGAAATCATCCCATACCTTGCCCTGATGGCGACCATACTGGGTAGTCACATCCCACCAATGCTTGGCCGAAACCCAAATCATATATGTGAGAATATTGACCCTTTTCTCTAGAGGCATTTACAGATGATGAAAGAAAGATAGGGTGGCCTCCATCCAAGACTCAGTATCCAATGGACTTCCATCCCCTAAAAAAGTAGGATTCCATGGTTGTTGCTGGAATTCATGAGTTAGATCATCCATCATAAGTGAAGATTGTGGAAACCATTTATGGATTGCATCACACATAGAAAATAATCACGGACATGGGAAACAGTTCCTGGATTAGGTATAGAAGGCAGTGCCTCAAGTGGAACTCCTCGTAGTAATACTGGAAGACCAGGGTACACCATATCTAGAGTTTGGTCATCACCACCTTCCTAGCATACGATATGAGGGCATCAAGGTTGCATTGGTCTACAAATTCTAGGAAATCTCCTTAGAAAAAACCTAAATCAGATAGGTAGCGACACTTATGAAATTTAAAAAAGGAAAGGATCACTACCCAAGGTATACTACCCAAACTACCCTCTTAGATGACCAGGTACTCGTATGTTCTCAAGTATAAGTTTTATTTCATTTTACATTTAATTACTGGATTCACTCCATTACCATTTATAACAAAGACAATGTGGGATAAGGATGTGGAACCATTCCATTTTAGAAGTCATGTTTTTTTAGTTTATAATGGTTTTCCATTCCTAGTGAATATGAGTGCATACACCAAATCACTAAAACAACACCCATTTTTTTATATCATAATATATTGACTTATTATATTACTCATAAAAACCCATGAGGGCCCATACACCTCATGAATCGAGATAATTAATCAATCAGTTGCAACCTATAAAGATCACAGGCAAATTATAATAATCACAACATCACTCAAAAATCAGAGACATATCATGAAATTAAATTAGTAAAATGAGCCTATAAGAAATTTAAATATGAATTACATGTGAATTCTAAGTGCATATAATGATTCACGAGCTATTATCTTTTCCCACATACCATCAGGCTAAGGATGGAAGAAATCATCAATAAAAGTAATAATAATAACCACAATACAACATGTGAGTCACCTAACAGTGAAATAATGTCAACTGTAATTGGAAAAATAGAAATACAAATATATTTGGGGTAACATGGATTTTACCTTGAACTTAGGTTTGCGATTCCCAATCACGACTTATGACTAAGTCCTATAGTGTTCATAATCTACAATATATTGTCTCCAAATAGTAAATCAAGAAAGAAAGCCACTCTAATACAACTATGGGATATCCCAGACTGAGATACAACTTAGTAGGTTCCCCAAGCCAAGTGGGCCACATGTCATATAGCACATCTCCCCAACTGCCTCTGGCTGCTCACTAATAGCGAGGGACTAGGGTGTGTCTATGTGGATAATATGTCCTCATTAACAGAGCATAGAACATCAGATAAATATAAATAGAGGTAAATAGTTGAAGCAATATAAGTAAACATAAGACATAATGGAAATAGAATAGGATAACAATAACTTAAACAACTAGAATAACATACAACAACTGATGATAATATGTCATGAATATAGTAAGATGGAAAAAATGGATACCATGTAGTAAGAATACATGAAAAACCTAATGTAGAAAATGGAAATACATAGACTATCACAAGAATATTGAGCTATATCTTGGTAATCTACTACCTATTTCATCATATCACAGTAATAAATCAAGTTTCTGAAGCATTATGCTTCCCTTTATCAACACCTACATACATGTAATCTACCCTAGGTACAAAATGACTCCCAGAGAGGGTGTGAGATAAATCTTAGTGGGCCACCACCAACGGTGTCTATAACATCATGCATGTGTAATGGAAATGTAATAGTGTGAAAGAATACATAAATAATGTAAATTAGTATAATGTATCTAAATACCCATATACTTTATTCATCTCTCTACTAGTGTCTGAACATGTAACCAATTCATTATTTGATTATTAAAATTTTATAAATAATTTATAGGTTAGAAATAGTGAAGGTTCCAAGATATAATAAGGGAACCTATAAAGATATATAACAATGAATTTACAAGGTAATAACCAAAGAAAATATAAGACCTCATGGGTCTCCAAATCCATGAGAAATGTAGGTTGGATAAGGGTAAGAGTGTAATCTTAATAGAATAGTCCAATACATTCCACAATAAAACACCTACCAAGTCTGAGGAGTTCATCCAAGGTAAAATAGTACTATGTAATGATTGGGAATGATTGTATTTAACCATGGAACCTACTTTTCAATGAATGATCCAAGGAGTGTATCATGAACTAGTTTTATGTGGATATCATGAGCTAGTTTTATTGAAATTTTTGACATTTTTTTATTATCCATGATCAGTATAAGTGGATTATATGTTTAAAATGGATTTCAAAGATTTTTTTAGTTTGAAAAATGAATCTTCAATCCTTTATTGTAAAATGATGATGGGTTTCTTTCTCATGTATTTGAAAATGGCTATTTAATCATGAAAACATGAAAAAATATTTGGTTTAAAAACATGTTTAAGATCTACATGTAACAATCTTATATATGGTTGATAATATACATTTAAAAATCTTACAACCCTGAAGAATATATCTAATAAGTTTGAAATGTTTTAAAATAAATGGTTGTTTACAATAAAGTTATAAAGGGATGTTTTTTGGTTTTAAGGGAAAAACATGGGTTTTTTTTAAACCTTTACTCTATAAGAGGAAATGGGTTGGAAAGAGGAATGATAAATAAAAATAATATTTTTATTTTGTTAAGAAAAACTATTTTTATAACTTGTTTGGTTCATAAAAAAATTTGGGTGGTTGAATGGTGGGTTCTTTTAAAGAATTTTAAACATGGATAATGAAATCCAAGACCAAAATGAGTCATATTTAATAATTTAATTTGAACGGTAAGAGGTATCATCTTATGATTTAATAGTTGTGAAATGTTCATATTTTAAGTTTTTTACTAATGTAATGAAATGTGTTTACTTATGAAATTTATTGTCTATATAACTCCTTTTCAAACGGTGTTTGGAGGTTTTCAAAAAAAAACATTTTTTTGAAAGTGGTTTTTTCTCTAAGTGGGTTTGTTTCAAAACTTATGATATTGTATTTTATTTATTTTTTTAATTGAATTTTTTACTAAAGCTTTCTTGTGTATTGGTATTCACTAATTAAATTTTAATGATATGAATATATGGAGTTCTCATGTCATGTGTCTTGAGTAAGTATTTTAGAGAGGTTATGAGTCTAAGTGAGATTCTTTACCTAAGAGTGATAATTTCCTCTTATATTTAGTATATTAAAGGATTCAAGTGGTGTGAAAAGTGTTATCCTCTATATCATTTCTCTTTTATAGATTTGAATAAAAAGGTTAGAGGTTACTTGGGTAGTAGAGTCAGTAAGGATTTATTTGCATGGATTCTTAGTGTTCCTCGATGAGAGTTGAATCTTAGGTGAAACCTATGATATAGGTTACTGTCCTTACAAGTTATCACTATATGGTTTTAGAGAAGATTTTATTTTTGGGTATCCTAGTTTAGGTGTGATATTTAATATATTCTTCAATTATCTCGGTTGTGTATAATGGAATTCTATAGTTTCTTTTTTCCTCACTGCTTGGTTTAACTCTATGAACCAAATTTTTTTGAATTGATTTATGAAAAAGGAATAATTTGAGCCTCATATTTTAAACATGGAGATCCTTGGGTATGTTCTTGGAAATATAGTTTGTTTTGGTGAATAGACATGCTAATTAATCCATATGAGGTATGATTATTGTGGGTTTTATTGATAGATCCCCGGAGTTATTATCTCGAAAACCCAAGATACTATGAATGAAGTCTCAACACCCAAGACTAAATCGATATCATTTCTTGATGAGTCTTGTATTTGTTAAAAGTTTAGCTTTTTTATGATAAATGTGTTCAATATAATGATCTATATTAGGCCTTCCTAATGACCATTGGGGTGGATTAACCTTATGATCATTTGAACATTTCTTGGGGATGGTTCCTTTTCATAGTCTTGACCATGTTTCCACTTAGTTGGATACATATTATGAAATATTATTAGTTTCTATTAGTTAAGGATGGATATCTTTAGGGAGTTACTTTAAATGGAATGTGAGACCTCAATAATCTTGCTGATGACCTCTTGTATTGATGTAATTTCTCATCATCGTTCCATTTTTGATCGAATCTAAATAGTGGGGAGACCCATGTTAGGTTCGTATTCCCCTTAGAGATTTGTGTGGGATATTATGGAACCTATGACTAATCTGAAAGGATAAAAGTGAGGTTAAATTCTAATCCAATATAGATTTATTCTAAGAGAGGTTGGTCTTGATGAGGTTACTATGAAGTATCAGGCATGTATTTGGTATATGTATTGATGTTAGAAAATGGGTGAAGGATTAATACTTTCACCAGTTACGCCATATTGGGAAGAATATATCTCAAAAATACCTTCATTTGATATCTATTGTACATGCTCTAAGAACTTAGTGACACCATACCCTCATAGAGTTGTTTATAATAAATTCGGAACATGGAATCAAGAAGTGTAATAGATGCCTTGAGCAGGAAATTACCAATTGGAGCTATGAAGGAATTAAAGAAGGAGGGATCCTTGGTAAATATACTTTCATAAATACTATTAGTTTTTATTGATCCTCTAATGACCTTTTCTAGTCATCTTTTGATCAATATGGTTCTTCCTTGTACAAATATATTCAACTAAGGAAAGTAGTGGGTGCTAGTTTTCAGTATCTTAATAAATCTTTTTATTATGGAGAAACCTCATGTTTCTAGTTTTGGTATCCCAATGGTGCTTTATGTATTCAATGTTAGTTGGTTGTTCTAGATGTTATGATTTAGGTATTTAATGATCATGAACATAGGTCTAGTTGGTTCATACACTCTAGGGTTACCAGGATATATCATGATTTGTGACATCTATGTTAGCTTCCATGTGTGATCCGATCAATTGTAGAATTTTCTCCATAATGACTTTCCTGCTAGAAAAGTGAAGAAGAATACCATATATCTACTGGTATGATGATTCCTTATACATTCAATTGTGATAGTTGGGTAAAGTCCCCATTGACTTTGTGATTGAATAGCCGTAGACTAATAGTAGAGAAGAAGATATGATTTTGGAAGATTATTACTCATTTCGTGAAATCATCTCATATCCTTCCTACCAAGGAAGTAATTATAGTATAATAGCATGAATTTAAATATAATTTAAAGATTGTGAATCTCATTTGGGTACCTAGATTTACCATCTGGAGAATATACCCATGAGTTTCATTTGAATTTTGAATGTTATTTCTAAATGAAAAGGGTTCTTGGTGAATGTCAAGCTTGAAATTAATCACTTAGATGAATTAATAGACTAGATGAATCATCCAATTCTTGAGGATGTGATTTAGGTGAAAATTTTTTATTTAAAAGGTTTTCAAGTTTGGCATATTACCTACATTATGATTTAGGAGACACACTTCTAAGTTTCCTATGGGTGGACTTTTGAATCTCCTTGATGTGAGGATAGGGTTGGTGAGTGGTATATATCTAGAAAATATATTGTCCGATGGTGATGAGGATGATCTGGTTGTCTCAAAAAAGTTTTGTGTTAGTTATGATCCACCAGAAATACTATACAAGACACCATATTTTTCCGTTGGAGATTGTAATTTGTGATTATGTTTTTTTCTTAGGGTTACTCCTCTTTTGGGATTTCTACATTTGGCTAAGTAAGGTAAGTTATAACCAAGGTTTTTTTTGAGTATTTAATTATATTTATAATGAATTATAATGGTGGAATATTAGTTGGAAATTCTATCTTATTTTTCATCCATTCACGATATTATTCATCTCTTCTAATTGAAGGGGTATCAACTAAATCCTTCCCATGTGTTTAAATGGGAGGATGTTTGTCTTGAGATGATGTCTCAGTGGTTGAGTAACTGGTTCAGGTTATGGATCACTAGGACAGGGTAATATGTGGTAAATATATTCCCTTGGTTTATGTACTATGGTAGTGTATATGGTATAATGATGAGACTTGTGATCGAGAATCATTAATGATGCGACAATGGCCTTAACTTTCCATGGGTTCTAAATCTTGAGTGAATTTTGGGGAAACAAATTTCTTTAGTGGGGAGAATTGTGATTCCCTTTGGGCTATAGGTATGTTTAACATGGAACTTGGTTTATCTATTTTGAAGTTCTAGAGGCTTTTTTTATCCATAGGTTGAAAATTTGATTATTTTGAGAAAATAGGAAAGGGGTATGGTCTACAAACAGTTAAAAGTTACTAGGAGGTAACTATGTATAATGAATATGTTGGTTCAAGTGGTATTTATCATATTTTGAGAAAAGTTTTAAAAAATCATGTGAGCTTCTAGAAAAATTGTGGGGGTGTTAGGGTTTTTTCCAATGTATGCTACACAAATTAAGTATAGTTTGTAAAACCACACACATTTCTCTGAGTATTCATGCTTTTCAGTTTTCAAGGGAAAAATCAACCACACTTTTTTTCTAACCATGTGGCCCTTTAAGGATCCTAAAAATTAGGAATTTAAACTAGTTTTGCAGGTTTTTTAAGACTTACCCTCTACTAATCTCTCTTTCTACTAACCTAATCTCTCCCCGATGCTCTAGAGGGAAATCTCATAAGATATTTTGTGATTCCCCTTTTTATTGGATCTCGTCAAGGTATGTTCCATTTTTGATCTAATATATTCTCCTATTTCTATATCAATCTTAGACCAATTTTTCCCTTGTTTCATTGGAACTATTTGAGACTGTGTTTTCCAGATCATGAGGATTTATGGGTAATTAATAATATTTCTTATGGACTTAGTATTCTGAAGACCAAATCTTCTCAATTCCAATACTCATCTTCACAGGTGACTAATTTTCCTCATTTATGAAGTAAATTGTCTCTATAAAAAAGTTTTATCCATTGAGTTACCTTGTGTTCTTGTGAAATTTCTTTGTTATGTTTTTTAGAATTAATTTAATTGGAATGTGTGATGGGATTTTTTTACTGAAAATGATTCTTGTGTGGCTTTTGAAATGATTTTTAAAGGTGGTTTTGTTTAAAAATAGATTTATGAACATCATATATTTGATTAAATGATTCATTTGTTTTACTCTAAAATGCGTTTTCTAGCATGAAATAAGTGATTATTTTGTTGTGTAAATGTTTTATAAAATTATAAGCTTGGTTTACTTAAATTTCCTGGAAAAAAGTGCACATTGAGAACCATGGGTGCATTTGGTTACAGATATATGAAACCCTTAGTGAGTGTACCACCATTAGGGGTATGAATGGAATATAGATAGACTATATTATGACTCTATATTAGTAGGGATCATGGTATTCCTAGCTTAGTGTTCCTTCTTGTTTCCTAGTGTGTATTATCATAGGTTGGATCCCAACTTGTTCTTGGTTTATTAAATGATGGTATTGTTTCATGTTTGGTTTCTCACATGCTTATCTATTAATATATGAATGTTTCAACTACCTAAATATATTTATTTCTCATGATTATGTTCAGATTCTTTTGGATATGAATATTATTTATTTTAAAGGTAACTAAATGATATTTTATGACAATTGTTTTCAAGGATATTTCTTTATAAAATTATTTTTAAATCTGTAACTAATGATTTCATAGTGATAGAAATTTAATATACTCATAGTGGTATAATATTGGGATTTATTTCTCACACACTAATTTTTCATTAATTTGTTGTCACAGTTTTACAGAATGTAGGAAAAGGTATGGGTGTCCCATGATATAGAGACTTCAATTTTTTATTATCATAGTTGTTGTCTATTGGGATGGGGGTGACCTATAGTCACATGAAGAATCAGTTTTGGTATTAGTGTTTTGTTTTTTAGGACATAGCCTTTGAATTGATTTGAGTGTCTCATGGACTTGTATCTTTTCTTTTATATTAAACTATGTTTATTTATCTTGTCTTATTATAAATTATATATGTTGTGTTGTATTTCTGGATGAAATCATTCCTATGTCTTAATTTGTTTATATAATAGTGCTTTTCCCCAGCTCGGGGTGATTGGGAACATGCCCCAATCCTTATGCCAAGCCATCTCAAGGTATGTGTTAGGTTTTCCACAGCTGGTTAATTATAGATAAAGTATAATTCACTTTATAATATTGACTAGAATAAACCTTATTAAAATTGTGACATTTACTTTTCATGATAATTAAATAAAACTCTTTACCTTTTTATCATTATCACATATCCTAAACTCTTTTGTATATTAGGTGTAAAATCATTTTACTGTTAGTCTACAATAATCTTTTTTTTTAATTTTTGAACTTATTTAAGTCCAAACCTACTCCCACTAGCTTCTTAGATACCAAATTATTTAATATTATATTACTAAGATATTAAAATCCTTTTTTATTAGGAAATAAAAATTATTTCACATTAATGTGAATATTTAAGAAGCAAAATATTATTTCCATATCATATATTATATTATATGTGTTCAAACTATTTTTTGTTTAAAATAACATAATTTTTTAAAATGTGAAACTGATGGTGGTTGAATGCCATTCCTTCATTTTTTAATATATTTTTGGATAAATACTTTTACCCTTTTATTATTTTCAAGTATATTATAGAATTTGAAAAATATTAAACCATGTTTATACAATCAATCATCTCAATTTTTTCTACAAAAAATATTTGTTATTGAATCAATTATATTATCATATAACAGAATTTAGATATAGATACATATCCTTTAATTAGTTTCATACGAGCTTGTTATATTACTTTATAATAAAATATTTTTTATAGAAACTATTTTATTTATTATTTTAACTCAAACTGCATTCTCTATTAATTCTTTCCTTGATTCTAAACTTGAGTACATTTACTACACTTGTAAAATATACTTTTGGTATCACACACACTTAAAAATTAAAGTATTTATTTCTACAATACATACATGGAGATCCCATAAATTTTTCAATAACCCCTTCAGTTATTATGATAATCCATAATATGGAATTAATATTGGTCCTTAACTACCATAGGATTTAATGACCTTAACTTGATTTTTAAAGAATCATTAATAAAGACATAAAAAAGTTTCTTCTTCCATTTTGAAATTTTACCCAATAAAACTATATACACAAAATTAGAGTTAATAAATAACATGAAATATTCATTAATCCTAAAAATTTTATAATGATGGGTAAAAATTACTTGAATTCAATTATATTGTGATGTCCTAGACCCGGATGCCACTTATTAGGTGCCTCGAGCCTATTGGGCCAGATGGCCTCAATATCATCTCCCCAAATGGTAGAGGCTTCTGAGTAGTAGCAAGGGACTAGGGTGTGTCTGTGGGGAGACTATTACCTCATTACTAGAGTGTAAAATAGTGGATAATTATAAGCAAGGGTAAATAGTGGAAGTAATATAATTAAATACAAGTCACAACATAAATAGACTAGGATAAAAATTACCGAAATAACTAGAATAACATAAAATAATTGATGATGATATGTCATGTATCTAGTAAGCTAGAAATCATGGATACCAAGTAACAATAATATATGAAAAAACCAAAATAAATACATAAACTATCCCAAGCATCCTGAGCTATAGCTCAGTCATCTACTAGTAGCTCTATCCTAGAACAATAAGAAATCAAGTGTCTGAAGCATTATGCTTCCATTTATCAACACATGCATACATGTAATCTGCCTTAGATACCAAACTGTGATTGAAGAGGGTGTGAGATAAATCTCAGTGGTCCACCACAAATAATGTTTATAACATCCGACCCATTCAATGGAAATGTAACGTTGTTCAAGAATGAATATATAATGTAATGTAGTACAATGTAACCAAATACCCATGTATCTTATTCATCCCCTGGCGGGTGTCTAAACATGTAACAAGTTCATTTTTTGATTATTACCAATATATAAATAAGTCACATGTTAGTAATAGTGAAGTTTCTAAGATCTAATAAGGAAACCTGTAATAATATTTAATAATGATGTTCCAAGGTAATAAGCAATGAAAAGTATACCTTAGGGGTCACCAAATGAGTAATGACTATAGCTTGGATAAGGGTAAGAGTGTAATACAAGGATCATTGTCCAAGGTATTCCAAAATAAAATTCCTACTGAGTCCAGTGAGTTCACCCAAGGTAAAACCGGGCTATGCAATGGCTGTGCCTAATGGGATTTAACCATGGCACCAACTTGTCAATGTTGAATCCATGGAGTCTATCCAAGGAATCCTATATTACTACATGAAAGATCCTATGGTGTCATACCCAACATACAACTTTAGAAAAGTATTGGGTTATTGGTGAGTCTCAACCAAAGCAAGTTGAATCCTTGAATTCAGAATGGGGTCCTCGAGTGCTCAAGGAATTACCTCTGGAATCCCGGGTGAGATCGAGTCAGGACAATCATATTTTTATATTGATGTCATATATAACTCATAAGGTTCAATAAATTCCTTTCATTAGTGTGATAATTCCAAATAGCATGAAACCCTTTAATCAAGTCATAATTAATCGATTAATCAATTTGGTTTTAACCTTTCCTTTCATTAGTGTGACATGGAAAAATAGGAGGAAACCATTAATTTAATCCATTCAATGAATTTTCAAAAATGAAAGTTCAATTTTCTACCTTCCATTAACATAGTAATTGGTGATACATATATGTAACATATTATTCAATTTCACTTAAAAGGACAAGTCATATACTTATTATACATTCCAATTTTAATTTCTCATTTAATTATAAAATTGGAAAACATACCTTGGGTGGGTTATGTGGTGAGAATTCATTGTACTTTAGATTATTGAATTCACAATTTAAATCAATCCATTTCACATTGAAAGTCTTACCCTTTTAAAGTTCTTGCTAAGGAACACCTAAATGATGATAGAAACATGTCAAAACACTAAAACAAAAAATATGGAAACAAAATACTAAAATGGATGGATAGAGTAGTGGGTGAAAACACAAACATCTAATCACATATTTCGAAAGTTCACAGCCATACAGTTCTAATTATTATAATCATGGAATATAAATTGAATAAATGACACCCATTGAAATCAGAGGTCCCCACACAAAATTTCCAAAATCAACAAAATTGAGGGATGAGTTATAGACCACCCACCTTATGATTTGATGACTCTACACATCTAGTATTATCATTTAATTTGGAACGGAATATAGTAGATATAAGAAAACAATAAAAACGATTACACCTCGATAACTAGGATGAGAGAAAGAGAGACGAAGGATGTTTAAAAAGAACTCAATTACATAACATTGCACATCAAATGTGACAAACAGAAGATTAAATGTAACACAGATGAGGAAGATCTCTTGATACCTAGGTTAGCCCTTAAAAAATAACTTGAATAAGAGAAATGGAGGTTATTACTACTAGAAATCAGATTAGGGAAGAAGAAGGTGCTTAATTAGATCATTAGGGGTAAAAATGTAAAATTAACTAAAATTTATCCTGTGCACGGTTTATCCACATGGTTTACCAAACCATGAATGGACCATGGATGAGTACCTAGAAAATGGGGCGTACTGCATAGTTAGGTCACACAGTTAGGGAAACCATGCACCAACCATGCAGTAAAGCTCTTTCCAAAAAAACATGCCTCCCACATGGTTTTGACTAACTCTGTGACCTCCCCACACAATTTACTATAACAATGGGGCCTAAAAATTTTCCCCAAAAAGATTTTTTCTAGGATCAAAAAAATTCCTAGAAACCCTTGATACCTTTTCTAACTCATTAGGTATCCATATTAGGTCCACATCATAGAATTAGACTACAATTTAAAGCATCCATACCAGAGTGAAAAACTGGGTTCTTATAGTCTTCCCCCTTAAAAGAACTCATCCCTGAGTTCACCTTCTAAGGGTTTTGAAAAATTTAATGAGAATAACCCTAGACATTGGGAATGTACATTGGCCTCCCACTCCCTAGTCTCATCCAACATGTGGCCATGCTACCATAACACCCATACCAGAGGGACAAACCAGACTCAGAGAGACTTCATTCTCTGGACAACGATGCGTATTGGATACTTCTCAAAGGTAGCATCAACCTCTAACTCAACATCCTTTGGATCAAATGTATGATATGGGTCAATATGATATTGAAAAATCTATGAAACATAGAAGACATCGTGCATGGAATTATACCTCTGAGGTAGTAGAAACTGATAGGCGACCGACCCGACTCTCTCTAGAATCTAAAATGACCCATTGTAACAAGGTGAAAGCATCCATTTCTTCTGTAACAATCTATTCCATATCTTGGGTGACACCCAAAGAAAACCATGATCACCAACCTCAAACTCTAGAGGTCATCAGCAGAGATCAACGTGAGATTTCTATCTATACTTAGTAGTAGTCATACACTTTTGGATTAGCTGAACCAACTTTGAAGACTCACATATGAGATAATAAGATACCAGGGATACCTCACATGCCTCTAGATAGCACTAGGGTGAACGAAATGACTTAACATATAGGGCCTCAAAAGGATCCATCTGAAATTTATCCTAAAAGATATTATTATAGGTGAACTCAATGAGAGGAATATTATTCTCCCAAGAACCGACAAAATTAAGGACACATTCTCAGAGCATGTGCTCTAAAGACTGTACTGTCTTTTCTAATTGTCCATTAGCGTAAGGGTGAAATGATATGATTAGAGCCACATGTGTACACACAAATTTCAAGAAACCCTACTATAAATTTGGCATAAAACGGGAATCCTTATCCAAAATGATAGTATGAGGGACCCCATGTCGTCGTATGATCTCACAGACATACATTATTCCCAGCTCATCAATTAAGACTTTATCCTAAATAAGAATGAAGTTGACTAATTTTTTTTGGTCAACAACTACCCATAAAATGTCACTACCCCTTGGAAACCTAGGAAACCTGAATACAAAGTCCATGGAAACATCTTCCCATTTCCATTATAGGGCTGGAAGCAGCTGTAGCAATCCTTCATGTCTCTGGTGCTCCACCTTCACCTACTGACAGGTGGAACACCTAGTGATAGAGCATGATATTTGAAATTTTATCCAAGACCCCCAATACCAGCGTCACATCTGTTGATACATTTTGGAGATTCCAGGATGAACTTCCCACCGATAAGTGTAAGAATCTTGGATCAAATCCTCTCCCATATTTGTAGGAACACAGACATGCCAATGAATATTAAGGATGTTATCAAACATGTTATTTGGAATCTCCTAGGAATCTACAAGACTAACCTTATCTGGGTGAATAGATACTCCTGATTTTGATATGATATGATCCAATAAATTAACCTTGTCGATATAGAAGTCACACTTAACAAGAATGGCCTAAAGATGATGCTCTTTTAGTGTACTAAGAACGATATCAAGGTGTTTATCATGATTTTTTATGAGTATGAGAATTCACTAAGATTTTTTCCACAAGGAATAGGAAAAAATAATCTAGATAGGGATGCAAAACCCTATTCATTAGATCTATGAAAATTGAGGGTGTGTTCATAATACCGAATGACATAACAAGGTACTGATACAAACCAGACCTACCATGGAAGGCTGTATGAGGTATGTACAATGGAATTACTTGAACATGTTAATATAATGACCTCAGGTCAATATTAGAGAATACCCAAGCTCCTTGGAGATAGTAGAGGATATCATATATTTGATGAAGTGGATATAGGTTCTTCATCATAAGCTGGTTTAACCTTTTATAATCCACACATAGATGTAAGGTTCCTTCCGTCTTCTTAGAGAACAGCTTGGGTGAACCCCAAGAGGATATATTGGTCCATATAAAACCTTTTTCCTCTTGATCCTATAATTACCAATTGAGTTCCTAGAGCACAGTAGGTTCCATCATATATAGAGGAATGAACACTTGATATTCTCCCAGAACAAGCTTAATCATAAACAATACCTCCCTATTTTGAGGTAATCTAGAAAAGACATCAGGAAAACATCCTTGAAATGATATACTAATAGAGGGAAATAATATTTATGTAAAATGTGATCCTCTATGAAGATATTATCAATTTGGGGGGTCACTCCACCTTTCCCATGATGCTCTAGTCCTTTTCTACCTACCTGGAAATCCCACTCACCCTTTTGGAAATAACTACTTCCCTCTAGGGATGAAAAAGATACCATGTAGAAATAGAATTTTACAAAATTTTGATACTAAACCAATCATTCTATATTGAGAATGAAATCTATGCCCATCATTTTGAGAATAAGGAGTTTCCATAAGAATGAGAAATTTCCTACCTCAAGGGGAAAATCCCTACATTGGAGTATGCCCTATGACCTCAATCTTGACGGTGTATCAAGGGTCATTACACAATAGTAATACTGTATTTACGTTATAATACTTTCAATGATAGATTCAGAGATAAAAGAATTCAAAAAACCTGTATCAAATAAAGCATACACTATAGTAGATGCCACTAGACTAGTACCTCATAATATAGATGGTCCTGTATCCTAATCCTCTGGTATCGACTGTAGTTCACGCATCTGGCCTAATCCATGGACCTATGAAATAGTTTGGATAACATGGTTATAACTTCTCTATTGGCAGTATTGGTCATATGGGGTCTAGCTACCACATACACAACCTCCTCCTTGACCAGTCCTACTGGTGCTATTAGAACTCCCCACCTGATGCATCACAAAAGAACCCAGTATTGAAGGTGGAGGTGAAAATGATCCTTTTCCACTAGAAACTGCTGGAAAGGTCCTACCGAATCATTGAAGATTCCCTATACATCTATAAAACTAAAATTCTATTGGGTCTCTATCATAATGAGGCCTCAGGTTCCCCCATCATACACACTGATGAAATACCGTGGAATTATCAAAATGAGTAATTTTTTTGTCACTACCCTGATGAGAAACATCGATGAAACATTTCCTACCTTCAAAATAACTACGAGCCTTCCATGATATTGATTCTCTATGATCGATGCTATTTATTTCCCTCAGGTTATGTTCAGTGATAAGATCCTTATTGAAAATTTCATAAAATGTAGGTAGGTGAATGACATTTAACCATGTACGAATGGTATATGCAAGACCATCCTTGAAGCATCTAGAATATGAAATCCCATCACTGGAAAAAAGTGGTGCAATGTGATCCAACTATGTGAAACATGATGAATACTCCATAACTCACATATATCCCTACATGAGATGAATGGGATCTCTAAATCATTTGGCTCTCAACATTTAAGGAAAGAATTGATCATAGAAAGAATTCTAGAAATTATCCCATACCATGCCCTGATGGTGACTATACTGGGTAGTCACATCCAACCAATGCTTGACCGAAACCCAAATAATATTTGTGAAAAGCTTGACCCTTTTCTCTGGAGGCATTTACTGATGATAAAAGAAAGATAGGGTGGCCTCCATCTAAGAATCAGTTTCCAATGGACTTCCATCCCGTAAAAAATTAGGATGCGATGGCTATTGTTGGAACTCATAAGTCAGATCATCCATCATAAGTGAATATTGTGGAAACCATTTATGGACTACATCAAAAATAGAAAATCATCACGGACATGGGAAACAATGCCTAGATTAGGTACAGTAGGCGGTGCCTCAAGTGAAACTCCTGGAAGTAAAACTGGAAGACCAGGGCCCACTATATCTAGAGTATGGTCATCACCACCCTCCTAACATATGATATGAGGGCGTCGTGGTTGTAGTGGTCTACAAATTCTAGGCACTCTCCTTAGAAAAAACGTAAAGCAGATAGGTAGCGACAATTATGAAATCTAAACAAGGAAATGATCACTACCATAGGTATACTACCCAAACTACCCTCTTAAATGACCAGGTACTCGTATGTTCTCAAGTATAAGTTTTATTTCATTTTACATTTAATTACAGGATTCACTCTATTACCATTAATAAAAAAGACAAAGAGGGATAAGGATGTGGAACCATTACATTTTATAAGTCTTGTTTTTTAGTTTATAAGGGTTGTCCATTCCCAGTGAATCTGTGCCCATACACCTAATCACTAAAACAACACCCATTAATTTATATCATAATAGATTGAATTAGTATATTACTCATAAAAACACATGAGGGCCCATACACCTAATGAATTGAGATAAGTAATCAATCAGTTGAAACCTATAAAGATCACAAGCATATGTTTACAATCACAACATCACTCAAAAATCACGTACATATCATGAAATGAAATTAGTAAAATGCACCTATAAGAAATGTAAATATGAATGACATGTGAATTCTAGGTGCCTATAATTATTCACGAGATATTATCCTTTCCCACATACCATCAGGCTAAGGATGGAAGAAATCATCAATAAAAGTAATAATAATAACCACAATACAACATGTGAGTCACCTAATAGTGAAATAATGTCAACTGTAATTGGAAAAACAGAAAAACAAATAAATTTGGGGTAACTTGGATTTTACCCCGAACTTAGGTTTTCGATTCCCAATCATGACTTATGACTAAGTCCTATAGTGTTCATAATCTACAATCTATTTCCTCCAAATAGTAAATCAAGAAAGGAAGTTACTCTAATACCATTTTGGGATATCCCAGACCCAGATACAACTTAGTAGGTTCCCCAAGCCCAGTGGGCCACATGTCCTCTAGCGCATCTCCCCAAATTCCTGTGGCTGCTCACTAATTGTGAGGGACTAGGGTGTGTCTATGGGGATATTATGTCCTCATTAACAGAGTGTAGAACATCAGATAAATATAAATAGAGGTAAATAGTGGAACCAATATAAGTAAACATAAGGCATAATGGAAATAGACAAGGATAACAATAACTTAAACAACTAGAATAAAATACAACAACTGATGATAATATGTCATGAATATAGTAATATGAAAAAAAATGGATACTAAGTAATAATAATACATGAAAAACCTAATGTAGAAAAAGGAAATACATAGACTATCAGAAGAATCTTGAGCCATAGCTTGGTCATGTATTACCCTTTTCATCCTAGCACAATAAGAAATCAAGTTTCTAGAGTATTACGCTTCCCTTTATCAACACCTGCGTACATGTAATCTACCCTGGGTACAAAATGACTCTCAGAGAGGGTGTGAGATAAATCTTAGTGGGCCACCACCAATGGTGTCTATAACATCATTCCTATTTAATGGAAATGTAATAGTATGAAAGAATATATATATAATGTAAAGTAGTATAATGTATCTAAATAACCATATACTTTATTCATCCCCCAACTAGTGTCTGAACATGTAACCACATCATTATTTGATTATTACAAGTTTATAAATAATTCACATGTTAGAAATAGTGAAGGTTCCAAGATATAACAAGGAAACCTATAAAGATATTTAATAATGAAGTTCCAAGGTAATAACGAAAAAAATATAGACCTCAAGGGTCTCCAAAACAGTATGGAATGTAGAATGGATAAGTTTAAGAGTGTAATCTAAATAGAATAGTCCAAGAAATTCCAAAATAAAACACTTACCAAGTCCGAGGAGTTTATCCAAGGTAAAATAGTGCTATGTAATGACTGGACATGATGGTATTTAACCATGGAACCTACTTTTTAATGCATGATACAAGGAGTGTATCCAAGACATCCTATAGTAATTCATGAGGGATCCTATGATGTCATACCAGGCATCTAAAGTTAGACAAATATCATGTTCTAGGTGGGTCTCATCCTAAAAAAGTCAAATCCTTGAATTCAGAATGGTGTTCAGAAGTGCCTAAGGAATTCCCTATGGAATCCAAGGAGAGATAGAGTGAGGAAACTTCTATTATTATAATTAATTCATAAATAATTCAAAACATTCAAGAATTACTTTTCATTAGTGTGATAAGTCCATGTAGTGTGCAACCCTTTCATCAAGTCATAATTAATCAATAAATCCGTTTGGTTCTAGACTTTCCTTTCATTAGTGTGACAAGGAAAACTAGCAAGAAACCATTCATTTAATACATTTAACCCAATTTAAAAAATCAGGGTTCACTCTACTACCATCCATTAACATGGTATGGGGTGCCATATACATGCAACTTATTATTCAATTACATTTAAAAAGGCCAAGTCATATACTTAGTATACTTGCCAATATCCATTTCACATTTAATTATCAAATTAAAAAACATAACTTATATGGATAAAGTGCTGAGTATAAGTGGTTCTTTCCATTATCAAATTACCAATATAAATCAATCCATTTAATATAGAAAATCTTACCCTTAGAAAGTTCAACCCAAGGCACTCTCGAACGACAACTCAAACATGTCAAAGCACTAAAACAACAAATATTATAAAAAAGCCAACATTGTATGGATTGAGTTGTGGGAATAAACATTAAAAAATAATCACATATTTGGAAATATCATAATCATATGGTTCTAATGATTATAATCATGGAATATAAATTCAATAAATAACACCCGATGAAATCGGTGGGCCCCATTTAAAATTTCCAAAATCAATGAACTTGAGGGATGAGTTATAGAACACCCAACATAGACTTTTATGACTCTCCTAGTATAGTATTATCCTATAATTTGGCTTCTAATAGACTAGATATGATAAGAGAGTAAAAATGATTACACCTCGATAACAAGTTCAAGAGCAAGAGAGATGAAGAATGGCTAAAATGGACATGAGAACATACCATTGTGCATCCAACTTGATAAAATAATTCTTGAATAGATCCTGGATGAAGGATATCTATTGATCTCTAGGGTAGGACTTCAAAAATATACAGAATGAGAAATATGGTGGTTAATACCCTAGAAATCAGATTAGGGAAGAAGGAGGCACTTAATTAGATATTTAAGTGTAAAAATAAAAAATTACCCAAAATTTAGCATGTGCAAGATTTTTCCACACGGTTTGACAAAACCTACCCAACCCATGAACTAGTACATTGAGAAAGGGGAATACCATAAGGTTAGGTCACATAGTTAGGGAAAACAAGCACCAACCGTGTGGTAAGGATCTATCCAAAAAAGGATTCCACCCACATGGTTTAGATTAACCATGTGTCTTCCCTATACGACTTACTCTAACCATGCTATATGACCCTTTTCCCCAAAATGATGTGTTCCGAGCCTCAAAAAATTCCCAGACACCCTTGAGATCTTTTCTAACTCATTGGACATTCATATTAGGTCCAAAAAAATAATTTTACTAAAATTTAAAGGATCCATAGCTAAGTGAAAATTGGGTTCTTAAACATATCATCAGAGTATTTTCATAAATGATAAAAGGATGAATTCATTTACTAGAATAATCTATTTTAAAGTCTCCCTTGATTCATGTTATATATATAAAAAATCATAAATTGTGTGTATTATAAACCCCATAGAATTTTATTTAAAAAACCATTTTTTAAATTCTCTACCCTAGAGAAAATTTAGTCAAATGAACTTTTTATGAAATATTTGACTAAGCTAGAAGTATCCAAGTCTCCAATGTATCAACTCTTTTTCTCTTTAATTTGGATAAACTTAAAGCATTAATCTTCAATCCTTTTTTACATTTTAACCTTATATATAGTTACATAAATTATAAATTATACAAATTATATCATATATCTATCATAACAATAGAATTGAGTTATATAACATTTATACCTGGTGCATACCTTCCACAAGGCTGATTATAACCTATCAAGTAATATTCCACATTTCATCTCTAATGGAAAACATCCCCATAATGAAAAAATTGTTATTAATTATTATTATTCATATTATATAGTAGTGTGGAATCTCTATAACACATTTTCTTCTTCTTTGGTAAAAAACCTTTACCTTTCTCCTTTTGTACAATCAAAGTGTCATTTGATCCTAAACTACCCTTATCCTAGCCAACAATCCTCAAAATATTTTAATTCATATTATAATTCCCAATAAACTACTAGAACCATTGAAATAATGATTTTAAGATGAAATTAGTGATTAATTAAAGTTTAATAGGTGACCATATACTCTCCATGTCACTGGAATATACAATTATATTGAGTACATGAGTGAAGATTAAGGTTACTTATTTCGTATTTCACTAAAAATTAGATTTGTACAAGTTATAACATTTATGAATTCCTTTCACCTGATATATCATTTTTTAGGTTATCTATTATTTGATAGAAATCTGAGGACTCATGTTGTTTCGTCTTGTTAGACTCTATAGTAACTAGAATGAGTGTAGATACTTACTTTTCATCTTTTATACGCTTATCATAGGAATATAATTTTTTTTGTTAAACACATCCACTGATTGGTTTCTTTGGAAGGGGTTCTTCCAATACATTGATTATTTCTTCTATTTTTTCTTATTTATATAATTATGGTACTATTTAATAATTTTTTTACAATTTATCTTTTTATTATCAAGGATTTATATCAAGATCAAGTTTGGTGGTGATTCAATTTATCTATAACAAAAGATTTTATCAGATTAGTATCATATTTTACAAACCCTTTAATAATGAATTGTATTAAATGGGATCCTAATAAAATTGTGATCCCATTTGAAAATCTAGTATATTAATTAGTGTGCCAAGTTCCATATTTCAATTAGATGTAAGATTATTTAGCATTCCCCCATCACTTATCTATTTGGGAATTGCATCATCCTAATCACAATAGTTGTGACTCTTTAATAGTTTAGTAGTTAACTTTTTCCCAATACATCACATAGATAAATTAAACTATATTACTCTATTTAAATAATCCTATTAGGGTCTCCCAGTTAGTGTATCCCAAAAAATTCACCATAAATAGGCTAGAAAAGAACACTCTCGGGGGAACCCAACTTTAGCATGGCCTACCATTTTAGATGATCAAGGCCTTGAAATGTTCAATTTTGTAAGGAATCATACTATTAATATTTTTAGGGGATTTAATCTCACCAAAAAATCTCATGTAATTTACTTTTTTGTATGAATATTTCTAAAAATTTAGTTTTTAAAATTATTCCCTCCACCAAACCAATATGTTCAATCCATATTGATATGTAAATATTCACGCAACACACAAGTTTATGTTACTAACCCAATAATAGAATCCAATTATATATAAACATAATTAAATTCATCATATGCATAAGTTATATGAACATTTCATGTAAATGAATATAGTTATATGAAATAAACAATATCTACATGAGTAAGCCCAAAGTGACAGATAATAAACTCAGTTAACTTTTTTAGAGAATCCATAACCCTCTAGGAATTTATTTGGTTTAATGCCAAGTCCCACTATATAGGGATCCCTTAAAAAATATGGAATTCAATTCATAATAACTATAAAACCATATTTTTATAAAATATATTCAATAAATAAATTAATGTTTATAAAATTAATTATAAACCATTTTCAAGGTAGATGAAAAAACAAAATTCATTTTCATACCTACCATGTAATACAAAGCTCTATTCCTAATAAGTAGTTTAATATTTAAATTAAAGAAAATATCATTCATCATATAAAAAGTTTATAACTATAAATTGTGTAGGGAATAACATTTAAATAAATGAACAATTACAATATTTAAACATGAGATAATCATTTATCAACAATGAATAAATAAATGAAAAATATAAAAATTATATAATCATTATTATCATTGTGGACATTAAATAATCTTATAAATAAATATTTGGATATAAATTCAATATAAACACCATAAAATTATTTATTATATATAATTTTACATTAAATACATGATATTTCTTGAATTATAAACAAATTATAATTCAATTTCTATTATGTAAACATTTTTATATAGTCTAAATATCATATAATTAAATATTAGTTAAACCAAGATCGTATCATATTATTAATTTTTTAAATAAAGTTCAAATAATATCTAAAACAAGGTTATTTTAATTTTAACTATTTTATATTAGGTAATTATGAAAAAATTTATAATTTAATTTCTTCTCATGGAGTAGTTTTGTCCTCCTCACTTGATTTAATGTTTTTTAATAGATTTTAGTGGAAAGAATAATGATTATCTATGAAGTAGTGATTTTAGGAATTAAATTTATATGATTCTACGATAATTCATTGAAATTTTTTCATATCCAATGTTTTTATGTAAATTTTGAAGAAATATTTGTGGTGAAAAATCCTTTAGTAAATAAAGTTAATTCTAGTGGAAACAACGTTGCTGTGAATATATGGGGCATAAAATAAAAAAACTAATTATAAATAGATAAGATAAATAATTAGAAATTTGGAAAGTGAACCTAATAGTGAAGATCAATAATTAGAGGTTTTTCATCTTGTGTATTGAAGTTATATACTATTATTTTGATGATCTTAATATGGAAGGATCTCCATAGAGATTTCCTAGTTTATATTCATACCAAATTATTTTTAATTTTCACTATATGATCATTATGATTTATTCTTTTGGTTTTTTACTATGTAATATTTAAATTTCCATATGGTGCAAGATCATCTCACCTCATTCTCTTTATTTATAACTGCACTATTTTTAAAGAAAATTGGATGTTGGTATGGGTTGGGTAACCAACTAATTCCCATGCCTTCTTGGATTGTAAATTATTTATAAATAACTCTTATAATTTTTCATATAAAACTTTATAATCCACATCGTATATGATTTAAAAATGTAATCTTAATTTTATCACATAATATTAATTTAATACTTATAATAAATTTCTCTTAAAACATTTTGTTAATTAATACTAAAAATTATAATATTAATTGATTTATAAAACAGTTTTATAAATAAATAAACATCAAAAATATCATTTTTCATTATTTACAAATATTTTATAAATAATTATATTTCAAAATGATAATTTCTAAGAACATTAAGGTTCCCCAAGGATTATTCTATTACATGGTGTAAATATGGATGCCTTTTTGATAGAAAATAGAATGCACTATGGTATGGATCAAGACATAGTTCAAGGTGTCGCGAGACATGAGTTATGTCAAAAATGCGACCCACCTTCACCCTGTCTTGTATATGAATACCCATTTAACATTTGTTAAGAAACAGTTGAGTTAAATTTATGCAGTTTAACTATGTAAATGTACTAAGACTCAACCATGACATCCATTATGACATGGAGAACCTTTAATTCCAAGTTTGGTTCACAATTTTTTGAATATTAGGTGTGAAAAGGTAAATCATCATTTACATTTATGCAACCCAACTATATAAGAGTGAACTGATTTGAAATGGATGGTTATAAGGTATGGTGAAACAATGGGTGCATGTTTTTGGTTCGGAATGTGTTAACATATTCTACCACATTCTTCATTTATCAAACATGATTTCATAAAACTATGATCCTAGATTGATCAAATACCACTGTTTTTTTATATTGTGTTGACAAACACTTAATCATTGAATCAATTTTTAATGAAACCAAAAATACAGGATATCCATGGAAGAGATATGAAACCACAAAAAAATATAAATGAATAACTATTGTAATTATATGTACTATTTAATGAAGAAACCTATTCAAACAACTTTATATTTATCATATAAATTTGTTAATGATCACAAGAGTTATAGAAAAAGGACTCCCACCTCTATATGTATTAATTAGATAACATGGTCATTCATTTCATGAATGGGATTCTACTTTACCCATGGTGTGCTAGCCCCTAAATGTGCTAAGTATGATGAGGATGAAATATTTAGGATTTTGGGAGTTTCAACCAAGTATCCACACCCATTTCCACCACATGATTCTGAAATTATATTATAAAAGAGGATACTCCTTGGGTCTTGTAGAAATTACTCATATGATGTAACTCATGATTAAGTGCTATAACTAGTTTATGCATCCATCAAATGGATAGAACACCTCCCTCCAATTTCATCTTATAAAATTATTTTTTAAATGATAGCATATGTGGAAGTGTTTATCCACCCAAGTCACCAAGTTCAATAATATAGGAATGATCTACATACAATATATCCATGTATCATATATAGGATGTGTCTTTATGGTATATTAACTTCTTTAAATACTATTGAACCAAAATTGGACACCATCATGAGATCTCTTCTCCACGAGCTACCCATATCCATCATCCACCTCCTATCTCCAAGATTATCCATCGTCAATATCTATTGATTTATATTGAAACATGGAGAACAATGTGGAAATTTTCATGAAAGGGTGAGTATAATAATTCCCAGTTTAGAGATCTCAATTTATGAGATGGCCCCATAAACGCATATTGTTTTTGTGAATCAGTCAAAAAAATGTGTAGATAACATTATATCACCCGACATCATAAACATGAATAAAAATGATCTATCTTTATCAATCAACCCATAAATCACATAATAATTCTCCCCAGATCTTAATGTTTCTTGATAAAGAATTAACAATCATATATCACACCCCCTACTAGATTCCTTGACTATTAATTTATAGTAGTTTCACTAGTTATAATATGGTGGAGGAAATACACATCTCCACCTTTCTCAATAGTATTGGGGGGAATTCACATCTATAACTATCTAAATTTTACTTGAGGGAATACACATATCCACTAATGGAAAAAAATATACATAATTACTAGAAAATAAATGTATAAACACCTGAGTATATACAAATATTCCTTGATAAAGCTATATATTGGAATAATAGTAAATATACACTTCTCTTGGGAAATTGTTGAGTATACAGTACTCCTAATGTGATTTCCCAGACATTGTTCACTCATGATTGACCAAACATGTTCGGCCACATGACCTAAAGCGTGCCACCCTATGCATTGGAGGATGTAGAATAGTTGAGAGGGTGTAGGGTATATCTGTGGGGATACTATTCCCATATATTATAGTGGAACCAATCAGTGAAAAATGATTAATAAACAATGGATAGATAATAATATGGTATAAGATATCAAGATGATCAAAATAATAAATCAATAAATAATCATCAAAATCTATAAAATATATCATATTCAAAATATGATGGCATGTCTCTGAAAAAAAGTGAAAACATGCATACATGGTAGTAGATAGATAGTACAATACACGACATACACAATAATCAAAAATGAAAAAAACTATCGAAGAATATGAGCACTAACTCAGTCATCTTCTACCAAGATCCCATCCTAAGCTAGTAGACATGTGTCCAAAGTGGGATGCTTCCCTTTGTTCACACATGTGATCATATAATATTTCTAGGTGACAAAAAAAAACCAATATAGGGTGTGATATAATCTTAGTAGGCCACCACTAATTACATTTATATAAATCTAGTATATAAATATAAATTGTAATAGTGTGAAGTTATATCAAAATTAAAGCAGCGTGGAAATAAAAAACCCATACCTACTTCATCTTTAGTTGGTATCTCTGAACATGAATTCATTTAGTTATCCATTATTTATTTTATAATAAGAGGAGCATATAAATTTTTTAATAGTAATGTAATTGATAACAGTAATAATATAGGATCCGAGGTGAAATAAAGGAATTCTTGACCTTAGAAGCATGATCATGCTATCAGTACCCAACCAAGAAGCCTAGTGTGATGGACTAAGTGTAATACTGGAGGTGACCACCAATTAATTACAATGTAATAGTTTCTAACTAATTCTATGGAGAACATAAATTTTAAATCCTTAGCTAATCATGACTAGACCCAAGGAGAATGATCTAAGGAATGACATGTTCGTAGATATCAAGATGACTCCATGGTCTCTATATAAGGCATTCTAATTTCTAGATAGAAAAGTCAAGGGATCCTAATTTTTCATGTTGGGAATCCACTAATAGACAAAGACCATGTTACAATGAGGGAATCTCCCTAAAAACAAGCTAAATGAATTGAAATGATTTCCTCTAATTACTTAAGACATTCCCTATTGAATCCAAGGCTGATTCATGTGTGACCATTCCTATAAATAAGAAAACGGACCATATGAAATATTCACCATATATATTTAACATATATATATATATATATATTAAATCATTTAGTCCATGTAATAATCAATCCAATTATATTTTTTAGGTATATTCCATTATATTTCAACATACATGACACGGTGATATGAGGAAATGAAACCAATTATCAAATTTATTTATAATTTATCTAGACCAAGTGATGTCTATAATTATATACTTTACACAACATGAATTAAATAATTATTTCTTATGATGAAACACCTACCTTATTAAAGGTCAATTCCAACACACCCAAACATTATAACATGTATACCTGATGTGAGTCACTAAAGGCATAACAAAGAATGACCAATACTTGGGGTGGTTGACATTGAGGCCTCATCCAAAAATGATGTCAAGTGGTGTTATTAGGGATTTATAATAGACTTTAACAATTTAAATTAAAGGTATAATGATTTTAAAATCAATTTCCGATGATACTGAAATGTGAAATATGGAAACAATTTATAAAAGATGAGACTTTGAGGGAAAATTCACAATCCAACTACCACATGCCTATAACAGATTATTCATCTAGTATTAGCCTTTGGTGTATTCCATATTATAAGAAAATGGAAGAATATAAAAACAACCTAAAAATAGGGCATATGATCTTGTAAAAAAATAAATCATTCGACAAGAAGAAGTATGAAAAAGGATATAAATGATTGTAGAGATTACTAGTCATGATACAACATGATAAATGAATATTGATTTTAAGATGAGTTGATGGAATGGATTCAAATCATAGCTTGATCATAGATAAGAACTCAAAGGGGATGCATATAGGTGCTATCCATTAGAGGATAAAATAAATAAGGTGGGGGTGAGTTTATAAAATTAAGGAGCGATAAAATGTTATTTCACCCAACCTTAAATAGGCACACGATTTGGATGGACGGTTAGCCTGACTGTGCACCAGTAACTATCCATGGACAGTGGCCAACATGGTTTCGGAGCATGGTATGTTGAACTGTGCTCTATCTATGCATCCACTAATATCTAGGGAACACACCCCACATGGGCTATAATGCATGGTTTGAAAAACCATGCACATGCTATGTGCTCCCCTTTGTGGATCCTTGCAACAACCTGCATTGTTTTTCTGACCATATGGACTGGGAGACATGGTTTATGCTAATAGAAAATCTTAGTTTTTTTCTCCATAAGTTAGGTCTCTGGGCTCTGAACAAGTCACATGCACCGAAGTTAACTCCATAACTTCATTAGGCATTCATAAAAGGATAAAATCAAGGAATGAATCTAAAATAAAAAGGTTCGATACCTCAAATAAAAATCAAGTTCTTACAATATTCCCCATGTAACACCCCAAGATTTCATAGTGTGTTATTTCTTCAAAATAATTCAATAACTTGCACTACACGCAACACCGAGTTCAAGCGCACCATGACTTACCAAACAAGCCGTTCAAAAAAGGTTATGAATAGTATTAACTAAAATTTTAAACTTTATATAATCCTTATAATTTTAGAATCCATATTATGAGTTTCTTAGACATAATGTAAGAACAAATTCATCTTCAGTATTGTAGTTTTACCAACTGTTAATAGTGAACCCTTTTTAAATAAAATATTTTAAACTTTTTGACTAAATGGGGACATCAAAAAATTTAAAATAAAACATCCCAAGCTTCCACGGTACGCTTTCCTTTGAATAAAACAGTAGCGTGTGTTGTACGCAACTTCGAGTTTTAACACACACCACAACCGATCAAACTAGCCGTTATGAATAGTAATACTTAATTTTTTGAAATTATATATATTTTATATTTCAAAATGGACTTCATTTTTGGATTCGGAATATCAAATTTAGCCTAAGGTGAAATTTTGGTACTTTTCGGATAACTTTCATATTTTGATGAATAGTAAAAATTACTAAATTTTAATTAAAAACAACTTTTTTAATCAAAATAATTAATAGTGATAAATTATGAATTTGAGTGGTTTTAAAGTATATTTAGAATATCTTTTTACCATTTAATATAATTTTGGTCATTGGACATAATTTTACAATTAAACCGAACATAAACAAGTGTCAATCTTTTGATAGTTATTATCTCTTAAAAACACGCTTTTTGTTTTGACAGCGGGAATTAATTTTAAATTAATTTATGCCACTTATGTGTTTTGAATTTAGAAAAATGGATTCCATATTTGGAATCAGGATGTTCAAATTGTGTAAATAGGTAACTTTTATTTTTAGACATTTTGAATAATTACTGCGGTAAATATTTTATTTACCATGGTTAAGGGTAAATCCTGTAAATAAGGGTTAAAAAATAATATTATAATAATAATAAATTACCCTAAAACGTGTCTTAACCCTATTGGTTGATACATGGTCGACCATGGGCATCTTTGGGTCAATTTTGGGACCCCATTGATCCACTTGTAAGTGATAATGACACTTTATTTTAATTAAGTTAAAATGAATACAAAAATGGCATAAGCTTACATATTTTAAAAGAACAATTTTTACATAGGGTTATACATGTTGGATTTTAGATTATAAATATTCATTAGAAATCTAAAAAGATTTCCTACATAATTATATTTTATTTATAATTTTTAGACATCAAATAATTTAAATTATTAATGACACAATAATGATGCAATGTTTACCTCATTAATAAATCATTTAAATAAATAAGATTATAATGATTAAAATATTATCTAAAACCTGTCCAATTATTATTGGTTGATGTTATTTAGAATATGAGTCATCTTATCTTCGACCTAAATGATTTTTGGACCATTATAAACCGAATATAATTATATTATAAAGTAATACTTTCACTCTTTCCTAAAGAGCCCCTCCTCTCCCTTATAAAAAGAGACCACTTCTACTCATTCCTCACACCTCTCAAGCCACTTGGCTCGTCCAAACTCTGACCAACTAAGTTCCCCACATCCTTATCCTCCTCCTTGAAGCTTCCCCTTAGGCAGAAAGCATTTCAAGAAGTCCTTTGGTTCCAACCAAAGTGAGTTACCTAAATTAAAGGTAGCATCCAACCCCCAAACTCTTTTTATTTCCTTTCTTTTGTAACAAAACCAGTATCCAAAATATACTAGGATGTTTTTATAAGAAGGATTCAAACTACACATTCACACAACTCCATCTAATGGATGATGAACATAATGTTTCTGTGGATGGCAAACTAACGCCTCACGAAACGATGATTGTTCAAATACATCTTACCGCCTCTCATGGTGGCCATTAAGATGGAACTGTAATTAAATATGATATTAATGATATATATTTTATATATAAGCTTCTGTAATTCCATTTTATTTCATACAATTATTCGTTTCATGTTGTATATACATACGATAATTTCATTTGAGGAAGTGCGGACTACCACCCCCTTAAAATGATATGACTCGTTCATACCACACATGGAACGTATAAAGGATGGTGTTAATGAACTTAAGTAACATATATAAAATATTATATTTTACTGTAATAGTAATATACCTATGTATCATTTGGATTTGATTCTTTTAAAATAAAAATTAAATGGAAGTAGCGTTCGTGCGTACGTACGGACTACCGTCTCCACGAACGCGATGAGATTCATTCTCCATCGTATCCATTCAAGTATAATTATCATTTGATGATTTAAAAATGATGTTTAAGGACTTGATACCATTCTGGATATGAATAATATACATCCCATTAATAACGAATATGGCTCATATAACAAAGAATATAAAGTAAAATGAACCCGTTAACACCTGAAATGACGATAATTCTAAGATATTATTAACAAATCAATGTTAAAAGATCATATATGATATCATATTAAAGTAACTGATTCTTGTATTATTCAATAACAATTATTTCACCATTATACAGGAGGTAAACCTACCATCGACCAAGGAAAAAGTACAAAGTAAGGGATTCTCTTATCTCACTTTCAATTCCGTGAGATTTCCATTGTTCGCTACTAAATTATTGAAAGTGGTGTATTGTGTACTTCCATTTGATATATATTATCATGATTCACTTTATATTCATGTTATTATGTAAATCATTTTGTGGTTATTAACTTTTGGCCATGCGACTTAGTTGATTAACGTGGTAAGGGGTTTCTTGTCTCACTTTTAATTCCGTGAGAATTCCATTGATCACCACTTAATTATTGCATGTGGTGTATGTGTACTACCCATGATTGTATTCATTGTGTAATATACTTTATTTTATGGGTATTTACATCATCATGGTATGATCTTTATTTCATGGGTGTTTGTTTCTTAAGTTACCCAATCAATAAGGGAATTTGAGATTTCAATTTCCACTCATTTGGCTTTACGCATATTTCATTGATTATATTACCCCAAGATTATGTGTGGAATCACTATTCATTTGATTATGTCATAATTTCCACTCCCCTTCCCGTGGATATAAGTTTGATACACATAATCACTCCATTGATAATTCTCAATTCATTGATATGAATTTGATAAGAGTAATTTTAACTCATTCTCCATTTGTTGAGTTAAACATCCAATTCGTTGGTATTGTTTTTACAAGAATATGTGTGAATATCCTTTGATTGATTTACACTGAATATCCAATCATATTTAGTGTATTTATATTTGTCACACATAATTATGTCGTTGATTTATCCTTAACCTAAGGATACAACCTTTATGAGAGATTTCATCTCAATTTACATTCCATTGAGACTTCTTTGATGATATACACCGAATCACTTTTATGTGGTTTATATAATGTACTTTGACATAGTATATCATGAATTCCTTTATTCTCATGATATTACAATGTTTTGATTACCTCAATTACTTGTATTCAAGTGTCTCTCTTTTGGTTAGAAACTCTAACCAAAATACCATTTTAAAATGTTTTAAAGAATTATTCTTCTAAATCATGCTCATTAATGTCCATATTTTAAAAATGGTTTTAAGGATTTATTTTTATGGACATTAAAGTTTTAAATTTAAAAATCCTTTTAAAAGTTTCAAAGTGGTATGGGACACTTTGATTCAAAAATCTATTTTTGAATGTCTTCTTGACAAAAAGTGTGACTTTTAAAAGTTTTCAAGAAAAGGGGGATATTTCTCTCAAATAGTTATGATGATTATTTTCATCTATGTCAACATCCTTCATTATTCATGATTGAGGTTAATGTGATACAATACAATCTTCCATATTGTATCAAATGAGTTATGTTTGACTGTGGATGTTCTATTTTTATACCATTCATGGTTTGTGGTTAAAGTATTGACATTTCGTATGCTAGTTTTAATACGAATGTTTATTTTATGCTTAAACCTATTCATATGAGGAATGCATTGGACTTAATAAGTGATGGGTGGAGCCCGCTATAGCTCCTCGATGCATCGGTAGGTCTCATGAGACAAACTAGTGTCTTGGCACAAGGCCTTGGCAAAATCTTATTTGTAGTCTTGGCACGAGGCCTTGGCTATGTGGTTATGATAGTCTGGCATTATGCATTCCATCATTATGAAAGTGGTTATTGATATTGCATGTGATCATTCGACTAGTAGAATATCCATGTGAGTAAGTAAATGGCATTATTTCATTTTACCTTTTCCATTTTATGCTGAATTTCAAGTTTCAAAGGCTTTTGTTTTAGTTATAAATTGCCTTAAGTGTTTATGCTTATTTATGAAAGCTTCTGCTATAATGTTATCCTTACTGAGCATCCGAGCTCACCCCTTTCAATGTTTTATTTTTTTTTCCAGGATTATGAAGAAGTAATTTATGAATGACCTGCAGGGATAGTATGAGGGGATATGAAGACAAGATGTTTTTTTATGATGTAATGTAAAAATTTATGGATGTATCTAGTTATTACAAGGCTACTAAACTAATCGGTCTTTCGAGACTTGATCTTTCTCATGATCATGCCAATGTTATGTAATAATGCACCGACTCTGGGTAACTAGGGTCGGGGCGTTACAGTTGGTATCAGAGGAAGTTTAGTACAAACCTTGGTAGCTAGATTTAGATAAACTCTGATTAGAGCACGTAGACCTAAGATGAAATTTGAGGATTAGTATAAAAGAACTTCCTAGAATTTTGGTATTGTAGTGATTTTGTGAGTTTTCCGAGCAATACATCCCTGTCTGGATATGAGCAGGTAGAGGCGGCTCTGGCACAGATGTACCTAGGGGTAAAACCCGAAAACACCGCTTTGAGCTAGACTCGAACGGGAACTGGTGCACGACAACGGGCCTTGCTGCACTCTTGGTTACGACACTCCCGGGGATATGATTAGGATAATTTACATTTTCATTACAAACCGATTTAAGTAATATATACATAAGATGAGAGTAAATGACCTTGGTTAATCCTAATATGTTTCAAATTGAGAATATGGTGACATTTTAATCTCTAAATGATTTTACGACTACTATTACTCACACAATGCTTTCTGGTTTTAGTCAATGGCTGGATTCCAAGGAAGTCATAGTGACTTTGAGAATGATGTACAAGGTGGGAACGGTGGTGGCAATGAGCAACAAAATGGAATGTTGATAGGCGTAAAAGATATCGTCTTTATGCCAAATCAGTTTTCCAAAAATATGATCAACAACATATATATTAACCATATCCCAGACTCAACAAGGAAGAGAAAGGTGATAAATTATAAGATCTCCAGCAATGGAGACCATGGATAAAAGAAACCTCAATTTTCATCATGCAGGAATTGTGGAAAGAGACACCCAGGAAAGTGTCTCAATGGGACAACGAAATGTTTTACGTGCGGGAAGGAAGGATATAAAGTGAAGAATTGCCGAAGAAAAATGAAGAGTACTATGGAAGAAGATAAAAATGGTCCCAAGAGTCCATTTACAGTCATTTGCCGTAAATGTAGGGGACCTGGCCATTACCCGAGTGAATGTCCTATTTTATAGGGTATTTTCTTGCTCAAAGAAGAAGCTATGTGGAAATAAATGGTTGGAGAAAAATTTAAAAAGTATTAGCACTCCTTGTTGATGGGTTTACTTTGGAATAATTTTCTCTTGTATTTGTAACCCCTCAGTTTTCTATGTGAGAATGATATTTGAGGAATAATTGTCTCTTCTCTTGTGGATATAGGTATAAATAACCATTTGGTTTTATATGATCATTGGGGTTTGAGAAAATGATAAGTTATTATAATTTGGGATGAAAATGCAAAGTATGATATAACATTTGTGGTTAAATTATGTTATTTTGAAAAATTTATCTCATTTTGGTAATATTATAGAATATAGTTTTTGAAAAAGGACAACACGTAGACCGTGTGACAACCCGCCGCGTCGGACAAAGCTGTGGTAATCGAACCCACAACCAAAGTGCGATTGGGATTTATCGCCTACCACTGGACTACGTGAAGTCCCTGGTTAGTATGACTATTTTTTTTTGTTAAATGATTTTATTGATCAATAATAAGATGATTTGGGTTCTTATGTCTTATCAAATGAATACCCTTGGTATAGGAAAATGATTTGGTGATTAAGTGATAAATGTTATTTTGGAAGATGATCGTTTTGTTAGGAACACTATATGCCCAAGGAAAATAGAATACAATGAGGTTTCATTTGTAGAGTAATGGTGGATTTTTATCTACATTTTTATTGTTGATTTATAGTGATTTGGGTTATTTATGGAAATGATTAACCTATAACAGAGAATATGTGATGATGTTAATTACTTTTAAGTATGTGACTTTAAGAGTATTTGATGTCATTTGGAGATACAATTTAACATGGGAGACTACATAATCAAATTCTTCTATGTTTTGGGTTTCAATATTAGTTTGGATTATATTAAAGGATTTTAAGGACAATTGGTTATTGAATGGTATCTATTTAACTTTGGGGTATTGTTGGTTTAATTTTAGAAATTAAGATTAGTGCATATTTATCTCAATGAATATCCTTTTGGGGGATCATTAGATCATTCACTAACCATTTTGGTAAATATATGGTTTATCCTGCATGGATCATGTGATTCTATAGAAGTTTATTCTAGCTCTTCCAGTGTGACCAAGTCTTCTTGAATACTCATCGTTTAAAAAAAATTGGGTTAGTGGTGGAAATTTATTAAAGAATGAAAATCTACTTAAAATTTAAGTATATCTCATAATGTTCTTAGTCAATATCATAAATGAATTCCTCTTCCTTATGTAATGTAACTTTAAAAAAAATGTTGTCCTAGATGGTACCTTAAATCATCACTAATTTATGGCTTTGGGATTGTTGGCCTTTTCATAGACATGTTCTCTACCACTCTCCATCAGATAATTGATGGTTAGATTTCTCCTCCATATCCATATTTTCCTACATGAAACCCTAGTATGTGTTATTTTCGGTAATCGTCATACTTTCCACTCTTTATTTTAAATAGAGGCCTCATTAATTCATTTTTCGACGTGGGATTTCAAATAAGATATTTTGAAATGTCAAAAATGTGTGATCCCAATACCCTATATTTTGTTGAACCGATGGTACTTCAAATCATCATAGATTGATGAGTTTAAGGACCTCAATTTTATACTTGTTTGTGATTGATGACCTCAACCACTACCTATAAATATTTACGTTTTTCCTCCAATTATATGTCTCTAATTGCCACCAAGGTTCTCCTAATCAAGATCATAATTTGGTGGTGACCCTTTCATTTCTCTTTTCCTCATATTAAGACTAAATTTTAGTAAACCAATTTCCGATGTGGGTTTTCCCAAAAATATATTTTCTATTTTAAACCTTTTATTTTCGAAGAACAATTTCAAATTGCGAGGACGCAATTTATTGAAGGAGGGGAGAATGTAACACCCCAAGATTTCATAGTGTGTTATTTCTTCAAAATAATTCAATAACTTGCACTACACGCAACACCGAGTTCAAGCGCACCATGACTTACCAAACAAGCCGTTCAAAAAAGGTTATGAATAGTATTAACTAAATTTGAAACTTTATATAATCCTTATAATTTTAGAATCCATATTATGAGTTTCTTAGACATAATGTAAGAACAAATTCATCTTCAGTATTGTAGTTTTACCAACTTTTAATAGTGAACCCTTTTTAAATAAAATATTTTAAACTTTTTGACTAAATGGGGACATCAAAAAATTTAAAATAAAACATCCCAAGCTTCCACGGTACGCTTTCCTTTGAATAAAACAGTAGCGTGTGTTGTACGCAACTTCGAGTTTTAACACACACCACAACCGATCAAACTAGCCGTTATGAATAGTAATACTTAATTTTTTGAAATTATATATATTTTATATTTCAAAATGGACTTCATTATTGGATTCGGAATATCAAATTTAGCCTAAGGTGAAATTTTGGTACTTTTCGGATAACTTTCATATTTTGATGAATAGTAAAAATTACTAAATTTTAATTAAAAACAACTTTTTTAATCAAAATAATTAATATTGATAAATTATGAATTTGAGTGGTTTTAAAGTATATTTAGAATATATTTTTACCATTTAATATAATTTTGGTCATTGGACATAATTTTACAATTAAACCGAACATAAACAAGTGTCAATCTTTTTATAGTTATTATCTCTTAAAAACACGCTTTTTGTTTTGACAGCGGGAATTAATTTTAAATTAATTTCTGCCACTTCTATGTTATGAATTTAGAAAAATGGATTCCATATTTGGAATCAGGATGTTCAAATTGTGTAAATAGGTAACTTTTTTTTTTAGACATTTTGAATAATTACTGCGGTAAATATTTTATTTACCATGGTTAAGGGTAAATCCGGTAAATAAGGGTTAAAAAATAATATTATAATAATACTAAATTACCCTAAAAAGTGTCTTAACCCTATTGGTTGATACATGGTCGACCATGGGCATCTTTGGGTCAATTTTGGGACCCCATTGATCCACTTGTAAGTGATAATGACACTTTATTTTAATTAAGTTAAAATGAATACAAAAATGGCATAAGCTTACATCTTTTAAAAGAACAATTTTTACATAGGGTTATACATGTTGGATTTTAGATTATAAATATTCATTAGAAAGCTAAAAAGATTTCCTACATAATGATATTTTATTTATAATTTTTAGACATCAAATAATTTAAATTATTAATGACACAATAATGATGCAATGTTTACCTCATTAATAAATCATTTAAATAAATAAGATTATAATGATTAAAATATTATCTAAAACCTGTCCAATTCTTATTGGTTGATGTTATTTAGAATATGAGTCATCTTATCTTCTACCTCAATGATTTTTGGACCATTATAAACCGAATATAATTATATTATAAAGTAATACTTTCACTCTTTCCTAAAGAGCCCCTCCTCTCCCTTATAAAAGGAGACCACTTCTACTCATTCCTCACACCTCTCAAGCCACATGGCTCGTCAAAACTCTGCCCAAATAAGTTCCCCACATCCCTCTACTCCTCCTTGAAGCTTCCTTTTAGGCAGAAATCATTTCAAGAAGTCCTTTGGTTCCAACCAAAGTGAGTTACCTAAATTAAAGGTAACATTTTCTCTTAAATTATTTTCAATTATTTTGCTTCTCCAACCCCCAAAATCTTTTTATTTCCTTTCTTTTGTAACAACACCAGTATCCAAAATATACTAGGATGTTGTTATAGGAAGGATTCAAACTACACATTCACACAACTCCATCTAACGGATGATGAATATAATGTTTCTGTGGATGGCAAACTAACGCCTCACGAAATGATGATTGTTCAAATACATCTTACCGCCTCTCATGGTGGCCATTAGGATGGCACTGTAATTAAATATGATATTAATGATATATATTTTATATATAAGCTTCTGTAATTCCATTTTATTTCATAAAATTATTCGTTTCATGTTGTATATACATACGATAATTTCATTTGAGGAAGTGCGGACTACCGCCCCCTTAAAATGATACGACTCGTTCATACCACACATGGAACGTATAAAGGATGGTGTTAATGAACTTAAGTAACATATATAAAATATTATATTTTACTGGAATAGTAATATACCTATGTATCATTTTGATTCGATTATTTTAAAATAAAAATTAAATGGAAGTAGCGTTCGTGCGTACGTACGGACTACCGTCTCCATGAACGCGATGAGATTCATTCTCCATCGTATCCATTCAAGTATAATTATCATTTGATGATTTAAAAATGATGTTTAAGGACTTGATACCATTCTGGATATGAATAATATACATCCCATTAATAACGAATATGGCTCACATAACAAAGAATATAAAGTAAAATGAACCCGTTAACACCTGAAATGACGATAATTCTAAGATATTATTAACAAATCAATGTTAAAAGATCATATATGATATCATATTAAAGTAACTGATTCTTGTATTATTCAATAACAATTATTTCACCATTATACAGGAGGTAAACCTACCATCGACCAAGGAAAAAGTACAAAGTAAGAGATTCTCTTATCTCACTTTCAATTCCGTGAGATTTCCATTGTTCGCTACTAAATTATTGAAAGTGGTGTATTGTGTACTTCCATTTGATATATATTATCATGATTCACTTTATATTCATGTTATTCTGTAAATAATTTTGTGGTTATTAACTTTTGGCCATGCGACTCAGTTGATTAACGTGGTAAGGGGTTTCTTGTCTCACTTTTAATTCCGTGAGAATTCCATTGATCACCACTTAATTATTGCATGTGGTGTATGTGTACTACCCATGATTGTATTAATTGTGTAATATAATTTATTTTATTGGTATTTACATAATCATGGTATGATCTTTCTTCCATGGGTGTTTGTTTCTTAAGTTACCTAATCAATAAGGGAATTTGAGATTTCAATTTCCACTCATTTGGCTTTACGCATATTTCATTGATTATATTACCCCAAGATTATGTGTGGAATCACTATTCATTTGATTATGTCATAATTTCCACTCCCCTTCCTGTGGATATAAGTTTGATACACATAATCACTCCATTGATAATTCTCAATTCATTGATATGAATTTGATAAGAGTAATTTTAACTCATTCTCCATTTGTTGAGTTAAACATCCAATTCGTTGGTATTGTTTTTACAAGAATATGTGTGAATATCCTTTGATTGATTTACACTGAATATCCAATCATATTTAGTGTATTTATATTTGTCACACATAATTATGTCGTTGATTTATCCTTAACCTAAGGATACAACCTTTATGAGAGATTTCATCTCAATTTACATTCCATTGAGACTTCTTTGATGATATACACCGAATCACTTTTATGTGGTGTATATAATGTACTTTGACATAGTATATCATGAATTCCTTTATTCTCATGATATTACAATGTTTTGATTACCTCAATTATTTGTATTCAAGTGTCTCTCTTTTGGTTAGAAACTCTAACCAAAATACCATTTTAAAATGTTTTAAAGAATTATTCTTCTAAATCATGCTCATTAATGTCCATATTTTAAAAATGGTTTTAAGGATTTATTTTTATGGACATTAAAGTTTTAAATTTAAAAATCCTTTTAAAAGTTTCAAAGTGGTATGGGACACTTTGATTCAAAAATCTATTTTTGAATGTCTTCTTGACAAAAAGTGTGACTTTTAAAAGTTTTCAAGAAAAGGGGGATATTTCTCTCAAATAGTTATGATGATTATTTTCATCTATGTCAACATCCTTCATTATTCATGATTGAGGTTAATGTGATACAATACAATCTTCCATATTGTATCAAATGAGTTATGTCTGACTGTGGATGTTCTATTTTTATACCATTCATGGTTTGTGGTTAAAGTATTGACATTTCGTAAGCTAGTTTTAATACGAATGTTTATTTTATGCTTAAAACTATTCATATGAGGAATGCATTGGACTTAATAAGTGACGGGTGGAGCCCGCTATAGCTCCTCGATGCATCGGTAGGTCTCATGAGACAAACTAGTGTCTTGGCACAAGGCCTTGGCAAAATCTTATTTGTAGTCTTGGCACGAGGCCTTGGCTATGTGGTTATGATAGTCTGGCATTATGCATTCCATCATTATGAAAGTGGTTATTGATATTGCATGTGATCATTCGACTAGTAGAATATCCATGTGAGTAAGTAAATGGCATTATTTCATTTTACCTTTGCCATTTTATGCTGAAGTTCAAGTTTCAAAGGCTTTTGTTTTAGTTATAAATTGCCTTAAGTGTTTATGCTTATTTATGAAAGCTTCTGCTATAATGTTATCCTTACTCAGCATCCGAGCTCACCCCTTTCAATGTTTTATTTTTTTTCCTAGATTATGAAGAAGTAATTTATGAATGACCTGCAGGGATAGTATGAGGGGATATGAAGACAAGATGTTTTTTTTATGATGTAATGTAAAAATTTATGGATGTATCTAGTTATTCCAAGGCTACTAAACTAATCGGTCTTTCGAGACTTGATCTTTCTCATGATCATGCCAATGTTATGTAATAATACACCGACTCTGGGTAACTAGGGTCGGGGCGTTACACCCCATTAAAGGAAGTCATCACAAAGTTTCACTTCCAAAGGTGGTGAAGCTTCATCATATAACAACTCTGGCCACTGAGTATGTACATCATCTTCTCTCACCCAATTCTTTTCCTTCACATATGCATTCTTCCATAGCACATGTACTAAAGGGACAAAACTTCCTTAGAGATACATCATGATCCAATCCATGATGTGAATGGTATACCCCTAAAAAGAGGCTTCAAATTCTAATTTTATATCCTTAGGATTAAATTTATGAGATGGGTTAGCATGGTAATGATGACTCTATGAAATGTGGAAGACATCATTCATGGAATGGTAGCTATGAGGTGATAGAAACTGATAGCATACCAGACTGACTATCTCCAAGATTTCAAAACGTCCAAAAAATGAGGTATAATATTCCCTTTCCACTATATCATATTATTTTGAATCCCGAGTCATACCCGCAAGAAAACAAGATCCCTGAACTAACTCTTTTTTTTGTTATTGATGGAAATTAATATAAAATTTATATCTAGACTAAGTAGTAGACATACAATTTCTGATCAAATATACCTACATCGAAGTAACCTTCATGAGACAAGGACCTAGTAGCACTAACTTCCCTTTCTAGAGATAACATAGACGTAAATGACATGGCCTAGCATATAAGGCCTCATACAGATCCATATAAATTGTTGCATGAAATATATTATTTTAGGTAGACTGGATGAGGGGTATGTTTTTCTCTCAAGAACCCACAATGTCATGGATTTATGCCTGAATCATTTCCTCTAACAATTTTATAGTACTTTCCGTCTGGATATTGGTTTGAGGGTAAAAAGTTGTGCTTAGAATCACCTGTCTATCCAAATATTTTAGTAACCCTTTCCAGAACCTTAACATGAAATGTGAAAACCAATATGTAATGATAGCATGAGGGATCCAATTTTACAGTATAATCTTATATAAATATGGTAGGATATTATTTTCCACTGAGAAGTCTCCCTAATAGGAAGGAAGTAGTCTACCTTTGTCAGTATGTCAATAATAACCCAAATCGTGTCACTATCTAAAGGTGGGCTCAGTATATCAGTCATAAAATCCCTTGTGACATCTTCCCATTTTCATTATGGGACTAGTAAGTGTTGTTACAAGACATTGGGTTGCTGGTGTTCAACCTCTACCTACTAAAAGGTGGAACTACTAGTGATAAAACCATTGATTAGATGTTTCATCCCAGGACGCCAATACTGGTGACACGTATCAAGTAAAATTTTAAAGATACCTGGGTATAATTATCATTGAGAAGCATAAAAATCCTACATCAGTTCCTCTTTCATTTCAGTGGGAACCCAGATACGTTCATGGACACACAATATCTCATCTCATTCAATAGACCAATCCAGAGGTGGGTTCAAAAATGAAATACATTCCCATAGGACCTAACCCTCAAGGTCTGAAACTTCCTTCTCGTCACCCTATCCAAGAGTGAAGAGACTAGTTCTATATACATAAGAAAAGGAAGATTGTGAATTTTATAAAACTCTATATGCATCTTAGAAAATAAGTCCATCAAATTCCATTCATCCCTTGATTCCTAAATGGATTATTCCTATGTTTTCTAATTTAGTGCATCAGCTATCAAATTAGCCGTTATAGGAATATAGGAAAGAAAAAATTTGAAATTTTTAAATTTTTTGACCTATATTTTCTATAATAGATTCAAGTAAATCCATGTAAAGATATATTTGAGGTTCCTGTGGTCCATAAACACCAAAAGTGATCTCCCATAATATAATGTCTCAAAAAATGCAAAGGTATAAAGGACTATTACAAACTTTTGGTTGTGCGTTGGGTAATTATATTCACAAGGCCTCAACCAAGGAGATCTACACATAATGAATTAATCCTCCCGTATCAGTACTACACCGATCCCAATGGCTAATGTATCACATAAGATTATATAACAACTTCCAAGATCAGGTATAATTAGGATCAGTATTGAATTAAGACTTCCTTTCTTCTCCTAAAATTCCTTCTAGTATAGTTCAGACAAAAAAGGACATCATAAAATTCTTATTAAATATCTGAAATATGTTCCAATAGGAATTATATGTCCTGTATAAAGTGCAGATAATAGCTATATATCCCCAAGAAACCCCAAATATCAACCATGTTATTTGGAAAATCCAAGAAAACAATAATACTCGCATTCTATGGGTTAACTGATACTCCAGATTCCAATATAACATGACCTAAGAAATGAAACTTCCAGATCCATAAGTGTCACATTGTGATGTTATCATATAACTAATTCCCCCTTAGTGTATCCAATATGTTCTTAAGATGTTTGGAAGGGTGTCTTCAAGTATGAGAATAATTCAAGATATCATCCACATAAACCATGATGATGGAATCCAGGTAGGGGTGGAAAAACCTATTCATTAAGGATATTAAAAGGCTAGGTTAGTTTATAAAACCAAATTATATAACCAAATATTCATATAAACTATAATGACATTAGAAGGTCGTACATGGTATATCTGAAGGCCTGACTCACACTTAATGATAAATTAATCCCAAGTTGATCTCCAGTAACACTGTATCTCCTAAGAACTAGTAAAAAAGATCATATATTTGAGGAAAAGGGTACAGGTTCATAACATTAGGTAGGTCCAATAATCGATAATCAAAAAAATGTTGGAGAATCCCATCCACCATATTGGTCAAAAGGAATTTTGAACCCCAATGAGATGTACTGGGTCAAATAAAAACCTTATATTATTAATCCTCTAACTATCTCTTGAGATCATATAGCTTAGTAGGTGCCATCATGTATGGATGAATAGATACTAGATCCACTCTTGGAAAGAGATGAATTATAAAATATATCTCTCTCTTTGGAGTTAGCGATGAGAATTAATCCATGAATACATCACTAAAAAATAAACCACCACATTAAACATATCAGATGAATCATCCAATAATCCATGAAAATATTTTAAATATGAGTTATCACTCATCCTATCACATGATGCTATGTTCCCACCCAACTGGCCTGGAAATATCGTTCTCCCTTATTTATATAACTACCACCCTCAAGTGATGTGAAAGTCACCCTTAAATGATAAAATTTAATATTGGCATGATAAGGCATGCTATAATCCATCCAATGAATGAAACAAAAACATGTTTTCTCAAGGATAAATAAATTCCACAAGAAGCAATAACCAAAAATGTAAAGAGAACATTCATTACATTGGAATATACCCACTTACTATATACCCCACACCGTTTCTTGGTTCATCACTCCATAAAAGAATAAAACTACAATCCCAAAACATTCCATGATAAATAAAGAGAAAAAAGTGTGAGGCACCTATATCGAACAAAGTATATATGATAGTAGTGAAAAATAGAATAATGCCTTATATAGTAGATAGTTATTCACCCTACACCTCGTGTATCTAGTGCAATGTTTGTAACTGGCCTGATCCATAGCCTTGAGCTATATCTAGACTATGCCGAAAAGGTCTAATATATTGGTGATGAAAATTAGTAGTCTAGATACGCCGAACATAACCTCCTCCTCATCCTGCTCTTCCGGTGCTACTCTAGTATCCTTCTTGATGTGGAGTCACTAATCCTACTCCTGAAGGTGGACTTGGGGTTGGTCATATTACTATATAAGTAGGTAGGATGGTCCCAAAAAACCATTGTAGATGACCCATCCAACCACAATCACGACACTCCAGTGGGTCCCTATCGCACTATAGGTTCACATGACCATACCGCCCACACTAAATTCATACAAAAAATATACTAGTGTATATACAATTTCTGCAACTATGTTGACAAGAAACCACAAGGTGACACTTTTTATTGCTGGAGGAACTACTTACCTATCTCAGAACTGATCCTTAATGTTCTATATATTCTAATTCCCTAAATTTATGTTCTATGATTTGAGTTTTCTTCACAATCTTAGAAATGGTAGATAAGTGAATGAAATTCAATAGAGCTAGGATTTCATCCCTGATCCTGTCCTCAAAGCATATCTCTCATGATATTTATTCATTGGAAATAAGTGGTGAAAATAATTAAAGTTGGGTAAAGCATGAATAATAGTCCATGGAGGACATAACACCTTTATCTTGGTGCATAAACTCCCTAGATTGGTCCTCTCTTATCATATCCAAGAAAAATTAACTATAGAAGGTAGGCAGAAAGTTATCCAAGACCACGCCCAAATGATTACCAGGCTATGTAACCACTCCCCTCTAGTGCTTGGCAGAATCAAACATGTAAGTAGAAATCTTGAAACTCCTATATTGAGATGTCTCCATATGTTCAAATATATATAAAATGGATTCTATCCATGAATAAACATCATGAGGACTTCCATTCCTCAAGAAGATGAGGGGATATTACTCCTGGAACTCACGAGTAAGATCAAACATCACAGGTGTAGGACATAGTACGCCATGCATAGAGATTACTAGGAATAGGAAACTCCATCGAAGGTGAGCATTAGTGCCCAATTTAGGAATAATATGTAGTGCTATAGTGGGAACTCCTAGAGGCTACAGTAGTGGCTCAATACCTACTATTTCCAGAGCATGATCTTCACCACCCTCTTGGTGCATGACATGTGGATGTCATGGTGAGATAGCTCCACAAATACCAAGGAAACCCCATAGAACAAGATATTATAAAATTATGTAGAGGGATCTCAGTTAGAAAGAGGAAAGACTTAATTCCCAATAAAAAATTTCAATTTATAGAAGTATGATAAATATATGGGATCACTACCCAAAAAATATTATCCCTTATACAATGGTTAGGATATTGAAAAGTATCCTTGTTTTTAACCACAAGGGTTCCTGTATATGGGAGCACTACCACAAAACTGGGTTTCCACAGTGCCCCCTTTAACAGTGCTAAAAAAAGCACCGATAAAGGGAACTTTTAACAGTGCTAAAAAAAGTGCTTTTAAAAGTTACCCTTTTTAACACTAATAAAGGAACCCCCTTTATCCGTACTTTTTTTAGTGCTGTTAAAGGGGCCCCCATTTTCCGTGCTTTTTTAGTAGTGCTGATAAAGGGGGAGCTTTATCAGTGCTTTTTTTTCCTAGCAATGATAAAGTGTATATTTCAAAAAATATTATATTTCATAAGAAAATAATATATTGATAAATAAGTTTATTTATATTGATATAAATATAATATATATTTTTTAAATATGTTTTAGATTGATTTGATATGTGGTAGATGCAAAATGGACACCCGGAGATGAAATTATGGCTGTTTAGAGGGATTAAAGACCATTTCGTGCCTTGAAGAATATGAGAAGGTGATCTAGTGGTCACCAGAGTGTAGGCCTAGTTGCAGACTTTGATTGGATATGTGGTAGAGTCTAAACGGACACCCAGAGCAGAATTAATGGAATACTGGACACCCGAAGCCAAACTTATGAACGTCTCAAGGGAATTTGGGCCTTGAAGAATGTGATAAGGGGTTCCAGTGGTCACCAGAGTGTGTACCTTTTTAGAAGTTTAGATTTGGTATGCGGTTGAGAAAAAACAGACACCCGGAGAAGAAGTTATTATCGTTTGAAATTGAGCAACCCTCCTCGCACCTAAAAACCTAAGAAACCTGAAACTCAATAAAACAACCATAAACTCTACTCAGGGTGTCTGTTTGAGAACTGTGACCAGTAAACTCGAAGATTGTGAGATGAGTGGGGACCACGTCCAATCGAAACCATGATAAGATCAAAGAAACAGATGATATTTTAGTTATACCACTTCAAAAACTCTAACTAAAAATGGCTATAACCTTCACTCCAGGTGTCCATTTGGGCTCTACCACATATCAAATCAAAGGAAGAGAAGATATATTTGCAACAAGATGACTTAAACATTGTTCAAGTCACATAATAGACCCCAAAAAACCCAAAAACCATCAGAAGGCCTCCAAAAATCCATTCTGTGTTTAGTGCCTTGTCATATTTTTCTTAAAACGACAAAAACACCCGATCCATGTGTCTCTTTGGCCTCTTCCACGTATTATATCATATTTCATTCCACGATCTTAGTTTTGAATGTTCATCGAGCTGAAATGGACACCCAGATCAGAGGTTATTCCTATTTTAGTGACTCTACAATTTGTTAGTTTTTTCAAGCCCCCATTTCTAGCACTTTTGTCATGTCTGCTGTTTTTTCAAACAGCTGTAACTTATGATAAGACTATCCGTTTGGCCTCCACCACCTATAATATCCAATATAATATGATGATATTCAATTTGACTGGTCACAAAGCCATAATGGACTCTCGGATCAGAAGTTTTCATCGTTACCCTGAGTTAAGGGTTTATTTGACTTTCTGACTGTATTTACAGGTTTTGAGGGTTTCTCCATTTTTACCTGTTTTTCAGGTTTTCAGAGCTTGTTATAGTTTTTCATAATGTACTATTACATACAATAAAATATATAACAATATATACATATTATTTATATATTCACATATAAAAATTTAGTTTTATAAAAATATAATTAACATATTTACATATAAAATATATTTATCAATATATAAGACTTATCTAAATAAAAAATAATATCTATTTTATTTAAAATAAAAATATATGAATATTTATATACCTATATAATGTGTATGTGTATATATATATATTTGTGCGTCAGTATTGAAAAACTAATATATATTATCTATATATTCTAAACACATGTTTATACATATTAATATATAATATTTGTAAATACATATAAATATGTATAATTATTCTTACATATATAGATATATAATATATATATATATATATGTGTGTGTGTGTGTGTGTGTGTGTCTGTGTGTGTCTGTATGTCATATATATGTATGTATTTATTTATAAACACACACAAAAAAGAATATTTTAAAAATGTATTTAAAATTGATCAAATAAATATATATTAATATATGAATAAATATATTAATATATAAATATAACTATATATTTATTAATATATGGATATATATATATATATATTAAAACGACTAAATAAATAAATATATTAATATATAAATAAATATGTTAATATAAATATATATTAATATACGAGTAAATATAATTATATGTATATAAATAAATAGAAAAGTAATATGGTGGACTGTTAAAGGCTTAGGTTCACATTCAATAGGTCCCGAGTTCAAATCTAGGGGTGGTTGGTCACACGTGTGGGTGGGGAATAAGTGCTAGCACTATTAAAGGGAGTGTGTGCGCTATTAAAGGGGGGGGGGGGCTAGGGAATGCGGGTTGGGGGGTGACTATTGAAGGTTTCTTCATGCACTATTAAATCCTCTCCCAAAATTATAGATTTTTTTTATTTTTTTAATCTTTTCTTAACTTTTATTAGTGCTTTTAAAAATGCATTGATAAAAGTGGTCTTTTAACAAGGCTAAAAAAGCGCTAATAAAGGACCCTTTAATTAGTGTTTTTTATCACTAATAAAAGGGTTCTTTATTAGTATTTTTTAGCGCTAATAAAAGGGACCCCCCTTTATCTTCGATGATATTAACAACACTTTTTTAGTATTGTAAATGTACTTTTATAGCGCTGATAAAGGAAATATTTATAGTAGTGGAGGGTTCAATTGCAAGTTAAAGAGGAAACCACTCCTTAAGTTTTATTTTCCCTTCCCATTTAATGGAAAATATTTTATTTATAATTCAATTTTACATTTTAAGTCCATATGTGTGTATACACAAAATAGAAGGTTAAATTTTATAGATTACCATCCCCAATTTATAAATTCCCAAACACTTTATATACTGAGATAAAATCCCATATAATTGAAACCATCCCCTTTATATAATGTCTTAGAATATAATAGATAAAATAACATGACCCCATTCGACAATTTCCCCATTCTAATTTATAAAGTCCAATACACCTTATAAATTATAATTGGTACTCATAATACTGTATCGAATATTAGCTCATGAAACCTAGGGTACATAACTTACATGGATTTTAATATTCAATTTATGATTCCATCATCAATATATATTGTAAAACACCATTGAGGTTGATGCTTTCATTTTAAACAACCAATTGCACTCTACTATAGAAGTCACTAGTGGAAAAAGGATATATCACTGCCAAGGCATAGAAAAAAATCACAGCCAACAATGGAAATGTTTGAAAAAATACACCAATATGGAATGGGATATGCATAAAATGTGAATCACTAGGTACCTATGAATATGGATGTATAAATGATCCTTCCAATCAGATTACAATTTCAAATCTCCATAAAGCATAAAAAATACCACTATTCATCTGAATCATGAAATTACTAAGATATATGAACCTTAATATGAAGAATATAAACAAAAATTTCCCATTCCCAGGAAAATTTTTGTTTACCCTGAACATGGGTTAGCTACTCGAAAGAATTAATTATAACCATATTTAGACACATTTCTAATATCCTACCTAAATTTCCCAAAAAATAAGACATTATAAAAAACACTATGATACCACTTTGTGAAATCCCAGACCTAGTTCACTCATGAGAAACCAAACCTGGTAACCCAAATGGCCTCAAGTGTGCCTAACTGTATACCAGAGGCTTCAGAATAGTATTGTGGTCCAAGGGTGTTTCTGTGCATATACTATTTCCTTACGTTAGAGTGGAAACAATTGGTGAAAAGATGAATAAAAATTGGAAGTGAAAGAAAAATGTAAATGACAATGGAATATGAATAAGAAAAAAAGTAGTAAATAATCATTAAAAGTTGAAAAAAGAATAATATAAAAAATATGATGGAATGCCTCCACAAAAAGGGAAGAAATGCATACATGGAAGAAAGAATAAATTAAAATACACAATAAAAAAATAATAAAAAGGAAAAAACTTTCCATGATTCCCGAGTACTAACTCAGTCATCTACTACCAAGCTCCCATATTAATAATAAACCCTTGTGTCTAAAGTGGGATAATTAAATTTTTCAACACATGTGATCATATAATATTCATTGGTGAAAATGATATCTCATATATGATGTGAGACAAACTCAGTAGGACAACAATAATGGTGTCTATACAAATCCAGTCTATGAATATAAACTATAACAATGTGCATGTATATCAAAAGTGAAGTAGTGTGAAATTAAAAAACCCATACCTACTTCAGACATAATGAGTATATATAAACTTGTATTTATTTATTTATTTTTGATTCAATTTATAATAAGAAGGTCATATAGAGTTTTTAGTAGTACTATAAAAGATAATGATCATAATAGAGGATCCATGGTGAAACAAAGGCATACTTGACCTTTGAAGGTCAATCAAACTATTAGTATACAACCAAGCAACGTAATGTTAGTCACTAAGTGAAATCCAATAGTTAACCCCCATGTAATTCCATTAAAAGAGTTTCTAACCAAATCTATAGATCACATCCATAACAAATCTTGGGCTAAGATGTATTGGACCCAAGGAGAATGATTCAAGGTGTCTCATGTTTGTAGACGTCAAGATGAATCCATAGCATGTATCTTAGGAATTAAAATTTATGGAGATAAAATTGAATGGATCCGATATCATCATGTCATTCATCCACTAATAGAAAAAGACCATGCTTCATGTTGGGTATCTACCTTGGAAACTGGATCAATGAATCTGAATGAGATCCTTTGAGTGCTCAGGACATTCCCCTGGGAATCCAGGCTAGCTAAAGTATGACCATTCCTATAAATTAGAAAAAGGTCAATATACATCATCCACAATATACATTTAACACACAAACACACACACACACACACACACACACATATATATCATAAGTCATTTATCCCATTTAATACTAATTACAATTATATTTTTATTAGGTTCATTCCATTACATTTCTTCATACATGATGAGGTGAGATAATGACTTTTAAAATATTATCAAAGTAATTTATAATTCAAATTGGACAAGATATGTATATAATAATATACTTTCCAAAACATGCATTAAAGATTTATTTATTTTTATGAAATATTTAACTTAATAACATTCAAGTCAAACACACATGAACGAGGTCACAGGTAATAACAACATGGGTCAGTAAAGGCATAATAAGGAATAAACCTTACCTGGGGCATTTAAAATTGATGTATAGACCTTCAATGGTGTAAAGGGTTGTTATTATGGCCTAAGAACACACTTTAATAATCTATATTAAAGGATTAATAATTGAAAAAACAGTCATTGATAGAAACATGCCCACGATAGGAAAATTTTATAAAATGTGAGACTTTGAGAAAAATGGAATAGACTACCTATCTAATTTATATAGATGATGACTAATCTAGTATCATCCTTTTCTTTGGTTCATATTGGAATAAAACCATAGAATAGAAAAACAACCTAAAAATTAAGAATATGGTATCACACAAAAATAACTTCGCTAATAAGAATAAGAATAACTAAATGTTCCAAAGTATTAGAGATCTTAATAGTGGTGATCCAACTAGACTGACAAATCATGATTTAGAGTTCGGATGAAAGAATGGGTTCAACTCCTATCTTGAGCATGAAATAGAGCTCAAAGGGGATTAATAGAGGTTTTGTATACTGGAGGAGAAAAAAATAAGTGGGGGGGGGTGAGTTATTAAAAGGAATATGGGTAAATATTTCATTTTTCCCAACTTTAAATTGGCACAGGGTTTGGCCAGAAAACTGGCCAAACCGTGCACCTACTGTGCCACAACTACTCTATAAGGATAATGGACTACATAGTTGGGGGGCATGGTTTTTTAAATAATAATATACCAATTATTCCCCCTCTTCATAGGGAATCATCCCACATCGGATGCGTCACAAAATTGGACAAATCATTCATAGCCCATGGCTCACCTTTTTAGAGCCCTACAACACCCACACAGATTGTATAACTATGTGGATTGTGATGCACAATTTATACTAACCACATGGCCCAGTTCCTTCCTCCAAATATCAGGGATCCGGTCTTTAACCAAGCCCTAGAAACCATTGATTCATTTGTAACCTCATTAGGAATTAATAAAAGGATAATGACACGGAATTAATCCAAAATTAAAAGGATCCTTGTCTTAAATAAAAACTAGGTTATTTCATCCTATCCTTGGGTAGTGGGTGAGGATTTGAGATAATATCAAGTATAAAAGAGTCCATATCAATCCTTGTGCTATGGGGGAGTAGGGGGTATCACTACTCGGGTTTATTTTTATCCATTAACTTTTCATAACAAGGTTTTTAGATAAACTACATATCTAAACCCATCCTATCTATCATTTTATTTCATCTAGGATACTAGAGGAATTATGCATCTCCATCTTTCCCACTTCGAAGATATTTTTGGAAATACCCATCGCTAAATATCTCCTAATAAATGTATTTCTATCTTATCCCATAGAATTGGGTGAGTTTAAGATACATGTATAATCCTACATTAGTCTCTATATAGATTAGTAGGTGAGATAGCATATAATCACTCCCATCTATCTCAAACCCTAATTAGAGGGTGAGTGGAAATGAGGTCCTCTACTGTATCCTTTCATCATAGATACCCAATGACCAAAGGATGTATCACATCTATAGGTGAGTAAACATATACACAAAACAATTACCTCAACACAAACAAGGAATGTGTTATCATTATCACAATACTCCCATGGTTGAAAATTAGCTACTATTTCTTCCTCAGTAGACCATCACTACTAAAACTCATTGCGAGTGAACAATGATTCAATAATAGATGAATGATTTTATTGAATTATTTCACAATACACCTCATAACATAGGATATCTCACCCTCCTTATAGAATTTAAGCCAGATTCATTATAAGTAACTCAAAATACCTCTACTAGGTTCTGCATTTACTACCAAACAATATAAATAATTAGGTATGGATATCCAACTATTTTATTCATTGGATATCATCCTAACATCCCTTGATCTCTTCCAAAAATTAACAGTCATTTAGAATTTTTAATTCTCCTACTGTTATTACATTCCATTTGTGTGAATACCCATCCTCAATGATACATAATTATCTCATTCTAATTGTTAACTCATAGAATTAATTTCTATTACCCCCTTTATATTTCAGTCACATCCTCATCCTTTATTTATCTAATATATTTTCTCCTATACTTTTCTACAATTGATTACATTTATTTCAATTGTTCTACTCTATATATGTCATAAACCATCCCATTTCAACCTATCATGTCACTTGAGATGGCCCTTGACAAGGATTGAGGCACATTTTCTATTTCCCAGTATAGTGACAAGCATTGATGATATCAAACACAGCTTGATGTGAATGATTTCAGCTTCAAAAATTAACAAACGAAAATTAATCCCATCTCAATAATCTGAAATGGTGTGCACATATATTAGATATCAACACAAAATAAAATAAATATTTTCAAAATAAAAATTAACTAAACATAGAATAACAAAAAACATCCATTCTCCTACCAAATAAAAAATAAAAAAAGTGAAATACCAAAAATGAGTTTTAACAACAAATAAAAAGGAGATAAATGATGATATGCACTATACATGAAGGTATAAAAACGATATATATATATCAATGTACTCAATAATAGATCACCACATGAATTTTACTCAATACCCAACCATCTTCATCAACACCCCATACATACTCTAAGAGAATCCAAGGAATTCCGTCAAAATGAAGGAGGATCAATACCATAACCTATATATGAAATACCAATTATACAAACCCACTAGAGTGGATAAGTATGGTGTGATACATTTATTTTTAGGTTTACACATATATAATAATCTATTCATTTTTAATATAATTGATTCCAAGAATTCTAGTTTGAAAATTACAGTTTATAGAAATTACCCTTTTTACCTGTTTTATAAAACAAGTAACAACAATTACACCAAAAAGATGTTTGAAAATAAAAACACAGAATTTTAGAAATAAAACCTTTATTGGGTTTATAAAATATCTTTGAAAACCCTTAAAAATAAATTGAGAAAATGAATTTATTTTCTTATGAAAAAAATAAATAAGTTTTTTCACCCGTCTTTATCCTTTTTCATTATTTACCATTAAAGAGTTTATTTTTTGTATAACAATGGATGAAAAAAAACCAAAAACATAAAGAGCGCATATACCTAAAAAATAATAATAATTATAGTGTAAAATTAATAATTTAGAAAGTAATTTATGTCAAATAATTAACTATAATCAATAACTATCAAAAATAAATTTAAATGATAAGAAGAATGAAAAAAAGAAATGAAGGAAGGAAAAGAACTAAGAAAAAAGAAGTCACATAACAATAAACAATAATATATATTTCTATACCAATAAATATAATCAATAATCCATATAATGAAATAGATTCCATAACAAAGACCCATTCGATCTAACATAGATAATTAAGGTAAAGTCACTCTAGGATTTTCATACTAGTCCATATCTAAATCTAAGTCATATCAAACTGTGTGTAGGATGATAGCTATATTGGAACACTAAACTAGTATGTATAACCACAAGATAGAACATAATCATTTACTGGCAGTGAATGTTATAAAGGCAATGGTTTGTGTGTTATGATAGATAGTGGTTTAATTGAGTTCCTTTTAGGTTGAGTAACATTAATTTCTAAAAGATAATCCAAGGTAATCTAGGTAGAGTGGAATAAATCCTATAATGTACTTATAAAAGGTTCAAAAATAGTACATAGGGTTACCATAAAGAAAATACATTATCAAATAATCCAAAATTCATTTTAAATTGTTTCCATATAACAAATATTTTTATTTAAATAATTCCCAAATTTTCACTTTACCAACTGTACCTTTAGGCCCTATCCCTATATTAAATATATAAAATAATATTTTAAGGAACTAAAAAATAATAAATATCTAATAATAAACTTTTTTAAAACCAAAATATTCATCAAATAGGAAACACATACAATTAACAAACCTTATTGAATACCCAAAACATCAATTGAATTATTAATAAAATTGTATAATGTAATATGAACATGTAAATATACCAGAATATATCTAAGGAACATCAATATATTGCAACCCATAAATAAGTTTCAAAAACCCCCTAAAGTAATAGTAAAAACCCATCATAACATAATTAATCACATTGAAAAGTCATTATAAAACTATTTATATCTCAAAACCCCTCCATATTTATAAAATTTTAAAGGAAATTATTATTAGTAATTTTTTTACAAACACATTGAGTGTGTTGAAAGAAATTATATATTGGTTAAGGTTATGATCATTTGGAAAAACATTATATTATTACGAACCTAAAATATATCAAATATAATAATAATATTGAAGAAAAAGGAGTTTTAAAATGAATGGTTTTCAATGGTATTTCTAATATAATAAATTTCATAGAGGCACTTAGGTTTTTCAAAAATGATGCAAAAACATTGAATATTAGAAGTGGAATAACCTAGGAGAAATATGCACCCACTAATAAACCAAACCCACTAGGTTTATATAATGCATCACTTAGGGTTTGTCCACCATGGTTTATTGGTCTTGAAAAATGAAAATAAATTTAGAAGGATAGAATAATAGATAAAAAATATATGATTTAACTTATAAATACATAAAAAAAATCAAGGATTAGAGACCAAAATCTATTAAAGAGGAATATTGGAAGTTTATTTGGGATTACCTTGGTTGAGACTAACCAAAATGGAGTTTATAGCAGCACTTTAGGGGTTACAAATTATAAAGGGATTTTTTTGGAAGTCTAGAAATAAAATTTTGGATAAAATGTATGTTTTGGATACACATTTTACCATAATATGTTCTGACTATGTGAGAGACATTATAATCACAAGGGAATGAACACATAGTTTAGTTGTGTAGTTTACAAAATCATATTATAAACATATGTCCAATATAGGATAGAATTTCACTTTATATAATATTTATCTGCATTCTTTCCCCTTACCATGTACCAACCATATGTGGTTTTTCATATATAATATAAGGACACATATTTAATATTAAACATGCACTAACACTATGCTGACCATATAGAAGTAGCTTAAATAAATCCTCAAATATCACATCGTTTAGACCGTATATAAGATTAATCCATATATTTTCTCACAACTATGTACTAACCATGAACTAATATTGAAATGAGAATCTCCCTTTTAAAGATAAATTTTCATGGATAGTATTATCCAAGTTCAAACCATGTGAAAATAAATCACATACCATGAAACTTTTAAATATCTAAATATTTTAAAAAATTGATTCCCAAACTTATGTAATTATAATTAAATCAAAAATTACATAAAATAATGGAAAAAAACCGATATATTAAAATTAACCATACTATGCCAATTTATATATCATAAAAGTTATGAATGAATCTTCAAATTAAGAAAAACAAAAAACCACCACATCCATTTATGGATTCTGTTTTTCCTCATGGGAATGAATCTAATAAATAGTATATGAAAAAAAATTCATAAAAGAAATATTCTATATAAATTTAAATTTACTATTTTATATAGATTATACATCTATACAATAATCCTTCAATTGGATATATAAAGGTATAAACATATAAAATTCCAATGAAAATATCATTCTAGATGGAATTTAATTTTTCCGAATTATTAAGACATTACTAAATACTAAATGAAAAAGGTATTTCTTGACATGGTCCCTTAAAAAATTTACTAGAAGCTTAAATGATATATTTAACTTTATGACCAATCTAGATATGATACACTGGATTTTTCTCTAAAAATTTAGAACATATCGGTGGAAATAGATAGTTATAAGACCCTTAGTATGTACTCAGATATTAAGATTATGAAATATATATTTGATGGCCTTAAAATTATTCTAATATACCATGAGAAAACTGTATAATCAAATTACATATTGCTGGTTATTAGGACTACACATGGCAATTTCCCTCTAAAATGGATAAGACCTACTAAAGCTTTCCACACCATGTAGGGTTTCAACATAAAATAGTGAAATTGATGGAATCATACTAGCATGATAAGAAAAATTTAAAGAGAGTTAACATTATCCAAGGCAACTCCCAAATCCACCCAAGAGTAAGATTTAGGTTTACTAAATGACTTAAAAGATAGATCCATCCCAAAAGGCAATGACATCAGGCCAAGTAATTTAACTATGATCAAGAAAAATATAAGGGTAGGATTGTGAAATGATAATTTAGATTGAAAGATTCGTAAAAACAACTCCAATCATTCACATTGGTGGAAATTACTTGAATCTTTCATACTAAATGTATTATAGATCACAAATTCCCTAAATTGATTGTAAATAAGGTATTAACTTTTCATTGGTAAAGGAATAATATAATGGTATCACTAACTGAGATCAACCTTACTCTACTAATGGGACTCATATCACACCCTTATCTAATAATATAGTGATACCTCACTTATATAATATAAAATAGAGTCCATCTCAAAAAAAGGTTACTCTACCGATGACAAATTTGTTGAAATTTCTTTAATAACCACTCTTTTATTGGAAAACATTGGAAGAAAGGATACTTCTAAATTGTGGTCTCGAAAAAGACTCCTTTCAGGGGTTAATATTCCCAATGAGAACTTATTATCTATCTCAAAATAGGAATACACCATGTATAAAAAGGATCTCACTCAACCACTCTATTTAGAGTTTGGGGTAAGTCAACAATCTAAAGGATCAAAAGAAAACTAGGTGAAAAATTAATTTTAGGAATATATATATATAAACTTTCCATGAGTCACTAATACATTCTAAGGGGTCAATTTAAAATAATAGAGAATCCATAACTTGATCAAAACCCACATTATTATTCAATAAAAAAACCAAACATAATAAAAATTACAAATTATAATAAATATTACTGATGTAAAAAACATATTTGAAACAAATAAAATATCTTTGTTTAGAATAAAAATATTTAATAATATTTAAACATTTATTTTTATGAAAGAACGAACACTTGGAAAAAAACTTTTCAGTAATTAGAAAGGATTAACAAAACCAATTTTACATAAAATTAATTTTAAATTATAATAAAATATAACTTTATGATTTTGGATAATTTTTAAATACGTGACTATCCTATAAAAATCAATGAGATTTGACATTCATTGCTAGAAATGTTTTCATAAAATCCAATTTCACTCCATTATCACTTTATAAGACACAATCATTTCGTAAAATCCATTTTAAACCCAAATCTTTATCCTTATCAAATAATTTCAAATGTCCAAACATGAATTTTAAAATAAAATTCAATATAATAATAATAATATGTTATATAAATTCCATTTTTTTCTCAAATAAGTGAAAAGAGTATTTTCCACAATTTTGGAAATAAGAGATATCAAATAATGAGAGAGATAGAGGGGGAGAGAGTGTTTGTGTGTGAGTTATGGCTATTCATGGTTTGGCTACACGGTTTTACATACCTTTCTCTAACCATGAAAATAGATTGGAAAGTTTCTAGAAACATATGCATGGTTTTACATACTATACAAGAACTATATACACCTAATTCTTCATCCATTTCAACCTAGAACTAATGAATTTTCATAAATGACCTATATAAACTCAATATTGATCAAAATAAAATAAATTTAGAAAAGAATATGTAAATAAAGAAACCAAAAATGAAACTCAATTTCAATAATCACATCCCTAATACCTTTCATAACCCATGTTTTTTAGGAAAGGTTTTCCTCATGATTCTAATTATGACGTAATTCTTATATTATCATGATCCTATCTTTTATCTACTAGACATTACCAAATAAAAGGGGATATAATACCATTTCTATGAATTAATATAGTTTAACAGACCTTGTAACCCATGATGAATCACAATAAGGACCAATTAACATTTATTATCACTTTGGGATGGCGACAAGTGCTAAGGGTACCAAACATGGAAAAGTGGAAGTGATTTCAACCAAACTATTAAAAAACTAAAAGAAAAACCATCTTCAGTGTTAGATATGGTTTACCCATATATATAACATCTATAAAATATAAAAAATAGTTTCAAAATAAACATAAATCAAATGAGGTACAACTAAAATAAACTTTTATACTCATATCAAATATAAAATACCATAAGGGAAATATAAAACATTATTTATACCATGAAATCAGGAGTGAAAGGAAAATTATCCAATAAATAAGTCTAATAAAATAAATAAAAAATATCCTAAATCACCCAACCACTCATCACATCATGACTCATAGTCACTACTCGACTGTCTTCATCAACACACAATACACTCTACGAGCTTTCGAGGAATTTCATTATAAGTTAGGAGGAGTACTACCTAAACCTATATAAGAACCAATAAGAGTACACAACCACTAGGGTGGATTATTAGGGTGTGAAAAAATTCATAATAGGTTTCCACCAATAAAATATTACCAATACTGCACCCAAACACCTCTTTGAAATACCAAAATAATAATTTTAGAAAGAAAACCAATGGAGGGTTTCAAAAATATATTTGAAAAACTGAGAAAATAAATTGAATAATATTTTTAATAAAACATGAAAAAGTTTAGTCATCCTTTATATAAATTAAGATATATTGAAAGTATTAACTATGAAAAATAACCCAAAATAATAAATTTAAAAGACAAGAATTATGAAACTAGAGTAATAAAGGAATGAAAAGAACTAAAAAAATAAAATGATATAACAATGTACCATAATATGGAGAGTTAGTAAAAAATATATTTTTTTACATTCTAATGGGCATATTTATGTGTTTGTTTTATTATAAATAAAATTAATAAAGTTGTGTTGGATTTTTGGTCAATTAATAGTGATTATTGGTGATATATTTATTCTCAACCAATAAAGTATGGTTTAGCTGTGGATTTAAGTTAAAGATGAGTGTGAAAAAACATAAGTATTATTGTAGAATTATATTATGATTGTGAATATTATTTAGTATACATGAATATGAATCAGTGGACGTGAAGTGCTATATTATGGTTATTCTTTGTTAAAATGGAATTTAAGAAGATTTTAATGAATTTGGATAAGTCTAGAGTAATTATAGAATAACATGGTTTGTATAGATTTCTTTTAATTTTTCTAATACTACTTCATAAGAGTAAACTCCAAGAATTATAGGAATAAATTTTTTAGAGTTATGAAGTATCCTTGTGTGCTTTAGAGTAACCATGTCTTGCCTTAGTTGATTTTAAAACAATATCTAAGGCAACTCACAATTAACCAGAGTGGTCTCCCCAATAATTCATAAGAGTAATTTCTATAATTCTAAGAGATTTTATAAGAGTTATTTAACTGAAACTGGTTAAAAAATAAGGATAATGTAACGACCCAAAGTTTCACTAATTGAAATACCTCTTGATCTAATTAAATGTATTTTTATGTTTATATAAAGTGTCAAATTCATTGGTTTTATGTTAATAATTTTTTTACCATTGCTAATATAGCCGTTGAACAATGATCACATGATTAGTATAAATATAGGACTTTAACAAATCCAATTTACTCAGACAAAAGAAGCGATGGCCTCGTCCAGTAGAATTGCTCCATACGAAGCCCATTTTTCAGAGCTCGGAAAAGTGGTGGCATCCTTGGGCTTCGCTCTTGACCAAGCCCAAGCTGAGCTTCATCATGTCAAGCTCGAACGTGACCGTCTACGGGAAAAGTGGAAGTTGATTGAAATTACCACTCAAGAGATGTTATCTAAGCCACCCCAAGAGTCTGTCACCATCGTACACCTTACCCTTAGGTCATATGCAGCTTTTTTAAGGGGTTATGTAAAAAATAAGTAATACTATGTTCATGTACATTATTTGTTGTATATAATAATGAATATAATTTCCTGTCATTTTTGATACATTGTAAATAGTTTTTTAAAGTACAAATGGTGTTTTTAGTTATTATATAATTAAGAAATATATTTTATTAAATTAAGGGATTTTTGAATTAAATAATATTTTAATAAAATAATAATAATATTATTAAATTAATTTTAATTAAATATAAATGATCTTATAATTTTATGAATGCAATTAAAATTTTTATTAAGGTTTGAAAGGCATTTCTGTCAAAACCCGTGAATTTTTGATAAATGTCGGTTTTTATTTTAAAAGTGAAAATTAACATATTTAGAAAATTATTTAGATAAAATAAATGTTATTTTTGTAATCAGGACATCAAAATTATCCAATGGTTAATTTTTTATAATTTTCTGAGAGAGTCAGATTTTTGGGTAAAAATTAAATACCCTTTAAATATATAATGTGTTTTATGACATCATAATGACCCAATAGTGATGTAATAAAATAATACAATCTTTATGTTCGGCCAATATATGTTTTAACATTAAAATAATGTGATTTTGGGTTTGTTTTACTTACTTTTCAAAGCATTAATGGACCCCTCAAGACTTATTCAACACTTTTCCTTTTTAAATTAATTTCCATGGGAGTGTGACTCACCTACACATAAGAAACCATATTATTTTAAGAATATAGGACTTTTTCCTTATAAAATATTTTTTTCCTCTTCTCGTTTCCAAAAAACATGGGCAAAAACCTTGGGATGGTTTGTGGTTTGGATTAATTTAATATAAGGGGTCCCAAACCTAAATAATAAAGAATTCCCTCACCTTTCCTATATAAACCCACCCAAGCCCCCCCTTCTTCCTCACTCAAATACCTTGGAGTTCGTCCAACCTCTGCCCTACTCTCTCTATAATCCTCCCAAGGTGACCCAAGCTCCCAAGAAGCCTCTCACAAGCCTCTCTCTAGCCTTTGGAAGCAAACTTCCAAGTAAGGGTGTTTTTTCGTCCTTTCTCTTTTTTTGTCCAATTTTCTTTAAGTTGTTTTGCCCATTTAATTTCAATTATGAATGGTGGGGTTTGGTTTTTCACCTTCCTCATACTTATCTATTTAGGTTTGAATGATGGGAGACCCTTTCTCTCTCATTAAATGTCTCCCATGTACACCCGTTACTATGCCGAAATTCTGAAAGGAACTTCTCTCTCCTCTTTTACATTCAAGCAATACTTTTGTATCATGAATCTAAATTCCATTAAAATTGTTGGGAAATGTATATATATGACCTCCTTACTTTACATTACATTTAAATATGATGATTAACCCCTTTCTCTCTCATCAACCATTTTTTATGAATTTTTATGTCACGCCGTTACGCTGCCGAAATCGCACCAATTTTCTAAGCCAATGTCATTGTGTAGTGAATACCATGCCCATTTCTCCATTAAGGGTATTCAATTTTATAAACCTTTACTTATTAATTACAATGTTTAATGTATTAATTCCACATTTCTTTATCATGGAATAAATGATTATGTTTTATGAATCCAGGTTTTATGATCCATGTGGCACACTTATGCATGAAATGAAATGTTTAAGAAGGGTGCGCCCTTATAACGCTCCAATGCATTGGGTAAAGTATAGTATCATGATACGCCATGTGCAATGAGTGTTGACTCATGATAATTCAAGTGCAATGAGGGTTTACTTGTGCTTTATGTGCAATGAGGATTTTACTCATGCTCCATGTGCAATGAGCCTTGGCTCATCCTAATTCCATGTTAAGTGTTGTTCCCACATTTCCATGTTATGATTATCATGCTTTATCATGACTTTATGTTCATGTTTCTCTTATTCTCTATTGATATGCCTATTGTATAACATGTATTGTACTCCTCATGTTATTCCATGTGTACTCCCTTACTGGGCTTTATAACTCACCCTTTTTTATGCATGTCCTCAGGTTATCCCATGCAATGCTAAGTAAGAGGGAATGTAGTGGTCATGTAAAGGAAGTTTTAAATAAAGATGTTGTATTTCATGTTTTATGTTTTTATTTAATGATCCTAAGCCCCAAAGACACTAAACCTCTCGATCTTATTTGTTGTATCAAGTGAAGTTTTATGTAATAAATCATGTTTTTGTTTGTAATAAAAGCAGGGTTTTCATAGATAATCCAAATATTTCTTAGAAGTATTTATATTATAAATAGAAAATGTAAGATTCAAAATTTTAATTTCCTAAGTGTCACTCATTAAAATAAATAAAAACCATAAGATTAATTTATACAACTTCATAAAATTCATCTTGTAAAAAATGAGTAATTTGTAAGGGATATAACTTTTTAATTTTAGGAGAAGGATGAACTGTAAAATATTTAAAATATGTTTTGATTAATCATTAAAAATTATTAACAGTTCAGATAGTTTCGAAGGATAAAATAATGGAAATATTAAAGGAGTATTATTTTATATTATTGTAGTGATTTAAATTTAATTTTTTTGTGGATATCATGGATGTGATATTTTACCAAGAATTATGTCAGGATATTTAGAGGCCATTTTTCAGTGCTACTATTTCATATATATGTGGAAGGTGTAGAATAATTCCAAGATAATTTTCATGGATTTTTTAATTGTTTTTCCATATTCAAATATGTAAAATATATATCAAAGTTTATAATGGGATTAAGTTTCATAGTTTAATGAATAATAGTTACCAAGATTCTTTATTATTTATTTATTATCTTTTAAGAGGAATATTCAAGAATTAAAAATATTGGTTTGAATTATATTTAAAAAATAACTTTGGATGTATTTTTCTATAATATTCGTGAATAATCAAATATATTCTATGAGGGAAATGTGGATAATTAATCTTCAATTATATAAATTTATTTTTAAAGGTTATATTTTTAGATATACCTATGTCCAAAAGTATTTTAGAGCACTTATTTGAAGAAGGAGATGGAAAAAGGAAACAAAGATTTTATTTACATATCCAAACCTATTATAGAATAATTAAAGAATTAATGATAAGATGGAATTATATATTAATTCTAGAGTTAATTGAATATTGAATTGGTAGTCCCTTATAAAACTACCATAAAATAAGACCCAATTTCCATTATATCTCATAGAAGTATGTATCTATTATTTTTGGTGACATTTATAACAAATAACGAAGGATAAATGTGAATATATCAAAGTGAAACAATTGTATCTAGTGAAACAAAAATAGACGTGATACAGTTTTCATTGGAATATGGGCCAAAAGAGTTTTCCTATCTTAGATTAGTGATAAAAAAGATAGTGCAAGTGAGGGAAGTGATCCTTATGAGGTACAGATCTATCCATGTACCATGTAAGGGGAGTAACACTAGGTCTAGAAGTTTCCTAGCTCAAACCTTTTACCAAGAAATCAATTTTTTGGATTCTAGTGTATCAACACATTTTTTATTACATTCTCATTGGATTAGAAAAACATGGGTGAAGCATATAAAAATATGGTTTTCTTGGGTGCTTAATTATCAATATTTTTAATAACATAATTAGTGGGTGTGGGTAAAGTATCATTGAAAAATTTGATTGAATATATAAGGACTAGAGATTAAAAGAAATTGAAATAATCACTAGAGGAAGAACTAAACAATAAGCCTAATAATAATGAGTTCAAGATCATATGGGGTAGATAATGTTTAAGGAAAAAGTTATAAATTTAGGAAATGTTTCATACCTTGATTCTCCCCACTCTCATGGTATTTCTAACTAATAACACTTGGGGGAAAATGATTGGAATAAGAGAATGTGTTATTTTTTATGTATTTTTTTATTTAATGTAATTTTATTGGTTCTTGGAGTTAGTTTTTATTCTACCCTTACATCATTATGGTGATATTGTGCATGGAAATAATGAAATAAAAAATTAAAGATCCAAAGGAGTTCTATATTGTGGAACAAATTTTAAGGAATGTGAGATCTAGATAAAAGAGTCCAGTATCTCTCAAAATAAAGGTATAAATAAAAAGGATTTTGAATATGTTAATTTTTATAATGAGGCTATAGTATTATAAAAAGATCCTGATACCCCATGTGATATTTGAATTATTAATTATGTATATATATTAATTTATATAAATATGAAGTCCTTCAACTATATAGAAGAGGTATATTAGCAGTTTAATGAAGAGAACATGAATTTGAGAGAGGAGAATATGTCTCAAGAAATTTATTTTAACATGAAAAAAATTAAAGTAGATAAATTAAAACTATATAACATCAGTATAGTATAAGTTTCTATTTATATAAGGGAAAAGAATAAATCCCATGCTGAAGAATTTGAAATGATAACTTTGAAAGTGAAGACACTTAACACCCCTTGGATGCTTCTACTCTCAGCTCCTGGTGTCTCTCCCATGACCTAGGAGGCCATGGATGACTCCTCCTTCCCTCCCCCGTCATCAGGGGAGGCGGGTTACTCTTCCCCTCCAACGGTGAAGCCTCCTTCCACTTCCCTGCCATTCTATTCTACTCCTTTCCATCCTTTCTTTGAAATCACCATCTATCCTAAGATCCCAGACCTCTAGGGAAGCTACCCTCAACTCTATATTACATCCTCAAAATTTACGGATGTTTATGCTCTTCTCTCCTAGACCAAGGTTACTCGGTTCACTAAATGACTTCCATCGGTCGACATATTCTATAGATTTTTTTACAAAAAATGGGGGCTTCTGGATCACGCATCTGTAGAGCTCCTGGATAACCATCACATCATGATTTGATTCTCCACCTTAGAAGATCAAATGACTACATGGTTCGAGGATCCTCGATTAGGCACCGGCTATCAATTTCATCTATTGAAATGGTCTTTCAATATTCATATGAAGAAGGATTCCCTGACAACGGCTTTGTAGGTATGCTTTCCTGAGCTCCCACTCCCCTTTTAGAACCCTTCTATCCTCCTAATGTACAAAAACATTGTAGGCCATTTTATCTATTTGGATTTGAGGATAAGTTCTGTATGTCACCCAATCTCTCCATGAATCTATGTTCAAGTCGATGTGTCAAGACCCTTGGTCGAATAGATTTGGATTTTGGTAGAAGAGGAATTTTGTGGCAAAAAACTGGTTGTGTGTGAGTTTGGGACGCACTTCTGTTCGTTGTGTTGCAACGTTGGGCACCTGTCCCATTCATATCAGTGTGGAGGGAGGAAATTCCAAGGGGGTTACGGTGCCGGCTACCCTCCCCCTGGAATGGATGGGATCATGGACGGGTTTGAGGCTGATGAAGGTGGTCCATAGTTATGGGATGACCGCACTGCCTCTCCTTATTCCATGATCACATGTGAGGAAGCTTTTTCTCCATGGAAGTCATCTCTATTTTCTCTAGATAACCCAATAGTCACTGATATTATCTAACAGTTGAAATGTGATTTGGGTGTGGCCTGATCCTCTGAGGATGTGGTTGTGCCACCGTGTGATAGTTGGGTTTTTATGGGACTAGAACAAGAAGGGGTTGGGAGGGATGAAAGGGAGGTCCGCCTAGATTCTTATTAGGCATTCCTGATGGATTCACTAAATCCAACCTATGATAAGGCATTGATTGAGGATATCCGTGAGGATACTTACACTGGTCTGGATTCCCAGTGACCAATTATGGAGGAAAATTCAATGCATTTCCAATTCATGGGTCGAGTCATTTTCTAGACAGGAGCTCCAGACAAGTTACAGTAGGTCTTGAAAGATAAAATGTCTTATGATGAGAAGGATAATTCTGGAGGACCGATTTCGAATTCTCTAAACTAGTTTGTAGTGTTAGGAGCAGAGGATTGTCGTGCTAGTGGGGATCCTAAATAGGTGGAGGTCACCCACAGTGAAGATCCCTTGGTTGAAGGGTATTTTTCTCACGAGGACATGGAAGATTCTTTGGAACCCACTGAGCCTAAGGAAATAGTCATTGAGGATGAATTTCATAGATCCTCTTTGAAGAAGGGAAAGAACACTATTATGGATTGTGTTGGATTCATTATGAAAATTGGGAGGGCATGACGTAGGAGGGATTACTCCAACCTACCTAGTCCTCTTATTACTAGATCTGCAAGCAAGGGTAAGCTGCCTCCAAAGGATAATACAAATACATACATCATATCCTCTAGAAAGTGAAATGGTGGCAAGAATGAGGTGGATGACGACTCCATTGACCCTATGTTCACATGATGCAAGGCTTATGGTCGAGTCATCCCATTGGGTGATAAGGTAATGGTGGATTCTAGACTGCAGTGTGAGACAAGCTCTAATGAAGAAATAGTAGATGATGATCTGGAATTTATAGTGTCGAAGAAGATGGGGTGGGGGTACCACTTGAGGAGACATTGAAAGTTATCATCCATTATGAGGAAGATATATAGGATAAATCACTGGCATTCGATGCCTCAAAATAAGATTGTGATAAGATTTCTAAGAGAGATCTTGAAGTGGAAACTAGGATGATGCTGACAAAGTGGATTGACAAACAAGATCGTATTTTGGAAAGAGGGTTTAATGTAGGGATTTTTGGCATGGAGGAGTTCATACAGACATGGGAAAAGTTAGATATTTGGTTCTATGAACTCATAAAAGATAATATAGATTTAGAGGTAAATGGAATTTTCTAGAAACTATTAAGGAATAATGCGTCTAATAGGATTAAACTTGATTTCAATGGTTTTTCTGTCTCTTTCACTATTTGCTACTATGGTTCTCTATACGGACTTGGGTTATCACTTTCCCTTAAAAGTGTTTGAAATAAAAAAGTAATTTTCAGGTCAGAAGCTTAAGACCAATTCCATGGGGAATGGATTAAACTCAACAGAGGTTCATAAATTGAAATACAAGCAATTTAGACTTATTTAAAACCTTTTAGAGTTTATTAAGGATAAAAAAGGTTTCAATAAAAAATACTATGCCTTAATGATTAAATTTTATATTTTAAACCAATATGTGAGAGAAAAGTGGCATGTTGGATAAAAACTGTCATGCATTGGAGGATAATATGTCTAATTGGAAGACACCCAAGGAAGATATGAATTATTAGTTTTAGAAAAATAATAATAAAGAAGATGCTACAACTTGAGGAGGATTTAACCATGGTCAATAAGTAAGCGAAACAATAAAGTTATAGGGGTAATAAAATTATAAAAAATTATTTACATTATTTTTTGATTATCATTTGGTAGGTGAAAATAATATAAATATATATAAATATATATCATAGGATAATCATGACATAATATTTATATAACAAAGGCCACATTTCAAGGGAAAACACATCATTATCGATGATAGAACCTTATGAGGAATGAATATAAGAGAACCATGGGAGTTTCCAAGAAAAGGAATATAAGTACTAGAAACACAATCAAGAATTACCCTATAAAAATTAAGGATAAATGAATGAGTTACAATGTAAGGTATGAAAACATATGATTTTTCATTAGAATCCACGGTCTTATTTCTATATTTTATCATGAATCATTAGAATATATTAACTACTGTGAAGTTGATGGATGATTTGTGAGAAGTTATCAACAATAGTAGAAATGGTATAAATTTTATTATAATAATTATTTATATTCTAATCAAGTATCTATTATTAATTTCAATAGATATTTATATGTAATGAATGAAGAAACCTATAATTCATTCAATGAATATATATTTGTTTGATAAATAAATCGTAAGGAATGGTTGAAAAAGATATCCATACTGAATGTTTCTTAAATAGGAGTTAAAAATATTCTATGGAAAGAAATATGTTTTGGAAAGATAGTAAAAAGGTTTATAAGAGAGAAAAGTTCACATGTTACTAAAAAATCAAAGAGTAGGTAGAAAAATAATATCATGGAATATTATATCTTTAAAATCCTTATTATTATTATAGGGATAAGAAATATAAGAAAAAATCATGTAAAATAACTTCCTAAACTACGAATTTTCATGATATCCTTGATGGAGGGAGTACCTAAGGAAGATGAGTTTTTGATTTATGTCATGAAGAAAATAAAAATTCTAATGACGTTTAAAAGAAGCTTTATTTTATTAAAATTAAAAAAGATTTAAATAGGTATTTCAAAATGATGGAAAAAGGAAAATTTGTCTTCCATAGTGACTCAAAAAATTCCTCAACCTATGGAAATTGGATATTCCACTCTAACCATGTTTTTAAATGTTGATAATTATTATTGAAGTGTTTTTGGTTTTTGGAGAGATAATATCTTTGTGGAGGTTGAATCAAAATATTCTAGTGGTATTTTCAAATGCTATAAAGTTTCAATTCAGGACCAGAATAAATGTAAGTGGTATATTTTTGAATCTCTAATATCATGTACATGGGTGAAATAAGAAGCATAAGAGAAATGAAAATTGGCATAACAAGATGTATCAATGTCCTATTTAAATAATTATATCAAGAGAATATATTATTCATTAAAATTAAATCATGAAGGTGGATGATGATACCTTGATAGAGAAGCATAAAAAAATCATTTTCATGATTTATTTGATTTGATATAATAATTATATTAACATATGATATCATTGGATGGTTTTTAGGATATAAAATGATGTTGTAGATTCATTACTTTCATGATTTATATTAATTATATATTTACTGATGAACATGATAGATTAAAGGGGAGTTTGTATTTAGATATTAAAATGTGGTATTCTCATAAAATAAGGTAAAACACTCGGTGGATGAAAGAAAATATCAGGTTCAACAAGTGGAATCAATTTTGATAAATTGGTATCAATTTTTTTAACAATTTTTATTAGAATTGGTGTATATTGATGATCTGTAAAACTTCAATCTTGTATGAATCACACATTGTGTCATTCATATTTATTCACTAACAATTTTTTAAAATTATGTTTGAGGTCATAGAAAGATTTCCATAGTAGAAGCTTAAAATTATTCGTGTTTGTATCTTATAGATATAGGTGAGTGAAATGAACAATGTTGATGTTGTTATATTAACATATTGTTTCCTATATGAAGTCACAACTAAGGGGTCTTAGAGTTTTTGTTGTTGGATCATTACAAATTTGTAAAATTACACAATGAAAGTATTTTGAGAATAAAACCATAATTGAAGGATTTTTAACTTGAAATTAAATTCTAGGATTGTGTTTAATAAATGTTATATATGGTTTAATTTTTTTTGGTTTAGAAGTGAATATAATGATTTAAATACCAGGAAACCAAAAGTTTATTAAAAGTGGGTTATCCTATTCTATCTTAATAAGAGACTACTTTGTTATAGGGGAGAAGATCTATTGATGATTAGAACAATGTAACATCTTGAAAAGTGGAATCCTAGAGAAGAGCATCCCCAAATAAGCTCACAAGCGGAATTTTAATGATATATTGTATTATCTGACAATAATAGGATAAGGTAAGCATGATAATAAGTTCTAGTTATTTATATAAAGTGGTATGTTTTGTTATTGTTTTAGAGTGGGGTGGGAGAGATTTATGAATTAAAAAATCTACCAATCCCCTAGAAGGGGAGTGGAACATTTCATGATTATTGTTAGTGTTGTATTCATGGAAATTTTTCTAAAAAATCCAAAGGGGGATATTATTGTGATCCTTATGGTTAACATTAAGTTTTGGATTTATTGAAAATAAAAGTACTAAATATGTTTTTTCTTTCAACCAACGTTGATTTTTGGTGCATGATTTATTCTTAATAAAAAAGTATGTGCTAGCTATGGATTTTAGTGAATGATGGTAGTTTAAAAGATCGATTCATGCTTAGAGATGTTCACTATGGAAATAAATAAAGTGGACTATAATTTATGATGAATTAATTCATGTGATGTTATGAATTTTGGTTTTTAATTTTTAATTGAACTTAGAGTATATTTGTTTTTATTTGGATAGGGATGTTGTAATTTTGGAAGAATCTAGTATTTATAGGTTTCTTTGAATTTATCTAAGTCTTGTTCATAAGATTAAACAATGGTAATGTTGTGTAAAAAATTGGCATAGTCCAAAAGTATCCCTATGTGTGAAATATTATCTAGGATTTACTTTTTAAAATTATACAATACCTGAAGGGAACTCATAGTTAATTTTAAGGGCCATCCCTATATTTTATAAGATTTTTTTTTGTGATTCAAATTCACTTCTTAAGATTCATATCATAGTAACAGATGAAAATTTATAGATCATAAATGTATTTAATAATACTATTTTATAATATAAAGGTAAGAAATAGTATTCATTTCTATAATTTCATAATAATCATTCATGTTTCATAAGATAAACTATAAGAGTCATTTATACAACTATATAAGAGTCAGCTCATTGTAGAGGATAAATTCTTAAGTGTTATAATCCTTTTCATTTTAGGAGATGTCTAACCAGCGGTATATTTAAAAAATGATTTGATTAATAATAAAATATTATTTATGGTTTAAGGAGATATTATTGATAAAATAATTTGAAATTCAAGGGTGTATTATTTCATGGTATTGCAATGATTTAAATTCATTATTTTTTTAGATGCAATGGATTTAATAATCTTCCAATCATCACAATGCAAGATTGAGAATCCACTCTATAGTGCTATGATTTAATATAGACAGGGAACTTGTTGAATAAATCAATTATTATTTTTTGGAAATATTTTAATGGTGTATCCATATTAAAATATGAAAAATTTCTTCCTTAGTTTATGATAAGATTAAGTGTCACACTATGGAGAAGAATTACCAATTGAGTTTCTTAATTACTATATACTATCTTTTATCATGAAGATCTAAGAATTAAATCAATGTATTTGACTTAGATTTTTAAAATAACTCTTGTGTGGGATTTCCCAAAATATTCATGTAGAATCATGGATCTTCTTTGAGGATGTCAGGGATAATATCACTTTAATTAGAGAGAAGGATTTCCAAAAGGTTATTTTTTGGTGATATCTGTCTCCATAACTATTGAAGACCGTAGTTTCACAGAATGAGATGGAATAGAGGAAAATGAATTTCATTCAAAAATACAAATCCCTGATTGATGAATTATGTAAGGAAAGAAAATAGGAAATTGAATATTGACTATGAAAATAAGTGAAGATAAAATTGGAACTTCTTGAAGAACCATCCAATTAAGAAGAATTTTTTTTCTTTGAGGTCTCCTAGAAATGTGTAGCTAATGTTAGTGGTGATATTAACAAATTAAAATGAAGGAGAATATTTTGGAGATCAAAGTGAACCATCAATATTTTATGTAATAAAAAAATGGTGATACTATTGGAATTGTCCTATATTCCAAATGAGTTTTTCATTATTATAGAAGAGATAAAAAGAGAGATATTAAGGGAGGGAACTGATACATGTTAATTATCGAGCTATCCCTAAACCATGTAAGTGGAGTGAACATTGTTCTAGGAGTTCCATATAATAAACCCGCCACTAAACAACGTATTTAGTGGATTCTAGTGCATCAACACATCATCGATTACATGCTCCTTAGGTAATCCCTGTTCATGTGAACCAATTAAAAAATTCATGGGTCTTGTGTTATTTATTATATATAAATATTTTATGTGACATAATTATGTTTCATCGATGATTTATCTTTGAATGGTTTGATTAAAGGGATAATTAATAGAGTAGTAACAATCATAGAATCATTAGAGGAAGAACTAAAGGAAGATCCTTCTGATAATGAGGTCTACACTAAATAGGGAAGCGAAATATTAAGGTAAAAGTGTTAAAGTTAAGAAAATTTACATACCTTTATTCACCCCCTCTAACATGATATCTCTCAATAATGATCCTTATATTCCTAATAATAATTGAGAATAAACCGAATAAATGATAAACCAAAAAAAACCTCATGTGATCTACCCTAGATAACCATTTTCAAGACTCTATATTATCCTCATACTAGTTAATATCAAAATTCAAGTCATATCAAGCAACACAGAAGTAGATAGAAAGAGAGAAATTCTAAACTAGTGGATATAAACACTATACGAAGAAGAATGATAGACTAATGGGGGTACTCATAAAGGCACTAGTTAGAGTGGAATAATAAGTAGTGGTGTAATCGAGTGTTGACTAGGAAGAGTAGCATAAATACCTAACATATAAGTGGAGGTAGGATAGGCGTAGCTATGTCAATACCTATAAGGTACCTATCCAAGGATTACACCATAATAATAAGAGTTCCCATGATAACATCCATTATAGAAGAATGATAAATTAATTTTAGGTTTTTAAATATAAAATAGAATTTCAATAAAATAATTCCCTCTTAACAATGTTAAAAACATAGATTTTATATAAAACATGATAAAAAAATAAAATTCACTTTTAAATAACCAAAAAAGAATCAAAATATAATAACAAAATATTTTATAACCAAAATGAAACATCATATAGGAAACCCACATAATCAACTCACCATAAAAATTACTAAAAATATAAATTGAATTATTAATAGATTTCTATAAATCTAGAATGAACTTTTAAATTCCCCCAAAAAATATAAGGTTAACAAGAGTCTAATAAACCTTTAATCTCTTCCAAATAATAGTCTAAAAACTCAATAACAACCCATCATTATATGATTAATCACAATTAAAAGTCATTATAAAACCATTTGGATCTCAAAACACTACTATAGTTGTAAAGTTTTATAGGGAAAACCTCACAGGTATTTATTAGAAACACATTTAGTGAATGGAAAAGAAGTCTATATTTATAAATAATAGGATCATTTTGAAAACTCTTGAAAATTAAAAATACCAACCAAGATAATATGTTACTACACACCTCAAATATATCAAATATATTTATTATGATAAATAAAAAAATAGTTTATAAATGAAAATCACCCAATGGAATGTCAAATATAAGATATTTCATAGAATCTCTTACCTAGGTTTTGTGGGGATGACATGAAACCTTCAAATATGAGAAGAGAGAGACCCAATGAGTAACCCACAAAACCTAATTACTCAAAACCACTTGGTTTAGAAAAAACCTCACCCAGGTTTTTTCTGCCATGGCTACTAGCACTTGATAAAGTGAAATAATGGGCTGGGAGAAGGAGAATAGAGAATAAATAAGAGATTAACCTTAATGATTTATGAAGAAATAGATGGGAGGAGAACAATATTCTTAAGATAGGAGGAGATAAAGTATCTTAGGGTTTACATTGAATTATATGAATGAAAATGGAAGTTAGATGAGAGATTCAGGGGGTCTAAAAATTAAGTATGGAAATTTTTGGATGTCTAAAAATAAAATTATGGGTAAGACACATGGTTTGGATATATGTTTTATAAAACTATGCCCCAAATGTGAGAGAGCCATTGGAATATCCCAAGAATGGCTATATAGTTTACCAAACTATGACTAATAATGCACTAAACAGTAGATGGATTTCAAACCATCTAATAGGGATCCACATTGAATCCCCATGAAATGTGCCAAATATATAGGGTTATTAATACATAAGGTAATGTTGCACAGTTACTGCTAACTATTCCTCAACTATTCATTAATAATGAAAAATATTCTATAATCAATACTCTACACTCACTTAGTTATGAACCAATATAATATTAATCTGTATGATTAATCATAACCATGAACTAACTATATACCAATATTGAAACAAGATTCTCCCTATATAAGATAATGTCACAAAACCAATACTATTCAAGAGAAAAATATACACAAACCAGTTGATTAAGAATTTTTTTTGAAAACATCGAACATAGAATTCACCAAATCTAATAAAATAAAAAATTATTTTAAAAATATAGAAAATTGACATTGAAGTTTTTTAATAAAAATCCATTCCAATAAAACCTTTAGAAAAAATTATTTACCTAAGATCTAATTTTACTTATGTATTAATCTTATAATGTTAATTCATTATTTCATAATGTGAAAATTAGATTTTATTACAAATATTATGCTCATTTATTTTATATCATTATTATATACTTGTCCATTTTATTCACACATGATCATTTACTCAAATTTATTTTATAAAATGAATTTTATAAAACCAAATTGGTGTTATCAATATATTTTTAAGAGAAGTCATTATAAAGTTTAATGATTGCCCATATTTTTTGTTAGAGACCACATATCTCATTAACCGCCCCATTAATAAGGATAATGTTGAGAGAATCCATATCACTTTGATTTATATATTTTCATAATCACCATTCCATTATCATTATTTTTTCTTATTCCCCCTAATTAGTTTTTATTATTCATTATTATTATTTTATTATATTTTTTTAAATAATTTTCATACGTATAACATCTTATATATTATGAAATACTATATTTTGGTGAAGGAAAGAATATTCTATTTTGATTTTCTATCTATGGTAATTATTTTATATATACAGAAAATATATTATATATAAAGGGAAAATATCACATATAGTTTTTTATGTAAGGAAAGGATCGCTACATTGGAAGTCAAGATTGGAAAGTAACGTTATGTATTCGATTACCCTTATTTGTTGACACCCTTACATATATTGTTAAAACTGATGTTACCACTTATGTATTAAATATTTAGAAAATTATAGACACTTATATATTGAAGGTTTACTCTTATTCATGATGTGAAACTGAAGTTAACTCTTACATATTAGAAAATTGGAAAAGTAAGAAATATTATTTATTCAATATTTAATCTTACATATGAATAATTATTCAAAGATACCTATTATGTATTTTGTAGTGTTAGGAAAGCATATGATACAGTGGTTATATATTATCATAAATGTTAGGGTCTTATGTTAAGAAGGAGATCATCCATAGAATTAATTATCAGACATTTTCTACAATAGATAAATTTTCACTATCAATAATAAATAATTTGGAACGCACTACTTAGATTCAAAATTAAAATATTTATAATTATGAATTATCTTTACATTATGAATACAAATATTATTTAAAGTATTTAATGTTTATTTTTAAATATATGCTATGATGTTCACAATTACCATAGTTTATGAATATTAACACAATATTATAACAATTATAAGAAATTTTGGTAATAATATTTTTTATATATTTGAAATATTCCAAAAGTTATAATTTATAGGCTATTGTAGTTTTGTTTGTAAAATAAAATAAGTAATAAAGTGGTATATATACACAATCCATATATGAGATTCTCAAGTTCTACTATGTTATGAAGATATATTATTCCACCCACTACCAATCTAATTTTTGAGGCTTTTTAGATTACCAAAACATATATTATTTTTCATAAGGGAAAATGTTTATTTTTTTCTATATGAGAAACTATCATATACTACATTCACCAGTTTCAATATTTTATTTGTTTCATTTTTCTTTATCGTAACTGTATTGTAATTTCATTATTGAGTTAAAACATAACTCACACACATTTTATACCACTATTAAAAGATACATATATATTTTTGATTACTTAACCATATAGTAAGATAAAAGGGTTTTACTATTCCTATAAAAGGTATCATTTATTGTTCCAATATTTAAAAAGGATGGTTTTAGGTTTCTCTACTTTATGTGTAAAAAAATAATGATTTGGGTTTGGGCCTCCAGGTGTGAAAAAGGAAGGGTTTTGTTTTGTGCCTTTAGGTGTGAAAAAGTAAGGGTTTTAAGAGATTTTACTCTCTTTCTGAAGTGAGCTATGTATAGAAAATATCTATAATATTGGTCTGAGAGAGTGAAGAGTAGATATAAGATCATTTTTATCCAAACTTCTATAAAAACCATGTATGATATCTAGTTTATCTTTACTTATTTCACTCTTCACACATGAAATACACTATTTTATATGGTTGAAGTCACTTATATTTTATCCCAATGAATTCTTAATTACTTGTTTAATTAATATAACAGTTTTAAGATAAAAAATTCACCCCCACTTATCTCATTTAATATTTATTTTTTGGACTGAATTGATCAATCTCCACCTCCTGTGGTTCAGGAAACACATCCAATGACTGAATCCATTTTCTGCAAAAGTTATACCACTCCTCCATAAAAATTAATATTATGATTTAATAATAACATATAACTTGAATGAATTATGTAAAAATAATGTTATTTATAGATTAAAATTTATTCTATTTCCCCTGAACAAGTTATATGTGTCCCAGAAGTGGAACTAACAATTCCATCGACCTCCTCATAGGTCACTGCCTTATAGGGAGATCCCCACATGACATCATCAAAAACATGAGGTATTGAATTGAACTAAAAAAATTCCACATCCAAAATAATTTTTTTTCATTTTCATCTACTTAGATACTCTAAATCACCAAACAGGGGATTCCATTACTTTCTACACATTAAAAAAAATACTTAAGGGTATCCTCATAATGTTTCTCAGACAAGATCATCATTTTCCCCAACACTCAATATTTTATGATGTCCAAAAATCACATCATTTGAGCTCAAACACCCTATAGAACACCTCCATTGTGTTCTTTATAGAATATCCAAAAAATGGAATACTCATTTATCTAATTTGGGTATTGGACCAAAAATCTATATTTATTATAATAATTATAAAAATTATAATATTGTTAAAATTATTACACACACATACATATTGGTGTGGAAGAGGGGTAACACCCTCCCCCTATTATTTTTTACACTACTGGGCCTGACCATGACTGAGACCCGCATAAGGAAGGTTATGCCTCACATTTTTACTTATTATTTGTTTGGTAATACACTAGGTTGTGAATGAATATTGCTGCCACACATATCTCCTCACTATCACCAGCTTCTATCGCTAGTCACCTCCTGAATGACTAGAACTTTTTATCACTCTATTAGACTCTTGGGGTTGTCCCATTTCATTAGCCTAATCCCAAATTAAGACTCTATTTCCATAATTTTGGCAATAAATTCTCTTAATTCTTGAGATAGGTTGTTTTGTTTGGAAGTTTTCTCTCAAGAATATCTTTTCATCACATCATTAGATAATCCTTTTACTTACTCTATTACAACCATTTCATCAATACAATCAATTCCATGTAAACATCATGACGTAGGAAATGTCATATCCCTATAGATCTAATTATTTAATTAAAATTAAAATAATAATGAAATAAATGGGTGTTTAGGGGTTGGGTCAAAGAACCGGACATCAAATCTCACATCCTGATGCATCCTATCCACCACCACCTTATTCCTAAGTTCCAACAGCTATAAGGAAGGGGTTGGATTTAGAAGGGAATTATTTAATTCCCATCCACTTTATTATTTATTTACTAACATTTTTAATTTTTCAGGATAATAGGAAAATATTTGAACATTATCAAACTCTCACTTGAAATAAAACACCACATTATGAAATCCTATGACTAATCTAATTCCCAACACGATGCACCATTTAAAGGATATTGACATTTTATAATCAATAAGTGAACCTATAAGAAACCAACAGTTATTTAGGAACTTGTTTTTTTAATTTTATATTGAATAACTTAATTTTTAAGAGATATTTTTTACCTAATATAAAGGAGGATCTGGAGGCTCTCAAAGACATAAAGTGAACATTTTTTTCATGAAGAAAAATTTACATGACTATATACATGGTGGTGGTCAAGGTTTTATCCCATGAAATGAACAACCTAAAATATCCATGCTTAGGAATGTTCAAGGGTGGAGTATGTGGGGAGTGAACAGGGAATCACCCTATGTTTGATAACCTACAAGGTTCAACATAGGTGCAGAGGAACCTTTGGACATTCTAAAACATGATGGAACTTCAGGCTAGGGAATGACTGAGGGTGTGGATGAGAGAATAGTATTCACTAGTGTGTGCTATGTAAATTAGATATAATGGGGAAAAACAAGCATGGTGTTGGGTGTGGCTAGTCCAAAACTGCCTAGAATATTAAACATGGGAGAAGATGAGGGAATTATATTGGTTTTTCAAATTTTGAAATACCTAGACAATCATTTGATCTATAGAATGTTCATTATATTATATAATAAAATTAAAGAAACAATTTAATGAGTCTCTTAACACATTCAACTTCATTTTGGAGTAATGTTTATATATAAATTATCTTGATTATTATTTGGGAGATTCTTGAAGGGATTTTTTATATTCATCTACTTTTAAAGGATATCTGGTTCATCTGCTCAAAATTTAGATCTGATCTAGGTTTGACCACTTCTTATACAAACTTTTCCATTGATCATTGCTCTGTTATTCAACCTATACATCCAAATTTTGGATTCATAGTGGGATTCTTGTTAATTATATGATAGAAACATTGTTTTTTTCACAACATTGATGTAGGTTGTATAATAAATTCTTTATGGACTGGAATTGATTCATAACATGTTTATCAAGTGTTCTAATGAAAAAATGTTGTGTGTAAGATATACTTTAACTAGAAACCACTAGTTCTTTTTATTTATCATACTTAGAGCCTTATAATTGATTTATAAATATTGGTTAATGTGCATAGATTATATGGAACATTTGGATTGATATAGGAAATGGTAGATGGGCATAAATGAAATGTGAATTAGAAATATTAAAATTATTATGATAATTGGTAATGTATAATGTGATTGTAAAATTAGCATGAAATTAGAAAATGACATTTTGGCATGTTGGAATATTTGACTTGAAATTGGTACTTTATATTAAGTAATAAAATAACATGATAATTGATAATTTTATTTAATCAACCAGAGTGGAATATGTTAACTTGTTGTCATTTTTTGGTGTTTTGATATTTATTTTAATCTTACTCATTCTTGACACCTACTTACTAGATACCTAAGGGTGTGATGCACTTATACTTGATTCTTAGAAGGGGTACTTTTCCCTTTGAATCATTAATGAACCTTGGAAACATGTAAGTGGCTCTTTCATGGGAATTTTCATAGAGTCAATCGGTACAAATATGGAGTAATTTTCCATTGGCACGGGTAATGTGCCTTGGGAACATGAAAGTGGCCATAAAATATGATTTCAAACAAGGTCCATTGATGTATGGTTTGGGTGATACATCGTAGGAAAGAGTATCTGCCTAAAGAAATATATATCCAACACCAAGACGAATTAGGTATGGAAGACCCAAGATGTTAACCTAGAGCTCAAGGAATAATAGGTTATTTTGGTGTTTATTTTCAATATATATTATATTTCTCTATTTTGACACTATTTTATACCATCTTACTCATATTATATTTTTTAGACATCGTTGGTGGTGTCCCACTGAGTTTTACTCACACCCTATTCGGGCCACTGTTTCCTACCAAGGAAGACTTCATGGATACAGATATGGACAAGAGGGAGGGTACATAAAATTTATTAGTTTAATTGATTGGGGTATTAGTGATCATATATTTTTATGATTATGGTGCTTTGGACTAGTTTTAGGATTCTGATTTTTGGTTATTTGATCATATAAATTCTAGCATAGAATTATTATGAATTTCAATATGAAATTTCATTGTTGAATATATTTGGGTTTTCTTTTTTTTTTGATTTATTTTTGTTTAGTTTTATATTCAAATTATATATCATGATCATCTATGATTGTTTCTCAGTACTAGAGTGTATAGTATCCTTATTTTTTCTATCAAACCCTCAGTGCTAGTTGTAATCCTCTAGTATGTGGCGAGATGTGATTGAGGTTTTGTTAAGACCCATCTCAATCATGCGAGGAAGTACTAGGATTGGTATTGTACAAAGTGGTATCATAGGAGGGTTTTTACTATTTGAGGAGGGTAGATAGGATAATTTCATGTGTTTGGGCTTGGTAATAAGTTCATACATGGGAGTAGCTAACCCATGTGTATAGTAAAACCCAAGTTCCCATGGATGGGATTACTATTCATGATGTTTACATGTTACATTTGTGATGTTATTTCACCTTGTTTTATGAACTTTTCATGTTATGATATTAATTTATTAGATTTTGATCATGGATTGGTGTGACATGAGGAGTGTATTCATGCATCATGGTTGGCACATAGGAAAATATATCGACATTAATTGCTCAATCTTGGAACATATTAACTACATAAGAAATATATTCTTGAATAAATTGTGCATTAAAAGTCATGAAATGTATGATAAAAGGAATAAATTTAATTTTTTAAAGTAAGATTAATTCACTTATTAATTTAAGACTTTAAGAGATCTTGTATATGAGGCTATTAGTTTCCTCTTTTATTATTGGATTAATTTTCATTATTCCCTATGATCTAAAGAGTGTGTTGACCTATATTTATAGATACCTCCACATAGTCATACTATTGTTTTTGAGGAACCTGTTGTTGATTCATAAAATTTGATGCATGACTAGCTTCGTGATATTTTCCTATGGTCCATGTGATCTATAATGAGTGAGAATAATTATTTCATGAATTCTATGTCTAATATGATGATAAATTTTAGTGAGAACACCCACCCACATTAAGTGGGGAGGGACACCCTTAGGTATAAATAGTTCTGGATCTAGTCTATCCAGATGATCATTCGTCACCTAAAGACAACTTTAGAGAGGAGGGTGATGATTTCAGCCTATATGGCATGCAGACCAGTCAAGTGCTATTGGGATATCATATTATAAGATGAAAAACATGAATATATGATCCTGAATGTATTAAAAGTGATGTTCCAAATTCATTTCTATCTATAGTGGATGAAAGATGAAAGCACCTGAGAGTTCATCCACCTGATTTAGTAGAGCATGTTTGTCATGAACTACACCAGATGTTTTACGAACTTGTAGTGTTTGTCAATATCAAGATAAATATATGATATATGAGAAACAAAGTGATTCCATTATGTAATTTGATATGAGATCAAGTAATTAGTGAACACATTCTATTTGAGAAAATTCATTAACATGATAAATCATTCTCTCATCATTGAAGGAAACTTAGAGGAGGCCTCGAGTTTTGGGATAAAGGTCCTATTGGGATGTTTAGGGAGTTAATATTGGGTAGATAGAAATAACTATATGATATTTTCCAATATATAAGTTGTAGATAGAATATCCAAGGGTGTGGAAAATGGTCTCAATATCACATCTGGGTGTAGTGATTTCAATGAGCCAAGGCCAGCCCCAAGCGCTTTTAGTGAACTTTACCTACAATGTAGTACTAAGGTTGTGATAAAATAACCCCATATAAATTATAAAATAACACTCAAAAACCTAATGGTTTTGGTGTATCAATGAAGACACTAGATCCTAATAAGAACATAGCTACCCCTTAGTAGACAGGTAGCTGGAGTTCTCTCTGATTCACAAGCTGGGGTAGAGGGTGTGGTACCATAACCCTGGAGTGATAGTATCAGTAGGAGGGCGTATCTTTGGGAATTTAGGTTGGGGCCTAAGGAAATTCAGAGGAATTCAGTTTCAAATTATGCATCCTACTTCTATTAGTTAAAATGTTAGCCCTTCTATAGTCAGAGGTATGATTCCTATGTCATCTATGTTTTTTTTTCATTTTTGTGATACTTGAGATTCAAGTATCATTAAATATTCTCAATTTAGTAATAAAATGAGAATTTTTTTATAAATCCAAAATTGTTTTATGATTATTTATATAACATTATGGGTATGATTAGAGGGTATATCAGGATGAAAATAATGGTCTCTATAAATTGGTGCCTTTCAATTTCTCTAAGATCTATTAGTGATTAACAAGACTCAATTCAATTTAGTTATTGGTATAGACTAGATTTGTCAATAATAGGATCACATCAACTGTTATCTTAGGAGAGTGGAATTCTTATCACCTATGGAGACAACCATTCCCATAATGGAAAATTATATCTTCATCCTAGTCATGCATGACCAATTCAACAAAAATTGAATTGACTCATGGTGTAGGTGGAAAACCTTGTTTTGGATAATGGTGATTCATAATAGAATACAATTCATAGAGTGGATAACCTCTTTTAGGATGTCTTTACTGAATATTTATCTATATTATGACCTTAATGGGAAATTGAGTTCACAATTAAGTTAGGTCTAGGGGCACACATGTTTCCTTTCCACCTTACAGGATGGTCCAGTGGAGCTTCAAGAGTTAAAAGTGCAGTTTGTGGATCTAGTATATAAGGGATTCATGTGACCTAGTTTATCACCATGGTGTTTCCATTTTTTTATTAAGGAAGAATATATAATCTTTCATTTATTTATGTGTTATTAGTGGTTGAACTGGATTAAAATAAACAAACGATATTCCATTTAAGGCTTCAATGAACTCTTTGATCAGTTAAGAGGTTCTTGACTATTCTCTAATATTTGCGTGAGGTCATAGTACTCTCATTTGAGATTGAGAGAATTTGACATACCACTGAATACGTTTAGGAGTAGGTATGGATTATACAAGTTTAGGGTAATGTCATTTGGTATAGAAAACAAGCCAATGTTATTCATGGTATTAATGAATCAAATCTCCCATCCTTATCTAGATCAATTTATGATTTTATACATTGATGACATATTGGTGTACTCCTAGTCTAAATACAATCATCTCTAACCTATTAAAATAATCCTGGGTATGATAAAAGAGTATTATCTATACACCCATCACTATCAATTTCATTTATATAATTGAAAAGTGCACTTCTTAGTCAACATTATCCCAAATTCCATAGTTTCAGTGAACCTATATAATGTGGAAGTTATAGTATCTTGGTAATAATACAATAATTTCATCAAGATTCAAATCTTTCTAGTTATGGTAATTTGTTACTAGCATTTCAATAAGTATATTTCTGTTCTGGAAGCATTGATGTCCAATCTCAGTGAGAAAGGGGTGAGGTTTGTTTGTTATGATGCCTTTGATGAGTCTTTCTAGAAATTAAAGAGTAGGTTGACTACAACACCAATCCTCTCCTAAACTGATCCAAGAAAAGAGTATACCATGTTTTATGACACAAAAAGAGTTGGGATTGGATGGTACTAATGTAAGAGGATTGAGTTGTCTCTAATTACTCCAAAAAGCTGAGACTGCATGATAACAGTTATTCTAACCATGACATATAGTTAGTTATGTGGGGTTAAAAAAATTACATCAAATCTTAATTATCTATTGGGAGGGAGATTTATGGTATACATAGATCATAAGAGTTTATAGTAAAACTTTTCAAAGAGGGACCTAAACCTTAAAAAGAGGTGGTGGGTGGAGTAATTGAAGTCATTTGACTTAGGGTTGGATTAAACTCTTGGAATGGGAAATTTAGTTGCCGATGTCTTGAGTAGGAAGAAAAACAACTAGGTAGTGTGTGAATATTTTGATTAGTGAAAACTGATATAGTTTTTTGTAAATATTTATTTATATGATCAAGAGTCCCAATATAGAGAAACTCTGACATCGACCTCTATTATTCCCTCACCTGATAATAGGATTAAGGAAATACATACATATATATATATATATATCTATATATATATATATATATCTATATATATATATATATGATCCAGAGGGTTTATCTCTGAGGGAAAATATATATGGTGGGTAGCCACCATAATGATATAATTTTGATGATAATTATGTTTTTTATGATCATCACAATTTCTTGTTTTTTATAGATATGTGTGGGTAGATAATAAAATAATATCATGCTTCAAAATGGGTAGAATATCCTATGTTGAAAAACATGTCTTGTGACTTCTATATGAATAACCGGTTTCAAGAGATGAAGAATGATATAATAGGATTCATTATGTGATCCAACACTATTTAGTAGGTTAATGACAAGAATTATCAACCTCTTGGGTCATTACAGCTTTTTACCATTAAAAAATAGAAGTGGAATGATATCCATATGGATTATATGGAATTTTTACCAAGGAACCCTAAGTAGAATGATTTTGTATGGAAATCATGGATCGATTGATGAAGGTAGTCCTTTTATTTACTGTAACTCCCCGAACCTTGAAGGCCAGAGCAGATGCATTATTTTAATACATTGGCATGATTACAAGGAATCAATTCCTGAATGACTGATTAGTTAATTAGTATTGGGAAATATTTTACACACATGAACCTTATATTAAAATTAAAAACATAAGCTAAAACATAGATAATTCTTCGAGAACACCATTATTATTCTATTTTAATCGTATATATCAATCATAATATACATCTTGGAATCCTCGGAAAATAATACATAAGAAAGGGGTGACATGTAATGCCCAATAAGGGTGACAATATAGTGGAAGCTATCATAAATAAGCATATGATTTTAAGGAAAGGAATAAAATTGAAACACATGTCTTTTAAATATAATATAAAGAATAATATGGAAATAATAAATCAAATAATTCCATTTAAACCTTAACATGGGTATTCTACTAGTCAAATAATCACTAATAATATCAATAACTAATATTATAGTGAGGAACAAAAAATTTTGGACATCTAAAACATACCATCAAAGTTACATGCCAAGAATATATTTCTATCAAGGATTCATGACAAGATTATATTACTATGAAGGATTCATTCCAAGAATCTATTAATGTCAAGGATTCATTCCATGAATCTATTACTATCAAGGCTTCACAGTAAGAATCTAAAAAATGTGTGAGGCCTCAGCCAAAATCATATATAGTTTGTATCAGGAGACCTACTGACACATTGTGGGAATATAGAGGCCCCCTCCCATCACTTTTGAAGTTTAATACATTCCTTATATTAAAATGGTGAAACATAAACAATATAATCCTTCATATTCAAAACTAGTATATGAAATACGATTACTTTAACCATAAAGAAAGAATTATAACTAAACAGTACATCCACAATAAAAATGATCATAAAACTTTCAGTAAATATGATTAATGATATCTTAAGATATCAACATCAATTAAGAATAAGATCCCACAATTGATGTTGACATAGTTTAAAATACTCTAATAAATCCATTAAAAATCACTTGAGATAAACACCCATTTTTTTCTTTGAATAATTTATTGAAAATACACACACTTTTAAATGAATAAATTTTAAAATAAATTTATGAATCAAATTTTACTATAAAACTTTGAATTTTTTGAATGGAATTAAAATTTTAAAAAATTCATGCCCAAATGAATAAATCCTTAAAAATATTTTGAAAACAAGGAATTTAATGAGAAATATTTAGAAGAATAAATATTTAAAACAATTAAAATGATGTTTTAGTGAATGATTCCCTGACATAAAAACTTAAAAATATTCATTTTGAATAAAATTTTAATAAACATGGACATCGATGATAAAAATGTCCCAATAAATACTTACGTATAAACAATCTCGAATAATAATGAGATTTCGAAATTAACCCTTACCACTTTGAGCATTTAAATCAGGAGCCTGATATATTCAAATGAATATTTAAATACCATGAAGATAAATTTATTCATGATATAAAATATAATATGGTAATTACATACACCACACATTATAAATAGGTGGTGAACATGGCTTATATCCCATGAAAATAAAAAGTCAGAAGAAATTCACCTACTTTAGGTCCGATACTATCTGTATGTTTCTGAATCACATGTATAATGGTTTTAAACATATTATTAATTTATAAATGAATAATAATAATATTTATGATATCAAATACAATTCATTTATGACTCTAGATTACCTATTTATTAACAATTCCATGTTAAAGCAATATTTCAGGTAAAAAGTTATTTGTTTATCATACATGTTTTGAATTGTTTTTCTTGATCATATTACTTATATTATGATTTATTTTATTGAATAATATAAAAACTGATTTATATATAATATTTATTTTTTATACAAATATGTATAATATATAGATAAATTAAATGAAACACACTATTCATGGAGACGGTAGGCCATACATTTGAACATTGTTTCTGTTTTCATATTGTATTGAATGAAAAAACTTAAATTAAATATATATATACATATATATTTTCTAGTATCATTATTATATCCTATTTTCCATACTTATTAATTATATATATTTTTATAATCATTCTTTAATGATTAATGTGGCGAATGAATCTCATCACGTCCTCGAGACAATATGCCGTACCTAGGCATGAGTGATGATATCATCCCATTAATGGTTAATTGGAATATAATTGGATGGTATATAAATTATAAAAAATAATTTTCATTTCATATTTATTATTTACATCCCTTATATTCTTCTTTATAACCATCAAAATAAAGTATAGATGAAAAAAGTTTTAACCACAGTGTGGAGACGGTAAATCGTACGTACGAACACATATTGATATTTTTCTTAATAAGATGGGTAACAAAAGGAATGTGGTTATCCCCTAATCAATAAAAAATCTCAGAATATAAAATATTCTACAGTTATTAATTTATTATTGAAAAAACATAGTAAAAGGAAATATAAGAAGAAAATAACTTTGAAAGAGTTGGTAAAACTATTAACTCTTCTTCGAGTGTCTCCTTTTGATTTTCAAAAAAAGACTCCTTAAGTTGGATTTATGCCCAGTGTATGGAAACTTGGATGAAGTGAGGAATGTTTTAGGATAAAATGTAAGAGTTTGAAAGAGTAAAATGGATTTAGAGGTTCCAATAAAAGAGAAGGAGAGGTTCCATTTTATAAGAGATGGGAGGGGAACTTTTGGAAATTCCAAAATTATTAATTTAATATAAATTTAGTTTTGATTTCCAACAGCTAATAAGTGAGTTATTTCTAGGATAACATAATTATAGGTCCAAATCCTCTAAACCAATGAGTTTTAGACATGTTTAGGTCACAAAAGTGGCCTTATATTTTCGATTTCACCCATTAGTTAATCAATTTATCTCTTACCGTTAAAACTTATATTTTAAAACAATAGAGTTAATATATGTACTATAAAATGATAAAAGATCCCCAATTGGATAATTTATGACATATTTAACATCATACTAGTCAGTTGTACAAAATATTTATTTTTATGATTTTTTATTCACTTAATAAAATATTATTTATTTTAAAATCTTATTTATATTAATTTTGACACTATTAATTATTTGAATTTTTATTAAATCATAAAAACTTTATTCCTTCAAATAAATTAAATTAAATCATAAATAATATTTCAATTTATTTTATAAAAATTAATGGATGGCATCAAAAGTTTCAACTTATATTTATTTTATTATTATCAATAACATTTATTAGATTATTCCTTTAATAAATTAATTATTACATCATTATTACGTCACCATTTAATTTAATTATATAATTTATTAAATTATAAATAAATTAACATGATGAATATAAAAATTTTATCATTATAAATACTATTTATAGTTGACCATATCACTTATATAACCTATTATTAAAAATGATATAGTTATTAAAAATTGAATACGTCATTTTTAACTCATCTTTAAATAAAAAATAATAAATGTCATAATATAAAAAGATGGATTAACAAGGATAATATTTTCATCATAAGTTTTATTTTGGTCTAAAAAAACTTATCCAATAAAATTATGATATGTTTTATGGATGTTTTGTAATAATATTATATTATTTGTTTACCTTTTGTCACCTGATTTACCATTAACCATGGTAAATAAATGAAAATTTATTGAAGTGGCAATTCACCAAAAAACTATATTGATATTATTTTTTCAAAAATTTTATACTAATCACAACCATATATTTGGTTTTTTTGATATTCAGTTCATAGATGTGTTAAAATTTCATTTAATACAAATATGCAGATGTGGCTTAAAAGGCGGGTAAAAGAGACGTTCAAAAGTTTAATAAATTTTTATATATGTTTCTGTTATAAAAATGATTTTAAAAACCTAAATTGGATAAATATATGTATTATTTATATATTACAACATAAAAATATATTTAAAGTAAAATAATTATTTAAATGAAAAAGTCAGGTTTTAAACAACAATGCATTATTTTTCACTATTCATCAAAAAATGAAACTTTTTTGAGAATTACCAAAATTTCAGCATATGATAATTTTGATATATATAAATAAATTTAAATTCTATTTTAAAAAATTAAAATTTCATTATTTGGTTAATACTATTCTTAAATTATTTTTAAATGTCTAATTTGATAGGTCATAGTGCACTCGAACTCAGTGTTGTGTACAAACATGCTATTATATTTCCTTAAAAAAAATAACATACTATGAAATATTGGGGTTTTACATTCACCCCCCTTCAATAAATTACTTCAACACAATTTTAAATTTCCCTTAAAATTAAAGGATGATACTAGAAAATACATTTTTGGAAAACCCACATCAGAAATTGGGTTAATAAAAAATAATCTTAATAAGAGGGAAAGGGAAATATGAAGGTAGCTACCAAAATTAGGATTTTGAATATGAGAAAAATTAGTGGCAAGTATAGATAAATATGAGAATGAAAAATGTAAATATTTATAGGGAGTTATTGAGGTCATCAATCAAAACAAGTGAACAATCAAATGAAAATTGAGGGCCTCAAAGCCATAAATCTATGATGATTTAAAATACCATTGGTCCAAAAAAATTATATTGTTAGTATAAAACATTTTTTAGATATTTTTTCCTAGATTTGATTGATTTTTTTACTATACAGATAATAACATGAGAAAAATTTCTTGATTTCAATCATTTTCATAAGCATAATCTCATCCTTTGGTTGTGCTTTGATATTTTCAATCATTGTCATAAGCATAATCTCATCCAATGTTCAACTTATTCAATTCAAACCATAAAACTTTTCCAAAATACCTATATCCAAATTAAAATTCCAAAAATGTCTCTAAATTTCCAAAATAAATCTTAATATCATATTTCCCAAATAATATAATGTTACTCATATTGTCGCATACCATATTTTTGGTCACCTTTAAATCCATAATAAAAACTCTTATGCTTCCAAATACTTAAAGAATAAGTACTGAAAAACAATCCTTATATATCTCATGAATATTATAACCATAGAACCATTGATATAATAATTATTGAATCCAAATAAAAAATAATCATTATCAATCCACATCAATCTTAAATAATTAAATACTATTCAACATTTTTATTCCTTAATACCTTATTCATCTCATTTTTATTTTGAAATATCTTCATTAGGAGCAGTATAACCTTTACTTGTATAACCATTTTGTTTTTGACTATTAACTAAAACCTAAATCACACTCTTAGAAACACTAATCAAAGTGATTTAGTACTGAAGAATCATATATGAGATATCTAAATGATTCCATATTCTTCTCAATCAATAAGTCCATAGTATTTACCTAGGTTATCCATTACCAAATATAATGTGTGATATCTTATTTAGACTTATCCTCAATGTCATTCAAAGGTTTATTCCCCAACCCGAGAAGCTTGGAGCCGGTGAATTATTTTAGTACAATGGAATGATTACAAGAAATCAAATCCTGAATGACTTATCAATTTAGCAGTCTTGGAAAATATAATACATACATGAACCTTACATTACAATTTAAAACATAAAATACAACATAGATAATACTTTGTGAACTCCGTTATTCTTCTATACTAACCCTGCATATCAATCATAATATACATCTTAGAATCCTCGGAAAATGAAGCATATTAAAGGGGTGATCTCAGATGCTAAGTAAGGGTAACAATATAGTAGAAGCTATTATAAATAAGAATAATTTTTTTTGGAAAGGTATAAAAATAAAAAACAAGCCTTTTAAATACAATATTTAACATAATATGGAAATAATAAATAAAATAATTCAATTTAAAAATTTACATGTGTATTCTAGTAGTCAAATAATCACTTGTAATATCAATAAATAATCTCATAATGAGGGAATGTATATTTTTTGAAATCTAAAACATACCGCCAAGGCTGTGTGCCATGAATATATTAATATCAAGGCTTCGTGATAAGAATCTATTAATTTAAAGGCTTGTGACATGAATCAATTACTATCAAGGCTCTGTGCCAAGAATCTATTACTATCAAGGGTTTATTCCAAGAATATAATAAATGGGTAAGGCCTTAGACAAATCCCAGTCTAGTTTGTCTCAAGAGACTTACAGATGCATCGAAGGACTATAGACGGCCATGATCATCACTTACTAAGTACAATACATTCTTCATATAAAAATTATGAAACACAAAAAAAAATTATTCATATTAAAAACTAGTATAAAAATATGAATACTTTTACCATAAACCAAGAATTATATCTAAATAGAAGATACACAATCGAACTGATCATAAACATTTCAATAAAATATGGTAAGTGATATCATAATAGATCAACCTCAAATAAGCATAATATCAAACTATGGATGTTGACATAGATTAAAATAATCTAATAAAATCATTAAAAATATTTTGAGACAGATAAACCTTTTCTTCATTGAATCATTGATTTAAAAGATATGTACTTTTAAAAGAAGGAATATCAAAATATATTTTTGAATCATAGGGTCCCACACTACTTTGATGCTTTTTAAATTAATTAACGTTTTAAAACATTCATTTCTATATAAATAAATCATTAAAACCATTTTGAAAACATGTACATTAATGGGAAATATTTAGAAGAATAAAAATTTTATACAATTAAAATAATGGTTTTGTTAAATGGAAAATTACATAAAGCCTTAAAAAGATTACCTTTGAATTTTTTATGAAACATGGACATGAATGATAAATATGTCCCATTAAATACTTACATATAAAAAGTCTTGGATAATAATGAGATTGAAAAATTAACCCTTACCATTTAGAACGTCTAAATAATAAGCCCAATATATTTAAATGAATCTTTTAATACCATAAAGAAAAATTTATTCAAGATTTGAAACATAATATGGGTAGTACATACACCACACACAAGAAATCATTGGTGAACATGGCTTATATCTGACGAAAATTAAAAGTGAGATAGAATTCACTTTCCTTGGGTCTGATACTCTCAGTAAGTGTATGAATATCTTATATAATAGTTTTAAAAATATTATTAACTTATTAAATAATCATAATAATATTTATGATATGATATATGATTCTTTTATGACTTTATATTACCCGTTTATTAATAAGTCCACGTTGAAGAAACATTTTAGGTAATAATTATTTTGTTAATCGAACATGTTTGACTTTTTATTGTTGATCATATTACTTATATTATGATTTTATTAATTTGAAAATGTAAAAAATGATTTATATATATAATATGTATTCAATATATAAATATATACAATAGATAGTTAAATTAAATGGAACACACCTTTCATAGAGACGGTAGGCTGTACGTACGCATGAAACTCTATTTCAGTTTTCTTATCATATTTAATGGTAGAAAGTGAATGAAATATATATATATATATATATTATTATAGTAGAATTATTATGTCATATTTTTCATAATTATTAATTATATTTATATTTTCATAATAATTCTTTGTCGGTTATCTTAGAGAATGAATCTCATTGCGTTATGGAGACGGTAGGCCGTACGTACGCACAAGCGATAATATAATTCAATTAATGGTTAATTAGAATAGAATTGGATGGAATAGTAATTATTAGAAATAATTATAATATCTTATATTTTATTTAAATACTTTATATTCATCATTATACCCATTTAAAAAAAGTATTGATGAAAAACAGTTTACACCACGACGTGGAGATGATAAACTGTACATACACATGCATGGTGAAATTGTTTTTCATAAGATTGGTAAAAGCAGGAATACAGTTATACAATAATCATAAAAAAATCTCAGAATATATTATATTCTAGGGTTATTATTTTAGTATGGAAACAATCTAGGAAAAGGAAGTATAAGAAGAAAATATCTTTGAAAGAGTTGGTAAAATAATTACCTATTCTTCGATTGTCTCATTTTGATTTTCACAGAAGGACTCCTTAAGTTGAATTTATTCCAAAATTATGGCCTTTAGGATTATGTGAAGTGTTAAGGGAGGATAAATGGGTAGTTTTTTAGATATAAATGGATTTAGAGGTGTGAATAAAAGAGAAGGAGATGTTCCCTTTTATAATAGAGGGGATGTGGCTCTTATTGAAATTCCAAAACTACTAATTGAATATAAATTTATTTTTGATTTCAAATAGATAAAAAGTAATTATTTCTATGCTAATATGATAATAGGTCTAAATACTCTCAAAAAATGTATTTTAGACACATTTAGGTTGCAAAATTTACCTTATCATTTGGCATTAACCCTTAGTAAAACAATTTAACTCTTACTATGACAACTTGTGTTTTAACAATATGGGTTTAATATATTTTTTATAAAATGACAACAAAACCCAATTTTACCACTATGGCATATTTAAAATCATTAAATTTATTTGGAAAAAATATAATTTTTTATAAATATTTTATCATTTAACGAAATACTATTTATTTTAAAATATCATTTATGTCAATTTTGACACTATTTATTATCTGATTTTTTATAAAAAACATTATTCATTTGAAAACACTTAATTAAATCATACCTAATATGTCAATTTCATTGAAAAAAATTCATTTATGACATCATATTTTTCCAATTATATTAATTTTAATACTATCAATATCATTTATTTGATTTTTCCTTTAATAAATTAATTACTACATCATCATTGTGTCACCATTTAATTTAATTATATGTTTTAGAAAATTAAAAATAAATTATCATAATTTAGATAAAAATTTTATATTTATAAATAGTATTTATAGTTGACCATATAACTTATATTAAATATTATTAAAAATGATATAGTTATTAAAATTTGAATATGAATTTTTTAACTCTTCTTTAAATAAAATATAATAAATGTCCTAATCTAACAAAAGTGGCTTAAAAAGGATCATATTTCTAATTAAGTTTTATTTATATCTCAAAAAACTTATACAATTAAATTAGGACAAGTTTTAGGGTAATTTATAATAATATTATATTATTTGTTTACCTTTAATTACCCGATTTAGCTTTAACCATGATAAATAAATAAAAATTTACTAAAGTTATTATTCACCAAAAATTTATATTGATCATATTATATCAAAAATATAATACTAATTACAACAATTCAAGTCCTTTTCTAAAAATTCATTTCAAGGAAGTGGTAAAATTATGTTTAATGTTAATCTATAGATGTGTCTTAGAAGGTGCGTAAAATAGAGGTTCATAAGTTCCAAAATTTTTATATCTAATTTTGTTATAATAATGATTCCAATTACCTACATTAGATTAATAAATATATTATTTAACTAGTGTGACTTTAAAATAAATTTAAACTAATATAATTATTTAAATGAGAATATTGGGTTTTAAACAACAATGTAGTATTTTTCACTATTCATAAAAAATATAAACCTTTTAGAAAATTACCAAAATTTCACCATAATCTAATTTTAATATTAAAAAAATCAAAAATTAATTCTATTTTTTTCATAATGTGGTTAACATTATTCATATCAACTTTTTTTAAATGGATAACTTGATATGTCATAATGCACTCGAACTATGTGTTGTGTACAATGAAAGCTATTGAATTTCTTTAAAAATAAAACATATCATAAAATCTTGGGGTGTTACATTTACTCTTAGGGATACATTCACTATTTTTGAATTGGGTAACCTATATGTGCAGAATATAGTTTGATTGTATGGTGTTTCATGATGTATGGTTTTTTATTGAGATCGTTCTTTTATTTATTTATTTTGGAATGGTTTTCATAAAGTGATAGGTCTACAGATTCTTTTGACTATATAATATCATCCTTAGACTGATGAAAAATTGGAATGAATGATTCAAATTCTAGAGGATATGATATAAACATGTATTATGGAATTTAGTGATTCTTGGGAGTAATATCTAGTACTTGTGAAGTTCACCAATAATAATATCTTTCAGACATCGATCCAGATGGATCCTTTTGAGGATTTATTTAGAATATTGTGTCATTCAAATTTGTAATGGTTAGAGGTGGGAAATTCAACACTCATTGGACCTAGTCTTGTGATGGAGACATATTTTCAGGTTTAGTTTATCAGTATATTATTAGAAAACACACAGATCGAGTTGAAATATTATTATCACTATCATAGGTGACATAAAGAACTCGATGTTAGTCACCAAGTGTTTTTTTGGCTGTCTCCTAAGATAGAGAAATGTTATATCCTGAAGTAGGGAAGGCTAACACATTGGTTTTTTAGTCAGTTTGATATAGTGGAGAGGATCAATATAGTGGCATATATGTTGAATCTTCCAAAATGTTATAGTGCTATGGAAAACAGGTTTTGCTTTTTAAAGGTTCAAATATATCACCCAAATTACTCTCACATCATCAATGTTGAAGATATTGAACAAGATGGTGGTGCATCCTTCAAAAAGAATCTATTCTATATCGTAGACTCTAGTGAGAATATTATTTAAGGAAACACCATTCCAAATGTTCTATTGTAGTGATAACATGACCATGTTTAGGTGGTGACCTAGGAGAGGGAGTTAAATATGTGGGTGTAGTGTGCTAATTTATTCACTAATATCTCTGTGTGATACTTGGAAATACAGCTTAGGGATGAACTATTCTATGCTTGGGAGGTTACAATACCTCTCTATTTATCAAGGTAATTACCTCTTTAAGTTTCTATAGAATCATTTAATTTCTAGGAGAGAGATTTTTTCCTTGTAAAAAGAAGGATTTAGAGTTTCTCAAAGGCATAAATTGTAGATTATTAGTTTTAATGGTGAAAAATATTTAGACCACAATTGTGGTGGTGGTATTCTCCAATGAAACAACCTAGATAAACATCTTGGCCAAGTTATGGGATACAATGGAGTATGCCAAGGGTTTCACTATGAACCAATACCCCAAGGCTCACCAAATGGATGGTGGAAACCTTAGATGGAAACAATAGCTTGGGTTTTGGAGTTAAGGTGTGGCCAACGATGTTGTTGAGTGCACGACCTTCATTGGGGTTCAATATATGAGAATTTCACCAAGGGGCCAAAATGGGAATGGTGTTGGGTGTGTATTGGACAAAATCAGTGGGAATATTTCTATGGTGTGTGAATAGAATAAAAAATATTCACTCTTATACCAAGGAATGACCTAGGATATTTTATAGGGGTTTCAAATTTCCAAACTCCTCAACAGTCATTTGAGCTAACAAACTATAATTCTAGCTACTCAATAACTTTATTTATGAATTTAACGAGTCACTTCACTCATTATTATTTATTTAATATTAATATTTCATTATCCCTTCACTACATTTACAATTGGGTGACTTATTAAAGTTATTCTTTGTGTTTCAACTATTACTAAATTATGTCCAGTTCCCCAACATGGACTTCCAATCCGATTATGGTTCAAACTCTTCTTTTATAATGTTTTCTTTAGATCCTTGGCCTATTTTTAGACCCAAAAATATAGATTTTTGATTCATGGTAGTTTTATTATTAACCAAATTCTAGAATATTTGTTTATTCTTTACTTCTATATGGTAGGTCGTCTAAGAAACTCTTTATGACCCAACTTTAATTCATTGTATGTGTATCAATTGTACTAACACAAGCACACTATGTGTGAAAAATCCTCTAATTGGTAATCACTATTTTTTCTTGATTCCTCATACCTATATCCTTATAATGGATTTGGAAATATTTTTTAATGTGTATTAATTATATGGATCACTTGGCTTGACATGTGAAATGGTAATTGAGAATAAATTTAAGGTAAAATGGAATTGTGACAATTATTAGGATAATTAATACCTTATAGTGTGATTAGAAATTTGGTATGAAACTCTAAAATAGAATTTATAATTTTGGAATATTTGACAAGAAATTTGAACTTAGTGTAAAAGAATAAAATTGAATGATAATTTGTAATTTTATTTATTCAACCAACGTAGAATATGTTAACATTTCAGCATGTTTTGGTGTTTTGATATGCATTTGACTCTTTCTCATTTTTGATTCCTAGTTACTCAATGCATGAGTGTGAAATGCATTGTTACATTATTCTTGTAATTGGTACTTGTCCTTTAGCATGGGTAATTAATATTGGGAATATGTAAGCAGATATATCATGATAATTCTAATAGATTCCATTGACACACAGAATGAGAAGTTAACTTTTGGAATGGGAAATTTTCCTTAGGAAAATATAAGTTTCACTAGCATTGGATTTTGAAGTAGGTCTATAAATATAAGGTTTGGGTGATATATCATAAGAATGTGAATATACTTAATGTAAAATAAATATTGGACCAGGTCGAAGGTGGTATAGAATACCCAGGGTGTTAACCTAGATCTCATGGGAAAATAGGTTATTTGGGTTGTTAGTTTTGATATATTTTGTATTCCCCTATCTATCATACTATTTCATGCAATATTACTCAGACTAGACTTATATAGACACCATTGGTTGGGACCTACTAATTTTTACTCACACCCTATTATAGACACTATTTAGTACCTGACAAGACTTCAGAGATATAGGTATATAAAAGGGAAAGTGTCCCTACACATGATTGGTTGATGTGATTATGTCTTTGGATATTTGATATGAGACTAATAATTGAGTTTAGGACGGGTGTTGGGTGTCATTATTTTGGTTATTTTCGTATATAACTTCCAACACAACATTTAGTATGGCTTTCAGTATAACATTTCAAGGTTAATTATCCTGGGATTATTTGGATTTTACTATTTATTTTCTTAGGTTGTATGTTCATATTATATGTATTTATCCATAAATATTGTCACAATGTAGTAGAGGTTATAGTCTTTCCATTTTACCCATCATACCTTCACTACTAGTCAGAAGCCTCTCGTATATAGGGGGAATGCTTGGGGCCTTTTAGCAACACATCTCAAACATTTGAGGAAGCCCTAGGTTGGGAAAGTTATAAAACCTAAGGCCAAAAGTTACAAAATATTTCTTAACATCTAAACATTCCATAAAAAATCATGGTACCCATTTCAATGAATATAGGTGTTAAAAAATCCATTAGAATAAAAATATCCATAAGTTGATGAAAAAAATATGGAATATTCTTTATATGAAATGTGGTTCGTGCATCACCAAAATTTATTAGAAATTCATCCCACTGACAACATGAGGCCATAACACAATCTAAAAACTATAAAAATATTATCCCAGGGTAAACATCCTAATTTAAACTCAATATAGAATTTAGATTATCCATTTTATATCCCATTCAAGTGTAATTTCATACTTTTCCCTTATTCAATAAAAATATTAATATTAAGACTAAAAATGTCACCTGATTATAAAAAAACCACACAAAAAATTCATTTAAATTCAAATGATTGCTAATAAATCCAAAAACATTGAACGAGTGTTGAACTCCTTTCACATGGAAATTCACCCTAAGGTAAAACTAATATTTCTATATCCTAATCACTATGAAATGTTTCATTATCCAAAAGGATGAACATTAAAAATCCATTATCAAATATAAAAATATGATGAATGATCCCTCCATCAATAACTGAATGATAAATTAGAGTGATATATCGAAAAGTAGTTAACTATATCTATAACTAGAATTTCACAAATATTTGGAGAACCTAATAATAAATTATGTATCTCCTCACTTAGATAACCAGCTAAATGATTCCATTCAAGGAAACATCAACTGTATATATAAACATTGGATAAGAATAACATCCTCGAAAACCCTACCAATTATAAATAGCTACAATAGAATTCTCAATTGCATTATTATCTTCAATAAAAAACTAAAGGAATCCACTTAACCAATATTTCAATCAACAAAATCATGATATCATCCAGAAGTTTGATCCTCACATAAAACATTACTTTAAAAATTAATAACATTTATCATCCAACTAGGGGAGAGAGTTTCACTCCCCGCCTTAGTATAATAATTATTGGTTCCCATGAAACACATTGGGTCACATCTAATCTCTTCTTTAACCACTTATAATTAGTTAATAAAAAACTAATGGATATTCAATGATAAAAAAAGACGAGATCAATGTGGCTAAATTATCCCAAAAATATAAGTTTTATATTTTAAATGTTTCCTTAACCAAAGTGCTCAGGTGGTATTAATTGAAAGAAAGAACAACGTTAGAATGAAGAAGGGAATTTTACAAAAAATATATATCATAAAAAATATCAAATTGTAAGAATGGAAATAAAAATATTTAAGATCCATATCTATACATTAATTAAAGGACTATTTTCCAGATGATTCACCTCCTAATAAGAATGTATGATAATATAATTGATTATAGAGAGAAAAATTGTACATTACATCAATGAATCCATGAGGATTCATAGGAGATATAACACACAATTTATTATAGCCCAAAAAATATTAGTGTAATCACTTTAAAGCTATAAAATATTTCAACATTTTGATTTATAAAAGGTGACCATGTTGATCACACTTAGAATTTTAGTTTCAAGAGATTTTTCAAATATACATGATCCATAAAAATAGCGAAGAATCACACTACTATGATCATGATAGATAGATCCACATATAATGGGACCATGATTACCTTTTAAAGTACCATTGAATTTAATGTTTTTACAATTTTAAAAAATATTATACTAGAGAAATTTAAAGGTACCGATTGGTGGTTTAAAATTCAAAAAAAAAGACTAATCTTATCAAAATAATGAAAGATTGTATGATATTTTCATAGAATTAACTTTTAAGCACACTGGGTCCCCTAATAGAAATATTTAAATTTGAAATATTATACAGAATGCTGAATGGGGTATTGTAGTGAATCATCACATTATGACCTTGCCAAATAATATGAAGCATCTTCGCCACTGCCACATGTAGAATGTTAGTGAGTGGTAGAGATAAAGAAACAATACCACACTAGGGTAGTGAACCAAGAGAGTCCATAACCACAATTGGGAATTAGAATAAGTCAAATACCACCTTACACAAAGAAGAAGTGGTGGAATAATAGAGATAAATATGATCAAAATATTCCTGATTTTGGTTTCATAATCGACACTCGGAATAGAGAGAAACACCAAAACATTATTAACAAGAATATTTATGAATTGGATTATGAAATAATATACTTTTTAGAGTAAATCAAAAGGGAATGATCTAGGCCTTCATGAATCTTTTAATCCCTTAAAAATCATGGATAGAACCTGTGTAATGAAACTTATAAAACAATATCCCATGGAGAATTCCATTTTTCACAGGTTCTTAGATAAACACGTCCTTCAGTGGATAGAATGTGTAATATTTGATGATTTAAATGACTTTATTCTTAAAATTCAATAAATTAGCATCAAATAAGTCTTTTATAGAGATATGATAATTCAAACAAGAATCTGGTGGATGATATTTGTAGATCAGTGGCATTCCCTTCCAATTATCCACCCAAAATTTTAGAGTCTAGTTCCTTCTTGAAATCCACCTAGAGAAAGACATGATGTTAGAATAATATTTTTTTAATTGAATTACAATGTGAAGAATCCATGTATACAGTGTTTCCATTCATCAATCTATCCATAAAATTATATTTAAGAAATAAAAAAACCATCAAACTATTACTAATCAGGTTCTATATGAATCGATCTAGTAAAGATTTAGTAATGTATTTGATTATATTGATACCAATACCACCACTAGAGGGAGATTTAATTTTTTCTGGGGGAACGATGAACATTTTAGGCTCAAGAATACCACTAATCCAAAAAAAATATTTAATGCGAGAATTTAATTTTTTGATCAGTACCATGGAACATCTATAAACCATGAAGGAGTGTGCCAGTATAGAGACAATGTTGGACTTGACAAGAGGAATATTACTATCCAATTATAGTGATTCCCTTCCTATATGAGATCTAGTTTTTAATCTTATTTGAAATATTTAGAAAATATATATCTTTTTTTCATCCACAAAATAAATTAACAATGTGATAAGTGAAAGGTATGGACCCCTTTATAATTCTTATTTCCAACAGAATGTTAGTATTTTTTAAAAGAGGTGAATTCCATTCCAATTTAAATGAAAAATTTATCAAAGATGATGAATTTATTCTAGAAAATTTTGAAATGATGAAGCTTTTACTTAATATTCCATATGTTCCTCCTGATACCTTGTAAAAAGATGACAATTTCATCTTCACAGAGTAAATGAGTTGGAGCATAAAGACCCAAAGAGGCTTGGTTAGGTATTTCATTTCCTTGATCCACCATCTAAGTGGATAGAAAAGTGAGGTAATATTTATCAATTTAGAATAAAATAGATGATATATATTCATACTATCTAACTATAACACCCCAAAATTTTATGAAAATTTTCTTCTAAATATATTTAACATATTGAAGAGCTTGCATTTCATATAACTACGTGTTTAAGATAACCACGATACACTATTTATAATATTATTTTTACCTATATATATTAAATTATAGGGTGTAAATAGGATTAAATACCTTTTAAATTAAATAAAAAGTCCATAATCAATATAAATACTTTGGAATTTATCACTGAAATTTTTTTAATTCCATTTTATTTTTCCAAAATATGTTTTAAAAAAATATTTTAAAGATTTTTTGATGGAAAATATTATAAATAATTTTTTCAACTTTTATAAAATATATTTCAAAAAAAATTATTTTTTAGAATAAACATTTCAAAATTATCTTTGGTTTAAATTTTGGTATTTTTATGAAAAGGATGATTTTTCGGTGAATCATGGAAAATACCAATTTTTTATAAAACGGTCATTTATTTTTCATATAATGTATAATTATTATTTTTATATTATCTCAAAATAATATAATAATTTTTTTCTTATATATAATATAATCAAATTTATTTGAATAATTATTATACATTATTTTGGTATAAGTACATTTTTGTGCTTAAAAATGCATTTTTAAAAAAACTATTTTTCATTGAATTTTATGCATTTATATTAAAAGTGTAATAAAAGAGGTACTTATAAATTATATATTTTTTTCAATATGGAATTAAATAGTTAAATTCAATATGAATTTATAATGAAATAAGTTATATTTATAGAAATTAAGGAACCTATACTAATAGAATACTAACTTCGCCTATAAAAGTATAAATAAAATTTATGCATCCTCTAAGTGAAAATATGATATAATTATATCACTGATTAAGAAAATAAATTTTTTTAAATGATAAATTATGTATTGGTATTTTTGTGAAAAATGAACATTTTTAATTTTATAATTAATATAATGATTTAAAACAAAATATTTTTTTTAAATAAAATAGATTCCTAAATTATTATTTTTTTGTGTTATGATTATAAGATAATTTGATGAGTCCTTATTTAATTTTTCAAAGGGTTATAAAATCAGTTATAATATTAAAATTAATATTTTTAGAATAAATGATGATTTTAATTTAAAATTAAATATCTCATATTAATAAAATTATTTTCTAAAACTGTAATTCAATTTTTAATTCTACATGTTGAAAAATGGTTTTTGTGAATTTTTTTTGGTTTTTTAAAAGACTTGAATTTTTAATCAATAGTGAAATAGAAAACATTTACGGTATATATACATTATACGTTAAATACATTATTCCTTGAGTCATTTCAGTTTTAATCACCATAATATGGAAATATTATTCATTATTTTAATATATTTACTGATAATTCTAAAACTATTCATAGTTTTGAGACAAAATAATAAACTAATGAATAAAATAATGAGGAAACACCCCTCTTGTCCACTATAAAATCCACCCCTCTCCACATCATATCCTCACACCTCAAATACCTATAGATTATTTAATTTTTGACCAATTCCCCTAAAAATCCTCTTCCCCACATCCACGTCCTAATGGTCTCACCAAAAGGGGAAAAACAATGGCTTTAAGGAGGTTCTGAGGGAGAAGAATTCATGGGGTAAAATCCTATTTCATTTCATTTGATTTTTATGTTTTTTTAAAAGGTTGGGGCCGAAGCCTCATTTTATTATTAAATCAAAGAAAATGCCTCTTTTAACTGGGTAGAGGGAGACCCATTACATAGCCCGAAGGCCAAGTGGGCTTGTATCCCATTACATAACCCGTAGGCCCAAAATTTTGGCCTAAGCCCTATTATGTGAATAGCAACCCAGCTGATACAGTGCCCGCCGCTACTACAGTACCCTGTCGTCGCTATAGTATCCTGCAACCACTACAGTACCCGCCAATCAATAGTACTACTTCTGCTACAGTGCTACTATAGTACCGCTACAGTTACCAGTGCCCCATGGGTTTTTAACCCCCATTTTTTAAATATACTTTATTTTATTATTATCTTATCAAATGACCTCATACAAGTGACATGATAACTCCATTATATTTAATATATTGGAATTTTATTTTTTTAATGGAATATTTTCATCAAACCTATCATTTTCTCATGTTATTCTAGAAAATGATAGCATCATCTCTGACATGTCGATTCACCGACTTCGTGGACGTCATATTTTAAATTTCCATTACCGCATCCAAGGATAGTCAAAACACCATTATAATGGTTAAAAATATATTTTAATATGTATATTATGATATGTTTAATGTTTTGGAACTAATTTATAGTCATAAAATTAAATTAAATGAATCCTATTTGTAATGGCCGGAGAAACCTGCCAAAAATGAAAAAACATTTATCATTAATTTTTTATCTAATAAATCATCCTCATATCCTAAAAAATTATATAAGGTACAATTTAAAATTATGGAGATATAATAAAACCATTTCATTCCACTTCTAGACTTTTTCTTTCATTTGACAAGAAAATCAATAATGAACTAACCATGGAAACCATGAAATAAATGCACCGAAAACAATACAAATAGTAAAATATTATCCATAAATAGATGAAAATATATATAAAAAAACATATAAGGTATTATAAATATTAATTTAGTTCTATAATATATTAATAACACTCTTTAAACCATTATACATGAGTTTTGAACATGTTTTATTTAAGAAAAACATGAGTTAAGGGACCTCTTTAAAAATCCTCTTTTAATTTTTTTTACAAAATTCAAAAATAATTTTTTTATAATGAAAGTATTATTATTTTATGATTATGTAATTATTAAAGGTAATTTTTTATGATTAATATAGGTACCTATATGTCCCTCCAATGACTTGGGTAATTTTATGTTGGAGGTCAACCTAATGGATACTCTAATTGTAACCGTGATGGTTACACAAAAAAGTAGTTGTGAGGGTTACATCATAAGGTTGCTGTGAGGGTTACAATGTACGATATCCATGAGGATTACAAATCAATGGTATTCATGAGGGTTACAATCATAAGTAAATAATTTCCAAAGATACATTTTTGGTTTTATTTATGTTTTTTATGATTTATAGAGATCTCTTGTTTTCACAAAGTATGTATATGATAATTTATGGGTGAAAAGTATGTTATAGTGAAAATGATTTCATATGTGTAAAAGTATTCATGGAATAACTGTTTATTTCCTTTTTATGTCCCTTACTTAGCTTATTGTGCTCATACCAAGTTTTAAAATGTTTTTTTCATAGGGTTTAATGATGGGTAATAGAAAAGAAGAATCCAAGGTTAATGTTCAGAATATTTTTAATGAAAAGATTCCAAGCTTTATTAAAAAAATTTGTATTATTCTAGAAATGGATACTATTTTAGTAATACCCAATCTTTATGCTTGTGTGTTCTTATTTATGAGTTATATACTAATTATATAAAACTATAAACTAAAACCATCATTGGTAATGAAATATGTATATTCTAGTCAAATTAACTAGGTCATGTAAAGGTCAGGCCCTTTTAGTTGGTATCAAACCATGTTTTAGATAACATTAGGGGTTAAGATGATATTAATAGAATACCGTAAATTATTTTTATCTTATAGTTATGTAAAAATGATATAGAATTTAAATATTACCATGTTTCTTCCTCTAAGATAGGTATATTTAGAATGATTTTTTGTAGAAGAAATATGGATATTGAAGTAGGAAGGCACTAAGAGGATGATATCTTTCTGAATCTACAACCATTAATGGTGGGAATTGAAACCAAGAAGTTTATGAAATTAATGTATTATTTGACATAGGCTATAAATGGTGGTACCATCCATGAAAGAGAATATCCAGAGCTAACATAAAGTAACATGATGATAGTGAGACATTTTATGAGGCAACACCCTCATACTTTTAGGGGATCTTCTGAACCAGTAGAAGCTGAAGGGTGGATTGAATCACTTGAAATGATATTTGATGTCATGGGGTGTTCAGATAATCAAAATATTAGTCTTTATATTTATCATTTTTAAGGCGAGGCTGACCAATGGTGGTCAATGGTCAATAATATCAGAGATAGTGAGGAGATTGATGTCTTGGAATAAAATGAATATAGGTATATGTTCCTTGAAATTTTTTTCCTAAGGTTGTTTGACATAGGATAGAAATGAAATTATTGGAATTGAAACAAAAGGAGGAAGATTCAATGGACATGTATGGAGAAAACTTCACCCTAATGTCAAGGTATGCTAAAAAAATATTCAGGATCTTGATAGTACAATTAATCATTTGAATTCAGGATTGAATCCAAGATATTATAGGGAATTGTCCTCTTGTGAATTTAAAATTTATGAGTAACCTATTCGATATATTGAGAGGGTAGAAATGAAGTTTTTGTACGATCACAGGTATATTGAAAAAAAGAACAAGAAAAGGTCCACATGGCAAGAAATGGGTAAGAATCAACCAAAGACATCTGATGGTAAGAAAATAATGTTTCATGTTTGTTACATGTGGGGTAACAAGAACCTTGTGGAATGCCTTAAAAAATATTATAAGTGTTTTTGATGTTGTATGTTTGGACATATGGCCCAATATTTTAATGAAAAATAACCTAGTAAAGATATGTTTAATTTTGATAAGAAAACTATAGAGTTCTTTAAATGTGATGAGATGTGAAATTATGAAAATAACTACCCAGAGAAAGATATTAACGATGGAAAGAGTCCAAATTATAAGAAAAAGGTGTGGTGAAATCCTTTTCGACTACGTCAGTAGATGTTGGGACATTTAATAAAGTCATATCAGGTACTTTTTTTTGTTTTATCAAATTTTCTAATGTTTTATTTGATATAAGGTCTACACATTGTTTTATTTGTGAGAAAATTTCTAGTAAATTGGAAATTTCACCTCATTAAATGAAACCAGTGATTATGGTAAAAATAAAAGGAAAAATATTATAGAAAAAAGGCATTATAATAATCTTCCTATTATTGTATGTGGAAATACATCACCTAAAAACCCTATTGTTTTTCCCTTAGTAGAGTTTGGTATTATTCGGGGTATCTATTAGTTTTTTGTTTATAATGTTAAGATAGATATTCGATCAAAATAAGTTGTTTTTTTGAAATATTTTCAGTTTTTATAAAATAATGAACCCATACCACTGATAAAATATTAGGAAAATAAGAAATTTTTAATTGATGGAGATGAATGTTATATTGAACACATTAGTTAAAATAAGATAACTCTTTAGATTAATGATGTTTTTATAGTAAATGAATACCTTAATGTTTTCTAGTGAGTTTCCTAGTGTTATACCTGATCAAAAAATTGAATTTTCCATTGGATTAGTTCCTGATGCTACACCAATTTCAAAAAACCCTTATCAAATGGCTCAAGTGAAACTTTTATAAATGAAAAATCATTTACAAGTGTTTTCGGGTAAAGGTTTTATACATTATAGAACTTCACCATGGGGTTATCCTCTTTTTTCGTTAAAAAGAAATATAGTTCGATGATATTTTTCATTAATTATAGATATTTTAATAATATTAGTGTTAATAATAAGTATCCATTTCCCCATATCGATGAATTTTTTTTATTAGCTCCTAGGAGATGATTATTTGTCCATGATTAACTTGAGATCTGGATACCATCAAATAAAGGTGAAGGAGGATGCCATTACAAAAATAGCATTTCAACCAAGATATAATAATTATGATATTGTTGTTATTCTATTTTTATTGTCAAATTTTCCTGATTTATTTATGGAACTTATGAATAAAATATTCTAAGAATATTTGGATATGTTTTTTGTTTTTTTATTAATGATGTTTTCGGGTTTTCAAAAAGTTAAAAAGATCATGAATAATATATAAGGATATTCCTAAAAATTCTCAATGAAATGAAGTTATTTGGGAAACTTGGAAAATTTTATTTGCATTTGAAAAAAATGTTTTTCTTGGTCACATTATAAATAAGGATAGAATAACTATTGATCCATCCAAAAAAAAGTGTTTGATTAAAGGACAAGACCTACAAATGTTACTTAGGTTCATAGTTTTCTTGGATTAGTAGGCTGTTACCAATTATTTGTTAAGAAATTTACACAATTATCTATCTTACTAATAGAGATAACACAAAAAATTATTAAATTAATTTGGATTTAAGAATGTGATGTTTTTTTTTAAGAATTGAAAAGAATATTGGTGAATGCTCCAGTTTTGGCCCTGCCTACTAGAAATGGTGATTTTTTCATCTAAAATGACGCTTCATTGAAGGGACTTGCTTTTATTCTGATTCAGAATGATCAAGTAATTTTTTATTATTCAAGACAATGAAAACCCCATTAGTTAAATTATACCACACATGATTTTGAATTATTATCTATTTTTTTCACATTAAAAATTTGTATGCATAATTTATTTGGATCCAAATGAGAAATATATACTAACAATAAAACTTTGAAGTATATATTTACTCAGAAGGAATTGAACATGAGCAAGAGAAGACGAATTGAACTGATAAAGGATTAGGATTACACAGTCAATTTCCATCCAATAAAATAAAATAATGTTACGGATGTCTTGATTCAAAAATATCATGCACCATTAACCATGTTATGTTTGTAGCATGACCCATTGGATTATGATTTGATTAATTTTAGCTTTGAAGTTGTGGGTGTAGGAAATTACACTTTTTTGTTTTAGGTTTTAGTACAATCATCTATATAAAAAATAATTAATAAAGCACAAAAATAATATGGTGAGTGTAATGGCTCAGACCTCTCTGGTCCATTACATAGTGAAAATATGGCGTTTGAGGTGATCCGGGAGGTCAAGGTGACATATCCCCAACACTTTTCCAAATTTACAATTCTGTGAACAGTTCCATTGGTTAATAGTTCTATCCATAACCTATAACGGTAGGTGAACAATATTCTATCAGTGAGGTTCAGTGAATAGTGTTCTATCAGTGAGGATTTAGTGAACAGTGTTCTATCAGTGAGGATTCAGTGAACAATGTTCTATCAGTGAGGTTCAGTGAACAATGTTCTATTAGTGAGGATTTAGTGAACAATGTTATATGTGTGAGGTTTAGTTAACACTATTATATCAGTGAGGATATAGTGAAAAATGTTCAATCAGTGAGGATTTAGTGGACAATGTTCTATCAGTGAGGTTCAGTGAATGACATTCTATTAGTGAGGATTTATGGAACAGTGTTATATTAGTGAGGTTCATTGAACAGTGTTCAATCAGTGAGGATTTAATGAATAATGTTCTATCAGTGAGGATTTAGTGAACAATGTTCTATCATTGAGGATTCAGTGAATAATGTTCTATCAGTGAGGTTTAGTGAATAGTGTTCTATTAGTGAGTATTTAGTGAATAGTGTTATATCAGTGAGGATTTAGTGAACAATGTTCTATCAGTGAGGATCCATGATCAGTGTTTCCAGAATGGTGAGGTCTATCAGTAGCCTCTAACGGTAGGTGTACAGTAACTGTAGGTGTACTGTAACGGTAGTTCAATGGTGATTCTAGAATGATGAGGTCTATCAGTAACCTATAATGGTAGGTGTACAGTGATGGTAGGTATACAGTAATGGTAGATCTACAGTTTTTCTATACCAGTGATGTTCATGAACAATGTTTCCAACTTCCTACAGTTTCACCCCTTTGACGTTTACTTTGACATAAAATACATTTATTGAATTATTTTAAGGACTCTTAAGGCTGGTTCAAATTCCATAAATCCTATATTAATTATTCCTATGGCTCAAGATGTTTTTACTTGGTCAAACCGCATGGGTTAATGCGATCTGATTTTAATGGGGAATTAAGTGTATCTTAAACCGTCGCCCCATTAAATCTTCCCAAGGGACAAGATATCATCCTCAGTTATTCTTCCTCTTTTTTCTCGACTATGAGATTCTAGAACCTTTCAATCCTCCCCATAGGAGTTTCACAATCAAACATTACTCCTCAGATTTGTTTCGCTCTATTTATGATAAAACTGAGCTATATCAGTCAATATTTGATATAAGGTATGTTTTATTGTAATTCCTTTGGGGATCATCTCCTCATGTTTCTCCTTTCCATATTATAGCATGTAATCTCCATAATTATAATGGGAGTTTTCTTGGGGTTTGGTTGGTGCTGTCGTACCGTGGCATCCTCAGGGGATGTAGTTGTCGCGAGAGGAGCATCATGACCCATTGTGTGGATAAAGAAGGTGAGGAACTATTTGAGGTAGGGGATTAGTTGTATCTCTTTCTTTTATGTGAAACTATAACTTTAGCATGTTTCAATCCCTCTGGATGATAATAGAATTGACATAATAAATATTTGAACTGGATAAATAAATTGATATCGATCGTATGTTATTACCTCATGTTTTTCTAGATTGTGTGATATCTAGGCTTGCTTTGATTAGTTGTTCGTTCTTGATGGAAATTATTAAATAACGTAAATTGGAATTAATTGATAATTGGTTGGCTAATTATAAATAGGCATGTAAATGAATTTGGTTCTAGTTGTAATTTGATGTTAATCAAATTGTTGCAGTAAGAATGTTTATTTGTGATAGCTTACTGATTAGGTTTCCTAAAATTGGAACCTACGAACTACAAATCAGTTAATTCAATATGGATTAAAGAGCTGATTGTTTGATAATTCCGTAAGGGGTTCTGAGTTACCATCTTGATTATTAAAGGGGAAAGAGACCAATTAATGCAGCTTCTGTTTTCCTACTGCTCGTGCTATGATGTGATCCTGGTTGGTTGTGGTGATATGTGGAGGCATGGAGGCCCTTTTGGTTGTGGCAGTAGATGACGCCTAGAGTCGCGAGATGCATCATTTTATGCATGTGGGTGTTGGGGAGGACAATGAGGTTGATGGAATGGGATGCATGTGATTGTTGGATTCTTGGTAATTTTGATTGGTTGTTTATGTGCTTTAATTTTCTCCACTGCTCAAGCTAGTGGGTCTTACATACCCTTATTTTGAAAGAGGTGAAGACACATGGGGTACTCCACGTGCTTTCCATGTTTAGATTCTCAAGGAAGGATGGGTATATACTCTTTCTATAAGTAGCAAAGACTCGACGGGTAGTAGATCTACTCACCGTGTTGATCCCTCTTGTGTTTAGTATTATATAATGTTTTTCTAGAAATCCTGGGATTGTGGGAAAGTGATTCTATAATGAATAATTGAATAAATGATCTTAACCCATGGGGATGGAGATGCTGGAACATAATGATGAGGTTGTAATTTTTTTATAGTTGACTTTGGGTGTGATGATAATGAAATTTAAAGTGGAATTGTTCATGGTTAATTAATGTTTAAAGAATTAATTAATCTAAAGTGGAAATGATAAAAATGTAATGAATTACTCTAATAAATCTCTTTAAATGCATGTGTTCTTATATGATACCTTGTCTTAGAAGTAGCAGCCCAGATTCTGAGAGACGTTAGCTGTAGTGTGTCTAAGACTAGGTTATGCCCATAGTGTGGTATTGAGTTATAGTATATTCTGTACTTTTTGTGTTTCTATACTCTAATCCACCCTGTTAGTAAGGGAAATTGACACCCCGGGGATTCTGATCCCTGGGGGGGTGTTTACCCCAAAATTCTGATGGGATGATGGATGGCTGATTACCCCATTTGGCCCCGCCCTCTTCTCTTGGTAGTTACTTGTGCTGGTAGGAACATTGGTTAGTTTTCCCCATATATGTGTGTAGAGGGTTGTAATATCTTGTGGTTATTCACAAAAATATATTCTGGATATAGTTTTCTATGGACTAGTATTGGTTTAATGTGTATAGGCTGTGATGGCTTGAGGATCCTTACTCGGTGTATGGGCTGTAATGACTTGAGGTATATTACACGACATGCGATACACATTATGTAAGCTGTGGTGGCTCCTGAAAACTACCTGGTTACTTTGGTGTGTGGACATGGTGGTTTTTTTGCACGAGGTGTATATTGTGGTGCTTCACCTAGGTGTCTGTGGGCAAGCCTTTTTGGAGGGAGATGCTCAGAATGTGTGATGTTGGGGAAAGCGACAAACCAGTGGGGAAGTAGTAGTAGGGTACCCTTGATATTATTTATTATATGATATATTATTGTATATGTTACTTGGTGAGAGTATCCATGGTGAGGTTGGGAACTTAGTATACCTGTTTAGGTGATCAGTTAGTTTCACTTGTTGTTCACTGTGCTTTAGCATGCTTTCTTTACTTTTGTACGAGAGGCTTCAGGGAGGATCCTATTGAGTGTATTGTTATACTCACCCTATGTATATATAAACTGTTTTCAGGTCACTTTTATTAGGTTGAAGATCAAGCTGGTTTCTACTATCTTGGGGTTCCAGGAGCTGTTCAGGCTTGTGGTTGGTGCTGTTTTTACTTTCTGTTGGGTACTTGTAGTCTTTCCCATTTCAGTTGTAATACTTCTACATGACATTTCATATGTGTACTTGGATTTTCATTTATATTTTAGTCTGATTTAGAGTTGATTGGTGTCTATCTTATCTCTCTCTTCCACATGTTTTCTGTTAGAGGGTAATGCCTCTCATTTGTGTATTTACTATACCCTCAATGCTACTCACCAACCCGGGGCCTACTGGAGGCGGGACTCGGGGGTCATTATCTCCCTTCTCACATTGCCGACCCAGGAAAGGTAACATCTATGGGGAGGGGGTCATGATAGTGAGTCATAAGAAAAGTTATTATTGGTGATAATGAGTAATTTTCCATAATTTAATGTTGATAAATATTTTATTTCGATATTTGGGACGAGATTATGTGTGCCTTTTGATTTAAAATTAAAGAAAGTGTTATTAAGTGAAGCTCACAGTTCTCAATTTTATGTTCATCCTAGAAGCACTAAGATATAAAGAGACCATTAGGATTATTACTAGTGGGATGGAATGAAAAGAGATATTTATAATTTTACAAATTTTTTTTGACTTTTTACATGTTAATGAAAAGAGAAAACTACCAAATGGGAAGCTTCATCCTTTTATAGTGGTAGAGTGGAAATGAGAAAATATATCAATGGATTTCCTTGTGGGACTACCGAAAACATCTCAAGGTAACAATACATTTTTTGTTATAGTTGATCAGATAACCAAATATTCACATTTCCTTCCAATTTGTGATACTATTTCCCTAGATTAGATTAGTAACGTCCCAACCTATACAGCCACCCGAACAGTGATAAATAGGTCGGGTTTTACTAAACATAAGAACACCTCCCTGAATGAAAAAGGCTTCTGACTAGTAGTGAGGGTCTAATAAGGTATATTGGGAAGGATATACCCTCTGGGAAATGAAAATGGTACTTGTATGAGTATAATAATATAACATGCAGTGTAATTTAAATGACTTTTCATACTTAAATGAGACCCACAAAGCTAAAGAACATCTATAAAAAATAAACAGAAGAAGAAGAATATAAATAAAAGTTGTGGAATGTAAACAGAACAACATGCTGACTACCACTTGAAACTGCTACGAAATAGAAATGTCATGCATCCATAGTAGTTCATCCATGTAAAAGTACAAAGGAGACCATTGCTAACCAAATTAGGTACATATAAGAGTAATAATGATGATCAATTAATGAAATATAAATAGAAATAAACGGTATCTATGAATGACCTCAAGGTCTATACCAATCTCCATGCCAAATAGTTCTAAGATCCAACTCCTAAAGATGATCCATTACCTGTACATAAAACCATAAAGTCTACACGCATCCCAAAGGACCCATGTAGGGTGTGGGACAAATCTCCGTAGGATACCACCCAATAGTGCTTACCAAGTATAAATGTTTAAGATAACATGCATCACTAAATAAAGTAAATAGTCCGATGTAATAAATAAAAAACCCCCCACTGGTGCTTAGCATCCACCGGGGAGTGTCACCTACTTTTTCCAATATTGGAAGCCCAAAAGAAAAGAGATTCCTTGTACCATATCCCAAGGTGCCCCTATAGTCACAAACTCCCAGTGAACCCTTAAGTTCCACCTCAATCATATAACCCCGAAAACGTGTGCCTCTTGACTCCACATGTATCGAAGTATTGAAATACCAAAGTCACACCTAAATAATAGTAACCAAGTCCCATGGACCCCTTCTCGAAAGATCACACACTAGGCATGATAATTGGAGGAAGAGCGATTCCTACCCTCAAATAACAACCTTAGGAACAACAATGTCTATCCTCAAGAAAATATCCATTCCCATGGTCTCTATCACAACAAGCCTCATCCCCCAATCCGATTTCATCCCCATTATCCCCTGAAGGCTCCTCACTTTCCATGTGGATTCTTATACGAAGCACCCCCAAAATGATAATACCTAAAACAAAACTATTTTGGGCCTCTACGCACATGAGTGGTCAAAACCACCTCATCACAGAGTCTATTTTTGTGCACATGAATCAAATCGGCACTTTGGACATCATGAGTGAGAAGAAATCACCAAAAATTACCCAAGACACACCATCATTGAACCCCTGTGTCCCTGCGACCATTTCACACAAATCTAATAGCCATTCCATCCAAGTACCTTGGGCCACTCCCAACCTGACAGTCACACTACCTCAAACTGAAATCCAAGATGCCTAATATCGTGGTCAAAGTACCCAATAAAATCTGGGTCATTCCCAACCTATGATCAAAATCACTCATGAAAATATATGCAATTCCCAACACAACCCCAGGGGTTCCAACATATGCAATTTAGAAATTAAATATATACCTAAAATTTAAACAACACATTATAATCAAGCAATTCAATTTAAAATATTGAATTTCACACTTTAAACAATCATCATAATATGAAATGGAGGACTCGAATTCCTCTAAACAGTATAATAAAGCTTAAATAATTTATATATATCAACATAAATCAAGACAATTCTTTTAAAACCTTTTTGTCACTCTGACCAAAATAACCCGATGAGAAACGACCTCTCTCTTGAACTCACTAAAGTATAATAGGTAAGGGAATACCCAAAGACATCCCATAAGGTTTAAAAATCAAAATTAAAATTCAATAATAGAGTTCTTATAAAAAACCCACCATTTAACTTAAAGCGGCAACCCCCAAATGTCCATGAAAACATAAAACAAGGTATGAACCACCTACCTTATACTCATATGATGTTAGTCATCTAGTATTGACGTCTAATTCGGTCTAGAATAGGGTAGATCTACAAAATGATAAAAAACACTCAACCTCAATAACTTTTTGAAGAGGTGGAATCGAGAAGAAAATATCTAGATGAATCAAGGGCTTACCTATTGGGTTCCAACGGATCTAACAAAATTCGAATTAGATTTCGGACGGATGATTTTGAGAAACAATAAAACTCAAAACTGCTTGTTCATGAACCCAGATGAACCCCTATGACCTATACCTCAAAATGAGGATACTACCTGATTTAACATAAAAAATTAAAATACATGGAATATACTTGGGACTACATGATTTGTAGGTTCTTTTTCTATTTATTTAGTGGCTGAATTTTCCTAGGTCTTGCCGACTTGACTACATGACTTGTACTGGGAAGTACACAAAATGTACATGGTAAAACCTCTCACTCGTGCCAACAACTCCACATGTCATGTATGGCCATTATATGACCAAGACATACATATTTTGTACTCTAAGTATATGGCATGTAACCAAAAAATTATAGTTCATACCAAGTTTTCCCCATTTTTCTCAAAAAAACCCAGAAATGAAAAAATAGACACGTACTTCAAAGGATGAGCCAGGTACTAACAATCTTCCACCCTTAAAGAAATATATCCCCAAATTTCCCTTCCAAGGGTGGTGAAGAAAAAACTATAGAATAACTCTGGCCCGAAGCTCAAATCAAAAAATGGCACAAAGACCTGTTTTCCAACCCATGGTCCTCCCATGATGCTTCATCACCCCTGCACCTCATCAGGTTCTCCCATGTCACTTACGACACCAAATCACATCCCACATCGCAATGACGCATACCTAGATCCCATGGAACTCATGAAAAAATGAGGCCCTGCATCCCATGAATGCTCAAGACAACCTGGTTCCTTGCACCTCAATCATAAAAGCATCATCGATACCCATATTTCCAAGGAACCTCAAATAACCCACATCCCATAGATTCCCTGAAGCCTAAGGCACCTCAAAACATGCAACCTACAATGATCCTTATGCCAAGAATCTCATACATAAATATATAATCATGCAGCCAAAACAATTCCAACCCACTGACCAATGTTGATTCAGTCCAAAAAAACATCTTGTGCACCTCGTGCACTCAAAACGGACATGCCCCAACAAGTTATTCCCAAAAAATTAAAAACAAATATGGAAACACCCATGGAATACGTATGACTATTTTCAGATCACTAGTATTCTCAACCCTTGGAAGCTCCATGAAATGGACCTGGCCCAACACATGGCTTATTGAAGCCTATCCTCCGTAAGAAGTTGCACCACTTATTGGCCACTGAACCATATGAAGTGTCTCACTATCTCGTCCACATCCTCCACTGGAAGTTGAGCCTCGACTTCCCTCACCAAGTACCAATGATGAATCTAACACTAATTCATGAGCCTGACTCGGTCCCTGTCTACCAGCTATATGACAAGGCTACTTGTAGAACCTCTCAAGATTCCCGACCTATCCACATGCCCAAAACTCCATTGGAGTATTATTACATTGAGTCCAAACATTCCCTGGAAGCCAACACTGAATGAAACCAAATGTTGAACTACCATGAGGTTTTCTAGACAAGTCCATGTCCTGACTTCCTGGTGGGAACTCATCTTGAACTCATTTCCTTATATCTAAACCATAACATGAAGCCACCACTTAGACCAAGTGAGACATGTCTCTCAAGATTCCCTCAACTATGAGCACCTGACTCACCACCTCTATGAATGAGGCCAGCCTAAAGATGTTCACCTACACCCGAATGGCGTGTCGTAAGACATCCTCAAAGTGCCTCACCTGTGAGGTGTAATCAATTACCATACTATGTGAAAAGAAATACATCTTAGTGAAAGTATATGCATAGTACATGATACCTATGTCACCCTACTAAAGGCTCAATAAATCCCATGATATCTCTACCCTCAGCATATCTGGGAAAAATTTCTCTAATAATCTATCCTCGAAGTCCGTATAGTATAGTCCTCATGTCTATAAGCCTAAACCAACACATCCCACCAGCACTTTGCTGGTTCCCTTAGCATGTTTGTTTCCAGCTTAACCCTTTCCCCTAGAAGTGTCTCATGCTGCTTGAAGATCATCTTCATGCTATGTATCTAGTTCTCATCCACCAATAGACCACCCTCACCCTGAAAAAGCAGCGAGTGATGTGAATAGAAATCTCAAGTAAGGTAAGCTATATAGGGGTCCATTCCTGGCATGCCTCAATCGATCCCCTACAAAACAAGAAAAAGACTATATCAAAGCTGATCATCAAGACATGACCCAAACACTATCAAACCTGATTCTTTCTATGACTACACTAGTTCCTGAACCCATTCCAATCCCTAATCCTATACGTACGACTCATGATCTTCCTTCCCCTCACCGCTTTGAAACTGATCGTGTGCCTATGGAACTGTACCAAAACCCACCTGGCGTTCCATCGAGCCATCTAGAAGGAACCTACTGAATACCATAAATGGTTAGACATACAATATATATAACAATATATATTATTTTGATAATGAAAGTAGTAAAGATGTAGCACATAAAAAATACCCTTACTATCCCCCATTGCAACCATTCCCCACAACATCCCGGCCTCATGGCCTCCATACCCTCCCCCAATTGAGCCATGTATCAAAAAAAATCCTCAAGCCACATCCATCCTGGAAACCATTGTTGACTCAATCTGACAACTAAATCTACCAATCCCAGTGTTCAAAATAACCGCAAAAATAAAACCTGCCTGGTCGTATAAGTACCAGAACCAAATCCCCAACCACATTAAATTATACAATATATAAAGCATGGATGATCACATTTAATAAAATAAGAAACTTTATCACCTCTTAGGATTTTATATTTTTTAAAATAATTATCACTCCACAGAGCATATGTGCATATATGAAATTGAACTACCCAAAAAATTTTCCTATCAAAATCCAAGAAACCACGCCTTGACATATCAAGCGAAGGTCCAATTATTCCCTTGCACCATTGGGTCAGGGGTAAAATACCACAACTAATAACATCACAATTGAAGTGAGATAATAAGGTGGAAACCATATAAACTATAATTTGAGCAAAAGAGAAACTACAATTCCCACCCATGGTTACATGGTCCATCCCTCATACCTAGGGCTTCAGGCACCCAAGCACATGATTGAAAACTAGTTTCAACAAAAACCTAATCTCTAGTATACCATATCCCAAATAGTAAACCAACAGAAAAGAAAAGGAAGTCTTGATCTCATAAGTAGAATGTCAGAAGTTGCTACTAAATCCCTATCAAGAATGACCTCCTTTGATACCACTTTGTAATGTCCCAACCCAAACAGCCAACCAATCTTTGCTAAACTAGATGGGTGTTACTGACCATAGGCACACCTCCCCAAATTCCAAATGTTTAAGACTAGTAGTGATGGTATAATCTTGTATATTATGGAAGCTATAACCTTTGGGAAATGGAAATGGTATGGGTCAGATTAAAATAATATAACATGTCGTGGAATTTAAATGACTTAGAAGACTCAAACCAGGCCAGCAAAGTAGAAGAACATCACATAATAATAAACAATCGAAGCAGTATAGAAACAAAAGTAGAATAAAGTAAATAGAACAACATGATGACTACCACTTCCAACTACTAAAAAAAACAAGTCATGTATCAAGAGTAGGTCATGCATGTTAATGTACCAAGGTTCCCATAGCTAACCAAAAGTAGGTACATAAAAGAGTATGCATACTGATATGTTAATGAAAGATAAATTGAAATAAACTATAGTTGGGTTTGACCTCAAGGTCCATACCAGTCTCCCTACCAAATATTACTATGATCCAGCTCCTAAATATAATCCTTTACCTATACGTAAAACCATAAAGTCTAAAAAAATCTTGAGTGTCCCGTGTAGGGTGTGAAAGGAATCTCATTATGATACCATCCAATGGTGCATACCTAGTATAAGTGTTTATGAAGACATTCATTTCTAAATAAAGTAAAAAATGCGATGTAATAAATAAAAAAAACCTCCACTAGTGCTCAGCAGCCACTAGGGAGTGTCACCTACTTCAGTCAATGCCATACTCTTATAAGAAAAGGGAGTCCTTGGCCTGTGGTCCAAGGTACTCTTATAGTCACAAAGTCATGGTGAACCCTCAGGTTCCACCTCTATCAGATAACCCAACACCATGTGCCTTCTAAAATCGTGTGTCTCAAAGTACTAACGTCATAAAGGCATGCCCAAATAATATTCATCAGGTCCCATGGACCCCTACTCAAAAGATCGCACCCTTGTCATAACTATTGGAGAAACAACGATGTCTATCCTTAAATAATAGATGGAGGAACAATGATGTATGCTCTCAAATAACTATCTCACCCCACATCCTCAATCATGGTGAATCTCAGCCCCCAACCCGATATCATCACCACTATTCCTCGAAGGATCCTCACCTTCCATGTGGATTCCTATGGTTCACACCTGATAACTGATAATACCTAAAATGCAACTATTAGGGGCATCTACCAACATGAGAGGTCCAAACCACCTCATCATGGAGTTTACCTATGTGCACCCAACTCAAATTAGTGCTTTGGCCATCACAGGTGAGCGAAAATCACCAAAAATAAACCAATCCACACTATTTCTAGCACCTCATATCCCTGTAATGATGTATCTCAAATCTGATGTCTATTCTATCCAAGTATCCTGGGCCACGCCCAGCCTGACAATCACACTGCCTCAAACCGACTTTTATGACTCCCAATCCTATGGTCAGACCACACAATACAATCTGGGCCATGCCCAACCTATGATCAACATCACTCAAGAAAATGCAGGTCATGCCCAACACAACCCCAAGGGCTCCAGCACATGAAATTTATAAATTACATATATTCAAATTTTTTGAACAACACATTAAAATCAAGTAAATCAATTTTTAATATTGAATTGCACACTTTAAACAATCATCATAATATGACATTGTGGTCTTGAATGCATCAAGATATTTTAATCATTCTTAAACCATTTATACATATTAATATAAATCAAGACAATTCATTTAAAAACATTTGAGATCCCCAGGAAAAAATTAACCGATGAGCAACAACGTCTCACCTGATATCTCTCAAGAATAACATGTAAGGGAATAACCAATGTCATAACAAAATGTTTAAAAATAAAATAAAATTTAAATAATAGGGTTCTGATCAAAAAACCACCATTGCACTACAATTCACAACCCCCAAATGTCTATGAAAATAGAAAACAAGGTATGCACCACCTACGTCATACTCATGTGATGTTCTTTATCTAGTATTGGCCTCTAATTCGGTCTAGAATAAGGTAGATTTAAAAAATGATAAATCAATCTCAACCCTAGATAACTTGGTCAAGTGTATAAATCGACAAGAATTGATCAAGAGGAATCAAGGGATTACCAATTGGGTTCCAATAGATCTGATGGTGTTCAAATCGGAGTTTTTATAGACAATCAGGAGAAACAAAAAGTCCCAACGCTGGTTGTTTGTGATCCAGAATAAACCCCTCTTCCCTCTACCTCAAAATGAGGCATCTAAATGATTTAATGAAAAAATTACAATACACAACATGAACTTATGACTTCATTCTGTGTAGGTTCTTTTACTATTTATTTGGGGGTCAAATTTTCCCAGGTCTTTCTAGCATGACTACACGATGCATACAAGGTAGTACATGACATGTAAATGGTAAAACCTATCACCCTTAATGATGAACCCACATGCCATGTATGGATGTTACATGTCCAATACATACATGAAATGTTCTGAGAGTACATGTTGTGCAACCAAAATATTTGAGTACCTACCTACTTTTCCCCTGTTTTCTCACAAATAACCTATAAATGGAAAAAAGAGATCTGTACGTCAAAGGAAAAAACAGGTTCTTATTGATTTCTTGAATGTACCTCCAAGAGATAGTAAAATTACATGGATTTACTCTCTCTATTGTAACTAGCCGTGATCCATGGCTCACTTATAACTTTTAAAAGGATTACAAAAGTCATTGGTAGCATAATTAAATTTCAAAAAAACCTTTCTTCCCCAATATTATGGAAAAACCCAATGAACAATTTATACCTTGGATGACATGTTATATTCTTGTTCAATGGACTACAAGGGAAGTTGGTATCAACACTTTTATTTAGTTTATTTTTCTTATAATAACAATTTCATTCTAGTATATAGATGAAACCTTTTTAGGCATTATATAGATAGTGGTGTTGAACTCCAAAATTTTGGGATGATGTTTGGGAAAAGATGTTTAAAGGACCCGAATTAGTAAATGAAGTATCTGAGAAAGTGAAGATGATCCATCAATATATGAGGATATCTTAGAGTAGGAAGAAAAGGAATGTAGATAACAAGATGAAGGGATTTTATTTCAAGGTAGGTGATCATGTTTTCCTTAGAAACTATCCTTGGAAAATGGTTATGCATTTTGGTAGGAAAATAAATCTATGTCCACAGTTAATTAGACCTTATGAAATCCAAGATAAAGTTGGACCAATTGCCTATCATGTAGCTTTTCCATTAAGTTTATCTTTGGTACATAATGTTTTTCATGTTTTGATGTTAAGAAATTATTTTCAAGATTCATCTTATGTTTTGATCCCAGAAGTACTTTAGCTATAAGAGAACATTTCACATGAGGAAAATCCTATTGATACCCTTGATCATGGAGAAAAAGTATTGGAGAATATGATAATTCACCAGGTTATGATTTTATAGAGAAACCACATGGTATAAGAAGAAACAAAAGAATATGAAAATTATATGAGGGAAAGGTATCCTCAATTTTTTAATAAGTAAATAAAAATTGAGAGGTTTCAATTTCTAGAAGGTGTGGAGAATTTAACAATCGAGGTACTTATAAAATATATTTTTTTCATTCTAGAATTAAATAGTTAAATTCAATATAAATTTATACTCAAATAAGTGTTATATATAGAAATTAAGGAATATATATTAATAGAATAATATCCTCACCTATGAAATTATAAATAAACTTCATGTATCTTATTTGTGAAAATATGATATACTTATATCATGTAATAAATAAATAAATATTTTGTAAATTATAAATTAAGTATTGGTATTTTTTGTGAAACAAAAATGATTATTTACAATTTTATAATTAATATATTGATTTAAAAAAATATATTTTCATTAAATATATTACTAAATTAATAATTTTTTTATTTTATAATTATAATATAATTTTATGAAACCATATTTAATTTTTCAAAGGGATATAAAATAAGTTATAATATTAAAATCAGAATTTAAGGAATAAATGATGAATCTAATAAAAATTAAATATCTCATATTTTAAAAATTATTTTTAAAAAATGATGTTTATTTTTGAATTATACACACTAAAAAATTGTTTGAGTGATATTTTGGTTTATTTCTAAAATACTTTAATTTTTTGTGAACAGTGAAATACAGTAATTTATGGTATATGTACGTTTTAAGATGAAAACACTATTACATGAGTCATTTATGATGTAATCACCTTAATATATAAATAATATTCATTATATAAATATTATTATTGATAATTTTCCTAATATTTATAGTCTTGAGGAGAAATAATAATCTAATGAATAAAATAATACGAAAACACCCCTCCCCCCCACTGTAAATACCATTCCTCACCACCAATTCTTCTCTCACCTTAAAACATTTTAGCTTATTTAATTTTTACCCAAGATACCTCCCATGAATCTTACCCATGTAAAAGTCCTTATAGGCTCATTAAAAGGCTAAAAACAATGGTCTTAAGGAGGTTATCAAGGAGAAGAATTCAAGAAGTAAAATCCCCTTTCATGTTATTTAATTTTTTCTTTTCAATTTCTTTTCTTTTATTTGTCTCTCCTAAAATCCCATCATCTATGTGAAATGATAACTCAAGTATCTTAAATATAATTCAATTTTATTGTCTTAATGGAATATCCATCATAAAACCTCTCATATTCTCTTCTTGTTCCAAAAAATGAAAGCATCATCTGTGACGTGTCGATTCCCCGCCTTCTTGGATGTCATAATTTTATATTCATTTACTGCCTTTAAGGTTGGTAAAAAGAAAAATATTATGGTTAAAAAATATTTTAATCTGTATATTATATCTTGTTTAATGTTATTTAACAAATTTATATACATAACATTAAATAAAATGAATCTAGTTTGTGATGGTCGGAAAAACCCTCCCAAAATGAACTAAACTTTTATCATTTACATTTTATCCAAAAAATCATCCCCCTATTTAAAAAAATAATGATATATGGTATCATTTAAAATTATGGAGACATATTAACACAATTTAATTCCACTTATAGAGTTTTTATTCTATTCAAAATGAAAATCCATAATGAACAAAGCATGAAAACCAGGAAATATGTGCACCCAAAATACTAGAAATAACAAAAGATTATTAATTAATTGATGGAAATATGTTTTAAAAACATCATATAAGGTATTATAAATTTTAATATAGTTATTTAATAAATTAATTACACATTTTAAACCATTATATAGGTGGTTTTAAAATGTTTTATGTAAGAAAAACCTACGGTAAGGGACTTTTTTTTGAAAGTCCTCTTCTTAAATTATATTTGTAAAAAAAATTCAAAAGGAATGTTTTTATGATACAAGTATTATTATTTTATGACTATGCTCTAGTACTTGGAAATTTTTTATGATTAAGGATGGGACCTATATCATCTTATAAATCATTGGTTATGTTTTTGTTGGAGGTCGATCGTTTAGTTACTCTAAGTGTAACTACGGGGGTTATACCATAAGGTAGCCATGAGGGTTACATCATTAGGTTGCCGTGAAGTTTAAAATGTAATGTATACATAAGGTTTAAAAATTATATGGTACTCTAGATGTTTTAAATCTTAAGTAATTAATTCCCCACATTACCTTTAGGGTTTTATTTATGTTTTCTATGGTTTATAGAAATCTCTTGATTTCAAAAAGTAATTATATGATACATTATGAGTGAGAAGTATGAATTTGTGAAAATAATTTCATATGTGTATAAGTATTCAAGGAATAAATATTCCATTATTTTTTATATTCCTTATTAATCTTATTATACTCATCCCATGTTTTAAAATGTTTTTCATAGGGTCTATGGATTGGTAAGAGAAAAGAATAATCAAAGTTGAATGTTGTGATGATTTTTAAGGAAAATATTTCACATTTTATTAAAAAAAATTACTATGGAATAAATGGATACTATTTTTGTATTACCCACCTTTTATTCTTGTGGATATTTATGTATTAATTATTTATCAATTGTCTTAATCTCTAAACTAAAAATATCTTTTTGAATGTAATTAGTATGTTCTAGTTGAATTAACTAGATTAGGTAATGTTAAAGTTAGAGTCCTTATAAAATGTTTTTTATGAAACTTAAATAAAGTGAATATTAAAAATTTATTCTATATTTATAATCATTAATTATTATTATTTTAAATATTTCCCTTTTATTTTTTGTCCAAATGAATATTAATTATGGTAAAATTTGGCACCTTGATAAAGGGAAAATCATGTAAATAAAAATTAAAACTAAGTGAAAAAGGAATAATTATTCATCTTACATATTATTAGACGAAGTAAATTATACCTTTGTAACCTTTGAATTGAATTTGAGTCGTTTAATGGACAGTTTCCCTTGAAAATGATTTATATATTATTTAAATCAAAGGAACTGAAAAAATGTAACTCTCTGAGTTTCTAATATAATTTCTTTCTTCACATGGAGAGAAAAATTAGTTTTGAATTAATATTAACAGTAATATTGTTTCTACTTAAATTATATTCATAATGATAATTTTCTCTTAATTTTTAATAATTAAATAACTTCTTTAAATACTTACACAACGCTGATGCAGTAATTATTCAAACTATTGTAAAATAAAATAAATGATTTTAAAAATATTAAAAGTTTTATAATTTGAGATAATTATAGTGATAAAAAAAATTATAGATGAAAATGATATTTTTGGGATGTTATTGAATAGTGTTTTTTGAATTATATGTTTATTATTGATGTTTTTAATGACAAAGTAATTAATTGTATCACAAATGAGAATAATGATATTTTATGAAAATAATATGTTATTAAATTGTCTAAAAATAATAAATAAATTAAATATGTAGTAAGGGAAAATATATGGTGAAAAATTTTATCCCTTATCCATTTATGTGCCAACAATTACCTGATATGTAAAATGATACCATTTTAAGTGTGAAAATTATGTTACCATGATTAGTGTTAAAATAGGTTAATTAAGGGGTTAAACTAAAAGATAAGGTTTAACATAGCAATTAAACTGGTCCAAAATTTAATATTATGGTATTACAAGAACATAATACCATATGTTTTAGTTCTTTATTTTTTTAATGTATTTGGATCTAGAATAGTCTCCTTATATTTTATTTTTTAAGAAATTCCAATAGTCCCTGTCACCTCAATTTTAAAAGGACACCCCTCCCTCACTTCATTGAACCAGATCGACCCTTATATCTTGAATATCTTATAACAAATTTTCTTCTAAAATTACCAAGACACATATTATTGTTTCTATTCTTCCCAAAAGGCCAACCCCAGATCCCTTTAGAAGAGATCAAGAGGAGTGATTTTGATGAAGAAGTAATCACTCTAACCAATCAATTTATTTTTATACTCTTCTATAACTCTCCTAACTCTATGATACATGTCATAAAATAATATATTCAGGATCATAAATACTCTTAAATATTTTTTTTATTATTAAAACACCAACATATACGCTCTTTCCCATCATATAAAAATTAACAATATCGCTCGTGGGTTTGTACAACTTACCATCTCCACATAGTAATATAATTCATTTTTCTTCACCTTATTTTTTTGATGAGAATTATGAGGGTTTTTATGATTATATATTATATTTATGAAATAATTATACATATTTATGGATAATATGATATATAACATCTTATCATCTAATCTTTTTGGAAATGATAACGTCACTCATGCGCACGTAAGGACTACCATATCCACAATGCGATGTGATTTGTTTTTCATTAATATTTAAAATGTATGGAAATAAGGTTGAAACTTATGAATATATATGATATTATAATAATTTTTTATAGGTGAAATATTCTTTACCCCAATTTTTTCTATTAGTCAAAAAATGGAAACAACATTCAATCGTACATACGACCTACAGTCTCTATGAATAATGTAATTAATTTTTATATCTCTATTTATTATGAATGATTATAAATATGTATTTAATTAATAAATATGATTTTATACCATGATTAAAACACTATAAATGTTGATACCATGTTAAAATTATAAAGATCAGGACTACTGGGCCAAAACATGCTTGTAAAAGGAAGTCGTTATCACCAATAATAGTGATTTTAATAACAAATTAATAATTAATGGGTGATAATATGTTATAAATAAATAATAAATGGTATTTTAGATTTATTATTTTTTAATAAATTTATAATAATTCCATATTATTTATATTTGAGGTCTTAATTGTAATGAGGAAAGGTGAGACTTGAGGATGGGGTTTATTTCGTAATATCATTATTACCTGGGATTATTTAGTTTCAAGTCCCAACTAGGGAATATTTAAAATCCATGTCCATGTTTTATAAAATATTATTCAATAATATTTTTACTACTCTACTATAATTTTTAGAGTAATTTTTACCAAAGTTTTAATTTTTACTAAACAGTTTGAATGGAATGTTTTTATCAATTTTTTAAATGATGTAGTTTGTGACTTTTATGAAAAAATATGGATGAAATATTTTAGATTATACAACTTGAGAGTACTTTCACACTTTCATGATGTAATTTTTATTTTAGTATTTCTTTAAATTTTTAAAATTTTATTTTAAAATAAATATTTTTCATTTATATGTGCATAAATTTATAGATAGAGTGGTGATTTGAAAATGGAAAACTTATTTAACTCATGAATTATTCCAAGTGATCTTTAAAAATAATTTACATATAAGATAAAATTATTTAATGATATTTTCGTTTTAATGGGGATATTATCTAATGATACCATTCTTATTCTTTTTTTATGGTTTATATTTATGATGATAAGGTCTTAATGAAACCTATTCCATTTTTCTTGGGTTATACTTCGATAAAATTCATTTATTTTCATGAGTTATAAGTTAATGAATGTTTTATGATCTTATGGATAACATAAGTATGATTTTATTTTTGTGAATGGTGGTACATATATCTCCCTAAAATCCCTTAGGTAAAGATTTATAACTCATAAGGTAAATATGTTTTTTCTGATCTTGATTTTATGTTCACAATTTTTTGCATTAACCTATCTTTCATGTCCAAAGGTTTATATATGGACCTATATTTCATGTCCATATGTTTGTATGAGAATATATATTTCCTTTCCATAAGATTATGTATGGACCTGGTTTCATGTCTTTATGTTTTGTGAGGGATTTAATTCATTTCCATAACATAATGATTGAACCTGTTACTTTTTTTACATGTTCACAAAGTTATAAGTTTCTATTTATTTCACAAATACATGACTTATATCAATGTTATTCTCTCATGAATTAGGTTCTTTGATTATTTTAGGATTCATTTATTATGAAATTCCAGTCATTATGAAAGGAATCAAGATTATGATCTATGATATACTGGATGTTGATTTCAAATACTATGTTCATGTTCTCACACCCTTAATCTCATGTTATGCTTATTTTGTTATTGATAACTCTCTTTTTTACCCTTACTATGAATTTTATCTCAACCTTTTTAATGTTTTATTTTCCCCGGTTATGAAGAAATATTATATAAATGATTTTTACAAAAAAGGGTTTTAGTTATGAAGAACTTAGTGGAGATGATATAAATAATTTATGAATTGTGTATCCATGTTTTTAAAGGCGCTAGACTTGGAAAATTATATCACTGATCAAGATGTTATATAATGAATTTTAAACTAATTATATGTAATAATTATATATAAAATGTAAGGTTCATTATAACAACCCCTTTATAGAATTTGAATTAGCCCTATGGGGATCCACTAATGAGAACTTAAATTTGGGCTCAACCAAAAATAGATTTCACCATTCCAATGAAGTCTATATTGAATCTAAAAATTTGAAATTTGTTTTAATGAAATAACAATCCATGGTGTCTAAGGAATTATTGATGTCAATATTGAGATAAATGTTACCACCTATGTAAGATTTTATGAAAATATTGATGCATTTTTAAGCTATGATAATGAAATATTGGATACACCTTACTTTAACAAAACAAAATTAATTCCAAGAAATGATCTTATTGGAAATAAGATAAAACATATTAGAAATAATATTTTTGATAATCTTTTTAATAGTGTTAGTAAGAGAAATGGGATTGAAAAACTAAATTTCACATGCATTTTAAGTATTTGTAATAATAGTGAGAAATTGATCATTGAGGCCCTGAAGAATAAAACCATTAATGAAAAATCATGTGAAAACATAAAAACATCAACCCATATGACATTATAATTATTTTGAAATAATGTAGTAGAAAATCTATACAATCTAGGATCACCAATGTGATTCAGGATAATGAAAATATCCTTGATTTCAAATTCATGTGGTATAATAGTGAGAAGGATGTCATCATCATGGATGAAAAGGTTGGTAATAATTTAATATATAAATTCCATCTTAATTGCATTACCATTGAACAATTTGGAATAGAAATAAAAATTTTATTCAGTAAGTATTTCTTTAACATGAATGATATTTCCATCCACTTTCTCAAAGGAAAGAGCCCTATAAGGTTTCTAGGTCCTATGAAGGTAGTTGTAGATCATTGAGTTCCTATCCCTATATTTGACCCATTTGATTTGTAATGTTTAATTTGGAATAATTACTTTCATAGAAATGATGGAATTATTATTGGAAGAGAAAAATATCTATTTAGAGTGATGAGGGGTGAAATCCATATTTGTGTTTTCCTCATTACCCTGTTCAAGGATACATTCAAGAGATACAATATGATTTTCAATGTTTTTGAAGTTATATCTACTCTATCCCTTATTCTTGTATTTCAATAGTTTCAATATCATGATACAAGACACAACCTCATTGCCACATTACATGGAATTATATAACTCATGGATGAACCTATCGTAGTCATTATGTAATACCCATGAATTATTGAATCAATAAGGGAGATGGTTCACTGTTTCCATGGTCATAATACTAAAAATAAATGGGTGATGATCAATGTCAGGCTTATTAAGAGTAATTCTAGTGAAAAATTCCCTTTTATCAAGAGAAATTACATTTGAAAAATAATGATCAAGATTGATGGAAACTATTTTATTCAGATTCATCCTATACTATGTATATTTGGAACCAACCAGGTTGATCACCATAAGATCATTCAACTATATGTAGGTCCTAAACTCTATAGGAAAGATATAGTAATGAACTACACCAAATATTTCACTGGGAAATAGGATGTAGTTGAATTCACCAAGGACAACCCATGGATCACTAATGATTATACTAATCTAGTCAATTTCTTTACATAATCCTATTATATCATGGTATATATTTTTAGAATTTGTAAAATATAATAAATATGAAAATTATAGGGTTACACCTCATAAGTGACCATATGGTATCTAATGCTATGGGAAGGCACATTACCTATTGAATAATGATCAAAGATGCAAAGAGTTTGAATGTAGTTAGATCCATTGTTAACCCAAATAAAATGATATCCCTCTTTTATAGGGAAACTATACTATATGTATAATTCTTATTTGGTCTAAAAATTTCAAAAATCATAGGATTGTGGATGTAAAAATACCTATGAATAGAATTGGCCTTTTTAAAATTGGACACTCCATTGAAATTCCAAAAAAGAAGATCCATTTTTAAATTGATTTTAATTTTGGGTTGGAGTTCATTATCTTTCCCTTTTAATTTTTTTACTAAAGGGATTAATTAAGTTATTATTTATTCTAGATTTAATTTTGGTTAATATATGGGAAATAGAACCAGAAATATCCTTGTTTGAGAGATGAGTGGGGGAGCGCATACTCAGATCCACACTAGCTCCAATGGACCTCACTAGATTTGGAGATCCCATTGAAAAATGATGGTACATTGGGGAGGAAGGGAGGAAATCATCCAAATCCTCTTTATCCTCAGCTATTTTACTCTATATTTTATTTTTTTCATAAGTGGAAAAATATTGGAGGGGGAATATTGCATAACTAGAATGATCAGACCCATATTAAGGACTAGGGGATTTGGGAATACTAGTATCAAAATATTCTAGATCCTTTAGATCTGATAGATCAATGGTGGAGTTATCAATAATTATTACAGACCCAGCCAATGAAATCTTTGAGGGTGTTAGAGAATGAGGATCGACCTCAACCTTACTGCCCAAGTTACCGGAGTCATATATAGAATCATTGAGAGAAATTGTAATGTCCCTTGAAACTAAAATTACATTTTGAAGATTAAACTCAATTCAAATCCCCTCTCCTATAATAGTGGTGGTAATATGGTAGGGAAATAATGACCTCTACATCTTCTGTAAAAAATATATTCTTGAAAATTGATTTTCCAAAATAATCCTAAAAAACAATAGGATTAGTTGGAATTCCCCAACCAATTAGAATTTGATAACCAGGATTAGTCTCAATAGATATCACATCAACTATAATAGGGGAGTTATGGGCAGTGAGAAAAGGACCTATAAATGATCATTATACTTCATAGTTAACACAATAATAACTACAATTCATCTAATAAAGTCCTTCATAGTAGAATACCTAGTTGAAAGAACTAGAGGTACCGTACCAATAACAAGAGGGATGGAAGGAACCAACCGATCATCCTAGCTTCTTTCTCAAAACATTACCTAAAAATTTCATCACCTAGACAATCACGACCACCCACTAATAACTAGTTGTAATCACAATGAACATGAATCTCCCAACAAAATATAATACTCAGATTTTTTATACTCATATCCATATGGACACTAGGAATGATGATCAGTAACACATCCAAAATTCCATTATAGATAAACACCAACCATATCCCTTAGTTTTCACTACTAACACTAGATGACCACGAACTTTCTAACATCAATTATTTATTTTTCTATGATTTATTCCCCACCTAACTTGGGGAGTCATAATTTAACATATACCTATAGAAATATTTAGTTATTTCACTAAAAATGTATGATGGAAAATACTACCAAATAGGGGGGGGTCCTGAATCTTTCTCCCCCAACCATAAAACATAATTATTGAAACATTATCAGGTCCAATGTCACCATATCTAAAGTGTTTGGTCCTATCCACAGATAATTAGATAGAAAAAGTCCAACCTAAACTCTATAATATCACTTGACAAAATTAGAGTGACGTTGATGATGCTATCAAAATTTTTTATATCAATACTTTTTATAATCCTCAAACTATTCCACTTAGTGAATAATAATTGATTACACAGATCCTAGACAAATATGCAGTCTTGGCATGGAGGAGAGGTGTCATTTTGTAGCTACACATAGAGTCATATCACATGTAAACTAATAATAAATGCACTATTTTCTCCTATTCATCTAATTCATGTGTTTATTTACTATAATAGATCATAGCATGAAAATAATATATCATAAGAACATGAATCACTACTAAAGTGATTCTAGATTGCATAATAATCTTTTTGTGTTACTCTTATCATAATGATCTTGCAATATCAAAACACCCACTTGTGGTACTTCAATCAAGGAAAACATAGTGGTATAACTCTAATATTCTCCCTGAATATTATAGATTTTAAAATATCATTAAATATTAATTCTAAATTCTAATAATATTATAGAAAAAAGTATAGAATTTCAAAAAAATGATTGAATTTCTCTATCATTCTGCAAGTAATTAATACCACCACACAACATGGATACCACGTGAGCTTGCTAGGGTTCTAAAAAGATCATCTATTAGAGAAATTCCACAATATATCATTAACTATATCTAGCTTCACTCTTCATCAAATTAATAAATATTCCACATAATATTCAAATCTTGGAAATATCTACTCCCTATCTATTAGAAGGAATCTTAACTTCAACTCATCAAAAATAGTGATGATGCCTATAACTTATCTTCCAGTACATACAATGAAAACCATCCATTGATAGTATCAAATCTCCAATAAAAAATAATTTCTTAGACCTATAGGATCCATGAACCCCCTTAATAATTCATGTTCACATACAACGGTCTAGGTCATGTTCCTCAAGAATACTCATGCTTTGGAGCTTGTTTACTTCCACATCCATTAAAAATTCCTTTATCTTGACTAAATGTACTTGGGATCCTTAGTAAAACATATTTAAAATATCCCATCCAATACTCACATGTTCTATAAACAATCATATTTATATGGAACTAACATATCATGTCTCGACATAACGGAAAATGACTCCCCAAGTCAACCTTAACTAGGTTAGGTAATGAAAACCAATTCTAAGGTACCCACAATATCATGGTAAGAATTATCCCAAAAAAACCACCTATCACCCATAATCATACATCAATATAAAAAATATAATTTATAAAATATAAAATGATCAATATGATAGTTTATCGTATATAAAAATCATCATGATAAAATATAAGGAGATATAAAGAAACCCCCAAATACAACTTATATATACCAAATGGATTGCATAACAAATAAATACAAGTCGAAAGTATCCACCATTATGAGATCTCTGCTCTACCAGATCTCTGTATTTGAAATACACCTCCTAGCTCCATAATTATCCATTATACACATATACTAATCTTTATACACCTAAGTAATGAAATTCTCAAGTGTGCATACAGGGGTAAGTATATAAATACCCTGTATGGTGTCCCCAAGCTGTGAGTTGACCCTATAAATATATAACATATATATGAATCATTAATAAAAAATGTGTAGACAATATCATATCACCTGACATCATCAACATGCATAATAATGATCTCCCCCAATCAATCGATCTATGACTCACCTAATTATGCTCACTAAAAAAATTCATCCTAACAAAGAATCAAATGTAATATCTCACAATCCATCATAAATTTCTAGACTGATAATTTAGCCTAGAAACACTGGTAATTATATTGCGGAGGAAATACAAATTTTCACCAATATCTATAGTACTGGAGGAAATAAAAATCTCCATATATAACAAAAGTACAAGAATAAATACACATGCACATTGGAGGAAATATATATCTCCACAGCTAGTAGTGTATACATGTTCATACACCAGAGGAAACATAATTATCCAAGGATAAAGATTTATTTTCATGTACTGGTGGAAATGAACATCCCTAGGGATGCAACTAAATATTAAGTACTTTGAATCCGTGATTGTTGGGTGAGGAGTTTTGATAGTATCAAGTGAATCGTAGTTCACCTGAATCCCTATATTGTGGGAGAGAAGGGGGGTTTTGTCACTTGTTTGAATTAATGCCCTCCTTTTTGTAACAGGGGTATTGGAGGAACTATATGTTTCCACCTATCCCATCCATCATGTTATAATATTGGAATACTAGATGAATTACCCACCTACATCTATCAATATTTTGATATATTGGAGGATATACATATACCCAACTATCTCTTAGGAAATTTATAATTCATATCATCCTAGAGTCATGGGTGTATAGAAGTTGACACATGCATAAAATCTCATCATTCCCTAACTAGATTTTTGTGTGAGATATGGAATGCAGAACACCGTCCAACTCAAACCCTAGTTAAAGGGTTTGTTCCAAGGAAATCCTCCTTCATATTCAATCATCATTGATATCCAACTTCCAGAGGATAATTCACTTATCTGATTTTGTAAACACGTAAAAATAAAAATAACCTCAACATAACCAAATATCCTCCCTTCAATCTCAAAAGACTCCTTGGGAATAAAAATAGATATTACATCCTCCTAAATACATCCCCACTTCCCATACTCAGAAGGAGTAAATAATAATTCAATAACAGATGATTTTTATATTTAATTATTTATTTATTCATATCAAAACATAAATGATCTCACCCACATCATAGAAGTCATATTTGATACATCATAAGTAACTCAAGATACCTCAACAAGATTCTATATCTAATTGAAAACATTATATATATTATATCATGAATATTCACAAACTATATTATTTAAATATCTCAGTAATAATCATTTCTTCTTTCCAATATTCCCTAAGTGCATTACATTTTCTAACAATTGTGCTACAACATCTGAGGAAATACCTATCCTTAGTGATATATAATTATCAAATCAAATTATTAAATCATAAAATTAACTTCCATTAACCAAATTTATATTACATTAAATTTCCCCTCATTTATTAAAATAATAAATTCCATTCTATATATAGAAACCCGACCTAGATAAAAACATTAATTCATTATTATAGAACTGTAATCCTCCCAAAATGAAAATATTAACATAAAATAGGGAATTATTTATAATTTAAGAATCTTAATATTTTTATAAATATCATACTAATTCATTAAATACCCCATTTTAACAATCCATGCAAGGCAGTAATGAAAAATCCAACACTTCATTCATGGTGGTAGTTGTCCGCACGCACGCATGACGATGTTTTCATTCTTAGAATGGTTTTGGATAAAGGATGAAATAGTTATTAATTTTTTTAATAAAATTTTATTATATTTATAAAACTTATGTTATCAAGAATTCATTAATAAACTATATTTTGTAGAGGAATATTTAAGAATAAAAGTTTACGTAATAAGTATTACTCACATGGAGAACTTGAACTCTCTCACGAGAGGATCATTAAAAATGAAAGGATTAGGTTATGTTATTGATACCAAGGGATTATGAAAGTGAAATATAATTAAAATATAGTTAAATTTTGTATGTTTAAATTTTTTTTGGTGAAGAGTATAATTGAAAGGGTGGATGCGATTCCATTTTATAAGTGGAGGAAAATGGAACTTTTGAAAATACCCATTAGTTTTCAATGATATCCTAACAATATTCAAGGTGAATGAATAAAAAATTGGTCCGTAATTTATTTTAAATTAGTTATGGTTGATAAATACTACTCTATATATTTACACACATGTTTTAAACATGTTTTTAATCTTTTTCCATTATATTTTTACACTTTACCATTTTTACCTTGGTAATTTGTTTTCAACTAAGTAGTTTCTGTTTTACTAAAAATATAAGAAAAAAATATTACAAAATAGGGGTGTGATGAAACTGTATTTAATATTAATATAATATAATTAATCTTCTAAACAAGTGTAAATTAAAATTTAAATTAAAACATTTAATATGATTTTTTTTAGTAAAATGTAGTTCTCACTATTAAGTGTTATTAATATAATTTTGTATTGATTGAAAAATAAATGAGTGCTAATATATTTATATATAGGTTTAAATATTATATTAAATTCATTTATAATAAGATATTAATTTATTTTATTAGGTAAAAATTACACATTGTTAATAAAACCATTCTTTGAAAATAACTATTTTACAATTATTTTAGTAATTAAAAATAATTCTAGTATTCATACATTGATACAAAAAAAATAAAATTGACCTTATTAAATAATTTTAAAATGTAGATATGGAATTAATTTTTTATTTAATTTCTAAAGGTGATGAAAACTAATGTCTAATATAAGCACATAAATATAGTTTTTGGAGTAAAATATTACTTGAGTTTAGAAAATGTTAAACATTGGTTTTATAAATCAATAATAATATTTTTGAATAATTTATTTAAATTAATAAATTTATTTATTTCATTTTTTTAATTAATTTTTTCTAATAAAACTTTTATGATAATTTTATAAAAGAGAGGAAATTATTAAAAGTAGTATTTTTTTACTATTCATTTAGAAATCCATTATTTTAGAAAAATTCCACAAAATCATATTAGGATAATATTGATATGATGAATTAAAAAATGAAATTAATTTTACAAAATTAATATTATAAAATTTTTAACTTTATATTTTTGGTTAAAACACAATATATATAGAAACCCACTTTAATTGAGAAATTCCCTTCTAGAAAGTTAAGTTTTCTTAATCTTATTTTGTAAAACATTTATAATTGATTAATTTTTATATTTAATACAGGTTTTATTATTCTTGAATTTTATTAATAATATTAATCTAATATTCCATGTATCTTTTTAATTTTTTATTGCATGTGGTGTAATCTATCAAACATAATATTGATTTAGAAAAATATATTCCCAAATCGCCGGGTGCTACATTATCAACCATTAAAAAAATTAAATTCTTTCAATTTAATTTAACTTATAAATGTAAATAGGTAAGCATATATAAGAGATATACATGAATTATTGTATAATTTATAGAAATATATCATCCATAAAAAATGAGAATCATATCTCGGTCATCTAAACATGATTAACTATAATATTGAGTTTTCTCCAACGATTTTATCCAAGAGTCAATCATTATTAAGTATGAATTCCAAAATTATATAAAATCCATCTAAAAGGTTTTCATAACCATCATTTCATTAATAAAATATCATAGTCTAATATGAAATATCATATCATTATTCGAAATAATTTCTTCTATTATGAGAGAACCAATCCAATTTAAAAATCACATTAAATTTTTCTAAAGGAATAGTAAAATGATTTAAAAAACACTTTCCTAAAAACATAATATTGAGATAAAATAATCATACCATAAGAATTGTTTATTAATAATTCAATATCTGATAATTGATATTATGATTTTATTTCTTCATAAACATTTAAGGTACTATGGAGTTGATTGAACAAGATACAAATAAAATACTATAATTTTTTGAGAAGATGATTAGTGTTCCTCACTTCACAACATTATCATAACTCACATAAGTAGTTGTGGTTCTTTAAGAATTATATTTATTTCTTATGATTGTAATCCTTGTAGAACCTGGGATTAGGTAATTGACTTACATAATTCCAATGTTTTCCACATTTTATACATTTATCTATCCATAATACCTTGGGATGAGAATTATTTCAATCAATTTTTTGACTAACCAATTCCTTTTCCTCTACGATGTGATGATTTATGTTGTTAATTACGATAAATTAAATACCTTTGAGTTCCGTTGAGACATTTTCCCTGGTGTCTCTTTCTATATTATTGGAACAAAGAAAATTGAATCTTCATTCCTTCATTGTCTTCATCACATAAACTTCCATGAGAGACTATCCTTATCTTCTTTAGCCTGTATTGAAACACAAATAAGTTTACCTAATTAATGACAAATATTAATAGTTAGTTTGGAATAATAACTAGTTTTCTAATTTCATCTCTTATCCCCTAATCTTTCATGTTTGTTCAATCTTCATATTGTTCCTGGAGCCCATCGTTTACTTGATTCTTTCAAGATTCATCCAATACTAAAACCAAAAGGGGTTAACATGAGTGAAAAACATTTAGCATCATAGTAATATTATTATAAATGATATCATAATAACCCATAATTGATAATTATTACTCTTGAAAACAATAAAATTATCATGTAGTTAAACCTAAATCAATATATGTTTAATCTAGGTTTTATTTGATCATGTTCTATTAAACATATTATCCTAATTACTTTACATAATAAATCCTTAATAGTGGATTGTAGAAAGATTGTGATTGACCAAATAATATCCATTGGGAGCATCAATGAATATGTGAATTTAGGCCTCTTTTTCATGAATTGTGTGATGATTGAGTTAATACCCAAAACAAACCTTTTTGGAATATTTACACTAAGTAAATATATGTAAGATCCAACATCCACTTATAGTATCCAGATAGGGATTTTATTTCTTGTAAAATCTTGAAATATATAATTTAGTATAATTTCATGATGTTATCCTATACATATACTAATCCTTTAGGTTTTTACTAAATTTATCTCATCCGAATCATGAAAAATATATAAACTAATACAAGAAAATAATTAACCTAACTCTGATACAAATTATAACAACACATTCTAGATAAAAACACTTATTTCATTATCACACATCAATTATCCATTCATATTACAAATTGATGGGTAATAAAAAGAATGTAAGGATTAGTTCTATTGAGGACTAGCTATATGAATAACTTATATTAAAATAATCATAAACATTTATCCATAATTTTACAACTACAAACCTCTATCTAGAAATATCATGCATAATACCCAAATTCATACCACTAGTAATAGAAAAATAATAAATGGGTGAGCTAGGATACTTAGTATTAGATAAAAAGAGATAAAAAATGTTTATCATAATTTGGAAAAAGATAAACATGTGTATATGAGAGTATAATCAAGACCCATGAAAATAAATTTAGAAAAGCATAACCAGATAAAACATGGAGGATATTACATGACACATCATAACAAGAGTATTTATAAAAACATAAGAATACGAAACAAACCTAAGTATAAAAAATATTACATAACGGATATGACATCACAACTTATTTACCATAGTGGATAATGCCTTACTCATTTTTTTCCCTTGGTGGATAAATATTCACTCACCTATTACCATTGATGAAATATTCTTCACTCACCTGTTTCCCTTGGTGGATAAAAAACAACTCGTATCCCATTATATATAGAAATTTAATAAATTATCCAATGTATTTGAGGTCTATATAGGGCCCAAACATAACTAATTTAAACAATAGTACATATATGCTCAAAAGACCATAAAACATTAATTTTTCTCCATTAAAAATATATGGGTTTCTGGAAAACATAAATATAACATCTAATAATAAATACATAGAGAGAATATGAAAGGAATCTAATGACCAAATATTTCATTAATGTAAATTCCACTAGATCTAATTAAATGTATCATTATGTAAAATGTTTATACAAAATGTGAACTTAATTGGTTTTATGTTTTTGGATTTTAAAATACTATTATGAATTGTGATATTTTCTAATATAGTCGTTGAACAGTGATTACATGATTAATATAAATATATGGATTTAACAAATCCAATTTACTCAGACAAAGGAAGTGATGACCTCATCCAGTAGACTTTCCCCCTATGAAGCCCATTTTTTAGAGCTCTAAAAGGAGGTGGTGTCATTGGGATTTTCTCTAGGTGAAGCCTAAGCCTAGCTTCAACAAGTTAAGCTCGAACGGAATCACCTATGAGTGAAGTGGATGTTGATAGAGATTACCACCCGAGCAATGTTATCTGAGCCAGCCCATGAGTTTTTCACCATCACACACCTTACTCATCGATATTTTGCGGGTGTTATAAGGGGTTATTTAAGAAGACCATAGAAATATGATTACGTGCATTATTTATTTTATAATAATGAATCTACATTCATTTTATTATTGTTACTTTGTAAATAGTTTTTAAAGCGCAAATATTATTTTTAGTTAATAGTTAACCTAGAAATCTATTTTAATGAATTAATGGATTTATGAATTAAATAATATTTTATTATTAAATTAATTTTTATTAAATATAAATGATCGTATAATTTTATGAATGAAATTGTTTTTTTAGGTTTGAAAGTAGTTTTTGTCAAAACTCATGAATTTTTCATAAATAGCTATTTTTATTTTAAAAGTAAAAATTCACATATTTAAAAAAATATTTAGATAAAATGAATATTATTTTTGGAATTAGGATGTTGAAATTATCCAATGGTTAATTTTTCATAATTTTCTGAGACATTCGAATTTTTGGGTAAAAAATAAATACCGTTTAAATATATAATGTGTTTTATGACCACATAATGACTCAATAGTGATGTAATAAAATACAATAAAACTTATTTTCAGTGAATATATGTTTTACCATTAAGATAATGTCATTTTAGGTTTGTTTTTTTCTTTTACAAAAATTTAGTGGACCCTCCAAGATTTATAAAACATTTTCACTTTTTAAATGAATTTCGTTGAGAGTGTGACTCACCTACACATATGAAACCCTATTATTTTAAGATTTTAGGACATTGGAACTATAAAATATTGAATTTCCAATCCCCTTTTGAAAAAAACATGGGCAAAAAACATGGGATGGTTATTGGTATTGATTAGTTTAATGTGTGATGACCCAAACCTAAATAACAAAGATTTCCCTCTCCTTTCCTATATAAACCCACCCAAGCTCCCACTTTCTCTTCACTAAAAGCCTTTTTAGTTAGACCAAAACCTGACCTCCTCTCTCTAGAATCTTCCCAAGGCATCCCAAGCTCCCAAGAAGCCTCTCTCAAGCCTCTCCCAAGCCTTTGTAAGCACACTTCCAAGTAAGGGATTTCTTCCTTTCTCATTTTTGTCCAATTTTTTTAAGTTTTTATGCCAATTTGTTTTCAATTAAAAATGCTGAGTTATGATTTCAAACTTCTCCCATACTTCCCTAATTATGATTTGATGAAGTGATACCCTTTTATCTCTCATTAATTCCTCCTATGGACACCGGTTACCATGCTGAAATTCTGTGAGGAATTTCTCTCTCCTCATTTACATCCAAGTAATTATTTTGTTTTATGCATCTAAATTCCATTAAATTTGTTGGGAAATGTATTTATAAGACCCCCTTACTATCCATTTCTTGTAAATATGATGAGACACCCCTTTCTCTCTCATCAACCATTTTTGATGAGTTCTTATTTTACACCGTTATTCTACTGAAATTGCACAACTATTTTCCAAGCCAATGTCATTATATAGAGAATACCATGTCGTTTCTCTATAAAGGGGGTTCAAATTTATGAACATTTACTTGTTGATTATAAAGACTCATGTATTTATTACACATCCATTTATCGTGGAATAAATTATGATGATTGATTCCATGTTGTATGATCCTTGTGGCACACTTATGCATGAAATGAAATGTTTAAGAAGGGTGAGCCCTAATAACACTCCAATGCATTAGGTAAAGTATAGTATCATGGTACGTCATGTGCAATGAGTATTGAATCATGATAATTCTAGTGAAACGAGGGTTTACTTGTACTTAATGTTCAATGAGGGTTTACTCATGCTTCTTGTGCAATGAGCCTTGGCTTATGCTTATTCCATATTAAGTGTTGTTGCCACATTTCCATGTTATGATTATCATGGTTTATCATTACTTTATTTTCATGTTTCTCTTTTAGTCAATTGATACCACTATTGTCTAACATGTATTGTATTCCTCATGTTATTCCATTTTTATTCCCTTACTGGGCTTTATAGATCACCCTTTTCTTATGCATGTCCTCAGGCTATCCTTCGCAATGCTAAATACGAGGGAATATAATTGTCATGTAAAGGAAGCTTTCAATGATGATGTTGTATTTCATTTTTTAAGTGGTTAGGTAATGGTCATAAGACCCAAATACACTAGAACTCTTGATCTTCTAAGTTTTATCAAGTGATGTTTTTGTAATAAATCATGTTTTAGTGTGTAATAAAGAGCGGGGTTGTTGTAGTTGGTATTAGAGGATTGGTTTAGTTATTTTTAGGATTAGGAATAGAAAACCATAGGGAAATCCTTAGGGATTATACTAAGTATAAGAAAAACATCCCAACCTTTTAGTGAGTATTTAGTTTGTGGTTTATCAAGGAAATACATCCCTGTCCGGATACAAGCAGGTAGAGGCGGCTCTGGCACAGATGTACCTAGGGGTGAAAACCCTGACAAGGAGTTTCAGGCTTGACCCGAGGTATCTTGGTACATGACAATGGACCTTGATGAAATCTTGGTTATGACAATATTAGGGGATATGCATTTGTAAATTCACAAGCTTGGTATGAACCATTATTAAGGGAATTAAAAAAATCCCATAAGAATATATGTTAGAAGTAGATCATGGATTACATAGATTAAAGACTATAGATTCATAAGTTAAGGAATTAAAATCTATTTATAAGTCATCTATTTTTCCCTTGGATTACCCTTTATGTGTTACCCCTAACTTTCAGTTTATTCTAGCTAATGGCTAGTAATATGAGGACTCAGGACAACAACCAATGTGAAAACCAATGTGATGACAAATCTGATGGGAGAGGGAATCATGGTCTTTGTCATGATACTCTTTTAGTTAACTCAATAATTGAATAGAAACATGGGTTAAGACGAATTTTCAACCCCCCCCCCAGAAAGAACAATTCTCTATCGAGAGCTTCATGAAACAAAGGCCTCCTACTTATAATGAACCATTCTATCCCTTAATCGCTGAATAATCGATCAACTCCATTGAATTTATCTTCTCCATCCTTCAATGCTCTAAAAAAGAGAAGGTTCTCTAGGAATCTTATCATATGGAGGGTGAAGCTGGTCACTGGTGGACGTTGATAAAAAATATGAATCATGAGGAGGGGATTGTGGCATTGGAATGGAAGAATTTACAGAATATGTTTTTTGATAAATATTTTCTGCGCACCCTACAAATTAAGATGGAAAGGGACTTCGTTGAACTTAATAAAAAAGTGACGAATCTATCGGAGCGTATATAGAAAACTTCACAAGGCTTGTATGATATGCCTCCAGCTTTGTTTTTAACCCCGAATGCAAGGTTGAATGATTCTTTTGTGGGAAAAAACCTAGCCTGCAGAAAGTGCTGGCGATCCGTGACTTCGAAAGCTATAAGGAAATTGTATCATGTTCCCTCAAGGTTAAAATAGAGATAGGAAAATCTCAGGGGTATCATGGGGATAAAAATCATAACTTGGAATTCAATTCTAGTGGTTTGATGGATAAATCCAATAGTTCTAAGAAGATCCATCACCCCACTGGCCAAAGGTGCGGAAAGAAGCACCCCGGAAATTACCTAAAGGGGAAGAGGAAATGTTTTAGGCATGTAAGAGAAGGGCACCTAGCTATTAATTGATGAAAAGAAAAACTCACAGCTGCGACAGAGGAGAGGAACACTCTGTTCAACTCTCAACACATTTTTCATTTCTTCTATTGAAAATAACCAGGGAATCATGAAAATCAGGGCCCTAAGCCAAGGGTTTTAGAAGGAAACCAACAGCCTCCACAGTAGCAAGGGTGAGATTTTACCATCACTACTACCAAAGTGAAACCTGATAATGAAGTGGTGATAGGTACACTAGTTATTTATTAAATAATAGAGAATATAATTTTTGTTTCAGGTTCTAAGTATTCTTTTATATCCTGATACATTAGTAGAACAATCCCAACACCACTACCAATCATGGAAGAACAGATGTCGGTGAGTACTGAAAATGGGGAAATCATTTCATCCCATGAATATAACTCCTCCACTATCTTAATTAGTGGATTTAACTTCCTAGGGAACTCATCATACTCCCTATGGTGTAATTTGATGCAATTCATGGAATATATTGACTTTCCTTATATAGAGCCATCATAAATTGTTGTGAGAGGGAAATCACTCTCCATATAGAGAATTGACCCCCGATTCTATAAAAATTCAAGGATGAAGATGAATCTTTTTTAGCTCCATCATCTTAAGAGTTGATATTACTACATTATAAGCACGCGTATCTAGCTCAGATGATTGAGTCTAAGGAGGAAACCATCCTTGAAGTCATTCGTATCATGAGGGAATTCGCTGAAGCGTTTCCTGAAGAATTGATGGGTCTTCCTACTAGAAGGGATGTTGATTTATCAATTGATATTATACTTTGGGTGTTTCCAATATCTAAGATTCCATGTAGAATGGCTGTTGTGAAGCTTGAGGAGAAGAATAAATAACTACAGGAGAACTTGGATAAAGGGTTTATATGCCCATGTGCTTCATCATGGGGTCCACCAGTCCTCTTCATCAAGAACAAGGATGGTTCAATGTTCCTTTGCATCAATTATAGTGAACTTAACAAAATCACGATAAAGAAAAAGTATCCCCTTACCTGAATTGATGACTTGTTTGATTAGTTGTGTGGAGCACAATAATTATCCAAGGTAGATTTGCAGTCGGGGTATTATCATGTCTGGGTGAAGAAGGAAGATATCCCCAAGACTGCTTTTCGTACAGAATACAGGCACTATGAATTCATACTAATGCCTTTTGGACTCACTAGTGCTCCATAAATCTTCATGGATATTATGAATAGAGTCTTTAGAGATTACCTAGAAAAATTTGTGGTATTCTTTCTAGAATATATTATGATATAATCCAAAACGAAGGAGGATCATGAGGAGCATCTAATAATTGTACTAGAGACCTTGAGGAATGATAAGATCATTGCAAAGTACATAAAGTGGCAGTTCTGGTTGAAGGAGGTCTCATTCTTGGGCCATATCATCATAAGAAATGGGATATCTATGGATCTATCCAAAACAGATGTAATTGTGGTACGACCGAGGCCAATATTGGTAATAGATATCCATAGTTTATTGGGGTTAACTGGATATTATCGATGCTTTGTGAGAAATTTCTCATGATTGTCCATCCCTCTTACCAAGCTAACTCAGAAGGGAGTAAAGTTTTCAAGGAGTGATGAATGTCAAGAAAGCTTCAAGGAGTTGAAAAGGAGGCTTATCACTGAACCCATGATCACTTTACCCACAAGTGGATAACTTTTGTAGTATTTATTGGTGCTTCGATGAAGGGTTTGGGATGCGTGTTGATGAAAAATGAAAAAGTCATTGCCTACTCTTCAATGTGATTGAAACTTCATGACCAGAATTATCCTACACATGATCTGGAGTTGGCTGCGGTGATCTTCACTTTAAAAATTTTGATGCATTATCTCTTTGGGGAGAAGTGTGAAATATATACGGACCATAGAAGCATGATGTATATATTCACATAGAAATATTTGAACATGCACCAACAACAATGGTTAGAGATGATCAAATACTATGATTGTTCAATAAATTACCACCCTAGGAAAGCAAACAAGGTGGCAGATTCTCTAAGTAAAAAGGATCTAGTGATTCTATCATTGAAGAGAATTGAGAAGAACCCAATCATCTTAGATTTAATGAATATGTACATGGTAATCATAAAGAAGGGAACATTATCAATCCTTTCACAAATGATTACTTAACTGTCTCTTTTAGAAAAGTTAAAGGATGCTCAAAAGGATGATATGGGAATTCAGAAGAAAGTAGAAGCTATTAGAAAAGGTAAATCCTCAGAGTTCAATGTTAATGAAGAAGGAATTGTGATATTTGAGAAATTTCTATGTGTTCCATCAAGTCCAGAGCTGAAAAGGAACTTTTGGATGATGCACATAGTTCAAATATATCTATTCACCTAGGAAACACAAAGATGTATCGAGATCTCCGAGAGTATTATTGGTGGGATAATATGAAGAAAGAGATCGCTGAGTATACATGAAAGTGCCTAGTGTGACATTAAGTGAAGTCAGAGAGGTAGAAGTCTAAGGGGAAGATGCAACCATTGCCCATACCAGCATAGAAATGAGAGAACATCACCATGGACTTTGTCACTAGACTTCCGAAGACATCTGAATGAAACAATGCAATAATGGTTGTTGTGTATTGTTTTACAAATTCTGCACACTTCATTTCAATTTTGAGGGATTTCTCATTGGATCAACTGACACAGATATATATTAGGGAAATAGTAAGGGTGCATGGAGTACCACTATCTATTGTATCCAATCGAGATCCAATATTCAACTCTATGTTTCGGAAGAGCCTTCGACATGATCTAGATATAGAACTGAACTTCAGTACGACTTATCAACCTCAAATGTATGGCCAATCTGAGTGAACTATTCAGACACTAGAGGATATGTTAAGATCATATTCCATGGTCTTCAAAGAAGGGTGGGACCAACATCTTCCACTTGTTGAATTCTCCTACAATAATAGTTTCCACTCGAGCATCTGAATGGAACCTTATAAAGCCCTATATGGGATGAGGTGAAAAACACTAGCATGTTGGGATGAAGTCGGTGAGCGTAAGCTGCTAGGACCAGAAATGGTCTAAGAAATGGTAGAGATGGTGAAAACCATTCCGAAGTATATCAATGCAGCCCAGAGTTGATAGAAGAGTTATGCAGATAACCATCAACGAGACCTTGAGTTTGAAGTTGGAGACATGTTATTTCTATGCATATCTCCATGGAAGAAGGTCATGAGGTTTTTAAAGAAAGGGAAGTTAAGTCCTAGGTACATCGGCCCCTTCGATATTCTTGATCGTGTGGGGGTAGTGGCCTATCGACTAGACATTCAACTACCATGGCTAAAGTAAATGATTTCTTTCATGTATCCCTCTTAACTAAGTACATACCAGAATCTTCACATGTACTCTCTTCATAGGTAGTATAGTTAGAGGATGATCTTTTTTATGAGGAGAAACTAGTGAATATATTATATTGTAGAGAAACAGTTCTACGAAATAAGACAATGCCCCTCGTCAAGGTGTTGTGGTGAAACCACAAGTTTGAATAAGTGACGTGGGAATCCGAGGAAGTGATGAATAAAAGTTACCCACATATTTTTTAGTGTGGGAAAAGGAAATTTCATGTAAAAAATTTCTTAAGGGAGAAATATTGTAACGACCCCGAATTTCATTAATGGAAATCCCTCTTAATCTAGTTAAATGTCTCATTATGTAAAATGTTTATATAAAATGTGAATTTCATTGGTGTTCGGTTTTTGGATTTTATATTATCATTAGGAATTTTGAATGTTTATAATATAGCCGTTGAACAGTGATCACATTATTAGTATAAATATAGGGATTTAACAAATCCAATTTACTCAGACAAAGGAAGCGATGGCCTAATCCAGTAGACATGCCCCATATGAATCCCATTTTTCAGAGCTCAGAAATGAGGTGGCGTCATTGGGATTCTCTCTTGACCAATCCCACGATGAGCTTCGACAGGGTAAGCTCGAATGGAATCGCCAATGAGAGAAGTAGAAGTTGATAGAGATTACCACCCGATCAATGTTATCCGAGCCACCCGAACAGTCTATCACCATAACACACCTTACTATTCGGTCTTATGTGGGTGTTATAAGGGGTTATGTAACAAGACCTTAGAACAATGTTTATGTGCATTATTTTTTATTTAATAATAAAAATAAATTATTATTATTATTACTTTGTAAATAGTTTTTAAAGTGAAAATAATATTTTTTGTTAATATTTAACCAAGAAATATATTTTGATGAGTTAATGGTTTTTTGAATTAAAAAATATTTTATTATTAATTTACTTTTTATTAAATATAAATGATCATATAATTTTATGAATGAAATTGTAATTTTTATGAATGTTTGAAAGAAGGTTTTGTCAAAACCCATGAATTTTCAATAAATGGCGGTTTTTATTTTAAAAGAAAAAATTAACATATTTAGAAAATTATATATATAAAATGAATATTATTTTTGGAATCATGATGTTAAAATTATCCAATGGTGAATTTTTCATAATTTTCTGAGACAATCAAATTGTTTGGTTAAAATTAAATATCGTTAAAATATATAATGTGTTTTAAGACATCATAATGACCAAATAGTGATGTAATAAAATAATATAAATTTTATGTTCGGCCAATATATGTTTTACCATTAGAATAATGTGATTTTAGGTTTGTATGTTTTATTTTACAAAACTTTTGTGGACCCTCCAAGAGTTTTAAAACATTTTCACTTTTTAAATGAATTTCCTTGAGAGTGTGACTCACCTACACATAAGCAACCCTATTATTTTACGAAGTTCAGCCATTGACCTTATAAAATATTTTTTCCCTCTCCCTTTTGAAAAAACCTTGGTCTAGTTTGTGGTATTGATTAGTTTAAAGAGTGATCACCCAAACCTAAATAATAAATAATTCCATCTCCTTTCATATATACACCCAAAAAAGCTCCCACATCCTTTTCATTAAAAGCCTTTAGAGTTTGACCAAACCCTTCCCTCCACTATCTAGAATCCTCCCAAGGTGTTCCTGGCTCCCAAGAATCCACTCTGAAGCCTCTCCGAATCCTTTGGAAGCACACTTCCAAGTAAGGGATTTCTTCCTTTCTCATTTTTGTCCAATTTTATTTAAGTTGTTATTACCTTTTGTTTTCAATTAAAAATGTTGAGGTATGATTTTTCTACACCCCAAAACTACCCTCTTTATGTTTAGTTTATGGGATACCAATTTCTCTCTCATTAATTCCTCCCATGTACACCCATTACCATGCTGAAATTCTGTGAGGGATTTCTCTCTCCTCATTTACATCCATATAATTCTTTTAAATTATTCATCTAAATTCCATTAAGTTTTTTTGGAAAATTTATCTATATTACCCAATTACTATCCATTTCATGTAAATATTATGAGACACCACTTTACCTCTCATCAACTATTTTTATGAGTTCTTATTTCACGACCTTATGCTGCTGAAATTACACTACGATTTTCCAAGACAATGTCATCATGTAGGGAATACCATGCCCATTTATCTATCAAGAGTATTCAACTTTATTCACATTTATATATTGATTATAAATATTCATGTATGTATTCAACATAACTTTATCGTGGAATAAATGATGATGGTTGATTCCATGTTGAAAGATTGAAGTGGAACACTTATGCATTAAATGAAATTTTTAAGAAGGGTGTACTCTGATAGTGCTCCAATGCATTGGTTAAATTATAGTATAATGATACGCCATGTTCAATGAGTGTTGACTCATGATAAATCAAGTTAAATGGGGGTTTACTTGTGTTTCATGTGCAATCAGGGTTTACTCATGCTCCATGTGCAATGAGCCTTGGCTCATGCTAATTCCAAGTTAAGTGTTGTTGCCACATTTCCTTGTTATGATGGTCATGAATTATCATTAATTTATGTTCAAGTTTCTCTTGTGGTCCGTTGATATTCTTATGGTCTAACATGTATTTTATTCCTTATGTTATTCCATGTTTTTTCCCTTACTGGGATTTATAGCTCACCCTTTTCTTATGCATGTCCTCTGGTTATCCTATGCAATGCTAAGTACGAGTGAATGTCGTGGTCATGTAAATGATGTTTTCAATAAATATGTTATATTTCATGTTTTTATTTGTTATTTAATGGTCCTAAACCCCAAGGATACTAGACATTTCGATCTTCAATGTGGTATCTTGTGTTTTTTATGTAATAAATCATGTTTTAGTGTGTAATAAAGAGCAGGGTTGTTATATGGAAGAAAAAGAAAATAAAAAATATTTAAATATAGGGAACATTAAATTAGGTTGATATAAAAGAAAAAAACTATTTTGTTAGAGCTTTAAGAATTACCTGATGAATGAAGAAGAAGTACTCTTGATGATTTTGTTCACATTTGTAAAAATGTGTATAAAAAAGATATTTTTTTATATAATCATGAAAATTTGAATAATAAGTTTCACAATGAGATTCAAAAAATGTGGGTGGGGGGATATGTTAATATATAAAATGTTTAAAAAGATGATTCATTTCACATTTTGTAAAAAATCATGCGGTTTGAAAACTACTGCACCAAAATGTTAAAATAGGATTAATTTTAAAAATTGAGTCTTTTTAATTGAAAAAGTCCATAAAATAATATATTCATATATAACAATTTCAATAAAACAAATAAAGAATAGAGACATGAATATTACCCCGATGGATTATCAGTCATAAGAAATGTCGACTAGAAAATGAGATCAGAAAGAAACCTTACAACTTTAGTAATGATTAAATCAAAAACCTTTTGAAGATAAAACATGAGATAGATATGTTGAGTAAAAATATTTTTCGACAATCTCATTGATCTTTTTGTTTTGGAAATCACAAATTACTTATTTTTTTATGTATGTTTTTTACAACGTAACCATAAATGTTGTTTTACAATCATAATCACACATATTGCAATCACATATTTTGTTTTCCATCGTTACCACACATGTTGTTGATATACATCCTAATCATATGCTGATTGTTTTCAATCGTAATCAAACATATTGTTTTACAATCATAACCACATCCATCATAATTAGGTTATGTATTGTATCGTATCTATGTGCATCGTAACCATGTGCATCGTAACAATGTTAAGTATTGTACTGTAATCATGCATCATAATCACAAGCCTCGTAACAAGGTTAAGTATTTTATCATAATCATGCATCGTAATCACATGTATCCTAACCAGGTTAAGTATTGTATCACAATCATGCATTGTATCCACATGCATCGTAACCCGGTCATGTATCGTATTCATGTTATGCATTGTAACTAGGTCATGTATCGTATTCAAGTTATGCATCCTAACCATATGCATTGTAACCAAATATCATAACCAATTTCTGAATCGTAACCATGATATGAATTGTAACAACGATATGAATCATAACCACTATATAAATCATATCCACTATGTGGATCATAATCATGTTTTGATTTTTAACTAAATCCTAACAAAAAAATGCAGTATAATCAAGATAATAATCATAACCAAGTTATTTATCATACTTGGGAAATGAATTGAACTCATTTTTTATTCCAATACTGAATACATGTTTCTCATACTGATTTTTTCATACCTTTGAACAAACTATTTTCTAATAAAAAACAATGTTGTTAAGTTAGTTATATACCAACCAAAATGATGTCATGTACTTTGTTTGTATTGACCGTTGTAATACCAAGTGTCCAAGTCCATCTAAATGTTTTAGAGAAATATGACCTTTGGAGGTAATATGAGCTTTGGAAATGAGGCCTATAAATATGAGGTCATTCGAACCAAAATATACCACTTTGAAAAATTTTGAAACTTTTTCTTCGATCAAGTTCTAGAGGGAGATAGAGCGACTTCTCTCTTGCTTCATCTGAAAGCCTTGAAGATACTAGAAGTGAATGACTTGTTCCAAGTTGTAATATTTCGATAAGTGATTTATTTTGATTTGTGAAACTGATCATTGTGATAATGATCAAGGGATTCAAATAGGAAGATGTGCTATTGACCATCGTATTGAGGGATTTGAATTTTCTGAAAGATAGAGGTGTCGATTACCTTCTTAATCGAGGGATTCCAAGGAAAGGAAGATGTGATTCCAATAATCATATTGAGGGATTTCTATTTTCTGAAAGACAGAGGTTCTAATTACCTTCTCAAATGAGGGATTATGGGGATAGTAAGATAGTGGTGTTGATCTTTGTATCGATGGCCTACCAAGATGGTGGTAAGACAGACCTTGTATCCTAAGTGAATGGACACCCTACTTTTTGGTATAAGGGAATTGTAAAATCTTTACATTACCTCCACAATTTGTAATAGAATGAAAATTTTATTGTTTCCTATTTCTATTCATATTATTTTACTATTCTAATTGTTTTAATTACGACTCTGTTGACGCTCCTTTCGTCACAGAATCTAAAGATCGGAAAAAGGGGAATATCTGAGCTCAAAGTGATTCAAACTTTGAAGAAAATATCAAAAATCGACAAAGGCATGAACAAAGGATCAAAAGCTATTGCACCGTGCAAGTTATATCACTGTCGCACAAGTCCACTTGCGCGACGCCCTTAGTCGCGCAAGTTACTTGCACGACCTATGTGATAACCGCCCGGTAACCGCCCAGGGCCTTCTTTTGCCTATAAATAGACCCTGTGGGCCCCCCATTCGAGAGGATCTTTTTCCAGAAACTCGGATTGAAGCTCCCGACGCCCAAGTCTCTTTTCAAAGCTTCTGGAACACTTCTAAAGGTAATTTCTTACCTAGAATGGAAGATTTAAAGAGAAGAAGGAAGGCCTAAGTGTTGAAACTCATCAACACTTGCGCGCCGCCTTATTCCTTCAATAGAACTCGTGCGTCCCTTTTCTAGAAGAACCTCAAGAGGATTCTAAAGGGTTTAATAAAGAATCTCTCAAATATTCTAATGATGTTTTAGAATCGCGCAAGTACCCCTCATGTCGCGCAAGTATACTTGCGCGACTAATACTTGCGCGCTACCGCAATACTTGCGCGCCTTTCAAGACTTGCACGCCCCTACCTTTTTGGGTGCCCATCTTTCCCATTTTACCCCTCTTAAGCCATCACACCTTCCCTTTTCAAGATTCAGTCTTCAAGACATTCTACAAAGCCATTTATGGCATGATTTCTTGATTTTACTTCCTTATCTGAAAGGAATTCTGTGGAATATCTCTCAAAACCTAGTGATTTAAAAATCTTTATGTCACCAAAGATTGAGAGTTCATTCATTCAACCTCATCCTTTAAGATGAGAGAATCTTTAACCTGGGTCTCATTTTCAGGAATAATCCCCTGTTATAAGTTCTTTAATCTGGGCATCCTCCTTAGGAGTAAGCCCCAAATTCTTAAAGTTCCCAAATATGGGCATCCTCCTCAGGAGTAAGCCCCAAACCTTAATTCCTTAACTTGGGAATCCTCCTTAGGAGTAAGCCCCAATCCCAATCTAAAAATATGGGCATCCTTCTCAGGAATAAGCCCCAAGTCCTCAAATTTGGGCATCCTCTTCAGGAGTAAGCCCCAAACCAAGTCCCCTAACCTGGGATTTCCTTCTCAGGAATAAGTCCCAGTCATAAATCTTGGGCATCCTTCTTAGGAGTAAGCCCCAAGTCGCTTAATTTGGGCATCCTCCTTAGGAATAAGCCCCAAGTCCCGTAACTTGGGCATCCTACTCAGGAATAAGACCCAAACCTTAATCCCTAACCTTGGTCTCCTTTTTCAAGTATAAAACCCAGTTATAATCTTGGGCTTCCTTTTCAGGAATAAGCCCCAAGTCCCCTAATTTCTCTTTAACCAGTCCTAATTTACCCTTGATTTGGGTTTCCTTTTCAGGAGTAAAACCAAATCATAAGTCCCCTCCTAACTTGGGCATCCTCCTTAGGAGTAAGCCCCAAAATTAGAGTATTCAAATCTCCATGAAGCACATATACCGTTATGGACCCTGTTCATGGATTTTCTCCCTAAAAGTGAATCCTAAACCTTCATCTATATGGGCAGTCATACATACATAAGCCCCAAACCATTTCTTATGATTGCATCTTTCATGGCACAACTGTCTAAATTTTACTAATACCTCTTGTTTCTCACACCGAGCATGACTCACGTGATCTTAGAGTGTAAAAGTAATTGTGACATCCTGCTTTGAGCCATCAATCATAAACATCATACCCTTATTCGAACTACGTGGGTTCTGATTCCTTTTTCAAAACAAAGGATACGTTGGTAGCCCATCTATGGGTTCTATCCCAACTCTGAAGTAATTCATTGTCCTTCTGAATGACGATAAACTTCAAGTGCCCCATTGAGTGGATTTAAAACCAGCCTAGTCATCATAATGACCAAGAGACTTTTATATAAATATTTTGAAGGATACCATTGACCAAGAATATCTAAATAGATACAGATGATTATATATTGATGAAGAACCTCGAATACATATAAAAGATTCTCTAAGTTTCTTACATATTTAATCATTGATTGTTAAACTGAAGGAAAGCTCATTTTATATTTGGTAATGTAATAAGGATTCACGAACATAACTTAATTCTATAAAGAGAGTCCCGGAGTAGACAATAATTCCCCTCAAAAAGGTGTGATGAGTCCGGCCTCCCATCATCTCGACCAATGAAAATTCCTAAGCCTCATTAGCCCACAAGCTAATGAGCGCCTACCTTTGGAAAGTAGGTCCAAACGGATGTGGAATCATTGGATGTTTCCGGTTCTATGAACAAACCCGTTAGAAACCGATTGGAACGTTTGAATCTCCCATCCAGGAGGTCATCCCCGGATTCTGTGCGAAACAAAAAATGGTGAACCCGACGTGAATCCTTAACCAAGTTAAAGTGATGTTTTTCTTATTTGTTAGGCCCCTTGGGACAACAAAGCAATCATTGTCATGTGCTCATCTAAAAGATGCAGTGTCCAGATTCATCTTGATTATGTCTGTTATATGGAACAGACACTCTTTTCTCAAGATCTTCTGCAAAATGGCTTTCTTTAAATTCACCCCTGTGAATACTACTGCTGTAAACACCTCTACTGTGAGGTCTACTGCTGTGAAAACCAATGTTGCTACTCCTGCTGGAACGTCGTCCGCTCTAAGGATGACATCACCAACTCAGCATCTTCAACGCTGGGTTTCTAATGTACTGGTTAAGGAGTACCGTCGCAACGGTACTATCCCAACTCTGGAGGCTGCTTGTCAAGCCCTCCAAGTTAACAACTCTACCTGGTCATCCGGACAACGGCGAACAGCGATCAAGAAGCAGACGGTGCTGACTACCGTCTCCAACCGTTTCGGGTCGTTATCCCCAGAACGCAACTTCCATTCACTCCCTTACTCTGAGGAAGTGAATGAGCAGGTCCCGCAGGGCCTTAATTCAAAAAGACAAGAGTCCTTCCCGAGGGCTCCCATCAACAATCGCCACCAGACTTGTGCGGTAGTGCACCCTCAACATGATGAGGGTACCGACTCCAGGCATTCAGCTCAGGTTCCTCGAACCCGAGCAGGCAAGATGAACCGCCAGAGACGGAATCCGGTTAACAATAGGCAGGTTGTCATCCCTGCCATCTCCGGAGAAGTCCACAAACCTAACTTGGTGGCAAACAACGAGCAGACACACACACCTGTCCGTTTTAATTCCGCTGTCCAGCAGACTCGTCTGGCAGCATCAAGCCAATCCTGCCAGGCAAATCCGGCGGAGTACTATAGGCAGGAACATGCACCTGCTTATGCATCACCAGTTAGTCAGCAGGCTCGTCTGACTACATATGATGGATCTCGTCAACCGCGTTTGGCGAAGTGTAATCAGCAGGCACATATACCTGCTAATACTAATCAAGCCTACCAACAGTCTCGCTTGGTAGCGCACGGAGAAGTCAGTCGGAAAGCCCCGATGACAAACAGGAGGCAGACTTAACTCTCTAACTCCACACTTGAGTACTGTCAGGATTCACTGACAAAAAAAGGAGGATAGGAGAAGGCACATACACCTACTCCAAACACGGAATGGACGTATATCCCCGTTCCGGCGGCTGAAGTCACCAAACATATTTTATCAATGGTGAAAGAGCAGAAGCAAATTCCTACTCATATTCTGGATGCTTGCCAGGATATCATAACAGCTTCAGCATCATCTCAGGGACAGACACATAAATCTATCCCTAGAAGTGGAGTGGCACATCAACGATTCACTCCGGAACAGACACACACATCTGTTCCAGTCCAAGAGGGTTATGGGGCATACTCCCCCATATCATACGGACAACCAAGTCAGGCACATACACCTGATTTGAGTGGAGATCGTCAGCCTAACCTGACCATCTTTCCTGATCAGGCACATACACCTGCTTAGAGCAATCAATTTCGTCATCAAGTGTTTTCTAAAGTGAGTAAGAAGGCATCTAAGAAAAAGATCCGCCCAACACTGTCAGGAGATCAAAGGCCAATCTGTAACCAAGCCTTGCTCGATGCTGGAGTTCTTGAAGCCCTCAGACATTTATCTGTCGGAATTCAAGATTCTACTCCCTCAGTTCCCAATAATGGGAACATTAATTCTGAATGTCTTCAACAGACACTTCTTCATGAAGACTTGCTTCATGAAAATTCGGTCAATCTTGAAGTTTCTTCTTCAGATGAGAGCCACAGGAACCCTCTGTGTGGTCAGAAGACCAAGGAGCAAGAGATCTCATCTGTTGCTGTAACCCATTATGGTGGTCCTCCCCATGATGATGAATTTTGCTGCGAAAGTCCTCTCTGCAGTAGTGATTCACATTACCTGGAAAATACTCCAGTGGACAATGTAGTGCCGAGAAAGCCCTCTTATCTTGAGGCACTTGCAAATGCGAAACCAGTCATGTATGATGCTTTATCGCTAACAAGTGAAATACTTTCTCAATCAGAAGATAGCCCAGGGTGTAGGTCATTCTCCGAACCACCCCTAAGTCATTCATCTTCTAGTTTGATCAATGATCTCTCTACCAATATTGTTGAATCCGATGAAGCAACAAGGAAACACCAACTCTGGTCAAAATAGGTAGAAGAATCTTCATTTAATGATAAAGAGGAAATGCTGAACATGAGGAAAAAAACTGGAAAAAGGTGAAGTACCAGTCATGTTTTGGCCTTTGGCTGACTCCCAGTATGACATTCCAAAGATGTTGACGGATGATGGAATCCATGATATTCGTCTCAACATATGGAAAACTATTTGTCAATTAAAGAAGAAGGTATTATCTTATGATGAATATGAAAATCATCTTATGATAATAGAAGGGCTACAACGTCTGATTGATTTTGCATCTCTATCAGTCTCTCGGCATCCGAAGCCTGAAAAGAAACAGAGAACCCTTCAACGTTCATGCCTTGGCGCACTAAGAAAATTGCGTCAGTTAATTGCCAATGCTCCATCTGATGTTCATATCATAGGATGGGGTGTTCACAGAGCACTACATTTCACAGTGCTTTCCAGTCAGCAAAGCCCGCCGAAAATGGTCTCATGCAATGTTATTGCCCATGGCCGGCCACAGTCAATGGGATTTGTTCATAATCAAAAGCTTGCTCAAGAACAGGCTTCAACTAGTTCCTCTCAAAATAAAGCATATAGAGAACAAGTTGTTGAATTGATCCTACATCAAGCAGGCGAGAATATTGAACAAGCCTCTCGTATGGAGCAAACACGTCATCAAATGACAGAAGTCTCGGAAATCATCCAATGGTCTGTTGAACCAGGTGATAAAAATGGATACAGGTTAATGCATCCAGCTAATTTCCGAACTAAGATTCGCAATATCAAGAGATCTTTTAAGAAGATCTCAGATGTAGCATGTCAAGAGCCCCCCCAGCTTGTTAGACTGGGGACTTCTCTAACCCAACCCTCAGAGTCAACAAATGGGATTCGAGGAGTTGAGAGGAATCAGCAGGAATATCCCCAGTTCTCGAGACTGGGGACTCTTTCAAATCATCAATCCCCTCCTCAGAGAATGTCGATCTTTTCTCGATTGGGGAAGAAGCCCCAAGAGGAACGAAGAGCCAAATTATCAGGAGATTCCCTCCAAGTTATAGCTCATCAAGAAGTTCCTAAAAGATTGAATCAACAAAAGGCAATGTCTCATCAAAGACATGAAATAAGACAATATCACAGAAATGTTGATAGAAGAGATGCGATGCATTATGCATCAATCAATGTCATCAATGCTGTTGTTGTCAATCCACCAGAGGAGACTCACTCAGCGGACTCAGATGAAGAGCTTCCTGCTCAAGAAATGTACGCACCGATACAAATGAAGAAGGTGTACGTACACGAAGTCAAAGGATTACTCAGAACCTAGGTAATTCACTTCCCTCCCTCCAAAAGGTATCCAACAAAGGGAAGGGAAAGAATCAGGTTACATATCCTTCCTCTGGAGAAGGTCAGTCGCTCTCATTAGAGAAAAGGTTTGCACAACAGGAGGAAGAAATGAAAGAATTAAGAAGAATTAATGTAGAACTACTTCATAATAGTCTTCTTCTTAAGAATGCTAAAGTCCGACAGCCGAAGGAATTTGTTGTAGTTACTAAGATGGATCAAGAATATCCTCCTTTATCAGTACACCCTCAGAGGTCTAATCCTACGGGTCAAGCGCAACAACGGTTGGCAATGATTCCATCAGTTGCAGCACCAACCACCACGTCTGTTCAAGCTCCATTCATTGAACCTACTCAAGACCAGGTTCAACCAGATGTTTCTCAAAAGTTAATAACTACTATTGAGTCATTAACAGCTCGGTTAGAAACTATGGAAGGGAAACGGGCGCAAGTTCAACCTGAAAAGAAAGTTTACCCTGAATGGGTAGATTCAATTTCTCCTCCATCCTGTTTTGGAAACCCTGTTTTCCCTACTTTTAATGGATCAGGCGACCCTGAACAACATTTGACGCATTACGTGTCTTGTTGTGATCCTATGATGGGAACTCTAGAGCAGCAAGAAGCAGTGAAACTCAGATGCTTCGTGCGAACCTTGCAAGGACCAGCTTTTGTCTGGTATACAAGCTTGCAATCCCGGTCAATCATCGGATGGGAGGATCTTCGTCAAAAATTCCTTCTTCAGTTCAGCTCAACATTTCCAAAAACGAAATTTTTCGATCTTACAAACTGCATGCAAAGGGAGAATGAAAGAGTCTCTGATTTCATTGCTCGCTGGAAGGGATTAACGTATTCTCTGAGTTTAGCACTCCCTCAGGAAGAGCTGTTGCCAATCTATGTAGAAAATTTGCGTGACGAATTATGCACGCCATTGATCCCTGTGAAATACACAGGAGGGTTTCGAGACCTTACTTAAATCGCTCAGCAGATTGAAGATTCCCTTATACAGGCTAAGGTTAAATCTCGTGTAATTCCATCAGCTCCAGGAAGAAGAATGGTTAAAGCAGAAACTACTACAGTTATGCTTAAACAAGCACCTGTACCTATATCTACTTCAAAACCTTCATCTTCTCGACAGACTCCACCTCCTGAACTCCAACAACAAAGGCCGTTTCGTCCAAATGATCAAAAAGATCAATGAAGAAAACAATTTGAGGATATGAAGAGTAAAACATACTCTTTCCGAAATGAGCAAGTTCCTGGTTACTTCATTTCAGCTCTGGAAAATAATTTGGTTCAATTACCAGTGCCCAAGAGGCCAAACAAGGAAGGAGATGAAGACCGTCCCAATTATTGTCTCTTTCATCAAATGTTGGGGCATCCCATCAAGGAGTGTTTTGTCTTTAAAGACCTCCTGCAAAAGATGGTCGACTTGGGACAAGTCAAATTGAAGGGTTCTTCAGCTCATGTAGCGTGTATTACCGCTACAGATCCAGAGGAAGGAGGCGAGTGGCAGGAAGTCAGAAGCAAAACTGCACAAAAATATGATGATTGGATGGTCAGAAAGACAATCAATCGGACCCATGCCATTTTGCAAACACAATTGAAGAAGCCAGTTGTGTCTCCTACAAAAGCTACAGTGAAGCCTCCATCAAAAGACAAATCCTCAAAAGGGCAGCGCAATTCAAAGAAGAAAGAGGAATCAGAAGAAGATGAGTATGTATCGAGGCCTAAGTTGTCTTTGACTCTGGCAGATTTCATGCCATCTACTTCAAAGCCACGGGCACCGCCCCATCAAACGGCACAGCCTAAACAGGCTAGTCAGGCAGGGTCTTTATCAGACGAAGAGTTAATCTTCAGTTCTGTTAATATGATTCAATTAACAGATCCATATTCCAGTCTTGATGAGCCTGAATTCCCTGTATCAAATAAGGGAATCCGAGGAAGTTCCAGAGGTTCAGGATACAGAGGAAGACATGGATCTTTCCGAAGCCACTACTCCAATTCTACCCCTTCTAGTACTGTGTATGAAGCAGAAACTCGTGGTAGAGCTCTTCAGCGAGCTCAAAAAGAACACGCAAGTTCTTCTGCCAATGGCCAACTCAGTTTTGGCACAGTTATTTTGGAAGACCGATTAAAGGTTCCATCTTCTTTATCTCAGCAAGTAAATGGATCTAATCAATCTAATCTTCCAAAACCAAGGATGTTGCCAACTTCTATCCCAATACAAGATGCATCATCTTCCAAAGCATCTTCTTCCAAGGTTCCTGCTAAACCTCATATTCCTGTTGGGAAACGCAGACCTCTAGATCAAAAGTATGATATATTGAAACACTTGGCCCAAGTACCTGCCAAGTTATCAATTTTGGATGCTTTGAATCTTTCAAAAGATCTTCGGGAAGCACTCATCGAAGCTTTGTCAAGTCCTCGAGAGTTTGAATCTAAAATTTCTGCAGCTAAAGTCTATCACATAGAGAATAATCCTGCAGAATTCCATGCAGTGATATCTTTTACTAATAAAGATGAGGATGATGTTGTGCATGGGAACATAAAACCTTTGTAATTATCTGGCAAAGTCAATGGTGTAGATATCCGAAGAGTTTTCATTGAAAATGGTTCAAGAGTCAACCTCATGCCCATTCGTACACTTCGTCGATTGGGCCTCACAGAATCTGATTTATCTCCTTCTACCATGATGTTATAAGGATATGATAAAAATGAACAAGAACCACTGGGCGAAGTTACACTCAGAACCCAGTTTGGAGATCTTGTATCCAATTCGGATTTCATGATTGTTGATCAAGACTCAGCTTTCAACATCTTGCTTGGAAGACCCTGGCTACATCAGCATGCGGCTATCCCTTCATCATACCATCAATGTCTCAAATACTGTTTCAATGGTCAAGTTGGAACATTGTATGGTGATAAGTCCCCATTCATGACATGTGAGTCTCAATACATTGGGGTAGAATTTTATCACATGAAGGGAAGAGAAAAATCTACAATGAAGGAAATTACCAAAGTTAATGCTCCATATGGTTTGGAGAAAATTCCAATAAATCCATTAACACATGTGAGTACAGATTATGTGTTACCTATAAGTCAAATTGATAAAATAGGCCCAAATCAAAATACTCTTATGGAAAGATCCATAATGTCAGTTACGGCAATCGAGCCAGACAACAAAGGAGAAATTGGTAACCTACCAAACAGTGATGAAAGCCTAAGTCTTGACGTTTTCATTTCATCTGTTGAAGTCCAACAAGTCTATACTTATCCAATCAGTCCAGAAGAAGTTATAGAAACACTAGAGGTGAATAATGATGTCGATTCTCAATCCATCATCTCCTCTTTATTTCCCAAAGAAGGCCCTTTATCATCAATAGGGTCGGAAATGGAAGCTTCTTCTTCAAAATGTGAAAATTTTGATATCTCTTATGATCATGAAAATTTCGTTTTTTCATCTACTTCACAAGTAGAAATGGAAGAAATAGCACATGATGAAGAGGAAGAGGAAGATTTTAGAGATGCTCCTCCAGCATTTGAAGAGGGTATCTCTACCACTGTGGATGAACTCAGAGAAATAAATCTGGGTACAGAGAAAGATCCACGCCCCACTTTAATTAGTGCGGCCATGATCCTTGAAGAGAAAGAGATGTATATTTCTTTTCTAAAGAAAAATATAGATATTTTTTCTTGGAATTATACAGAAATGCCTGGGCTTGATCCTGATATTGCTACTCATCATTTGGGTTTACCAAAAGAACATCGAGGATTCAAGCAAGCCGCGAGAAGAACACACCCAACCTATGATTCCAAAATTGAGGCTGAAGTGGATAAACTTATCAAAGATAACTTCATCAGAGAAGTTCAATATCCCAAGTGGTTGGCTAATATTGTCCCTGTAATGAAAAATAACGTACAAATTAGGGTTTTCATCGATTTCAGAGATCTTAATCGGTATTTTCCTAAAGATGATTTCCCAGTTCCGATTACAGAACTTTTAATTGATGCGACGGCTGGTTATGAAGTAATTTCCTTCATGGATGGATATTCCGGATATAATCAGATCCGAATGGCCCCAGAAGATGAGGAATCTACAGCCTTCAGAGCCCCTCAAGGTGTGTTTTATTACCGAGTGATGCCCTTTGGTTTAAAGAATGCAGGTGCAACATATCAACGCGCCATGCATCGTATCTTCAAACCTTTCTTAGGGAAATTTGTTGAATGCTATGTAGACAATTTGGTGGTTAAATCCAAACAACGTTCTAATCACTTGGCTGATTTGGAAGTCATATTCCACAAGCTTCGACAACATAATTTGAAGATGAACCCCTTAAAATGTGCTTTTGGGGTAACCTCAGGAAAATTCCTCTGCTTTGTTGTACGCGATCGTGGTATTGAAGTCAATCCTGAGAAGACCAAATCAATCCTTGGTATGTCACCTCCTCAGAATTTGAAATAATTAAGATGACTTCAAGGACACTTAGCCTATATTCGGCGCTTCATCGCCAATTTGGAAGGCAAAAGTCTACCCTTCACCAAATTGCTGAAGAAAGGAGTCACTTACCAGTGGACTAAAGAATGTCAAGAAGCATTTGATGTTCTCAAGAAATACCTCCTGAGTCCACCGGTATTAATGCCACCTGTTGAAGGAAGAACACTTATCCTCTATGTGACAGCTCTAGAGCGATCACTGGGAGCCTTTCTTGCTCTAAAGAATGATGCTGGGAATGAAAATAGCCTCTACTATCTCAGTCGAACTATGCTGGAAGTAGAAACCCGATATTCGAGTATTGAGAAGTGCTGCCTTGAATTAATCTTTGCAGTTCAGAAACTAAGACACTAATTGCAACATCACGAGGTCCAATTGGTATCTCGCAATAATCCGCTCAAATTTATCCTTAGTCGTCCAATGCTTACAGGACGTCTAGCAAGGTGGGAAGTTATTTTGCAACAGTTCGACATTCAGTATGTGTCTCAAAAGGAAGTAAAGGGTCAAGCTCTAGCTGATTTCTTGGCTGAACATCCTTCCATGGAAGACACATCTTCAGATATTGAACTCCCTGATGAGGAAGTTTTCTCTATTCAAGAGAATCCTCAAACAGGGGAAATGTATTTTGATGGTGCTTCCAGAAGTCCAACAGGGAAGAAAATGGAAAATCCTAAATTCAACAAAGTTAGTTTAGGAATTGTACTCATTTCTCCAGATAAGTCATTGTTACCTTATTCCTTTCTATTGTGGGAAGGTGGTACTAATAATGAAGCCGAATACCAAGCTCTCATTACAGGCTTGGAGTTAGCGCTCCAAGCACAAGTGAATCACTTAAAGGTTAAAGGTGATTCAGACCTGGTAATCAAACAAGTCAATGAGGATTATGCCATCAGAAAAGAAGAATTAATCCATTTGTATGATTACGTCAGAGAGTTAATGGCGGAATTCCCTTCAGAACCGACATTTTCTTATGTCCCATGATCAGAAAATGCTCAAGCTGATGCACTGGCTAATATAGCCACAACTCTAGCAGATCCAAATCGGGACGAGACAACCATCAGTATTGCCCACCGTCGTGCAATTTCACCTTATGTTCAAGCTAGAACAGAGGAAATTAATGAAATTAGTCCCATTCCTGAACCGTATGGTCATACTATAGGATGGATGACACCTATCAGGGAATACCTTCAAAATGGAACACTTCCACCTGATAGAGCCGAGAAAGAATAAATCCGGCGACGTGTGGTCAATTTTACTCTTTATGTAAGCCCAAAGCACCTAGAGAAAATTCTCTACAAACGTGGTTTTGATGGAGTTCTCTTCAGATGCATTGATGGTGAAGAGACAATGGCTGTCATGAAAGAAGTGCATGCAGGAGTATGTGGTGCCCACCAGTCTGGACATAGATTGTCTGATCAAATTCGAAGGCTTGGATACTTTTGGCCTTCAATGATACAAGATTGTGTTGATTTCACAAAGAAGTGTCATTCATGTCAAGTATATGCCATCTTCATTCATGAACCTCCAGAGTTGCTTCATACAGCTAAATACTCATGGCCATTTTCCACATGGGGAATGGATTTGGTGGGACCTTACCCTTCAGCTACGGCCAAGCAGTTTAAGTACATTCTTACTGCTACTGATTTCTTTTCCAAATGGGCAGAAGCAGTACCTCTCAAAGAAGTCAGTTCTAAATGCATTGTTAGCTTCATCAAGTCTAACATCATTACTAGATTTGGTGTCCCTCATACCATATTGATGGACAATGGCACCAACTTCTGTTCTTCTGAGGTGAAGAAATTGTATCAAGAATACAAAATTAAATCCAACCATTCATCTAGGTATCATGCGGTAGCCAATGGCCAAATAGAAGCCTTTAACAAGACTCTTTCAAATATACTGCAAAAGATGGTGGATAAAGATAAGAGGTCATGGCCTGATAAACTCTTTCATGCTTTATGGGCTTATCGGAATACCAACCGCAATGCAACGCGGTCAACTCCATATTCATTGGTATATGGAACAGAAGCAGTCTTTCCAATTGAAGTTCAATTGCCCTCACTCAGAGTAGCCATTTGTGATCAGTTATCTACAGATGAGCAATCCCAAAAGCGATTGAATGAATTGGAACAGTTATATGAGAAAAGATTGTGCACTTTGCACCACTTGGAAATCTATCAGAATCAAATAGCATGAGCTTTTAACAAAAAATTTCGTCTTTGTTCATTCATTCAGGGAGAATTGGTATTAGTTCTCAGAACTCCAATGATACCAGGAAAGAAACCTCACAAGCTTGAGCCAAAATGGGAAGGACCTTATTCAATACATAGGGTCTACTCCAATGGAGCTTATTCATTAATCTCAATGGATGGAGAACTCATCACGACTCCAACCAATTCCAGATTTCTGAAGAAATATTTTTTATAAACACAAAATATGGTCCCCAGAACCAAGACTCATACAATTGGTTCATACATCCATGGTCCAGTATGACCTTAAAACTGCAACGTTTTCCCACATGACGTTAAACTGTGAAACATTTCCATAAATAGTCCAGTATGACTTTAAACTACATCATCATCCATGGTCCAGTATGACCTTAAAACTGCAACTTTGTCCCAAACGACGTTAAACTGTGAAAAATTTCCCTAAATAGTCCAGTATGACTTTAAACTGCATCATCATCCATAGTCCAGTATGACATTAAACTGCATCATCATCCATGGTCCAGTATGACCTTAAACTGCAACTTTCATCCAACATGACGTTAAACTGTATAAAAGCACCAAGATGTCCCCGCAACATGACACTAAACTGTGCAGCACCATTTCGTCCTTGCTATATGACGTTAAACTATACAGCAATGGTCCAGTATGACCTTAAACTGCAACAACGTCCAACATGACGTTAAACTGTAGGAAAGTCCCTTACGTCCGGAAAGACGTTAAACTACATAAGAACTTAATGGTCCAGTATGACCTTAAACTGCAACATGGTCCAACATGACATTAAACTGTGTTTCGTCCGAGATGACACTAAACTATATCAGTTCCCTTAATTGTCCAGCATGACACTAAACTGTAGTTCGTCCTAGCTACATGACGCTAAACTGTGCAGCACCAGTTCGTCTTTGCTATATGACGTTAAACTATACAGCAATGGTCCAGTATGACCTTAAACTGAAACTTCGTCCCACACGACGTTAAACTATGAAAAAGTTCCCTAAATGGTCCAGTATGACCTTAGACTGCAAGTAGGTCCTGTATGACCTTAAACTGCATCATCAACAGTCCATGTATATGACCCTAAACTATTTGCAAGTCCCTTACGTCCAACAAGACGTTAAACTGTGACGTCCTAACTACATGACACTAAACTGTATAAAAGTCCCTTACGTCCGGAAAGACATTAAACTATATAATCCTCAAAGGTCCTGTATGGCCTTAAACTACACCACCGTCCAGCATGACATTAAACTGCACCATCCACGGTCCATTTATATGACCTTAAACTATTCTCCCTTTGTCCAACATGACACTAAACTATAGAAACAAATACCCAATGCGTCCAACATGACATAAATGGTGTGTTATTTTGTCTTTACTGCATGACATTAAACTGCACAGTCCCCCTTTTGTCTAATATGACATTAAACTGTATTGTTCCCATCGTCCTAACTAAATGATGCTAAACTGTATAGAAAATCCTTGATATGTCCTACATGACATCAAACTGTTATTTTGTCCCTGATACATGACACTAAAATGTGCAGCACCAATAGTCCTAATTGCAAGACTTTAAACTGCATAGTCCCTTTTTTATGTCCTACATGACATTAAACTATGCATCATTAAGGTTGTTGTTATCTCTTGTATTTCACACCGAGTATGACTCACGTGAGCTTAGAGCAAACATCAACCATAACACTCTCTTTGGGCCTCTAACCATGTATAAGTCCCAACAACATTTTTTTAGATCATTGTCCCCAAGAACAACTTGATCATTAATTCATTCTTTAATTGAACTACACGGACTTTGATCCTTGCCCTCCAGGCTGGGTATGTAGGCAACCTCCCAGGGTTCAAGCCTGAAAACAATCTCTTCACATCGGTTCACCACCATCTCATATGATGTTGATTCGTGAAACCGCACCTAGAATCAATATCTTTACATTGATTCACTTCCGTCCTTGTTATATGACGTTAAACTATGAAACACTTTTGTCCGGTACGACAATAAACTACAATATTCTTTGATTTACTCATTTGAGAGAGAACTATTATTGACATTGATTTTTCAATCATGGTTTTCATTTTCAAAAGACTACGTGCATACATGGTAATGCCTAAACTTTTTATCTTAGGTTAAACCCTCATTGCACTAAAGTCCCCTTTCACCCTTCACATGTACGAACCAAATTTGTACAAAGGGTAGTTCTAGAACTACGTGGACTTGATTCCAATCCTTATGGGATATGTAGGAACATTTGAGTGTCCCTCGAATCCAGTCCCAAGTCTTTTGGGCCTAACCCCAAATTTCACTTTCAATCCCATGGCTGAAAAGTCCTCATGAAAACACAAATTGTGTATTCATTATTATGGTCCGAATTCTATGACCCTAAACTAAGATCACTCATACTTTCGTCCTGCATGACGTTAAACTGCATTTCAAGAACTATATATGGATTGATTCTCATTCTTATGAGATACGTAGTGAAGTCCAAAATTTCAATTCAGGACCCAGCCACAACATGATTATGGTTATCATTGACCTATGTATCTCTATATACATTATACAATACCCATCTTTATGTGTTATAAACCTAACCTTAAATATTTTCAGATCTTCATAACCCTTTTCATGACTTCTAGTCACAAAAATGTCAAACTTCTAAGAATTCTTTTGCCTAACTATGCAGTACGTTCCCATAGGTGGCCTTGCATAAACAGTCCACATAACAGACTTGTCAGCCAAAAGATGCTATTTATTTGACTATGCAGCCAATGCCCTTAGGTGGCCCTGCATAATTCAACCCCCTAACGGGTTTGTTGGATAATAGTAACTTCATTCTTGGGAAGAATGCCTCTTTTGTCCTTATTTGTCTTAAATGACGGTATGTAGGGATTTGCAAAAATTAGACATCCATAACATATTTAGTCCCATATCCTTTTTCATGATATGAAAGTATTAAAGTCTATGGTTTATTCTTCTTCCCTACGTTTGGGTCAGACCTTCGTATGAGTGATATTCATCCAGTTCTTCGATAATCTTGTCTGGAAATATCTTCTCCATATTCAAGTACCTCTTTCCATACAACAAACTCTATACTTTAGAAAATTTGAATCTCCATAAACTTTCACTGGATTTTAGCATTAGGAATGTAAATTTCTGAGAGTTCTTTTGCCTGACTATGCAGCACGTGCCCATAGGTGGCCTTGCATAAACAGTCCACATAGCATACTTGTCAGCCGAAAGATACTATTTATTTGACCATGCAGCCAATGCCCATAGGTGGACCTGCAAATTTCAACCCCCTAACGGGTTTTGTTATTTAATAGTAACTTCATTCTTGGAAACTACTTCTTCTAATGCCTTTTAGCTCTTTTTCATATCATTCCTCAGATTCAAATATTCTTAAGCCACAGTTTACATATTTTCTCTCATACTTGAGTATGGTAATATGTTTTCAGATAAATTATCAAGGTATTGAATCAATTTTAATCCATTTTGGTCAAAGCTATTTCGACCTTAAACATTAGCCCCTTTATGTCCGACATGCATGACTTTAAACTACCCACAAAAGACAAAGGAACTCTGAATAAAAGTTAAGTTCCAGCTCACTAAACATACATTCTGTATGATTTAGGTAATATTGAGAAAATTAAAAGATTCAATGTTTATAGGGTTATTTGTAATAATCCTAGTAAAAATAAAACTATGCTTACTAAGCCCATTGGCTTAAGTAAATTTGAAGTAGGTAATGAAAGAATGCAAGTACAAATGATTGAAGACGAAAGTGTTTTTCAATGATACACAAGAGTTAGAAGGACATCCAAAGACTGGAGTCTCTTCTCTTTTTGAAGAATTACAAGAGGCTTTCAACATAACACTTCATTTGATTTACGGCATCCCGAGCTTCATCAGCAACCACATGGAATTCATTCATTCAACTGGATACAATAAGAGATGCAGTGATACCAGCTCTTCTTGGAACAATTGTAAAAGGATGTTCTTGAGTGCGGTTTGAGAAAATTTTCTGCTGATCAAACAGTGACTCTGATGCTGTCCAAGAGACTTGGAAGATGGATACATGGATTTTAGAATGGAGCATTGGAAGTAAAGAGCCATTTGGAGAGAGTACTCTTTTCAAATATTTCTCTAATACCATGTTTTTCTTCTCTCCACCAACCATTAGTGGAAAACATTTCAGCCCATGGGTTTGCCATTTTCATATCTGTAGAGAAATGGCATGAAAGGAGAACTTGAAAGTTCACACCATTGTTGTTGTTCTTAATGCACAGCATAACCGAAATAGAGGAGTAGCAGTGCAGCTGCATCTCAGGTGTATAATTTTTTGCATTTGGAACATTGACTCCTTGCAGATGACCATGACCACACAGAGGTAGATGGATTCTCTGTGGAAAATTAGGATGATATTTCTTCAAGTGCTTAGCCAAATCTGAGAGAGTGCTGTTGCAGATATCATAGTAATCATGGCCAATGATGTTCATCATGTCATCAATCCGCTTACTAGCCAGTTCATCAGACATTTTAATTCCATTAGTAGCCATTTAATCTGCCCAAAAGTTGAATAAATTAAACTCTTAAATGGGTTTATTTTTCATAAAATTTGTGAAATATTTCGAAAAAAAATGGCTAAGGCATTAAGGCGCGCAAGTCTAAAACATGGAGCGCAAGTATTCATCTGCCGCACTAGTTTTTGACGTGCAAGTGTAAACCGCGCAAGTACAAATACCTTTACAATAGCGCGACATCGAGGAAAACGTTGGAAAATAGAGCACCTTGCGCGGCTAAGATAACCTACGCGACGAGAGCTCGAGAAGGTATGAAGTCCGGAAATCCGGATGCTTGTACGGCGGTGAGGCCATGTATTTATAGGCCCGGAGGCCTATCTGCACGCCGTACCCAGTGCGCTCAAGGCCTACGCGGAGAGAACTTGCGCGCCGCCCTCTATGCCCTGAAGACCTGCGCGCCCCCTTTCCTTTGGATGGATTCGATTTCCTCAGAGTCAAATCCTCATTTCTCTCCGGATCCAACTCTGAGGGGGGACTTTTGTTGACGCTCCTTTCGTCACAGAATCTAAAGATTGGAAAAAGGGGAATATCTGAGCTCAAAGTGATTCAACCTTTGAATAAAATATCAAAAATTGACAAAGGCATGAACAAAGGATCAAAAGCTATTGCACCGCGCAAGTTATATCACTGTCGTGCAAGTCCACTTGCGCGACGCCCTTGGTCGAGCAAGTTACTTGCGCGACCTATGTGATAACCACCCGATAACTGCCCAAGGCCTTATTTTGCCTATAAATAGACCCTGTGGGCCCCCCCATTTGAGAGGATCTTTTTCCAGAACCTCAGATTGAAACTCCCGACGCCCAAGTCTCTTTTCAAAGCTTCCGGAACACTTCTAAAGGTAATTTCTTACCTAGAACGGAAGATTTAAAGAGAAGAAGGAAGGACTAAGTGTTGAAACTCATCAACACTTGCGCGCCGCCTTATTCCTTCAATAGAATTCGCGCGTCCCTTTTCTGGAAGAACCTCAAGAGGATTCTAAAGGGTTTAATAAAGAATCGCTCAAATATTCTAATGATGTTCGAGAATCTCACAAGTACCCCTCATGTCGCGCAAGTATACTTGCGCGACTAATACTTGCGCACTGCCGCAATACTTGCGCACCTTTCAAGACTTGCGCGCCCCTACCTTTTTGGGTGCCCATCTTGCCCATTTTATCCCTCTTAAGCCATCACACCTTCCCTTTTCAAGATTCAGTCTTCAAGACATTCTTCAAAGCCATTTATGGCATGATTTCTTGATTTGACTTCCTTATCAGAAAGGAATTTTGTGGAATATCTCTCAAAACCTAGTGATTTAAACATCTTTAAGTCACTAAAGATTGAGAGTTAATTCATTCAACCTCATCCTTTAAGATGAGAGAATCTTTAACCTGGGTCTCCTTTTCAGGAATAATCCCCAGTTATAAGATCTTTAATCTGGGCATCCTCCTTAGGAGTAAGCCCCAAATTCTTAAAGTTCCCAAATATGGGCATCCTCCGCAGGAGTAAGCCCCAAACCTTAATTCCTTAACTTGGGCATCCTCCTTAGGAGTAAGCCCCAAATTCTTAAAGTTCCCAAATATGGGCATCCTCCTCAAGAGTAAGCCCCAAACCTTAATTCCTTAACTTGGGCATCCTCCTTAGGAGTAAGCCCCAATCCCAATCTCAAAATATGGGCATCCTTCCCAGGAATAAGCCCCAAGTCCTCTAATTTGGGCATCCTCTTCAGGAGTAAGCCCCAAACCAAGTCCCCTAACCTGGGCTTCCTTCTTAGGAATAAGTCCCAGTCATAAATCTTGGGCATCCTTCTTAGGAGTAAGCCCCAAGTCGCTTAATTTGGGCATCCTCCTTAGGAATAAGACCCGAGTCCCGTAACTTGGGCATTCTCCTCAGGAATAAGCCCCAAACCATAATCCCTAACCTGGGTCTCCTTTTTCAAGTATAAAACCTAGTTATAATCTTGGGCTTCCTTTTCAGGAATAAGCCCCAAGTCCCCTAATTTCTCTTTAACCAGCCCTAATTTACCCTTGATTTGGGTTTCCTTTTCAGGAGTAAAACCCAATCATAAGCCCCCTCCAAACTTGGGCATCCTCCTTAGGAGTAAGCCCCAAAATTAGAGTATTCAAATCTCCATGAAGCACATATACCTTTATGGACCCTGTTCATGGATTTTCTCCCTAAAATTGAATCCTAAACCTTCATCTATCTGGGCAGTCATACATACATAAGCCCCAAACCATTTCTTATGATTGCATCTTTCATGGCACAACTGTCTAAATTTTACTAATACCACTTGTTTCTCACACCGAGCATGACTCACGTGAGCTTAGAGTGTAAAAGTAATTGTGACATCCTGCTTTGATCCATCAATCATAAACATCGTACCCTTATTCGAACTACGTGGGTTCTGATTCCTTTTTCAAAACAAAGGATATGTAGGTAGCCCATCTATGGGTTCGATCCAAACTCTGAAGTAATTCATTGTCCTTCTGAATGACGATAAACTTCAAGTGCCCCACTGAGTGGCATTAAAACCAGCCTGGTCATCATAATGACCAAGAGACTTTTATATAAATATTTTCAAGGATACCATTGACCAAGAATCTCTAAATAGATACAGATGATTCTCTATTGATGAAGAACCTCGAATACATATAAAAGATTCTCTAAGTTTCTTACATATTTAATCATTGATTGTTAAACTGAAGGAAAGCTCATTTTATATTTGGTAATGTAATAAGGATTCACAAACATAACTTAAATCTATAAAGAGAGTCCCGGAGTAGACAATAATTCCCCTCAAAAAGGTGTGATGAGTCCGACCTCCCATCCTCTCGACCAATGCAAATTCCTAAGCCTCATTAGCCCACAAGCTAATGAGCGCCTACCTTTGGAAAGTAGGTCCAAACGGATGTGGAATCATTGGATGTTTCCGGTTCTACGAACAAACCCGTTAGAAACCGATCGGAACGTTTGAATCTCCCATCCAGGAGGTCATCCCCAGATTTCGTGCGAAACAGACTCATTCATTACATAGGGGTTTAATAGATTCTATACATTGTATGGTAGAATTATTTACATTTGTATTACTCTAATCATTTTATTCAATTAAAATACAATTATATTTCATTATTGATGACAGTAAACCATATCAAATACATCAGATCCAATATTTGCATGGTTATTTGTATTGGTTGTGAATTGTACTATTTTAATACCACATAAACTTAGTTCATTTTATAGAGTTTAAATAAATTTTTTTAAACATAAAATTCATACCCCTCTAGTATTATGCCATCTAATATACATATACATATATATTACGATCCAATAATTTGTATCAGATCACGGTTTACAATGATTTGTTTTACTTGTTTCATTTCTCACTATAAGAAAAATATATTTATATTAAAAATATTTTGTTTATAACTACTTACTAAACTAACGTGTGGAGTGGAGAATTATTATTTTATTGGATGGAAAGAATGAATATTGGATAAATTGACAACCTAAACCCAAATAGACCACATATTTTTTATGGGAATTATTATGAGTATTGAGGAAATCAAAGGAATAGTTTTATTATAAATACTGTAGTGGAAAATTCTATCATGCTTACTAGAGATAACAAAATTCCATACAATGAAGTTAGAACCTTCACCAACCAATAGAAACTAGAATATCAATTGAATTACAAGGAATGAAATACATTGTGGTGTTCTATAACCAGGAATATATATAGTCAGATATCATCATGTGAAGAAACCAATTATATCTAGAAGAAATTGGACATCACACATTTTGGTACATCTAAAGTTATAGAAACAAGAAAAGAAATGCTTCGAGCTGAATATCATGGGTTTGTTTTTACTTATGGAGAACCAGTATGCAAGTTGCAATAAAGATTTATGATAGTCATCAATAGTCTACAATACATGGTTGAAAAGGGTCTTGATGATGAAGTTCTTGTGGAAAAGATAATTTATATAATTTCCTAATGATTGGGAATCAAAAATGACATCTATTGATGAGAATATGAATGTTACTCAAATAACTTCTGATGAGCTATTTAGAACTCATATTTAGCATGAAAAAGAATAAAAAGAGATGTATATTTAAATAAGAAGAATAATGGTAATGGATTTGTATCTTTTACTGCTACATCAAAATCCAAGACACCAGAAAGGGTAACGAGATCAAAAGCTAAGAAAGTTGTTGTTATATCAGAATCTAGTGAAGGTGATCATTTAGAGAATGAATTATAAAATATTTCTGGAAGAATGAATAAGATTTTTGGAAAGAAATAATTTTATTATAGATTTAAAAAAGAAATATAGGAAAGACAAGAAAGAATCATAAGTAACTTATCAGGAATATAAAAGAGTTGGTCATATAGGAATGGATTTTAATTTTCTTAAAAGAAAATATAGGAAGGGGAAACATTCTTAAAGACATAAGAAAAATTATTAAAATTCCAAGAAATAGAAATTCATGATAGAAAATAATATTTTGAGTGAAATTGGTAGTTATTCATGAGACGAATATTCAAAATAAGAATTGTCTAGTCAGAAGAATATTCGACTCAGAACCAAACTACCTATTGATAATCATTGCCTAATGGCTAAGGTACACAATGAATAATCCCTTACAAATGTATCTCTAAATGAAAATTACCCTGATGATAATTATTATTATTATTCAGATGAATAATCTCCCCTAGAAGGGGAAAATTTACCTTCTTTTGAATATGTATCCACATTTTCCAAATTACTTGAGAATGAAAATTCAAAGCTCAAGAAAAATATTAATAAGGTGAAATATAGAATAAATATTCTTAAAAAGAAGTGTCAGATCATTCAAATGATCTTAATAATAAAACTATTTATTTGGAAAATATTTAAAAAACCTTATAGAAGAATATTCTGTGAAGGATAAACTTTCTAAGGACTTTGAAAAACCTGTTTTGAAGAAAACTTCTTTTGAAACAAAAAATAATTCCAAAACAATTTATTGTGAGAATGAGAATTTAGTCAATAGACTAAAATATGAAATCTTTTATCCTAAGAAACATTTATCAAAATTTACCTCTGGTAAAGAAAACTTTGATAAAATGTATTCACTAATTCATCCCCTTAGAAATAGTTCTAGTTTTGGTTAAACTCATTTAAAACTGATTTTTTTGTATAACTATTTTGTTCCTCAAAGTGGCCCATTATGAACTAAATGTCAATGTAGAGGACATTGGTAAAAAATATGTTCTCTAAATAAAACTCAATATTTTCACGTTAATAAGGCTCAATTTGAAAAAAAAAACGTGGATTCAAAAAATTCTTTCATCTAACATTTTTGGATCCAAACAAGTTTTGGTTCTAAAAAACTAATTGTTTCTTTTTTAGGAAAATAAAAAGTGTACCCAAAATATGAATATTTGGTATATGGATAGTGTTTTTTCATGACACATGAATGGAAAAAAATATTTCTTTGAAAAGATCATTAAAAATAAATATGGAATAGTGACCTTCAGAGATAATGCTTATGGAAATATCTTTGGTATAGGTAATATTGTTCATTTAGGAAAAGTTTTAATTTCAAATGTTTTGTTTGTTAAAGGCCTTAATAACAACCTTATAAGCACAGTAAAATTATTTGATGAAGTTTAACTTATGAATTTTATGAATGATAAATGTTTAGTGTGAAATTCGAAGGATGAATTCATTCTCTCAGCCCATAGGCATGAGAATGTTTACATGATTAAATTAAATGACCTTAGGACCTAAGACTTACATTGTTTATGTGTAATCGAAGATCAATATTGGTTATGGAAATGAATTTTAGGACACTTTAGTATAAGTAACCTTTGTAAAACCTCAATGAAAACAAGTGTTAAGGATATGCCAAATTTTAGGTTTGATTCTTCAAAAGTTTGTGACCCTTGTCAAAATGGAAAGCAGCATAAAACTAGATTTAAATCAATGAATGATGTTTCAACATCCAATTCATTACAGTTAGTGCACATGGATCTTTTTGGTCCTACACAAATAGGAAGTATTGGAGGGAAATAGTATAAAATTGTTTTAGTTAATGTCTACACAAAATTTACATGGGTTTATTTTCTAGAAGAGAAATGTGAAGCCTTTTTCTATTTCAATACTTTTAGATCCCAAGTTAAAAATGAGAAAAACCTAAAACTGATAACTATTCAAAGTGATCATGGTGGATAATTTAAAAATTCTTATTTTTAAACATTTTTTAGTAAGAAATGTATTACTCAAAACTTCTCAGCTCCATGAACCCCTAAGAAAAATGGTTTTTTTGAAAGAAGAAATCATATCCTATAGGAAATAACAAGGACCATGTTGCATGAATAATCAATTAAAAATCATTTCTAGGATAAAGATGTATATAAGGCATGTTATACTATAAATCAATTTTTAACTAGACCTTTTCTTAATAAAAAACCTTATTAATTATGAACTGTCTAAAAACCTAACCTTTTGTTCTTCAGGGTATTTGGAAGAAAAGTATTCATATTGAATACTAAATATAATCTACAAAAATTCACACCCAAATCCAATGAAGGAATATTTTTAGGTTATTCCACTACTTATAAGGATTATAGATTTTTTTAATAAAAACCCTTTTAATATTTAGGATATAGTGCATGTTAAATTTGATGAAACATATCCTATTGTTTTTAAACAATCCTTACCTACATCAACTGATGTGTTTTTACAAACTAATTATCAAACTTTGATTGAAAACTCTTCTAAAAAGGGAATATAAAATGTTTTAGAAACAATTTCCTTTAAATACATTCTATCCAATGTTGAGGAACTTGTTTTAAAAAACCCAAATTAATTGTTTTTTTGGAATCATCCCAGTAATAATATCATTAGTGACATAAATCAACCTGCAATGACTAGAATTTCCATGAGAAATGAAATAGAACATCCTACTTTCCTATCTCAATTTGAACCTAAATCATCAAATGAGTCCTTTGGTGATGAGGATTGGATTAAAGAAATTCAAGATGAACTAAATTAATTTGAAAGGAATCATGTCTAGACCTTGGTTAAAAGACCGAGAGAAACAACTGTAATTAGTGTAAAATGGGTTTTTATAATTAAATGTGATGAAAATGGAGTCATTATAAGAAATAAATAAAGACTTGTTTCTAAAGCTATAATCAACTGGAGGGAATAGACTATAAATAATCCTATTCTTTGGTAGATAAAATAAAATCTATTCGAATTTTATTAGAAGTTTCATAATTCATTAACTTCAAATTTTTTCAAATAGATGTAAAACATGATTTTATTAATGGTTTTGTAAGAGAGGAAGTTTTTGTAGGATAAACTCATAGTTTTGTAGACTCAAAACATCCTAATACTATTTTTAAACTTACCAAATATTTCTATGTCCTTAAACAAGCCCATAGAGCATGGTAAGATATACTCACATGATTTCTTTTACAAAAAAATTATGAAAAATCTAGTAAAGATCCAAATCCTTTTTATATGATTAGAAAAAAAAACATTTTGATTGTTCAAATATATGTTAATGAAATTATATTTGGATAAACTCTGCAATCCTTAACTGATTCTTTTTCAAATATAGTGAAATATGTGTTTGAAAAGAGTATTATTGGTGAGTTAACATTCATTTTTATGTTTTAAAATATCTCAAAAAACAGAAGGAACCTATATATCCCAACATATGTATATCGATTATTTACTTAAAAAGTTTGAATATGGAAACAATAAAAGTATAAGTACTCCAATCGTTACATCAAATATTGATGAAGATGAGAAACCAGTAGATCAAACATCTTTTAGAGGTACGATATGTGCTTGGTTATACATAATAGCTACTCATCTAGACATAATGTTTTCATTATGATTATATTCAAGATATCAATCTAATCTAAAATCATCTCATTGAAAAGTAGTGAAAAGAAATTTTCACTACATAAAGGGAATATGAATTTAAAACTATTTTATTCATCAGGAAATGATTTTGTTTTAAAAAGTTTTTCCAATGCCGGATATTGTGGGTGTAGAATAGATAAAAAATGTACATCCGGAACATGTCATTTCTTAATAGATTATTTGGTTACTTGGTCATGTAAGAAGCAACACTCCGTAGTAATTTCCACTGATGAAGCTGAATATGTACTAGTTGGATGTTCTTGTGCTCAAGTGTTGTGGATGCAACAGACACTCACTAACTATGGCATGAGTTTTTTTCCAAAACTCAAATACTATGTGATAATACTAGTGCCATTAATGTTAGTAAAAAACCCTCACATCACTCATGTGCGAACCATATAGATATTGGGAATCAATTTCTTTGGGATCACACACAAAAAGTAGATATTATTTTACAATTCATTGGAATACAAGAACAACTAGATAATATTTTGACAAAACCATTATCTTCCAAAAGATTTGAATACATTAAACAGAAACAAGGAATGATCATTGTAAGTTAATCATTCACGTATATTTCTTGTTTAAACCATCTCCTTACATTGAGATACTCATTTTCAATGGGGGAGTATACATTTCACTCTTCAAATTTACATTATATCAGTTTCATTTATTTTCACTTTCATCAGTGTCATTTTTTTACATTTATTGGTATTACCCTTATCGGTTTTACATTATAGAATATTTCGATTCTTAATTTATTGGTTTTTTATTTATTGGGTTTTGAATTTCTCAATTTTTCATTTATTGATTTCTCATTTATCGGTTTCACTTTTATCAGTTTTAACTTTTTAATCGGTTTCACTTTTATTGGTCTTTACACATATTACTTTTACTTTTATCCGTTTTACCATTTTAATGGGTTTAGTTTTTATTGGTTTTTACACTTATTAATTTTACCTTAATAATTTTTACATTATTATCAATTTCATGGTTATCTGTACTAGATTATTTGTATTGAACTATTTCATTGGTATTAGATTGTCAGTATTGAATTATACTATTGGTATTAGATTATCAATACCAGCTTATTTAATTTTATCGGTTTTTGATTTATTATTGGTCTCATATATTTTTCAATATTACATTATTGTTTGTATCATTATTATGATAACAATATACTCAAACCAATATATCTTTCCTAATACTTTGACAAGTTAATTTTTTAAAGCCTTATTTTGGTTGTTTAAATAGTTGCTTCTCAATTCATTATTTTATCTTCTTATCAGTTTTATTCTGAATATGATTTTATTTTAAGGAAAACCTTAAGAGTTCAAAACCATTTTCGACCATTGGATCTTTTGGATCTAATCGTGGCCATCAATATTTCTTAATGAAACCCCTACCCTATTATCCCACATTGAATTAATCTATTTTTATCTGAAATTCTAATGCTCTATAAATATAGAAAGGTTCGTAATCAGTTCTACCTAAATTTTTCATAATAAGAGATCTACTCATCTTTTGTAACTAGGAAGATCTTTAGGGGTTGAGATTGTATCTCAGGACTGAGTCAACTACTTCATCTCCAAAGAAAATGTCTCCAAAATAATTCTCTTCTATGACCTTTCAAGGTGAAAGGTTATTATCTAGAGACTTTTATGAGACTTTTGACTCATATTTTAAAATGATTATACTTTTCCAAGGTTGGGAATCTATTTGTGTTTAAAGATCTGATTCAGAACAAGATTTTTTGTATCATAATGAGTTGTTGCAATTTTATTAATCAATGGTGATATACAAGGGTCTTAGGATTTCATTTATGATGTTTGATAAGAAGTATACTACCTCCATAAGTCAAACCGCTACATTTCTAGCTTTTCTATCTAAGGATGATGCCTTATGTCCTTCTCATAAAATACCAAAATATAATGGGACTTTTGATAAGAAAAAAGATAAAGAATCACTTTTTGAGATTCATGAGGAGAAGATAAAAATTGAGTCATTTATCAAGGGGTAATAGACTCATAGCCCTATGGATGAAAGGGTTTTTTGAACTAAGAAAGGGAAACAAGGTAACTTTGAAATATTCAGACATGTATGTGCTTTATTATTTGGTAAATATATGGAAATTCAACCTCATGAGATTTATTTTATTAATAATTAATAATCTCAAATCCAGTTACCTAAAATCATAGCTGATCATGTTTCCCACTATTATCAGTATGTTTTTAAAAGAATTCTTGAGATTGTGTAATGTTGTAATTAGGTTAGATATGACTTCCTTCAATGATCCCTTAATTAGTAATAATACAGTAAATAGGCTCAAGTTACAATTCAAAGATAAATCGAAAATGTTTTAGAATGACCCAGATCCTGGGAAATAAAAAGAAGTTGTTAAAGGTAGAGAGAAACATTCTATGCCATCCAAGAAATATTCAAGTAATATAAAGGTAGTTAAGACTATAAATACAAAGGAATAAAAGAAACTAAAGGCTGTATCCAATGATTTTTCTTCCAAGTGGAGAAAGAAGAAGGATGAATGGAAATAAATGGATCCATAATTTGGTTTGGATCCATCTGAAGCTTTGGGTTTGAAAATAAGATCAGAAGTGGATTTTAAAGAAGAAGAAAAGAATAAGAGGATGAAGAAGAGAAAGTAAAACACTATTAACATTGATAGTATTCTCACGAAATATGAGTAAGAAAAAACTGGAATTATATTAAGGGAGCCACCTATTAAGACTTAATCGAATCCAGAAGAAAAAGGAAATAAAAAAAATATTTTGAACAATTGTCTACAAAATCTATTATTCAAGAATATGAATAGGAATACGAATAACAAGAATAAAAAGAGTGAGAAGATCAAGCAGAATAAGAACTGTCTTAAGAATAAATGGAAGAGAAAGAGAAAGAGAATAAAAACAATAGAATCATTTCAGCTGAATCCTCATAATTTCCATCCATCAAATTTACATCTATGTATCCTCATCCTTCCAAGGAAGTGTCTAAAAGAGTTCCATCCAAGAAAGTCATTCAGATTTCTTATAATGAAGAGAAGGAAGAATATGATATGAATCTGAATCATCCAGCTCAATTGTTCAGTACTAAAACTCACTTTGGAGATCTACCTGAATACACTGAAGATACAGATTCTATAAGAATAATTACATTTAAGGGAATTGAGTACATTTAACAAGCTTTGAATAGATCGTATAAGATGATTCCATTCATTCCAATGATTGAAGCCATGTTAAAATTTCTTTCAAATGCTCATAATGATAGAACAAACTTTTTCAAAGATTTTATGGGTAGGTTTCTAATTCTTGAAGGTGATTTCAAGATATTCAAGGAACGTACTACTGAGCACATTATGGCTAGTAAAATGGTTGTAAAGTGGCCATACAATGTTTATGATAGTCTAAAGAATCTTCTGGGAAATTATGATGAATTGGTAGATCAGGTAAATATAAATTCTATGTATCAAAAGATGGTTGCTGATTTGAATGAAAAACATGAATTCTTTTAAGGACCTGGTACATCAAAAAGAATATATTTATAATAACTTCAAAATATTAAGGACAAATTGGAGACTGATTCTAATGACTTTTTTGATTGACAAATAGATTTCTAATGGAAGAGAGGGCCTAGAGTCCAAGATTGGATGATATAAATACTCAAGAAACAAGGCTTAAAGCTTAAGAAGCAATCAATTAGGTTCTAGAAAAAAGGCATCAGAAGCAAGAAATGATAATTTCTGAATAATATTTCAAGTTGAAGCTCAACAATAAGTTCTTGAAAATTTGATAAAAGATAGAAAAGTGTTCAAGAAGATGAAGCTTTCAATGTTCAATATTTTCGAAAAACAAAAAGGGAAATAATGATTTTTTAACTCCTGTTATAAAAAACCTATTTTATTCAATGAAATGTCTATTGTTTCGTATTCTGTATCTCAATCATTTTGTAGGAAATGAATACTTTCCCTTATTATTTTCGAATATCACAAAGGGGGAGAATAGTTTGGAATAGAATATATTGGTGAATACATTATCAAGGGGGAGAATTCACATGTAAAAAAAATAGAATATGATCCCTGATGATTTGTTTAAAACAAAGGGTGAAATTAGTCATATTGACTATTAAATTCCATAGAGTTACTAAAATCATGGGGAGATAAGTCTTTATTGTTTATTTTGTTTTGTGATTTCCAAAAAGTGGGAGATTGTTGAGTCAAAATATGTTTCAACTACCTATTTAATCTTTTTTGTTTTGGAAATCACAAATTACTTCTTATTTATCATGTATGTTTTTTATAACATAACTAGAAATGATGTTTTACAATCATAATCACATATTTTGTTATCCATCATAACCACACATGTTTTTGATCTACATCATATTCACATGCTGATTGTTTTCAGTCATAATCACACATATTATATTACAATTGTAACCACATGCTTCATAACCAGGTTTTTATTGTATTATAACCATGTACGTCATAACTAGATTATGTATTGTATCGTAATTATAAATTTTAATCACATGAATCATAACCAGGTTAAGTATTGTATCATAATCTTGTATCATAATAACATACATCGTAACCAAGCTATGTATTGTATCGTAATCATTCATCGTAACCACATGCATCGTAACCAAGTCATGTATCATATTCCTGTTATGCATCATAACCACATGTTTTATAACTAGGTCATGTATCATATTCATGTTATGGATCGTAACCATATCAATTTTAATCAAGTGTCATAACTAGGATATGAATAAAAACCTAGATATGAATTGTAACCATGAAATGAATTGTAACCACTATGTGCATCATAATCATGTTTAGATTTCTAACTGAATCGTAACCACGATAAGCATTGTAAATATTATAAGTATCGTAACAATGTTAATTATCAAACCTATGAAATGAATTGAACTCATTTATTATTCAAATAATGAATACATGTTTCTCAGTATCATTGTTTCATACATTTTCACTCACTATTTTATAATCTAAAATAATGTTGTTAAGTTGGTTATATACCAATCAAAATAATGTAATGTATTCTATTTTTTTAACATTGTAATTCCAGGTGTCCAATTACCTATGATGTTTTCAGAAAAAATATGACCATTGGAGGAAATATAACCGTTGGAACCAGAGTCATATAAATAGGTGGTCAATCAAACCAGAATACATGTCTTTGAAAACCTTTGTAAATTTTTCTTCTTTCATGTTCTAGGGAGAGATAGAGTAACTTCTCTCTTGCTTCATATGAAATCCTTGAAAATACATGAAGTGAACAACTTGTTTCAAGTTCTTGTATTACTATAAGGGATTTTTTTACATTCAACCAATAATGGTGATAATGATCATGTTTTTTTGGGATAGGAATACATGATTATGATCATCTTATGGAGGGATTTCAATTGTTTAAAAGACAGAGGTGCTGATTACCTTCTTAATCAAGGTCTTCTGGGGATAGGAAGACGTGTAGCCGATCATCGAATCTAGGGAATTCAATTTTTTGAAAGACAGAGGTGTCAGTTACCTTCTTAATCGGTGGATTTTGTGGATAGAAAGACATTTGAGCAGATCTTTGTATCGAGGGCTTACCAAGGTGGTGGTAAGATAGACCTTTTATTATAGGTCAAAGGATACACTACTATTTAAGATAAAATAATTGTAATACCTTTACATTTATGATACATTTTTTAATAGAAAAGAAATTTTATTTTTTCCACCTTCTATTCATATTAATTTACTTTTGTAATTGTTTCAATTATGATTCATTAATTACATAGTGTATTAATAGATTCTATAAGCTGTATGAAAGAATCATTTACATTTGTATTACTATGATCATTGTATTCAATTAAAATACAATAATTTTTCATTACATATGATATTATATCATATCATTTCCATCAGATCTGATACCCATATGGTCATTTGTATTGTTTTTTCATTTTATTACATTACGACCTATTAAACAATATTCATTCTAAAGAGTTTAAATACAATGTTTTAAAACATACAATTCACCACCTCTTGTTTTGTGACAACTAATATACATATACATCTTTATTACGATCCAACCAGATATATAATCCTTGTGATTATCAATAAAACACAATTACAAGATATCCATCAGTAATATATTCACCACATAAATGAAAAGAATTTGTGGACATTAAATAAGTATTTAAAACAAATATTGAAATGAGAAATCCCTTACCTTAATAATTGTCTTCCATGAAATCACTTGTATAACAAATATAATCAAATTAAATATCATAATTAATTATTTTAATAAAAAATATATATCTATAACCTTATATTAAATTCATTTATAATAATTTATATAAATTATATTAGTTAGTTATATTTTATTTTTATCATTAGTTTTGATAAGTTCCAGTTGTTTGTTTAAGACTAGTTTTGTAAAATCATTATCAATGGATTGAAAATTAATTATTATAATAACATTGTAGTTATAATAATATATTTTTTATAATTTTTTATATTTTTAAAATTCTATTTTATAAGTATTTTATTTGTGATTAATGAAAATGAAGTCAGTGATGAGCTTATTTTGAAATTTTCTCGAATGAGGCGTGGTATCTTAAAAAAGTGTTAGATATTATAATTACTATTTGAGAAAAAAACCATTTACTTATTTCATTCCAATATATCGATTATTTTTGTTTCCTCAGTTACCCATGATATAAATTTATAGCATTGTTTATGTGTGAGGTTAAATTGATCCTAAAAAAAAAATATAATATATGATTGAGTATGGTTAAGAAAGTGATTCATTTTAAATAATATCATTATCAAAAAATAAAAATGATATAATTTTTATGTTTTTATATTGATTAATTGGATTTTAATAGAATTGGATAAACAATAATTTATTAAAGTAAAAAATGAAATACGCCACTTTTGTGGAATCCGTAGTCCACATGTACAAATGAGCATCACATTCATTTACATATAACATATGTAAGATATAGAAAAATTTATAATTTTATAATTTTAATAATTTTTTAAATATAATATTAATATATAAAATACCACATTTATAATATTAAATCAAGGTGGTGATGAAAATTTAAACACATCATTCAGGGAGACGATAGTCTGCACATATTTATGGTGAAGTTTTCATTTTTATAATGGTTTTGGAAGAATATAGAAATGAAGTTTACATTATTATAATAAAATTTTATTATATTAATAATAGTAATTTCATCATAAATTCATGGATAAAATATATTTGGAATATAAATATTTAATAAGAATAGTTTAAGGAGAAATTATTACTCCCATGAAGAGTTTGAAATTTCCATTGAATGCATCTATAGTAATAAAGGGAATAAGTTAACTTCTACAGACCTGGGGATTATTTATGTGAAATATAATTATAGGATAAGATTATTGGAAATAATTTATACAAAATTTATAAAGGTAACTATATCACTATAAGGGTGTAATTGATCCCATTTTATAAATTGTGGAAAATGGAACTTTTGTGATTACCCATTATTTTTCAATGATATTAGGACACTCATAAAGTGAAAATGACTCCAAAAGTGATCTATAATTGAGTGGAGATGTATGTGGGTTAGTAAATCCATCCCTATTCATTTAAAAAGATGTTTTAAACAAGTTTTTAGTCTTTTAATATTCTATTTTTTCACTGCCATTTTGGTTTTTACCATGGTTACTAGTTTAAACGACGTATTTTCTATTTTAATAATAGAATTAGATAAAACCTCTTAAAAAATTAGTGTATTATAAACCAAAATTTAATCTCTATTTAATATAATCCATATTATAAATAATTTCAAATTAAATTCTAAATTAAAACATTTAATATATTTAAAAACCATTTTGTAAGAAATTATTATTTTTACTATTATGTGTTCTTAATCTTATTTAGTATAGTTTAAAAATTGAAATATTGTTAATATATATATAATATAAAATATTATATCAGACACAATGTTGAGGAGATATTAATTTATTTTTCTATATTAAAATTATATAGTGTAATGAAAAAATTCATTAAAAATAATGATTTTTTGATTATACCAAAAATTAACTTTTATCATATTAATCAAACTTCAATGATTAAAACTGAAATTAACTTATTACAAATTATAAAAATATTGATATGAAATCCTTTTTATATTTAAATTTTATAATTATTGAAAAATTAATTTAAATATAAACAAATAAAAAGAGTGTAGAATAAAATATTACTTATGTTTCTAAAATATGAAACATGGGTTATATAAATTAAATTTTTTGAATAATTTTTTTAAATAAAAAATATTTTATAGATTTTTTTTAAAATAAAATTATGTCATTCTAGTGTTATGATAATATCCTCTTATTGATAGTATTATCAAAATCATTATTTTTTATTATTCACTTAAAAATCAATTATTTTCCTAAAACTTAAATGTAGTTGGGGTTTGGCTTAGTGGTAAGCAGCCCTTAATTCTACATGAAAAATGGGGGTTCAAAACCCATTGGGCGCTGGTGCTGTAGTAGTACTATATCGTACTATAGCAGCGATGACACTGTAGCAACTACGGGCACTATAGTGGCGGTAGGTCACTGTAGGGGCGGTAGAGTACTGTAGTAGCGGTGGTACTATGCATTACTGTAGCAGCGTGGGTACTACAGTATTACTATTCACAGAATGGGATTTGGGCCAAAAAATGGTCCTACGGGCTATGTATTTGGATAATTGACCATGAGGCCTTTGGGCTATGTAATGGGTCTCCCTCTACCCAGTTAAAGAGGTCTTTGCTTTACTTTAATAATAATTGAGGATTTATAAAAACTTACAAAATTACATTATAAAAATTTTAATATTATGAATTAAAAAATAAAATTCATTATAAAAAATTTAAATTATAAAATTTATGAATTTATCTTTTATATGAAAATACAACATATAATGAAAAAATATTTTTATTGAAAAATTACTTTTTTAAAACATTATGTTTTCTCACACACACCTGTTGTAGGGTGTGGTGAAAGAAAATTTATTTTCCTAATGTACCACATAGGCTGACTAGGGACATCTCACATGAGAAGCTTCATAGTTATTCACCTACATAGTCTAATTCACACAAATACATATTTTTTTGTTTTTATTATTTTTTGAAAAAAATGTTAAATTTGGGTTTTGATTAATTTCTAAAATAACGAAATCATGTGAAATATAAAAATTTAAACTAAATATATATTCAAGGCTAAACAAAATGTGATTATAAAGATATATCCTTTCTTTGAGATTGGTTTTCCATTCTATCATTATTCTCCTATATTGTTTTTAATTTTATATTGATAATTCTAATATAAAATCTTATTCATGAATTACCACCCTTTTATTATGTTTTTTAAAATCTCAAATGACTTTATAAATATAAATTTAACATCCAACTATAATTAAGGTTAATTGAACACCTCAATCGAAAATGTGACATATTATAGGACCTGAATCCATTGAATGCTATTTTATACATTTAATGAATCAAATTCATTAAATGAAGAGCTTGTATCCATTATAAGCGAGGGGAAATTTTTAATAAATGTAAAGTAGTAAAATTTAGTTGCATGTCATGCAGGAAAATTACCAAACCCATTCATAACACTCACATATACCATAATCATAAACTAAAATTCAAGTAAGAATTCATGATATCCCAACCTCCACTAATAAAATCCTCGAGTTCTCCCTTCATTGTTGAGGGTAAAAGATCACTTGAGGGAATGGGAGAAAATAAAAATAAAATAAAATAAAAGTAATATAAAAGATGAAATAGAAAAAATAATCAGAAGATAATAAAAAAAGTTAGACACTGGAAATAAAAAAAATATTAGAATAAAAAATAATAAGAAAAAAATAAAATATACTAAGAATAAGTAGGAAAAAATATAAATAAATTGAATAAGTTGAAAATAAGTAGAGTAGAAGAAGAAAAAAAGAAGAATACAAGAAAAGAGGAAGAAGATAGAGGAAAAATACATGAAATAAAAATGCATGGATTAAATTTTATAAAGAAACTACATTAAAGATTACATAAAATAAAACTAAAACATAAAAGATGAAATAAATATAAAAATTGAAGAAGAAACAATAGAAACTTTAATGGTCAGTGGCCTACTACTCGTGGGTGTTAAAATCTCTTGTAGTGGGAAGATGGCCCCCTTATTTGTGGAAGATCTATTTCCTTGCTCCCTATTGGTGTAAATATTCATATATTCTTCCAATAATTCTGGATATATAGTCATTTTATCTTCAAATATACACCCCATCATATATGGTGTTTCCTTTTTTTTTGGTGAGGTTAGATGGTAGAAACTTCTGTGTGCTCCGCTTTGTGCATTGGTTCGTGCGATGCATGGAGGGATATAGAAGAATGGTTTTGGTGTACATGGGAGAAGATTGGGGAATGAAATAGTGGTCTCATTTTCCTCAACCCCTCCAACTTTTGAAGTGGCTAGGGGATCTCAAATTGAGCTTCATAGTGTTTGGATGAGGCTTTAGAGGTGATGCTGAGGTGGTCTCTAGCACGATAGTGGTGGATGGATCACCCCAGATCATATAGAGGCATTATTAATGGGGTTCTCCAATGAGTTATAGAAGCGGTGACAATGGTATCAAGTGGTTACAATGACAAATGTATTTTCCATGTTGTGTTTGAGGGAGGTATAACTATTTAGTGATGTACACTGACATTTAAATTAAAATACATATAGTATATGAGACTCAATTGTCCCACATCATAAAATAAGAGAAGTTCCAATATGGTTTATAATTGAAGTTTCCTAGTAAATGGATTAAAAATCCTACCCTAGGGTGGGCTCCCAAACACACACACATACACATGGGCTAGGACATACGACCTGGTCTACATAGGCCTTCGACCCACCTCTTTACACGACACATCCCATGACCTATGATCCCTCACGGGACCAATCGGGATATCTCATTCACTATTAATTGTGGCTCACACTTAGTTAGTCTAGTCTTACTGTCATTCTAGTAATGGTTGAGGGATAGCTTAGGTTAGCACCAATTTTTTTTTATTAAACCCCTAAAAAATATAAATAACATTTAAAATGAAAATTAAAATAATAATATATAAATTTAAAATGAAAATTTAAAATTCCAAAATCATCAACTTTTATATATTTAAATAAACTATAATTATTTATTCATAAATACCAACTTGAGAATAAAACATTGAATTACATGGTTATTTTAATTAAAACCCTTAGAAAATCATTAGAATATATTTAAAAAATGTGCATGAAATATGACTGTATCCAATACCCCCACACATAAACAATAATTTTCCTCAAAAATTATATCTGAAAATTTAAATCAAGAGGTCACCAATTATATGAATATTTAAATTTTTATGCAATGAAATAAAATATTATCAATGTTAATATAAATTTTCAAGTTTCACATAAAATATCTATTTAATTTCTCAATTTTCAATGAAACAATCAACACATGAATTTTATTTTCTCCATTTTGAAAATGATTTTACTTTCCCTCTGAATCATTCTAGATCCTTAATTCATCATTATTAATCATTAAAATCATAATTTTCATCTCTTTTCAATTTTTTCACTCATAGATCATGGTTTAATTCAAGTAGAGTTATGATCATATCAAGAGAACATTCTCCATATGAAAAAGATTTTCAATGAACTAATTTCACAAATTTGTTTTACAAGAATACACATAAAATCATTAGAAATTTAAAATTAATGGGTATGATGAATCTGAAGCTTAATGTTGGATGGAATAGATACCTAACAATTAAGGTACAAGGAGGACATTTATCTGTTAGAGTACAATTCATCATATCCGAAGCAATATCTTAGTGAAATTATACCCTTCAAATTTTAACAAATCTCACTTTCCCAAAACTCAATGTATAGTCATGATAAAAATAAATCATAATGAATTACTGGGGTTCCTTCATTATTTTATTTCTACTTTTGTATTTATAATTTTTTCTTAAAGTAGTTTTTTCAATTTTTATACTTTTTTCGAAAGGTTTGCTTAGAAACAAACCTCACATCCACCACCTAACCACATATGATAAAAATAATAAGTATAGTAATGGTGATTATTGGACTCATCTAAATCACAATCCATTCCATTTTTTTAATTTTTTTAGTATGGGAAGATAGTACTGTATCAAGAATGAATTAATAAAATTTTTAATTACCAAAGATAACACCCCCACACTTTTTCCTGACCATTCATTTAATCTCTTTTACCATGAATTTACCAACCCGCACACTTGAAATTTAAAATATCATGAAAAATAATTTGGGGAAGGAATAAATGATTAAAAATGAATTGAAATATGGTTCATTCTTAACCAAGCCATTCATGGTCTATATTGGCTAAACCAGTGTTGATATAAAGGTGGTATTGAAGGATCAAAGCATTTCAAATAGATTTCTATTTCATTTTAATTGTGTTTTTTCACATTGATATCTTTGATTAGTTCAAATGAAAGTTCTAGCATGTGACATATCCCATGATCACACATGAAATATGCTCAAAAGTTAATAGTAAGTACTTGGTATTGAAATCCTCTAGGGAATGATACATTTTGTTTGGAAAAATCACTGAGGGCATGACTAATAAAAACAAATAAAACCACATATATATAATAAATTATAATATTAAACAATGGTAGGTAAATTTTATTTAATTTAATCTATTAATTCCCTCAAATCATGAGTCATCATTTTAATATCCATTCTTTAAATTTGTAAAGACCCATAAATTTCAAGGAATTTTTTTTCTTAATTTCTTTGAGATTTTACGAGTACGCAGTTTCTGATGGAACCTGATTCCGAGGCCTGGAGTTCCCGAAATAAATTTCCAAAGTTTAGCTTGGGTACGTTCAGTGAATGAACGTGCGGGTTTTTTAACTTTTGAACCGGTGCTCGGATTTGTTATCTGAGGGCACCGATGAACTCGCAACGCCGTTATTTTCTTAAGAGGACCTTTACTGAAGGTTCATTTTCTTGGGAGGAGTAATAAAAAAATTGTGGAATAATGATAAGTAAAATAAATTTGTATACAAATTTATTTTATCCATGGTAGTTAAATTCTCTCATGGGAGGTTTATGGTGGGGCCCACGACCACCCAACTTCCCATGTGTGGTTATGAGGGAGGTGGGTCCCACATGAGCCCCCACCTTTTCACATTCCTTAACTACATAACTCCCCCTTTATTTTGTTAACTCCCCTTTAATGTGAAACCACTCACCTCCTTCTCTCTCCCTCATAAACACTTGCCAACCCATTAATTTAATAAATTCATTCACATAAATTAATTTGAATAAGTGTTTTGAATGTTTGAATTGCATGGAAAACATAATAAAATAAGGGAGAGGCCTTATTTTATTTGGTTGTCTAGTTGTGTGAGGATATTGGGTGAGGGAGAGATCTTGTCCCTTGGAGGAACTTCATCTTCTTCAGTGAAGAACGTCCCCACTTCAACGAAGAACGCTATTTCACCGAGGGAGAGCATCGACTCGGCAACTCTATTTCATCCATCATCTTCTTCCTCCAGGACCAAGGAGGAGGCACCAATGCGGAAACTCACCATCGAAATCAACTTTCAATCTTCTCTCCACGTCAAATGAATGAGACGTCGTTTCCTCCTCGGACGTTCTCTGTCGACGTATACAGAGCTTTACCCCGCGACACCGTTTTCCACGATGATCATCATTCGACAACTTGTGTTAAGGTATGGGTGTGTTTTGAATTGAGAAATATTGGGTTTCCTTCCATGTTGATGTTTCTCTCTAAACCTTTTTCTATCAAAGTAACGTAGAAGGAACTAGACCAAACTAACAGGGTCTGATTGCTCCGCCGTTCTTGTTGTATGGTGTTCTCCAAACGTTATTGATAAGTGAATCAAGCCAAGTTTTTGGAGGCAATTAGAGGCCCAAAAACATCGGAAATGGCCTCGGAACATCGGGACGACCTAAGAACGGGAGTTTTGTAGAAAATAGATCATCAGAACAAAGGACGGACGCCTTAGGAGGCGTGTTGGCCAAAGGCGTTGTTTCTGGAAAATTCTAGAATACACGGCGTGTCCTTCCAAAGCACACGCCGTGTAGTGAAAGCGTTCAGCGGCAGAAGTATCAGACATCAGAAGACGTGACACACGGTGTGTGACATCGGTCACACGACATGTACTGTCCACACAGTTTGACAGAGGAGACTTCGATGGACATGGTGTGTATACAAGGGAAATACACAGACATGGACATAAATACACGTCCCTAAGGGACGGCATGTATTATCGTCATTGAAAGGCATAAGCGGATTCGCGAGTCTCAGTGTGTAATTTGGGAAACACACGGACACGGGCAGAACCACACGGCCAAGAGGCACGGCGTGTACTACCTTCACTTCGGCAGAAGCGGCTTCATGATGACTCGACGTGTATTCCGGGAATACATAGACACGAGGTGGAGTACACGGGCATGTAATCCACCACACGGCCAGGCATAGCCAGCATACATGGAGCCGACCCCAGAAGTTTGTACATGGCATGTGACCATACCACACGCCGTGTACTTACTTTTTACACGAACAACCCTTCGACACAGGTTGTGGTACACAGACAGTACCCGTGGACTAAAGACACGACGTGTAACCTTACCACATGACATGTACTTACTATTTTCATGAATAGCTCCATGACACGGGCCGTTTCACATGGGCAGTACCCGGTGTCTGATGACACAGCTTGTATCAATTACCTACACGCCGTGTACTTTTGGAAAATGGCTTGGTTGTCATGTTCTCCATGACATAGGCACATTTTTCTTGGTTTTCCCCTATAACGGGGGACAGAATGTTGGGATACATAATATCTGGTCCTTGTGATGGTTGATGTATCCACCCCATTGACTCGAGGAGCAGACCCTCCCAGAATCGAGTATGTTGTGTGCGAGAACCCTAGAGCTCGCTGCGACTACGATGACTACCGTGCTGGGATCCTCCGTGGGTTCGACGATGACGATGACTGTACTTGGATCCTACATGGGTTCAGTAGCGAGGAAGACTGTACTTGTATCCTCTGTGGGTTTGGCAGCGATGATGACTGTACTTGGATCCTACGTGGGTTCGACATCGATGGTTACTGTACTAGGATCCTACGTGGGTTCGGTAGCAACAACTTCTGTACTTGGATCCTACATGGGTTTGGAAGGGGAGATGATTTAGAGGCTACATATATCATCTCCACCCCTATTCATGAGTAGTATACATGTGTGAGCTGAGTCTTGACTTTTAATCATTATCTTCAATATGATTGACTTTCTTTCTTGTGTGGATTGGGTTGTACTTTCCTATGTGGACTAGTTTGAACTTGGGCTCGTGAGTTGGAGCCGAACTGGAATTAATGACTTAGGTATATGTATGGGAATAAACCTAAGTAGAGTTTGTTGATACTTTTTGATTTTATCTTTCCTTTGTGGTTTATCATTTGTCGATTCTGGGAGACCTTCGGGGGTCTCGGGGTCCCTACTGATTATCATATACTCACCCTTACATGGGCTATGCCCGCACTACATTGTGTTGGTTGAAGACGAAGGATAGAGTTGATCGTGGTTGAGGATCGTGGAGCTGGATGGTACCTGGAGGTGGATCAGTGGATAGGATGAACACGGAGCGGACAACTAGACCCGAGGAGCTGAGGAGACAATCTGTACCCACCCTTCAGGTGGGATTTCAGAGGACGGCTCAGAGTTGATACTTTACATTTATGCTGCTGTACTTTCTTTTTAGTTGTACTTTACTTTCAGTTGGATTTGTATTCTGGCCCATTTACTTTCTATCACTTACTTTTGTACTCAGATTACTTAGTGTTTACTTCAGCTTTCATACTCTGTTGTGTTTATTTACTTATATAAAGGCAATACCTTCCCTTTTATCGGGATTTACACCTTTGGTGCTAGTCGCCAGCCCCTGGCCTATGGAAGGAGGGCTTGGGGTAGTCACGGCACGGGCCCCGAGGACGGGTTGTGACAAATTGGTATCAGAGGATTCGGTTCTACCACAGAACTTAGGACTCTGATAATTTCTTCTGTGTGAAGCAATAGTGTTTAGGGTATTGAGTGTGGTTATTAGTCCTGGGAGTCCAGTGTTCGTGCGGCGGCTGACGTATCCATACACCAAGACCCTGACTTCTGATTTCCGACTTAATGTACGAAAACATTTATTGCATGTGTGTGAAAAAAGTTTTCTTAGTGATTACTTTGTGTCAGCTCACCTGGTATACTATATTAACCGTGGCACACCTGTTTCTTTTAGGATAGCCCCATGACTACAGGCAGCTAGGGTTCCCAGTTTTGTGTGAGACGACAGCCCACCGAGTGACGAGGCCTCGGTGTAGAGCCCCATTACAGTGGAGGCACCGGCGGTACCTCTACCCACCGGGCCACCGATGCTACCAACCCCAGCAGCTGAGAGTGCACGTCGCCTGAGTGCACTGTATAAGTTTTTGCGTCAGAGACTTCCCAGGTTCTGTGGGGAGATGGGCCCTCAGGCAGCCGAGGATTGACTGGAGGCTGTTGTTCGAGTCTTCAGATTGGTAGGGACACCAGCAGACCTCATGGTGATTCTTACAGCGAGTCTCCTCCATGTGGCAGCAGGTAGAAGGTGGAGCCTGATGCTCCAGGTGCATGACGAGGCATCTCTCCTTTGGTCGGATTTCGATAACCTCTTCCGCTCAGAGTTTATTTCAGCCACCCTCCGTGCGGTGCACATTCAGGAGTTACTACAGCAGCGGTAGGGCAGCATGACAGTAGCCCAGCACTCGGAGAGATTTAACGATCTCTCACGCTACTCCACAGATATGGTATGGGACCCATTCTTCCGGGCCCAAACCTTCTAGCATGGACTGAGTCATGAGATCAAGGCATCGATGATCTACCTCATAATTCTGATGCAGGAAGGAGTACTGGAGTGAAACCTTCTTGTAGAGAGCTTTCTTGCTAAGCCTACACCAGCAGGGAGGCCTACCGCAGGGCGACACGTAGCGGAGTCTTCTTCAGCTGGTAGTAGACATACGTCATAGAGGTCCAAGCGGAGTAGACCATCAGGTGGGTGACCTCAGGATACTAGCTCGGAGGTGTGGGGCACACACAACAGAGCTAGTCATATGAGAGGCATACAGTGCTATGCATGCGGTGGACAAGGCCCAATGGCTTGGGACTGTCGGACCTGCCATGCAGTGGAGTAGCAGATGGTTGAGGGACCACCGAGGCAGAGGCAGAGGTTTGACCGTGGTGGTCCATAGGGGGCAGGAGGACGAGGAAAAGGAGCTGGCCAAGCAGCGGGTGGTGGGCAACGCTTTTAGGCTCTACCACCACCACCACCACCAGAAGGTCCACCTTGACCACATGGAGTTGGCGGACAGAGGCAGGCTCAGTTTTAGGCCGCGGAGGCCTACGACCACAGTTCAACTGAGATGATTCGAGGTATTATATGTGTCTACTCCACCCTTTCTACAGTTCTTATAGACACAGGAGCGAGTCATTATTTTATTGCCGATGCCCTTGTTCGGATCTCGAAGATTCCGACGGAGCCGTTGGCTCGATCCTTACAGGTAGAGACTCCTACGGGAGAAGACTCGACGATTACACACTGGTGCCGGCAGTGTGAGCTTACTCTAGGAGGAGATAGCTTTGATTGTGATCATCTTGTAGTGGCGTCGAGGCCTTATGACGTTATCTTGGGCATGGATTGGTTATCTATGGTCCATTCTTAGATCGACTGTATTAGGGGCAAGGTGTGATGTGTTCGCACCGATGGGAGCATGTTCACCTTCACCGGTGAGAAGGGAGACTTTGTAGTGCAGGATGGACTCAAATAGAGGAGAGGAAAACCGATCACCCATCAGTTGGCTACTCTCATTCTAGGAGCAGTTGATTTGCGGAGTCTGAGTTTTCTTGTTGTGGTGGATCGGTATGTGGATGTTTTTCCTGACGACATTTCCAGACTACCTCCTCATAGAGAGGTAGACTTCTATATAGACCTGTACCCCAGGATAGCCCCAATATCTACTTCATCATATCGGATGGCTCCCGCTGAGCTTCGAGAGCTACGGGTACAACTAGAGGATTTGTACGGAAAGGTATTCATCCGACCCAGGGTTTCACCCTAGGCTTCCCCGATATTGTTCTCCAAGAAGGCGGACGAGAGCTTGTGACTGTGTGTCGATTATCCTTGCCTGAGCCAGGTGACCGTGAATAACAAGTATCCACTTCTGAGGATTGACGAACTCTTCGATTAGCTCAAGGGAGCACGATGGTTCTCGAAGATAGACCTTAGGTTAGGTTATCATCAGTTCAGAGTTCGAGACGAGGATGTGCAGAAGACGGCCTTCAGGTGTCGGTATGGCCACTATGAGTTATTCGTAGTGCCTTTCGGCATAAAAGATGCTCCATCAGTGTTCATGAGTCTCATGAACAGGATCTTCCAGCCTTACCTTGATCAATTTGTCGTAGTCTTCATCGACGACATATTGATATACTCGACTACTGAGGAGGAGCACGCCTACCACTTGTGGGTTGTACTGGACACACTTCGAGAGCACCAACTTTATTGTAAGATCTCGAAGTGTCCATTATGGATTCGAGAGGTCCACTTCTTGGGACATGTCATCTCGGAGGTGGGAGTTGCAGTAGATCCTGCGAAGATCGAGGCAGTGCTAGCTTGGGTGCCACCCAAGAGCATGACGGAGGTGCGGAGTTTCCGCGGTCTGGCAGGGTACGATCGAAGATTTGTGATATAATTCTCTAGAGTTGCAGCACCACTCCTAGCTTTGACGAAGAAGGGGAAACCCTGTCATGACCCGTCCTCGGGGCCCGTGCCGTGACAACCCCAAACCCGCCTTCCATAGGACAGGGGCTGGTGACTAGAACCAATGGCGTAAATCCCAATAAAAAGGAAAGGCATTGCCTTTATAAAGTTAAAAAACACCACATAGTAAGCAAGATGAAGTAAACACTACGTAAACTGGGTACAACTGTAAGTTATGGAAAGTACAAGGGCTAGAATAAAAACTCAACTGAAAGTAAAGTACAACTGGAAAGAAAGTAAAACAAATGAAAATTAAAGCAGCAACGTCGATCCGTCCACTAGAAATCCCACCTGAATGGTGGGTACAGATAGTCTCCTCAGCTCCTCGGGTCTAGCCATCCGCTCTGTGTCTGTCCCGCCCAATGGTCCACCTCCAGGTACGGACTTTCTCCATAAGCCTCAACCACGATCATCGATGTCTGTCATCTGCATCCAACACAATGTAGTGCGGGCATAACCCGTGTAGGGGTGAGTATACGCTACTCAGTAGGGACACCGAGACCCCCGAAGGTCTCCTAGAATCCACGAAGGATAAACCACAAAGGAAAGATACAATCACGAAATAACAACCAACTCTACTTAGGTATATGCCCATACATATACCTAAGTCATAAATTCTAGTTCGACTTCAATATCCAAGCCCAAATTCGATCTAGTCCACACAGGATAGCACAATCCAATCCACACAGGATAACACAACCCAATCCACACAGGATAGCAAAACTCATATCGAAGATAAGGATTGAAATTCATGACTCAGCTCACACAGGTATAATTCTTCGTAAGGTGCTAGAGATGATCAGATGTAGCTATTGATTCATCTAAGCTATCAGAACCCCGTAGGATATAAGACCAGCTAAGCTGTCAGACCCACAAATGATACAAGACCATCCACTCTACCAGACCCACGTAGGATACTAGTACAGAGTCAAATACTACCAGACCCACGTAGGATACAAGAATAGTAGTCACATACTGCCGAACCCACATAGGATACAAAAACAGTAGTCATCACCATCGAACCCACAGAGGATTTCAATACGTTCGCCGTCACTGCCGAACCCACGGAGGATCCCAGTACAATCGTCATCGTCGTCGCAGTCACAACCTGCTCTAGGGTTCCCACACACAGCATGATCGATTCTGGGAGGGTCCGCTCCATGAGCCAAGGGGTCGATACATCAACGGACACGTAGTCCAGAGTTGATGTATCCCAAAGTTCCGTCTCGACAAAAGAAACTCAACGCGATAGACGTCGCGTCAATCGGACGCCCGGTCTGAGATTTATTGGGTTTTTCGTCTGAGGGGCCCAGTTGGGTTTTAAGTCAAAAACAACCCGACCGTACTCCAACTATGTCTAAACCTGGAGTGGAGTAATGCAAAAGGTCCGTCTCACTAAGAGGAAATCAATAAAGTCGACGACACGTCAATCGGACGTCCGGAGCTCAAGTTATAAGCGTTTCCGCTCCGAAGGCCCGGTTGGTTTTGTGTTCGAACCAACCTTGCCATACCCATGGTTCTCCAAAACCTTGAGTGTAATATACCAAAATTACTTCCTCAATCCAAGGATCTCTATGAAACTGACGATTCATTGTTCGGAGGTCCGTAGCTTATGTTATGGGCGTTTGAACGAAACTGTTCGAAAACAGGGGGTTTGGCCTCGGTCTGACCCAGCCCAATACCCCCTGGGTCGGCCCAAACCGAGTCGACCCGACCTGGGTCTGGGTCCGGCGCACTTGGGCGCGGACCGGCCCAGCACTTTGTTCTGGCCTGGCGCGGGCGGCCTGGCACGGCGCGGGCGGTCCGGCCTGGGCGCCCGCGCGCTGAGCGGACGGGGGGGGGGGGGGGGGGTGCTCTGCCCCCCTTGCTTCGAAATGGTGGACCCAAGGGTGAGCCCTGTGTGCTGACCAGGGGATCAATCTCCCGGTTTTCTTGGATCCGGCCGGCCGGTTGGTCCCGCCTACTGAGCGCCGGCGGCCGGTAGTCCTGGCCGCCATCCCCTGCTCCACCGCGGCCGAAGGCCACGACCTTGGTCCGACAGGCGCAACCCTACGATGTTGTGCCCCTCCGCCGCGACCCAGCTCTGGCCACGACCTCTTTCGGCCTCAATGGCGTGGCGCGGCAACGCCCCACTCCTTCGCCGTGGTGATATTGTTCGTTCCCGCGCGGTGCCGTTGCACCGTGCCACCTTCATCCCAAACCGCAACGATGAACATCAAAAAAGGGGAGGAGGATCGTCCATGTCCATGCAGTCCATCCTCCTCCCGTTAATTTGATAACAGGTGGTCAAATATTAAATGATGAATGCCAAGAGTAATCACATCGTAAAAAACACACCCCTACCTCAAGAAGTTGTCGTACAAGATCGTCACGGAAAAACGGCATCGCGAGGGTGGTTCAAAGATGGCGTTGGCGAGCATCCAAGAAGAGGATGTCGTCCCACACCGGCTGTAGAGAAGGGAGAGATCAGCATGTCGTCTCTCCTTGGTGCTTCGATGTTCTTCATGTTCTTCAACGAGGAAGAAGATGTCCTTCAAGACCGTAAGAGTTCAATCCTCTGTTCCACACAACGAAAACAACCCACAATAAAATAAGACCTTGTCTTATTTTATTCTCACACACACATGAAAACATTAATTTGAAATAAAAAATAACTCATTTAATTAATTAACTTAATTGAAGAGTATTTAATAATCCAATTAATTACGAGAGTTGACATGTTATTAAATTGGGGGAGTGGGTGAGTTACAAAAAATAAAAATTCAAGAGGGAGGTTTAATGGAAATTACGGGTTGGGGTCGTGTGGGCCCCAATTCACTAATAATCTACCAAGTGGACTTAGGATGTAGTGGTCCCCACTCCAACTTCCATGCATAGGTTATAACTACATAGAATAGAAATAAAATTTGTAGCACAAATTTTTATTTCACTCTTCAGTTAACCCATTTATTTAATAACCTCACCTGAGCAAACACATCTCCAGAAAATGTGTTCCTAAGAAATTACCGGCGCTGCGGTTTCATCGGTGCCCTCGGATTTTGATTCCGAGCACCTGTTCAAATGTTAGGAAAACCAGCTCATTCGTTCACGGAACGTACCTGATCTAAAATTCGGAAAATGATTCCGGGCACCCTGGGCGTCGGAATCAGGGGCCGTCAGAAACTGCGTACTCGTAAAATCCCAAAGAAAATTAAGAAAAAATTTCCCTTGAAATTTACAGGTTGTTACATTACTCCCACATCATGGATTTACGTCCCTGTAAAGATACATCACAAAACTATGGGAACAAATGAGGGTACTGAGCACGCATCTGAGCCTCCCGCTCCCAAGTGCTCTCCTGGAGGTTCCTATGCTGCCACCTGATGCACACTAGAGGAATCGATGGACCACATAGGACCTGCTCCTGTCGATCCTCTATCTCCACTGGGAACTACACAAAAGTCACCCCATCATCAATTTGCAGCTCCCCATGGTCGATGATATGCGTCGGGTCGTGCATGTACCTCCTCAGCTGAGATACGTGGAAGACGTCGTGAACCCGGTGCAACTGAGGTGGTAGAGCCAGGCGATAATCCGCCTAGCCTATCCTACTGAGAACCTGGAATGGTCCGATGAAGCGCGAAGATAACTTGCCGCCCCATCCAAATCTCCATAATCCACGTTGAGGTGAGACCTGCAAGAAAATGTGGCCACCATCTTCGAACTCCAGTGGTCTCTGCCTCCTATCAGCATAAGACTTATGTCAGCTCTGAGCTATCCTCATCTGCTCCTGGATGACCTGAAACTTCTCTGTCATGGCTTGGACCATCTCTGGACCCACAAGTGCGGACTCCCCAGGGTCTGTCCAGCACAGAGGTGACCTGTAAGGTCGGCCGTACAATTCCTCGTATGGTGACATCCCGATGACGGAGCGGTGGATGTTGTTGTACGCAAACTCCACCAAGGGTAGGTGATCATCCCAGCTGCGACCAAAGTCGAGGACACATGCACGAAGCATTTCCTTGAGAGTCTGAATGGTCCTCTCCATCTGACCATCCTTCTGAGGGTGAAAGGTGGTGCTCAGATGTATCTGTGTCCCGAATGCCTCCTGCAACCCCTTCCAAAGCCGAGAAGTAAAGCGACCATCTCGATCAGAGATGATAGATGATGGCACACCATGAATCCATACAATCTCCTGAACGTAGAGGCGTCCTATGCTCTCCAATGAGCCCTGCTCTCTAATGGGTAAGAAGTGGGCCGACTTTGTGAGTCAGTCGACAATCACCCAAATGGAGTCGTGACCTTTGGGAGTATGTGGTAGTCCAGTCATGAAATCCATAGATATCACATCCCACTTCCACTCCACGACCTCCAAGGGTTGTACCAAGCCTACTGGTACCTGGTGCTCCACCTTCACCTGCTGGTAGGTGAGGCATCGAGAAACGAACTCTGCTACAACCTTCTTCATACCCTGCCACCAGTGCTGTCGTCTGAGATCCTGGTACATCTTCGCTACCCCTAGATGTACTGCTAAAGGGGAAGTGTGGAACTCTCTCAGCACCTCCTCCTGTAAAGAAGCTGGTACCATGGTACGTCCTCTAAAAAGGACTTCGTGCTCTCTTCCTACAGATAATCCATCAGGTGCCAGTCCTGAGGATATTTGTGCATGCCGCATCTCACAGTCAACATCCCCACACTGTGCCTCTCTGACCCACTGTAGTAGTGGAGGAGTGACTATGAGTGACTGCATAAAGGCAGCTCCATCTTTATAAATGAAGGATATCTGCAAAGCGGCTAGCTGCTATGTTTCCTCCACAAGTAGCTGAATGCCCACCCTCCTGTTGAGAGCATCGACTACTACATTCCCCTTTCCAGGAGTATAGACTATCTCAAAGTCATAGTCCTGGAGGAACTCGAACCATAACCACTGTCTCAGGTTCTGGTCCTTCTGCGAGAAGATGTACCTGAGACTCTGGTGGTCAAAATAGACTGTAAAGCGCTTGCCCATCAGATAGTGTCGCCACATCTTCAGAGCGAAGATCACTGCTACTAACTCCAGGTCATCAGTAGCGTAGTTCTGCTCATACTTCCTCAACTGTAATGACCTAAAGATTCTCAATGGAAATTACCTTCTTATAAATATGTCATAAATTAACATGAAATCAAAACATAATGAACTACTAAGTGACAAGTGACTATTAAATATAAGTTGGTCACTTCTGTGATAGGAATTTTGAAAATTCTATATACACGGTTCTGTTCAATATGATTTTTGGAGTCTAAGGGAACAAAAATAATTTTTGGTGAATTGTAACGTACCCTTAGGAATAGTAACATACCCTTATGAATAGTTATATGAACCTTATGAATAGTAAATCATCCAACATAATAGTAACATTACATATGAATAATAAAATAAAATTTAGACATCTTAGAAAGTGGCAATTTGACCTTAGTAAACGTTTTGGTAATTTGTAAGTCATAAATAAATAATTATAATTCATTAATTAATTTAAAAGAATATTTATTCCCTAAAATTTATTCATAAATTATTGAATCAATGTATTATTGTTTTAGATAATTTTATAAGACCCTACGTTATTTTTGAAAGCACTATAAAATCATTTTTAACTTTTAAAAATTGTTTTTTAAGTAAATTATGATTTTAATTAAATATTAAATTAATAATATTTAGAAAATTATTTTTGAAAAATGGAAATTATTTTTGGATTCTAAACGTTGAAAAATGGTAGGGGTAAAGTTTTGGGTTTTTTCTGAAATACTTCAATTTTCCGGTGAATAGTAAAGAATACAGTTTTTCGCATAATCGGTGTATACTAAATTGCATCATTAATGATATAATGATGAAAGAAACATTATAGAACCTTAGTTTCGGAAAAATTATATTAAATCTCATAAATGGTAACTTAGAATACAATAAATCCAATTCTCAAACCTAAAATGAACTTTCCAAAGCCTAAAGTTAAAAAGGTGATTTCTTAAAGTGTCTTTTTCTCTTCCTTTCACATTCCTTTTAATAAATTAATGAATTCGGATTATAAAGAATAATTAAAGCCTAAAACGAATTATATTATATTAATATATGATTTAGGATGTCATAAAACTACTATTACAAGTCTAACTCTTGATATATTATTTTATTTAATATTTTATACCAAAAACACCTCCCTCTTCACGTATAAATAAGCCCTCCCCCTCCTCTTGCAAAACCACACCTCTCAAGCTTCGAGAATTGTCTAAGATCTACCCAGTAATCTCCCCTTGCCCCTACCCCACGTCCAAGAGATTCTGGTCTCATCAAAAGACCAAGCTTAGGCCCTTAAGGAGGTTCTCAAGAGGAGGATTCTAGAGGAAATTTCTCTCCCTCTTCCCCTTTAATTTCATTTCAAGTTCAAGTTCATTTCTTCATCTCTTCCCACCTATCTTCATCCAAATTGTTTTGTAAATCCAGTATTATATATATACTGTAATTTTATGATTCTAATGGGATATTATATCACCCCACACCATTTCCCTCTTCCTTTTATTTTATTAAAGGGAACGTTGTTCATGAGGTGTTAATTTATCACCTTCAAAAACGTCAAGCTCTCTTCTTCCATTTCTACCTTCAGATCTGGTCATGAAACCATTTTTATGGTTGAACCAGAATATTTTATATGTATTATTTTCTATTTTATGTTCTGGAGATAACCTATGGCCATATTACTAAGTGAAAAGTTAAAACGAGTTCGTTGTGATCCAAAAACCGCTCAAATTAACCGAAATAATTGTTATTTAATTCTTATCTAATAATTCACCCACATGGATCTAATATAATTAATTATAAAATAATTAAAGCTCCTGAAATATCACTAATAACATGTTATATAATTTCTGTATGTTTACCCATGATCTACCTGGACATCAATTTAAGAATATAAGTGAACCACCCAAGAAAAACCATACAAACAAACACCCCCAAACAATGTTTCTAAACTCTATAAGTCATACAAAGGAACATAATATGACATAATGAAACCAGAATGAACCATATTAATGTACACATTTTTATGGATTTCTAATTAACGAATATAATGTCATTATATAGAACATTAAAGAGAAGGAAGCATTCAGGTACAAGGTAAGGAGAAATTCTCAAACCCAACTTTCATCCTTCGAGTTCTTCCTCTTTCAATCCATTTTTGATATGGTCACTCCTTAAAGATCATTTTTCATCATTTTCTTTCCTTTTCTGGGATATAAATGTTTTCAAATGATGTTTATGTCAATCCAAATGTTTTCCAAAAGAACCCTTCTTTTAAGAACTCAACATTTACCTCTCATTCAAGGTTGATGGTTCTTGTATCAAGTATGTTGTTCCCTCTTTCTTTTGGGAACCCAATGTTATGAATGTGTTCTTATGAGATACAACCCATTACATTTCATGGGTTAGTTATGTTCATTTATGTTATATGTTCATTGTGGCATGCATGATAAATTATAATGTTATGATGTGACGGGTGCACCCGGAATTATATAGCGCAATATGAATGTTTAAATATGACGGGTGCACCCAGAATTATACAGCACTCCAATGCATTGGTTAAAGTGATGAATCTCATTATTAAATTTGAAATGATGTGTGAATAAGATTCTAGCTTGGTTCACATGTATGTGTGGTAGTTAACCACTAAGACATGATGTTTCTTTTTTATGCATTGCCACATTTCATGTCTATTATTTATGCTCCTCTCATGTTCATGATCTTTTGCCTATGTTATGATTATGCTCACCCAATGATATATTGTTCTTATCTATCCTCTTAATGAGATTTCATCTCACCCCTTTTGATGTATATCCTCAGGTGGGTACATGTACTAAAGAGAGTAAAGTTCCAATAAGAAGCTATAGAAGAAGAAATTAAATGAATGTTTATGCTCGATGTTGTATTTGTTATGTGTGGTCCTAGTTTTCCCAAGACACTAAACCTTTGGATCCTCTATGTGTAATACTATTATGTTGTTTATCTTTGAAATGATATAATAGTAATGTAATAAAAGGCTGGGTTTCTATAGTTGGTATCAGAGGAAAGGTTTTGTTAATTTGGGAATTAGGATTAGTGAACCCTAGAGAAAAGCCCTAGTATGAGATTAAGTACAAATATTCACACAAGAGTATTTACCTAGGGATTCCATATGTTATGTTTTTGGTATAAATTGTTTAAATTAATAAGTTATTCATGACTTGTTTACTTATGTTTTGTTCTAACCATTTATATTTTAGAAAATGGTGGGAACCAGGAGAAATCTGGCCAACAACTCTTGCAAGGGCCGATGTAACGAATGCCCAAACGACATCCCCAATGATTTGGGAGGTGGAGTTCAAAACATCATGGAGATGCTTACCCAATTATCTCAGGTTATGAACAATAACCATAATAATGGGGAACGTCCTCATTCACCAAAGAGGGAGCAACTGGATATATAATGTTTTATGAGGCAACGACCACCGACGTTTGGTGGATCTTCTAATCCACTAGTTGCGGAACAGTGGGTCAACTCCATGGAGATGATCTTTTCTATGCTTCACTGTTCTGAGATGGAGAAGGTGACTCTATCCGTTTATCGTCTAGATGTAGAAGCTGATCAATGGTGGGCCTTGATTAAGAACACCAAGCCAAGGGAGGAAATTGAAGAGATGGAATGGGAAGACTTTAAGATAATGTTTCTTAATAAGTATTTCCCACGAACTCTTCGCACGAAGATGGAGATAGAATTCATAGATCTCAAACAAAAAAAAGGAGAATCTGTCACAACCTATGAAGTGAATTTCACAAGTCTCGCAAGGTATGCTTCGGGTTTTGTAATCAACAATGATAGCAAAATTGATAGATTCTTTAGTGGATTAAAACCACACCTTTGAAAGGCTCTTTCAATTCAAGACTTTGGGAGTTATGAAGAAATTGTTCGCTATTCTCTCAAAGTAAAGATGGAGTTTGGAGAATAGTCCCATGGCTATGGTAATAAGAAAAGAAAGATGGAGTTTCAAGCCAGTGGATCTAGTGACAAAGGCGGGAAGAAAAATCAACGACCCACATGCCAAAAATGTGGGAAGTTGCACCATGGGAATGACCTCAAAGGGACGGGGAAATGATTTAAGTGTGGGAAAAAAGGACACCAATCTCAAGAGTGTAGAAAAGACATGAAAAGAAAGGATAATGTAGCTGAAGAAAGGAGAGAACCGTTCATGGTTCAATGCTACAACTGTAAGGAGCTAGGGAACTTTGCAAACCAGTGCACTAAACATCGAGCTCTCGAGGGTAATCAGCATCAGAAGCCACCAAAGCCAAAGGAACAAGCGAAGGCTTATGCCATAACTACTACAGAGGTTGAGCATGATAATGATGTTGTACAAAGTACACTTCCTATTCAATCAAGAATGGAAAAATTATTATTTGATTCTAGTTCGACGCATTCTTTTATGTCTTGCAAGTTTGCTAGAACTATAGAATCGAAGCCCCAAAACCTTGAAGTAGAGATATCTATAAAAACGACAAGTGGTGTAATCATTGCAACCCAAGTGTTGGGATCTTCTCCTGTTGGCGTATATGGGAAGATTCTTATAGATAATCTCATAATACTTCCATTGGTGGAATTCGACACTATAATGGGAATGGATTGGCCCTCATTATATAGAGCACATATCAACTGTCGGGAAAAGGAAATATAGTTCCATATTCTGAACCATCCCATGATCCTCTATAAAATCAAGGAAGATCATGAATCTCCTTTGAGAAATCCTTCAATGGTTTGGGTGTTGATTCCCTATGAAGAAGAATCCCTTGCCCAAATGGTTGAGTCGAAGGAAAGTTCCACCTTGAGGAAATGCCCATCGTGAGGGAATACGGCGATGTATTTCCTGAAGAGTTACCCGGAATTCCCCTATATCGTGAGATAGAGTTCTCAATTGAACTCATACCCAGAGCTAATCCTATCTCGAAGTTCCCCTAGAGGATGGCTCCTATCGAACTGGAGGAGTTAAAGAAGCAGCTGCAAGAGCATTTGGACAAAGGGTTCATACGCCCTAGTGCATCACCTTGGGGGGCACCAATTCTCTTTGTGAAGAAGAAGGATGGAACAATGTGGCTGTGCATCGATTATAGGGAACTCAACAAGATCATCATAAAGAACAAGTATCTTCTCCCTAGGATTGATGACTTGTTCGATCAGTTAAGATGAGCTCAATACTTCTCAAAGGTGGATCTTTGGTCTGGATATCATCATGTAAAGGTGAAGAAGGTTGATATTCAGAAGACTGCCTTCTGTATAAGGTATGGGAACTATGAGTTTTTGGTGATGCCCTTTGGACATACTAATGCCCCTGAAATATTCATGGATTTGATGAATAGAATCTTTAGACATTACCTCAATAAATTTGTGGTATTGTTTATCGATGATATTCTCATCTACTCCAAGAGCAAGGAGGAACATGAAGAACATCTAAGACTTGTGTTAGCGACATTGAGAAAGGAGAAGTTGTACACCAAGTTCAGAAAGTGTGACTTTTGGATGAATAAAGTCACATTCTTGGGACATGTGATCACAAGTGAGGGAATTTCTGTGGATCCTTCAAAGGGAAAGGCAATTGAGGAATGGACCAGGCCCTCTAGGGTCACAGAAATTCATAGTTTTCTTGGATTAACTGGGTACTACCGACGTTTTGTGAGAAACTTCTCACGATTGTCAAGCCTGCTAACTAAGTTAACAAGGAAAGCGGTAAAGTTTTTCTGGATGGAAGAATGTGAGGGAAGCTTCAAGGATCTAAAGAGAAGGCTGATCACTGCACCTGTACTCACACTACCGAAAAGAGAGAAAGATTTGTGATATACAGTGATGCTTCAAAGAAAGGATTGGGTTGTGTACTCATGCAAAATGATAATGTGATAGCCTACACCTCACGACAGTTGAAGATCGATGAGAATAACTACCCGACACATGATCTAGAGCTGGCGGCCGTGATTTTTGCCTTGAAAATCTGGTGGCACTACCTTTACGGTGAGAAGTGTGACATATACACCGACCAAAAGAGCCTAAAATATATATTCACACAAATGGAGCTCATCATGTGTCAAAGGAGATGGTTAGAGCTAATCAAGGATTACGATTTCTCTATTCACAATCATCCTGGAAAGGCGAACAAGGTAGCTGATGCTCTAAGCAGAAAAGAACCTACTACTCTATCCATGTTGCAGATTGAGAAAGACCCTATCATCATGGATGTGCAAAGGATGGATTTGGGAATCGTAAGGGTAGGGGATACATCCTACCTTGCCCAAATGATTGCACAACTATCCCTCCTAGAGAAGATTAAGGAAGCAGAAAAGGATGATGCGGAGATAAAAAAGAGGGTGAATGCAGTAAAGGAAGGGAAGCTGCAAGAGTTCCATATCGATGATGATGGTGTGATTCGGTTTGCAACGCAAATTTATGTGCCTTCATCGCCCGGGATAAAGAAGGAGCTATTGGATAATGCACATAGCTCAACTTTCTCTATCCATCATGGGAGAACCAAGATGTATCGTGATCTCCGAGAACACTTCAGGTGGGATAGCATGAAGAATGAGATTGCAGAATATATATCAAGGTGCTTGATATGTCAGCAAGTTAAAGATGAGCGACAAAAGTCCAAGGGTATGATTCGTCCATTGCCTATACCCATGTGTAAATGGGAAAATGTTACTATGGACTTTGTCATAGGTCTCCAGAAGATGTCAAAGGGAAATAATGTGATATGGGTTGTGGTTGACCGACTCACCAAGACTGCCCATTTTATCGCTATTCGAGAAGACCTATTGCTTGAACAACTTACAAAGATATATGTGAAGGAAGTGGTGAGACTGAATGGTGTTCCACTCTCAATTGTCTCTAACCATGATCCAAGGTTCACATCTAAATTCTGGAGGAGCCTTCAACATGCTTTGAGTACTGAATTAAATTTCAGCACGACCTATCACCCCCCAAACTGATGGCCAGTCTGAAAGGAATATTCAAACACTTGAAGATATGCTAAGATCCTAATTTCTAGAATTCAAAGGTGGATGGGATCAACATCTCTCATTGATTGAGTTCTCATACAACAATAGCTTCCACTCGAGTATTCATATGGCTCCGTATGAAGCTCTTTATGGGAAGCGATGTAGAACTCCAACCTGTTGGGATGAAGTTGGATAAAGAAAGCTACTTGGGCTCGATATTGTTCAAGAGATGACCGAGAATGTTCAAGTCATCCAGAAACACATCAAATTTGCTCATATTCATGAAAATAGCTATGCTGACAACCATTGAAGGGACTTGGAGTTCGACATTGGAGATAAATTCTTCCTTCGTATATCTCTATGGAAGAGAGTCATGCGATTTGGGAAGAAAGGGAAGCTAAGCCCAAGGTATATTGGCCCATTTGAGATCGTTGACCGCATAGGAGCTATGGCCTATCGTCTAGAACTTCCACTGAATATGGATCAGGTTTATGATTTGTTTCATGTATCACTACTAAAGAAGTACATAACAGACCCCTCACATGTACTAAACTCAGAGGTGGTGCAGCTGGAAGATGATCTCTCCTATGAGGAGCAACCAGTAAAGATTCTGGAACGAAGTGATAAGGTTCTACGCAACAAGACAACCCATCTTTTCAAAGTGTTGTAGTGGAACCATAAGTTTGAGGAAGCAACTTGGGAACCAGAAGAGGCAATGAAGGAGAAGTACCCTCACCTGTTTGTGTAAAGTGAAATTTCAGGGGCGAAATTTATTAAGGGGGGAAGAATGTAACGACCCAAAGATTTTCAATGGAAATTCCATTCTTATAAATTATTCATAAATTAACATGAAATCACAACATAATGAACTACTAAGTGACAAGTGACCATTAAATATAATTTGTTTACTTCTGTGTAAGGAATTTTGAAAATTCGACATACACGATTCTGTTCAAGATGATTTTTGGAGTCTAATGAAACAAAAATAATTTTTGGTGAATAGTAATGTACCCTTAGGAATAGTAACATACCCTTATGAATATTTATATGACCCTTATGAATATTAAATCATCCAACATAAGAGTAACATTACCAATGAATAATAAAATAAAATTTAGACATCTTAGAATGTGACAATTTGACCTTAGTAAACGTTTTGGTAATTTGTAAGTCATAAATAATTAATTATAATTAATTAATTAATTTAAATAAATATCTATTCCCTAAAATGTATTCATAAATTATTGAATCAATGTATTATTGTTTTGGATAATTTTATAAGACCCTACGTAATTTTTTAAAGCACTATAAAATCATTTTTAACTTTTAAAAACTGTTTTTTAAGTAAATTATTATTTTAATTAAATATTAAATTAATAATATTTAGAAAATTATTTTTGAAAAATGGAATTTATTTTTGGATTCTACATGTCGGAAAATGGTAGGGGTAAATTTTTGGGTTTTTTTCTGAAATACTTCAATTTTCAGGTGAATAGTAAAAAAATACAGTTTTTCGCATAATCGGTGTATACTAAATTGCATCATTAAAGATGTAATGATGACATAAACATTATAGAACCTTATTTTCGGCCAAATTATATTAAATCTCATAAATGGTTCCCTATAATACAATAAATCCAATTCTAAAATCTAAAAAGAACTTTCCAAAGCCTAAAGTCAAAAAGGTGATTTCTTAAAGTGTCTTTTTCTCTTCCTTTCACATTTCCTTTTAATAAATTAATGAATTCGGATTATAAAGAAGAATTAAAGCCTAAAAAAATTAAATTATATTAATATATTATTTAGTATGTCAAAAAACTACTATTACAAGTCTAACTCTTGATATATATATTTTTTAATATTTTATACCAAAAACACCTCCCTCATCATGTATAAATAAGCCCTCCCCCTCCTCTTGCCAAACCACACCTCTTAAGGTTCAATAATTGTCTACTCTCTTCCCAATAATCTCCCCTATCCCCTCCCCCACGTCTAAGAGCTTCTGGTCTCATCAAAAGTCCAAGCTTAGGCCCTTAAGGAGGTTATCAAGAAGTGGATTCTAGAGGTAATTTCTCTTTCTCTTCTCCTTTAATTTCCTTTCAAGTTTAAGTTCATTTCTTGATCTCTCCCCACCTATCTTCATCCAAATTGTTTTGTAACTCCTTTATTATACATATACTGTAATTTTATTATTCCAATGAGATATTATATCACCCCACACCCTTTCCATATTCTTTTTATTTTATTAAAGAGAACGTTGTTCATGTGGTGTTAATTTATCACCTTCAAAAATGACATGCTCTCTTCTTCCATTTCTACCTTCAGATATGGTCATGAAACCATTTTTATGGTTGAAATAGAATAATTTATATGTATTATGTTCTATTTTAAGTTCTGAAAATAACCTATGACCATATTACTATGTGAAAAGTCAAAACAAGTTCGTTGTGCTCCGAAAACCGCTCAAATTAACACAAATAATCATCATTTAATTCTTATCTAATGATTCACCCACATGGATCTAATATAATTCATTATAAAATCATTAAAGCTTTTGTAATATCACTAATAACATGTAATATAGTTTCTGTATGTTTACCCATGATCTACCCGAACTTCAATTTAAGAATACAAGTGAACCACCCAAGAAAAACCATAAAAACAAACATCCCCGAACAATGTTTTTAAACTCTATAAGTCATCCAAAGGAAAATAATATGAAATAATGAAACCATAATTAACCCTATTAATTTACACATGGTTCTGGATTTCTAATTAATTAATATAATGTCATTATACATGAAATTAAAGAGAAGGAAGCATTCAGGTTCAAGGTAAGGGGAAATTCTCAAACCCAACTTTCATCCTTCGGGTTATTCCTCTTTCAATCCATTTTTGATATGGTCACTACTTAAAGATAATTTTTTCATCATTTTCGTTCCTTTTTTGGGATATACATGTTTTCAAATGATGTTTATGTCAATCCAAATGTTTTCCAAAAGAACTCTTCTTTTAAGAACTCAACTTTTACCTCTCATTCATGGTTGATGGTTCTTGTATCAAGTATGTTGTTCCCTCTTTATTTTGGGAACCCAAAGTTATGAATGTGTTCTTATGAGATGAAAACCAATCCTTTTAATGGGTTATTTATGTTCATTTATGTTATATGTTAAGTATGGCATGCATGATAAATGATAATTTTATGATGTGACGGGTGCACCCAGAATTATATAGCGCAATATGAATGTTTAAATGCGATAGGTGCGCCTGGAATTATACAGCGCTCCAATGCATTGGGTAAAGTGATTAATCTCATGAGTAAATATGAAATGATGTCTAAAAAAGATGCTAGCTTGGTTCACAGGTATGTGTGGTAGTTAAGCACTAAGACACGATGTTTCATTTTTATGCATTGCCACATTTCAAGACTATTATTTATGCTCCTCTCATGTTCATGATATTTTGCCTATGTTATGATTATGCTCACCCCATGAAATATTGTTCTTATCTATCCTCTTACTGGGATTTTAGCTCACCCATTTTGATGTATATCCTTAGGTGGCTACATGTTCTAAGGAGAGGAAAAGTGCCAATAAGAAGCTATAGAATAAGAAATTAAATGAATGTTTATGCTCGATGTTGTATTTTTTATGTGTGGTACTAGTTTTCCAAAGACACTAAACCTTTGGATCCTCTATGTGTAATAATATTATGTTGTTTATCTTTGAAATGATGAAATATTAATGTAAGAAAAGGCTAGGTCACTATATAAACTGTCGTGATCCATAGGTGATCACTGACTGCACCTGCATTAGGACACACCCGAGTCCGGTCCCTAATGCATCGCAGTAGACTACGCACCCTACTCCCTCCTCTGGTACCCTCAAGATAGGTGCGCTGGTCAATCTTTGTCTCAGCTCTTGGAAGCTCTGCTGACATCTATCTGACCACACAAAGGGTTTCCACTACTTCGTCAATGCTAAAAGCGGTGCCGCAACTCTAGAGAAGTCTGGTACGAATCTCTGGTAGTACCTAGCCAAACCTAGGAAACTCCGCACCTCCATCATGCTCATGAGTGGCTCCCAAGCTAGCACTTCCTTGATCTTCGCAGGATCCACCGCAAATCTTGCCTCAGAGATGACATGTCCCATGAAGTGGACCTCACCTATCCAGAACTGACACTTCGAGAGCTTACCATAAAGCTGGTGCTCTCAAAGTGTGTCTAGTACAACCCGTAAGTGGTAGGTGTGCTCCTCCTTAGTGGTCGAGTATATCAATATGTCGTCAATGAAGACCAAAACAAATCGATCGAAGTAAGGCTGGAAGATCCTGTTCATGAGACTCATGAACACTACTGGAGCACTGGTTGCGCTGAAAGGCAAAACCAAGAACTCATAGTGGCCATACCAACATCTGAAGGCCGTCTTCTGCACATCCTCGCCCCGAACTCTGATCTGATGATAGCCTGACCTGAGGTCTATCTTCGAGAAGCACCGTGCTCCCTTGAGATGATCAAATATGTCGTCAATCCTCGGTAGTGGATACTTTTTCCTCACATTCACCTGGTTCAGGCGACGATAGTTGACACACAGTCGCAAGCTCCCGTCCGCCTTCTTGGCGAACAAAATCGGGGAAGCCCAGGGTGAAACACTGGGTCGGATGAATCCCTTGCCCTGCAAGTCCTCCAACTATACCGGTAGCTCTCGAAGCTTAGCGGGAGCCATCTTATATGCTGGAGTGGATATCGGGGCTGTCCCGGGGTACAGGTCAATATAAAAGTCTACCTCTCTGCGAGGAGGTAGTCCTGGAACGTCGTCAGGAAAAACATCCACATACTGATCCACCAATACAAGAAAACTCAGTCTCCACATGTCAACTGCTCCTAGGATGAGGCTAGCCAAATAATGAGTGATCGACTGTCCTCTCCTTTGCGTGAGTCCATTATACACTTCAAAGGCTCCCTTCTCACCAGTGAAGGTGAACCTGCTCCCACCAGTGCGCACAAACCGCACCTTGCGCCTAATACAGTCAATCTGAGCATGGACTTTAGAAAACCAATCCATGCCCAAGATATCGTTGTAAGGCCTCGACGCCGCTACAAGAAGATCCCAGCCGAAGCTCTCACCTCCTAGAGTACGCTCACATTGCCAGCACCAGTGCGTAATCATCGAGTATGCTCCCGTAGGAGTCTCTAGCCGTACGGATCGAGCCAACGGCTCCGTCGGAATCTCCGAGCTCCGAAAAAGGGCAGCGACAACGAAAGAATGAATCACTCCTATGTTTATAAGATCTGTAGCAAGGGTGGAGTAGACACAGATAGTACCTCGAATCATATCTGGTGCGCCGTGGTCGTAGGCCTCCGCTGCCTGAAGCTGATCCTGCCTCTGCCCGCGAGCTCCTTGTGGTCGGGGTGGACCTCTAGGTGGTGGTGGTGGTAAAGCCTCAAAGCATCTCCCACCACCTGCTGCTCAGCCAGGTCCTCTTCCTCGTCTGCCTTCTCCCTGCGGACTACCACGGTCTACCCTTTGCCTTTTCCTGGGTGGTCCCTCAATAGTCTACTGCTCCTTTGCACGACGGGTCGGGCAGTCACGATCCATGTGGCCCTGCCCGCCGCATGCGTAGCACTATCTACTCCTCATAAGACTGGCTCTGTGCCGTTTGACCCTCACCTCTGAGCCAGTGTCCTGAGGTCGTCCTCCTGATGGTCTGGTCCGCTTGTACCCCTGTGACATCTGTCGACTGCCAGCTGCAGAAGACTCAGCTACATGCCGCCCTGCGGTAGGTCTCACTGCTGGTGTAGGCTCAACAAGAAAGCTCTCTACAAGAAGGGATCGGTCCAGTACTCCTGCCTGCGTCAGAATGCTGAGGGAGATCATCGATGCCCTGATCTCATGCCTCAGTCCCTGCTCGAAGTTCTGGGACCGAAAGAATGGGTCCCATACCATGTCCGTGGAATAGCGCGAGATATCGGTAAATCTCGCCAAGTAATGGGCTACTGTCTTCCTACCCTATCACAGCTGTAGTAGCTCATGAATGCGCACTGCACATAGGGTGGCTAGGACTAACTCTGAGCATAAGAGGATCTAAAATTCCTTCCAGAGGAGAGATGCCTCGTCATGCACCTAGAGCATCCGGCTCCACCATCTGCCTACCGCCGCATACAGGAGACTCGCTACAAGGATCACCATGAGGTCAGGTGGTGTCCCTACTAACCTAAAAAACTCGTACAACAGCCTCCAGCCAATCCTCGGATGCCTGAGGGTTTGTCTCCCCGCGGAACCTGGGCGGTCTCTGATGCTAAAACTCGTGCAGTGCACTAAGGCGACGTGCACTCTCAACGGCTGGGGCTGGTGGCATCGGTGGCTCAGCGGGTAGAGCTACCGCCGGTGCCTCTGCTGTAAAAGGGCCCTGCACCGAGGCCTCGTCGCTCGGTGAGCTGTCGTGTCACAAAAAGCTCGGAACCCTAGCTGGCTACCATCGTGGGGCCATCCTGAAAAGAAACAGGTGCGCCATGGTCAATACAGTATACCTGGTGAGCTAACACAATGTAATCACAATGAAAACTTTTGAAACACACATGCAATCAATGTTTTCGTGCACTGAGTCAGAAATCAGAATTCAGGGTCCTAGTGTATGGATACGTCGGCCACCGCACCAACACTGGAATCCCTAGACTGATAACCACAATCAATACCCTTAACACTATTTCTTCACACAGAAGAAAGATTAGAGTTCTGAGTTCTGCGGTAGAACCGAACTCCTCTGATACCAATTTGTCACGACCCATCCTCGGGGCCCGTGCTGTGACTATCCCAAGCCTTCCTTCCATAGGCTAGGGGTTGGAGACTAGCACCAAAGGTTTAAATCCTGATAAAAAGGGAAGAAATTTCCTTTATAAAGTAAACAAACACCACAGAGTAAGCAAGATGAAGTAAACACTAAGTAAACTGGGTACAACTGTAAGTACTGGAAAGTAAAAGGGCCCGAATAAAAACCCAACTGAAATTAAAGTACAACCGGAAAGAAAGTACAACAACTGAAAAGTAAAGCAGCAACGCCGATCCATCCACTGGAAATCCCACCTGAAGGGTGGGTACAGATAGTCTCCTCAGCTCCTCAGGTCCAGCTGTCCGCTCGGTGTACGTCCCGCCAAGTGGTCCACCTCCAGGTACTGACTTTCTCCACAAGCCACAACCACAATCAATTCTATCCATCATCTACATCCAACACAACGTAGTGCGGGAATATCCCGTGCAGGGGTGAGTATACGCTACTCAGTAGGGACCCCGAGACCCCCGAAGGTCTCCCAGAATCCACGAAGGATAAACCTGAAAGGAAAGATACAATCATCAAATAACAACCCACTCTACTTATGTATATTCCCATACATATACCTAAGTCATACATTCTAGTTCGACCCCAACATCCAAGCCCAAGTTTGATCTAGTCCACACAGGATAACACAATCTAATCCACACAGGATAACAAAACCCAATCCACACTGGATAACAAAACAATCATATCGAAGATAAGGATTGAATGTCATGACTCATCTCACATAGGTATACTTCTTCGTAAGGTGATATAGATGATCATATGTAGCTTCTGATTCATCTAAGATGTCAGACCCTTGTACGATAAAATACCAGCTAGGCTGTCGGACCCACAAAGGATACAAGACCAGCCACTCTGCCGGACCCACATAGTATACAAGTACAGAGTCAAATACTGCTGGACCCACGTAGGATACAAGAACATTAGTCACGTACTACCAGACCCACATAGGTTACAAGAATAGTAGTCAATGTCGTCGAACCCACAGAGGATTCCAGTACTGTCACCGTTGCTGCCGAACCCACGAAGGATCCCAGTACAGTCGTCATCGTCGCCGCAGTTGCAACCAGCTCTAGGGTTCCCGCACACAACATGCTCGATTCTGGGAGGGTATTCTCCACAAACCAAGGGGGTTTGATACATCAACTGACACGTAGTACGGAGTTGACGTATCCCAAAGTTCCATCTCGACAAAATAAACTCAATGCGACAGATGGCGTGTCAATCGGACGCCCGGTCTGAGAGTTATTGGCTTTTTCGTCCCAAGGGCCCGGTTGGTTTTTAAGTCAAAAACAACCTGACTGTACTCCAACTATGTCCAAACATCGAGCGGAATAAGCCAAAAGTTCCATCTTGCTAAGAGGAAATCAACAAAGTTGACGGCACGTCAATCGGACGTCCGGAGCTCAAGTTATAAGCGTTTCCGCTCGGAAGGCCCGGTTGGTTTCTTGTTCGAACCAACCCGGCTGTACCCAAGATTCTCTGAAACCTTGAGTGTAATATACTGAAGCGACCATATCGATCCAAGGATTGATATGAAACTGATGGTGTTATGGTCAGAGGTTCGTAGCCCATGTTATGGGCTTTTTAACGAAACTGTCTGAAAACAGGGGGTTTGGGCCCAGTCCGACCCAGCCCAATACCCCCGGGCTCGACCCGACCCGGGTCCGGGTCCGGTCCACTTGGGTGCGGCCCGGCCCAGCCAGAGCAGCCCGGCCTGGCGTGGCCGGTCCGGCCCGGTGCGGCCGGTTCGGCCTGGGCGCCCGCGCATTGAGCGAACGTGGGGGGGGGGGGGTGCGCTGCCCCCTGCATTGAAACAGAGGACCCGAGGGTCCACCCTGTGTGCTGACCGGGGGTTCAATCCCCCAGTTTTCTCGGATCCGGCCGGCTGTAACGGATGGCCGGCTACGCCGCGTGGGACCGGTTGGTCCCGCCTCCTGAGCGCTGGCGGCCGGCGGTCCCAGCCGCCCTCCCCTGCTCCGCTGCGGCCAAAGGCCGCGGGCTTGGTCCAACCGGCGCAGCGCGACGGCGCCACACCCCTCCGCCACGACCCCGCTCTGGCCACGACCTCTTTCGGCCTCAATGGCGCTGCGCGACGGCACCGCGCTCCTTCGTCGTGGTGATATTCCTCGTTCCCGCATGGTGCCGTTGCACCGCGCCGCCTTCATCCCAAACCGCAACGGTGAACATCAAAAAAGGGGAGGAGGATCAGCTGTGTTCATGCGGTCCGTCCTCCTCTAGTTAATTTTATATCAGGTGGCCAAATATTAAACGATGAACGCCAAGAATAATCACATCGTAAAAAACACACCGCTACCTCAAGAAGTTTTCGTACAAGATCGTCTTGGAAAAACGGTGTCGAGAGGGTGGTTTGAAGATGGAGTTGGCGAGCGTCCAAGAAGAGGATATCGTCCCACACTGGCTGCAGAGAAGGGAGAGATCGACACGTCATCTCTCCTTAGTGCCCCGACGTTCTTCGTGTTCTTCAACGAGGAAGAAGATGTCCTTCAAGACCGCAAGAGTTCACTCCTCTATTCGACACAACGAAAAAACCCACAATAAAATAAGACCTTGTCTTATTTTATTCTCACACACACATTCCAACATTAATTTGAAATTCAAAAGAACACATTTAATTAATTAACTTAATTGAAGAGTATTTAATAATCCAATTAATTACAAGATTTGACATGTCATTAAATTGGGGGAGTGGGTGAGTTACAAAAAAATAAAAATTCAAGAGGGGGGTTTAATGGAATTGAAGGGTTGGGGCTCGTTTGGGCCCCACATCACTAATATCCTACCACGTGGAGTTAGGATGTAGTGGGTCCCACTCCAACTTCCATGCATAGGTTATAACTACTTAAAATAGAAATAAAAATTGTAGCACAAATTTTTATTTCACTCTTCAGTAAACCCATTAATTTAATAACCTCACCCGAGAAAACACAACTCCAGAAATGGTGTTCCTAAGCAATTTTCAGCACTGCAGTTTCATCACTGCCCTCAGATTTCGATTCTGAGCACCGGTTCAAAAGTTAGGAAAACCCACTCATTCGTTCACTGAACGTACCCGAGCTAAACTTAGAAAAATGATTCCAGGCTCACCGGGCCTTAGAATCAGGTGCTATTAGAAATTGCGTACTCGTAAAATCCCAATGAAAATTAAGAAAAAATTTCCCTTGAAATTTACAGGTCTTTACAGACCCTTCATGTGGTCGGATAGATGTCAGCAGAGCTTCCAGGAGCTGAGACATAGATTGACCAGTGCACCCATCTTGAGGCTACCAGAGGTAGGAGTAGGGTACGTAGTTTACTGCTGTCATGACCCGTCCTCGGGGCTCATGATGAGACTACCCCAAGCCCACCTTCCATAGGCCAAGGGCTGGAGACTAGCACCAAGGCATAATTCCCGATAAAAAAGGGAAGGCATTGTCTATGTAAAGTAAACAAACACACAGAGTAAGAAAGAATAAGTAAACACTAAGTAAAACTGGGTACAATAGTAAGTGCGGAAAAAGTAAGTGTGCCAGAATACATACCCAAACTGAATGTAAAGTACAACTGAAGGGAAAGTACGACAACTGAAAAAGAAGTACAATAACTGAAAAGTAATGCCGCAACGTCGGGCCTTACACTGGAAGTCCCACCTGAAGGGTGGGTATAGATAGCCTCCACAGCTCCTCAGGTCCATCCGTCCGCTTCGTGTACGTCCCGCCCAGTGGTCCACCTCCAGGTACCGACTGCTCCACTAGCCTCTACCACGATCAGCGATGTTCGTCGTCTGCATCCAACACAACGCAGTGCGGGCATAGCCCGTGCAGGGGTGAGTATAGCTACTCAGTAGGGACCCCGAGACCCCCGAAGGTCTCCCAGAATCCACAAAGGATAATCCACAAAATAAAGATACAATCATGAAGTAAAAACCAACACTACTTAGGTATATTCCCATACATATACCTAAGCTATCAATTTCAGTTCGGCACCAGCATCTCAGCCCAAGTTCGATCACGTCCACACAGGATAGCACAACACAATCCACATAGGAAAGAAAGACAATCATATCGAAGATAATGATTGAAAGTCAAGACTCAGTTCACATAGGTATACTTCTTCGTAAGACGATAGAGATGATCAGATGTCGCCACTGATTCATCTAAGCTGTCGGACCCACATAGGATCGATAGGAACTAACCCCCGCAATGACCCACACAGGATCTGAGCCACACAAGATCGGTATGCGCTGGCCCACACAGGACCGCTGAGCGCTGACCCACACAGGATCTGACCCACACAGGATTGGTAGCACTGATCCACGGAGGATCGCTGAGTGCTGTAGTCATCGTCGTCGAACCCACGGAGGATTCCTGTACTGTCTTCATCGTCGTCGTAGTCGCAGCCAGCTCTAGGTTTCCCGCACACAGCAAGCTCATTCGGGAGGGTCCGCTCCACGAGCTGAGGGGCTGATACATCAACTGGCACGAAGTGCAAAGTTGATGTATCCAAAGTTCTGTATCGTCAACAGGAACTCAACATCACAGACGGCATGTCAATCGGACGTCTGGTCTGTGAGTTATTGACCTTTTTTTCCCAGGGGCCTAGTTGGTTTTTAAGTCAAAACCAATCTGACCATACTCCAACTATATCCAAACCTTGAGCATAGTAATCCAAAAGGTCCGTCTCACTAAGAGGAATCCAACAAAGTCGACGACACGTCAATCGAACATCCAGAGCTCAAGTTATAAGTGTTTCCGCTCCGAGGGCCCGATTGGTTTCGTATACGAACCAACCCAGTTAAACCCAAAGTTCTCTGAAACCTTGAGTGTAATATACCGAAATGACCGTGTCGATCCAAGGATCGCATCGCAGCTGACTGTTCGTCGATTGGAGGCCCGTAGCCCATGTTATGGGCAAAGGACCAGAAGAGGTCTGAAAATGGGGGTTTTGGGCCCGGACCGACCTGACCCGAGACCCCCTGGGTCGGCCCGAACCGGGTCTGGGTCCGGCCCGGCCTAGGCAGCACGGCCCAGCATGCTGGTGCGTTGGCGGTCCACTAGCCATCTCGGTGTATCCGAGCTGGGCGGTCGGGGGGGGGGGGGGCGACTGCCCCCTGTTCAATTAAACGCGGCCCCCCACATGGGGGCCGCTGCTGTTCGGCCAGCCGGGGGTTAAGAACCCCTGACTTCTCCCCTGATCGGCCGCCCCGCTCCGTCCGGCTAGCTGCTGCCGCCACGGGACCGGCTGGTCCGGTCCCCTTGCTTTGACGCCGGCGTCCGGAAACCGGCCGCTACTCCCTGCTTCGCAGCGGCCTTGGACCGTCCGGCATGACGTGACAACGTCGTGCCCCTCCGCCACGGCCCGGCTATGGCCGTGGTGTTTTCTTGATTCTCCGGCGCATCATGATGGCGCCGCGACCTTCTTCGACTTCAATGGCACGGAGCGACGGTGCCGCGCATCCTTACCGCACGATCCCGCACGGTGCGACGACACCGCGTCACTTTCCTTTGGACCACAACAACAAAAAGATAAGGGAGGAGGGTCGGCCGTGTTTGTGCGGTCTGGCCCCCTCCCGTTAATTGATAGAAAGTGGTCCAATTTGAAATGAGGAACGACGACCGAAGATTTCACGAATAACAACAAAAGTAAATCCCCTACCTCGAGCGTTGTTGAAGAAAGCCTCATCACGGAAGAAGGCATCGTGGAAGAGGGTTTCGTACACACTTGATGAAGATCGTCCGAGGTGGGGCGGTGTCTCACACCGGCTGCAGAGAGGAGTAGAAAGACATGTCTTCTTCCTTTGGTGTTGTCATTCTTCATCGAAGTGTGGCGTTCTTCGCGTTCTTCAACTTGGAAGATGAACTTCTTCAGAGGAAGATTGCTCCCTCTCTCAAAAACCCAACACCAAGAAATAACCCCCAAATAAAATAAGTGTTATGCTTATTTTATTATAACTTCCCATGCATTTAAATTTTAAAATTCAAATGCTTAACTCCCAAAATAAATGGCATGCATTAATGTGAAGGAAGTCACATTATTTAATACATGGGGGTTTAAAGGGGAAGAGATATGGGGGTTTAGAGAATTTGAAGAGGTGGAGTTCATGTGGGCCGCACCACCCTCTTAACCTCTCATAGGTAGTTTCCCAACTTCCACTCAAAGGATAAAACCACCTTAAAAGAAATAAAATTGTAGATCAATTTTATTTTACCTTCCACAATTTTTAATTACTCCTCCCGAGCAAACGTAGCCCCAGTAAAGTTCTTCATAAGCAATTACCGGCTCTGCGGTTCCATTGGTGTCCTCATATTTCGATTCTGAGCACTAGTTCAAAAGGTAGGAAAACCCGCTCATTCGTTCACTGAACATACCCGAGCTAAACATCGGAAAATGATTCTGGGCACACCGGACCTCGGAATCAGGTGCCGTTAGAAACCACGTTCTTATAAAATCATGAATAAAATTAAGAAAAAAAATTTCCCTTGAATTTTATGGGTCTTTACATTACTCCCACCTCAGGGCTTTACATCCTCGTAAAGATACATCATAAACTAGCGGAACAAATGTGGGTACTGTGCATGCATCTGAGCCTCCCGCTCCCAGGTGCTCTCCCGGAGGTTCCCGTGCTGCCATCTGATGTGAACTAGAAGAATCGATCATCCACGTAGGACCCGCTCCTGTCGATCTCGATCTCTACCGATACCTCCACAAACTTCGCCCCATCATCAATGTCCAGCTTCCCATGGTCAATGATATGCGTCGGGTCATGCACGTATCTCCTCAACTCAGATACGTGGAAGACGTCGTGTACCCGGTGCAACTGAGGTGGTAGTGCCAGGCGATAAGCCACCTCGCCAATCCTGCTGAGGACCTGGAATGGTCCGATGAAGCACGAAGAAAACTTTCCATCTCGGCCAAATCTCCGTAATCCGCGTCGAGGTGAGACCCGTAAGAAGACGTGGTCACCATCCTCGAACTCTAGTGGACTCCGCCTCCTGTCAGCATAAGACTTCTGCCAGCTCTAAGCTGTCCTCATCTGCTCCTGGATGACCTGGACCTTCTTCGTCGTGGCCCGGACCATCTCCGATCCCACAAGTGCTGACTCCCCAGGGTCTATCCAGCACAGAGGTGATCTGCAAGGTCGGCCGTACAATGCCTCGTATAGTGCCATCCCGATGGTGGAGTGGTAGATGTTGTTGTAAGCGAACTCCACCAAGGGTAGGTGATCCTCCCAGCTACGACCAAAGTCGAGGACACATGCACGAAGCAGGTCCTTGAGAGTCTGAATGGTCCTCTCCATCTGACCATCCGTATGAGGGTGAAAGGCGATCCTCAGACGTAGCTGCGTCCCAAATTCCTCCTGCAACCCCTTCCAAAGTTGGGAAGTAAAGCGAGCATCTCGATCGGAGACGATAGATGATGACAGACAGTGAATCCGTACAATCTCCTGAACGTAGAGGCATCCCAAGCTCTCCACTGAGCCCTGCTCTCTGATGGGTAAGAAGTGGGCCGACTTGGTGAGTCGGTCGACAATCACCCAAATGGAGTCGTGTCTTCTGGAAGTGCGTGGAAGTCCAGTCACGAATTCCATAAATATCTCGTCCCACTTCCACTCTGGGACCTCCAAAGGCTTTACCAAGCCTGCTGGTACCTGGTGCTCTGCCTTCACCTGTTGGTAGGTGAGGCATCGAGAAAAAAACTCTTCCACAACCTTCTTCATACCTGACCACCAGTGATGTCGTCTGAGGTCCTGGTACATCTTCGCCACTCCTAGATGTACCGCTAAAGGGGAAGTGTGAAACTCCCTCAGCACCTCCTCCTGTAAAGCAGCTGGTACCATGGTACGTCCTTTGAAAAGGATGACGTGCTCTCCTCCCATAGAGAATCCATCAGGTGCCTGTCCTGAGGATATCTATGCATGCTGCATCTCACAGTCATCGTCCCCACGCTGTGCCTCTCTGACCTGCTGTAGGAGTGGAGGAGTGACTATGAGTGACTGTAGAAAGGCTGCACCATCACTATCCACGAAGGATATCTGCGAAGCGGCTAGCTGCTCTGTCGCCACCCCAAGTAGCCGAATTCCTGTCCTCCTGCTGAGAGAATCAGCTACTACGTTCCCCTTTCTAGGAGTATATACTATCTCAATGTCATAGTCCTGGAGGAACTTGATCCATTGCTGCTGTCTCAGGTTCAGGTCCTTCTGCGAGAAGATGTACCTGAGACTCTGGTGGTCAGAGTAGACTGTAAAGCGCTCACCCATCAGGTAGTGTCGCCACATCTTTAGAGCGAAGACCACTGCCGCTAACTCCAGGTCATGGGTAGCATAGTTCTGCTCATGCTGCCTCAACTGACGTGATCCATAGGCGATCATAGCCCGCTTCTGCATTAGGACACATCCGAGTTCGGTCCCTGATGCGTCACAGTAGACTACGTACCGTACTCCCGCCTCTGGTAGCCTCAAGATAGACGCACTGGTCAATCTCTGTCGCAGCTCCTGGAAGCTCTGCTGACATCTATGTGACCACACAAAGGGTTTCCCCTTCTTCGTCAAAGAGGAGAGTGGAGCCGAAACTTTGGAAAAGTCTGGCACAAACCTCCAGTAGTATCCTGCTAGCCCCAAGAAACTCCGCACCTCTGTCACGCTCCTGGGTGGCTGCCAAGCTAGCACTGCCTCGATCTTCATAGGATCCACTGCAACTCCCGCCTTAGAGATGACGTGTCCCTATAAGTGGACCTCACGTATCCAGAACTGACACTTCGAGAGATTTCCATAAAGCTGGTGCTCTTGGAGTGTGTCTAGTACAACCCGCAAGTGATAGGTGTGCTCCTCCTCAGTGGTCGAGTATATCAAAATGTCGTCAATGAAGACCACGACAAATCGATCGAGGTATGGCTGAAATATCCTATTCATGAGGCCCATGAACACTACTGGAGAATTGGTTATGACAAATGGAATAACCATGAAATCATAGTGGCCATACCGACATCAGAAAGATGTCTTCTAAATGTCCTCGTCCCAAACTCTGAGCTGATGATAGCCTGATATAAGGTCTATCTTTGAGAACCACCGTGCTCTCTTGAGCTGATAGAAGAGGTCATCAATCCTCGGTAGAAGATACTTGTTCCTCACGGTCACCTATTTCAGGCGACGATAGTCGACAAAAAGTCGCAAGCTCCCATCCGCCTACTTGGCGAACAATATCAGGGAAGACCAGGGTGAAACACTGGGTCAGATAAATACCTTTCCCTGTAAGTCCTCCAACTATACCCGTAGCTCTTGAAGCTCATTGGGGGCCATCTGATATGCTGCAGTGGATATCAGGGCTATCTCAGGGTACATGTCAATATAAAAGTCTACCTCTCTACAAGGAGGTAGTCCTGGAATGTCGTCGGGAAAAACGTCCGCATACTGATCCACCACTACAGGTAAGCTCGGACTCCGCACGTCAACTCCTCCAAGGATGAGGCTAGACAACTTATGAGTGATGGGCTGTCCTCTCCTCTGCGTGAGTCCATCCTGTGCTGTAAGGGCTCCCTTCTCACCGGTGAAGGTAAACCTGCTCGCATCGGTGTGAACACAACGCACCATGCGCCCAATGCAGTCTATCTAAGAATGAACTGTAGATAACCAAATCATGCCCAATATGACATCGTAAGGCCTCGAAGCCGCTACTAGAAGATCCTAGCCGATGCTCTCGCCTCCTAGAGTAAGCTCACACTGCCGGCACCACTGTGTAATCGTCGAGTCTGCTCCCGTAGGAGTCTCTAGACGTAAGGATCGAGCCAACGGCTCCGTCGGAATCTCCGAGCTCCGAACAAGGGCATCAGCTATAAAAGAATGACTCGCTCCTGTGTCTATAAGAGCTTCATCAAGGGTGGAGTAGACACATATAGTACCTCGAATCATCTCAGGCGCGCCGTGGTCGTAGGCCTCCGCTGCCTGGAGCTTTGCCTGTCTCTGCACGCCAGCTCCTTGTGGTAGGGGTGGACCTCCTGGTGGTGGTGGTGGTAGAGCCTCAAAGCGTCGCCCACCACCTGTTGCTCGGCCAGCTCCTCTGCCTCATCCGACTGCTCCCTGCAGACCGCCACGGTTAACCCTATGCCTCTTCCTGGGTAGTCCCTCAACCGTCTGCTTCTCCTCGACACGGTGGGTCGGGAAATCACGAGCCATGTTTCCCTGCCCGCCGCACGCGTAGCACTGTCTGCCTCTCAAAAGACTGGCTCTGCGCTGTGTGCCCCGCACCTCTGAGCCAGTGTCCTGAGGTCGTCCGCTTGAGGTTCTGGTCTGCTTGGACCCATGTGTCATCCGTCGACTGCTAGCTGCAGAAGACTCTTCTATGTTCCGCACTGCGGTAGGTCTCGCTGTTGAATTAGGCTCAGCAAGAAAGCTCTCAATGAGAAGGGCTTGCTCTAGTACCCCTGTCTATGTCAGAATGCTGAGGGAGATCAGCGATGCCCTGATCTCATGCCTCAATCCCTGATCAAAGGTTCGGGCCCGGAAGAATGGGTCCCATAAAATGTCCGTCCAATAGCACAAGAGATCATTAAATCTCGCCGAGTACTGGGCGAACGTCATGCTGCCCTACCACAGCTGTAGTAGCTCCTGAATGCGCACCGCACAGAGGGTGGCTGGGATGAACTCCGAGCGAAAGAGGCTCTCAAAGTCTGTCCAGAAGAGTAATTCCGCATCGTGCACCTGGAGCATCAAGCTCCCCCATCTGCCTGCTGCCGCGTGCAGGAGACTCGTTACAAGGATCACGATGAGGTCTGCTGGTGTCCCTACCAAACGGAAAACTCGTACAACTGCCTCCAACCAATCCTTGCCTACCTGAGGGTCCATCTCCCTGCAGAACTTGGGTGGTCACTAACTCTGGAACTCGTGCAGTGCACTAAGGCGATGTTCACTCTCAGCGGTTAGGGCTGGTAGCATCGGTGGCTCAGCGGGTAGTGGTACCGCCGGTGCCTCTTCAGTAATAGGGCCCTGCACAGAGGCCTCATCGCTCGGTGGGCTGTCGTCACGTAGAAAACACGGAACCCTAGATGGCTGCCATCGTGGGGCCATACTGAAAAGATACATGTGTGCCACGGTCAATACAGTATACCTGGTGAGCTGACACAAAGTAATCAAAAAGAAAACTTGAAACACACATGCAATCAATATTTTCATTCACTAAGTTGGAAATCAGAAGTCAGGGTCCTGGTGTACGTATACGTCGGTCGCCGCACCAACACTAAACTCCCTGGACTGATAACCACACTCAATACTCTTAACACTATTTCTTCACATAGAAAAAGATCAGAGTCCTGAGTTCTGTGGTAGAACCGAACACCTCTGATACGAATTTGTCACGACCCGTCCTCGAGGCTCATGCTGTGACTACCCCAAGCCCGCCTTCCATAGGCCAGGGGCTGGCAACTAGCACCAAGGCGTAATTCCCCATAAAAAGGGAAGGCATTGCCTATGTAATTTAAAAAAACACACATAGAGTAAGCAAGCAGAAGTAAACACTAAGTAAAACTGGGTACAATAGTAAGTGCGGAAAAAGTAAGTGGGCCAGAATACAAACACAAACTGAAAGTAATGTACAACTGAAGGGAAAGTACAACAACTGAAAAATAAGTACAACAAATGAAAAGTAAAGCCGCAACATCGGGCCGTCCACTGGAAGTCCCACCTGAAGGGTGGGTACGGATAGCCTCCACAGCTCCTCGGGTCCAATCGTCCGCTCCGTGTACGTCCCGCCCAGTGTTCCACCTCCAGGTATTGACTGCTCCATTAGCCTCTACCATGATCAGCGCTGTCCGTCGTCTGCATCCAACAAAACGTAGTGCGGGCATAGACCGTGTAGGGGTGAGTATAGATACTCAGTAGGGACCCCGAGACCCCCGAAGGTCTCCCAAAATCCACAAAGGATAATCCACAAAAGAAAGATACAATCATGAAGTAACAAAAAACACTACATAGGTATATGCCCATACATATACCTAAGCTATCAATTTCAGTTCGGCTCCAGCATCTGATCCCATGTTCGATCACATCCACACAGGATAGCACAACACAATCCACATAGGAAAGCAAGACAATCATATTGAAGATAATGGTTCAAAGTCAAGACTCAGCTCACATAGGTACACTTCTTCGTAAGATGATAGAGATGATTAGATGTAGCCACTGATTCATCTAAGTCGTCAGACCCACACATGATAGATAGGTACTAACCCCCGCAATGACCCACATAGGATCGATAAGTACTAACCCCCAAAATGACCCACACAGGATCGATCGGTACTAACCACCGCAATGACCCACACAGGATCTGACCCACACAGGACCGGTAGGAGCTGGCCCACACAGGACCGCTGAGCGCTGACCCACACATGATCTGACCCACACAGGATCAGTAGCACTGATCCACGGAGGATCTTTGAGTACTGTAGTCATCACCGTCGAACCCACGGAGGATTCCCGTACTGTCTTCATCGTCGTCACAGTGACAGTCAGCTCTAGGGTTCCCGCACACAACAAGATCGTTCGAGAGAGTCTGCTCCATGAGACGAGGGGATGATACATCAACTAACACGAAGTCTGGAGTTGATGTATCCAAAGTTCCGTATCGTCAACAGGAACTCAACATCACAGACGACATGTCAATCGGACGTCTGTTTTGTGAGTTATTGGTTTTTCGTCCCAGGGGCCCGGTTGGTTATTAAGTCAAAACCAAACTGTCCGTACTCCAAATGCGTTAAAACCTCGAGCAGAGTAAGCCAAAAGGTCCATCTAACTTAGATTAATCAAACAAAGTCGACGACATGTCAATCAGACATCCGGAGCTCAAGTTATAAGCGTTTCTACTCCAAGGGCCCGGTTGGTTTTGTGTACGAACCAACCTGGCCGAACCCAAAGTTCTCTGAAACCTTGAGTGTAATATACGTAAATGACCGTCTCGATCCAAGGATTACATCGCAGCTAACGGTGTGTCGATCGGAGGACCTTATCCCATGTTATGAGAAAATGACCGGAAGAGGTCCAAAAATGGGGGTTTCGGGCTCGGACCGACCCGACCTGAGACCCCCTGGGTCGGCCCGAACCGAGTCCGGGTCCAGCCCAGCGAGCACGGCCTGGCCCGGCCTGGGCGCGGCCCTGTCCGGTGCGCTGGAGGTTCGCTGTCCAGCTCGATGTAACCGAGCTGGGTGGTCAAGGGGGGGGGGGGGAGGGCTTCCCCCTATTCAATTAAACGTGGCCCCCCATGTGGGGTCCGCTGTTTTTCGGCTGCTGCCACCATGGGATCGGCTGGTCCGGTCCCTCTACTCCGACGCCGGCGGCCGGAAACCGGCCACCACTCCCTATTCCGCCGCGGCCTTGGTCTGTAAGGCACGACGCGATGGCGCCGTGACCCTCCGCTGCGGCCCCGCTCCGGCCGTGGTGTTTTCTAGATTCTCTGGCCGCGGTGTTTTTGTGATTCTCCAGCGCGGCGCGACGGAGCCACGACCTTCTTCGACTTCAATGGAGATGAGCGAGGGCGCCGCACATCCTTACCGCATGATCCCGCGTGGTGCAATGGCACCACATCACTTTCTTTCAAACTGAAACAAAAAAAAGATAAGGGAGGAGGGTCGGTCGTGTTTTTGTGTTCTAGCCCCCTCCAGTTAATCGATAGAAAGCGGTCCAATTAGAAACGAGGAACGACGACGGAAGATTCCACGAATAAAAACAACAGTAAATCCCCTACCTCGAGTGTTGTTGAACAAAGGCTCGTCACGGAAGAAGGCGTCGCGGAAGAGGGTTCCGTACACGCTTGACGAAGATCGTCCGAGGTGGGGCGGCATCTCACACCGGCTGCGGAGAGGAGTAGAAAGACACGTTGTCTTCCTTTGGTGTTGGCGTTCTTCATCGTAGTGTGGCGTTCTTCGCGTTCTTCAACGTGGAAGATGAACTTCTTTAGAGGAAGATTTCTCCCTCTCTTAAAAACCCAACACCAAAAAATAACTCTCAAATAAAATAAGTGTTATCCTTATTTTATTATAACTTACCATGCATTTAAATTTTTAAATTCAAATGCTTAACTCCCAAAATAAATGGAATGCATTAATGTGAAGGAAGTCACATTATTTAATACATGGGGGTTTAAATGGGAAGAGATATGGGGGTTTAGAGAATTTGAAGAGGTGGAGTTCATGTGGGCCCCACCACCCTCTTAACCTCTCATAGGTAGTTTCCCAACTTCCCCTCAAAGGTTAAAACCACCATAAAAGAAAGAAAATTGTAGCTCAATTTTATTTTACCTTCCACGATCTTTAATTACTCCTCCTGAGAAAATGCAACCCCAGTAAAGGTCTTCTTAAGCAATTACCAGCGCTGCGGTTCCATCAGTGTCCTCAGATTTCGATTCTGATCACCGGTTCAAAATTTAGGAAAACCCGATCATTCGTTCACTGAACGTACCCGAGATAAACTTCGGAAAATGATTCCAGGCACACCAGGCATCGAAATCAGGTGCCGTTAGAAACTCCGTTCTTGTAAAATCCCAAAGAATATTAAGAAAAAAATTTTCCCTTGAATGTTATTGGTCTTTACAACTGTGATGCTTAAGGGACCAGACTCGGGTGTTTCCTGATGCAGGAGAAGGTAGTGATCACATATGGATCACGACAGTTGAGGCAGCACGAGCAGAAGTACGCTACCCATGACCCGGAGTTAGCAGCAGTGGTCTTCGCCCTGAAGATGTGGCGACACTATCTGATGGGTGAGATATTTACAGTATATTCTGACCACCAGAATCTCTGGTAAAGCTTCATGTATAAGGAACTGAACCTGAGATTGCGACGATGGCTTGAGTTCCTCCAGGCCTATGACTTTGAGATAGTCTGTACTCCTGGGAAGGGGAACATAGTAGCTGATTCTCTCAGCAGGAGGACGTGCATCCAACTACTTAGAGAGGCGATGGAGCAGCTTACCGCATTGAAGATATACTTCGTGGATAGAGATGGGTAATCCTTTCAATAGTCGCTCACAGTTACTCCACCACTTCTTCAGTGGGTCAGAGAGGCACAACATGGGGAGGTTGACTATGAGACGTGACGTGCACAGATATCCTCAGGATAGACACCTGATGGATTCTCTGTAGGAGGAGATCACGTTGTCCTTTTCAGAGGAGGTACCATGGTACCAGTTTCATTATAGGAGGAGGTGCTGAGAGAGTTTCACACTTCCCCTCTAGCGATATATCCAGAAGTGGCGAAGATGTACCAGGATCTCAGACGAGAGCACTGGTGGTCGGGTATGAAGAAGGTTGTGGCAGATTTCGTTTCGTGATGCCTCACCTGCCAACAGGTGAAGGCGGAGCACTAGGTACCAGCGAGCTTGGTACATCCCTTGGAGGTCCCAGAGTGGAAGTGGGATGGGATATATATGGATTTCATGGTAGTTCTTCCACGTACTTCTAGAGGTCACGACTCTATTTGGGTGATTATTGACCGACTCACCATGTCGGCCCACTTCGTACCCATCAGAGAGTAGGGATCAGTAGAGATCTTGGGACGCCTCTACGTTCAGTAGATCATACGGCTTCATGGTGTGCCATCGACTATCATCTCTGATAAAGATTCTCACTTTACTTCCCATCTTTGGAAGGGGTTGCAGGAGGAATTTGGGATGCAGCTACGCCTAAGCACCGCCTTTCACCCATAGACGAATGGTCAGACGGAGAGGACCATTTAGACTCTCTAGGACATGCTCTGTGCATGTGTCCTTGACTTTGGTCACAGATGGGAGGATCATCTTCCTTTGGTGGAGTTTGCGCACAACAACAGCTACCACTCCACCATCGAGATGGCACCATACAAGGAATTGTACGCACGACCTTTCAGATCACCTCTGTGCTGGACAGACCCTAGGGAGTCAGCACTTGTAGGACTAGAGACAGTCTAGGCCATGACAGAGAAGGTACAGGTCATCCAGGAGCAGATTAGGACTGCTTAGAGCCGACAGAAGTCCTATTTTGATAGGAGGCGGATACCACTAGAGTTCGAGGATAGAGGCCATGTTTTATTATGGGTCTCACCTCGACGTGGATTACAGATATTTGGCTGAGGCGGAAAGTTATTTCTGCACTTTATCGGACCATTCCAGGTTCTCAGCAGGATAGGCGAGGTGGCTTATCGCCCGGCTCTTCCACCTCAGTTACACTGGGTGCACGAAGTCTTCCATGTATCTTGGCTGAGAGGATACGTGCACAACCTGACACATATCATTTACCATAGGGAGCTGGACATCGATGAAGGTGTGACATTTTCTGAGGTCCCGGTGGAGATCGAGGATCGACAGGAGTGGGTCCTACATGGACGATCGATTCCTCTAGTGCGCATCAGGTGGCAGCATGGGAACCTCCAGAAGAGAACATGGGAGTGGGAGGCTCAGATTCATGATCAGTACCCTCATTAGTTTCCCAAGTATGTAATTCATCTTTACGGGGACATAAAGCCCTGAGGTTGGAGTAATGTAAAGACCCGTAAATTTGATGGAAATTTTTTTCATAATTTCTTTGAGATTTTATGAGTATGAAGTTCCTGACGGCACCTGATTCCGAGGCTCGGAGTGCCCAAAATCAATTTCCAAAGTTTAGCTTGGGTACGTTCAGCGAACGAACGAGCAGTTTTTTATAACTTTTGAATCGGTGCTCAGATTTGAAATCCGAGGGCCCCAGTGTACTCGTAGCGCCTGTATTTTCTTAAGAGGACCTTTACGGAAGTTGCGTTTGCTTGGGATTAGTTATAAAAAAATTGTGGATTAAATGATAAGTAAAATAAATTTGTGTACAAATTTATTTTATCCATGGAAGTTAAATTCTCTCATGGGAGGTTGATGGTGGGGCCCACGACCACCCAACATCCCATGTGTGGTTATGAGGGAGGTGGGGCCCACACGAGCCCCCACCTTTTCACATTCCTTAACTCCATAAATCCACGTTTATTTTGTTAACTCTCCTTTAATTTGAAACCACTCACCTCATTCTCTCTCCCTCATAAACACTTTCCAACACATTAATTTAATAAATTCAATCACTTAAATTAATTTGAATAAGTGTTTTGAATATTTGAAATCCATGAAAAAAAAATAAAAAAGGGAGAGGCCTTATTTTATTAGGTTGTCTAGTTGTGTGAGGATATTGGGTGAGGGAGAGCTCTTGTCCCTTGGAAGAACTTCATCTTCTTCGGAAAAGAATGCCTCCACTTCAACGAAGAACGCTATTTCGACGAGGGAGAGCATCGACTTGGATACTCAGTTTCTTCCATCATCTTCTTCCTCCATGACCAAGGAGGAGGCACCAACGCGGAAACTTTCTATCAGCGTCACCTTTCAATCTTCTCTCTGCGTCAAAGGAAGGAGACACCGTTTCCTCCTCTGACATTCTCCGTCGACATATACAGAGCTTCACCTCGCGACACTGTTTTCCACTATGATCATTGTTAGAAAACTTGTGTCAAGGTAGGGGTGTGTTTTGAATTGAGAAATATTGGTTTTCCTTCCATGTTCATGTCTCTCTCTAAAACTTTTGCTATCAAACTAATGTGGAAGGAACCAGACCAAACTAACACGGTCTGATTCCTCCGTTGTTCTTGTTGTATGGTGTTCTCCAAACGTTCTTGAGAAAAGAATCAAGGAAAGTTTTCAAAGGCGATCGGAGGCCCTAAAACATCGGAAATGGCCTCGGAACATCAGGACGACCTAAGAACTGGAGTTTTGTAGCAAACAGATCATCGGAACAAAGGACGAACACCTTGGGAGGCGTGCTGGCCAGAGGCGTTGTTTTTGAAAAAATCTAAAATACACAGCGTGTCCTTCCAAATCACACGCCGTGTTGTGAAAGCATTCAGTGGCTTAAGTATCAGACATCAGAAGGAGTGACACACGACGTGTGACACCGGTCACACGGTGTGTACTGTCCACACAATTTGACAGAGGAGACTTCGATGGACATGGCGTGTATACAAGGGAAATACACAGACACAGACAGAAATACACAACCATGAGGGAAGATGTGTATTGTATTCATTGAAAGGCAGAAGGGTCTTTGCAAGGCTCGACGTGTAATTTGGGAAACACACAGACACATGCAGAACCACACGACCAAGAGGCACAGCGTGTACTACCATCACTTCGGCAGTAGCGGCTTCGTGATGACTCAGCGTGTATTCTGGGAATACACGGACACCGGGTGGAGTACACAAGCAGGTACTCCACCACATGGCCAGGCATGGCCAGTGTACTTGGAGCCGACCCCAGAAGTTTGGACATGGTGTGTAACCATACCACACGCCATGTACTTACTTTTTACATGAACAACCCTTTGACACGGGATGTGTTACATGGATAGTACCCGTGGACTGAAGACACGACATGTAACCATACCACATGCCTTGTACTTAAAATTTACACGACTAACCCCATGACACGTGCCCTTTCACACGGGCAGTACCTGGTGTCTGATGACACGGCGTGTATCGATTACCTAAATGCCGTGTACTTTTGGAAAATGGATTGGTTGTCTTGTTCTCCGTGACTCGGGCAGGTTTTTCTTGGTTATCCCCTATGACATGGGACAGAACGTTGGGATACATCATCTCTGGTATTCGTTATGGTTGATGTATCCACCCCTTTGACTCGAGGAGCAGACCCTCCTGGAATCGAGTATGCTCTGTGCGGGAACCCTAGAGCTGGCTGTGACTGCGACGACTACCCTGCTGGGATCCTCTGTGGGTTTCACGACGATGATGACTGTACTAGGATCCTACATGGGTTCGGCAGCGAGGACGACTGTACTTGGAATATCCGTGGGTTCGGCAGTGATGACGACTGTACTTGGATCCTACGTGGGTTAGGCAGCGATGGTTACTGTACTAGGATCCTACGTGGGTTTGGCAGTGACGACTTCTGTACTTGGATCCTATGTGGTTTCAGCAGGGGAGATGATTCAGAGGCTACATCTATCATCTCCACCCTTCTTCGTGAGTAGTATACTTGTGTGATATGAGTCTTGACTTTCAATCACTATCTTCGATATGATTGACTTTCTTTCCTGTGTGGATTGGGTCGTACATTCCTATGTGGAATGGGTTAAACATGGGCTCGTGATTTGCAGCCGAACTTGAATTGATGACTTAGGCATATGTATGGGCATAAACCTAAGTAGATTTGGTTGATACTTCATGATTGTATATTTCCTTTGTGGTTTATCCTTTGTGGATTGTGGGAGACATTCGGGGGTCTCAGTGTCCCTACTGAGTATCGTATACTCACCCCTGCACGGCCTATGCTCGCACTACGTTGTGTTAGTTGCAGATGACAGACAACGTTGATCATGGTATTTCTAGATGACCGCTCAGAGTTACTGCTTTACTTTTCTACTGATGTAATTTCTTTTTAGTTGTATTTTACTTTAAGGTAGGTTTGTATTCTGGCCCATTTACGTTCCAGCACTTACTTTTGTACTCAGTTTACTTAGTGTTTACTTCAGCTTGCATACTCTGTTGTGTTTCTTTACTTATATAATGGCAATGCCTTCCCTTTTATCGGGATTTACGCCTTTGGTGCTAGTCGCCAGCCCCTGGCCTATGGAAGGTGGGCTTGGGGTAGTCACGGCACGGGCCCCGAGGACAGGTCGTGACAACATTAATGATGCAATTATCAATTTTACTCATTAAATTTTCTTAACATTTAATTATAAAACATGGATTCCCAAAATTTATTGGAAACTATTATCTCCTAGATATGTCAAGTAAATTTATAATTCTATATTGGGTATGAAATTTTCATTTTGAAGATAAAAACATGTTTCAAAGAAAAATGGTGCGGAGTTCGAACATAAATAATGTAAGAATGAACTCCTTATCCCATGAAGCATAATCATTTTTCTCAATTTTTTAGAAGATTAATTATTCCATAATGGTACTAAAAAAACAATTAATCAATTATTAAAACGGATCATGTAATTAATGTTAGAAACTATAGAGGGAGTTGGGTTTCATGACAGACTAATTCCTTGTAATAAAATTGAAGTTATTATACGGAAAGTAAAGATAGGACGTGGTATGATCTCCAATATGGAACCTTGATTTTTAATACCTACAAAGGTAAGTACTAGATATTATCAAAAGACTGATGGTTAGTGGATTTTCTTGGAGTTAAACCACCACATGCGAATTTTCCCAACTTTCACTTCTTCCTCCCTAGCAATAAATGATCGATGGAAAGAGTATACCAGATTCATCCACTTCACAATTAATTACAACTTTCATGGTAGGTTTAGGATGAAGTATGAATCATACTCCTTCTTGGTTTATACTTGTGAAACCTCCTCCCTGTTATACAGTGTTGGATCAACATGGGTTGTAGGGATTGAATGATCATAGGGAAAATAATCATGTAGTTTTACTTGAATAATATCTAAATTGAAAATAAAACCATCCCATTCATAATGAGCTGTCTCTATCTTGATTTCCTTATAATCAAATACTTTTAATTCTTTATGGGCTTCCAAAAATTAATTTTAATAAAAATTATTGAGTTCTATATGTTCCCCAGAAGGTGAATGTGTGGCTTAATCATCATTCTCTATGGTATAAAAAATATTGTCCGAATATAAAAATTCACAGAACAAGGAATTAATACTCAATTCAGATAAAATAAAATTAAAAAAAAAGATTTTGAGATAATATCAACTCCTTTATTTGGTTTAACTTCAAAATATTATTCAATTTTGAGTTCCTATTGGAGTTGGATGGTAGTAAGTGGTGGCAGATAGTATGGCTCCTCCATATTTTCTTCAAATTCAATCACTTGAGTGTTTTCTTACTTCAATGGTGATCCCTTTTCTTCCTTATAATGAATAGGTTTATTATGTAATACCTCAAACACATTCTAGAAGTCATCCATGTTTTGTTGATCTCCCACACATATATCACTAGTAAAGTCTTCCCTCTTATCCTCCTCTGGTTCTGGTGGCTCCATCAATGCACAAATGTATTTAAAACTATTTCTACTTTTCTCTTTATTTGTTCTATTATTTTTATATATTCTTTCTCCTGGGTTCTATCAGAACAATTCTATTCATCTCGCTTCTCTTATATCTATGATCAATCTACCCATTCATAATAATATGAATTTTAATACGTCATAGAGAAATATTTTTATGGGGTTTAAATTAATGAAATCTATATACTATATGAAAAAAGGAAAATTAATAAAAATATTGATTAGATCATAGGAAATGACCATATTATTGACACACACATAGCCTAGGGTGTGGAAAATGAAATTTATTTTCCTAATATAGCACATATGCTAACCTGGATCATCTTACTTGTGGAGATTCACAATTATTTACTTACTTATTCCAATTAACCTAATCTAATTCTTTTTGAATTTTTATTATTTTATGAAAATAATTAAATTACATGAAATATTAAGATTTTAACAAAACTAGCATAAAAGATTAAACATAACATGGTTAGAAATAAAGAACATGGCCCTGAGTTTTGTTTTTCTTTCTTTCATTATTCTAATTTATTTGTATAATTTATGTTTGATAATTTAATTCTAAAATATAATTCATGAATTAAATCCCTTTTATTTAGTGTTTTGGATCTCAAATGACATTATAAATATAAATTTCACCTCCTCATATAATCACGGTTCATGGTACTCCTCACTCAAGAGTGTGACATCTTCCACGACCTACCTCCATCAAATTCCATTTCATTGAATGAATGGATCAACTTCATAAAATGAAGAATTTTTATAGTATATAGGGGAGGTGAAAGATATTATGAAATCATTGTAGTGAAATTTATTTTCAGGTTATGGTGGAAAATTTCCACACCAGTACAAGACACGTAGATCTACCAGAAACAAAAAATAAACATTACATTGGAATTCAATAACACCCAAGCTCCTCATGGACAAGCCTCGAGTCATCCCCACATTTTTTATAATAATATATCACCTGATGTAAATTTAAAAGATAAGATGAAAAGAGAATAAAAATAAATTAGAAGAGTAAATAGAAAAAGTTAATAAGAGGAGAATAAGAAAAGTAAAACACATGAAATAACTAAAAACAAAATAAATAAGAGGGGGAAATAAAATAAAATTTATCAATAAGAAGTAGTCAGAATTGATAAATAAAATGATGCACAAGTAAATAAGAAGAGAAAAAGAATATAAGAAAAAGAGAAGAAGAAGATAAATCAAAAAGAATATGAATATGGTGGAACGAAATGAAATAAAAATTCTAAGATTAAATTTTATTATGAAAATAAATTAAATATTACAGAAAATAAAATTAAAAAAATGATAGAAAAAAATAAATTGAATAAGAAATAGAAAAATCAGGGATAATCAGTGTCCTTATCCACATAGCAATGGAATTTATGGAAGTGGGTAGAAAGCCCCTCTATTTACAGAGGGGATATTTATTAAAATATTAACACATAAAATACTCATATGTTATTCAAATTATACTTAAAATATTCATCATGTATCTCCAGTGATAAACCTAAGTGTATTGGGTGTTTCCTTTATTTGGTGAGGATAATTGGCATCGACTTTGTTATGGTCCTCTTTGTGTAAGGGTTCATGTGATGCATATAAGGACGTGGTAGAATGGTGTTTGGTGGATGTGGCAATGATGTGGTGAACAAAGTGGTGGAATACTCTTCCTCAACCCATATGATCTTCTTTGTGGGTGGAGGGAGCTAAAATTGTGCTTCATGGGGTCTGGTTGAGCATTTAGAGGTGATCTAGAGTTGGTCTCGGGCTTAGTAATGGTGGATGGATTGACAGCATATTCAATAGAATTATAAATTGGGTTCTCTGGTGAGTTTTAGTGGTGTTGAAAATGGTATCAGAAAGGTACAATAGAAGAGGAGATGGCTGGTTGTGTCCAAGGGTATATGTGATTTGTGGTGCATGATAACGTCATTCAAATTAATATAATAATAGTAACTGGGACTCAGTTTTAACACATCATAAAATAAGATAACAGCCATGAGTGTTTATAATGAATGGAACATGGTACACGACATAGAATCCTACTCCAGGGATTGCTTCCATAAACACACACATACCCATATGGGTCACGCCGCACTGCCTGGCCTGTATGGGCCTTTGATCCACCTCTCTACATGGTACCTCCCATGACCAATTATACCTCTATGACCCTAGAATGCTCTCCCATGAACTTTTCTTGACTTTCTTAGCCTAGTCATTCTAAGATTAATTTCTTTCCAGCATTTGTTGAGGGCTATCATGGGTTAGAACTAATTTTCTGTTAATCCCCAGAAAAATATAAAGAACATTTCAAAAGAAAATTCAAATAATAATCTGTTAAGTCGAAATGAAAATTATAAATTAAGAGTAATCAACACTTTTTCCATTATAATAAAATTTCACTAAAAATTCATAAATAGTTACTTAAAAAGGAAAAATTTATTTATGTGGAAATTTTCATTAAAAACCACTAAAAATATTTAAAATATATTTAATAAATGTTCATGAAATATGACATTTTCATGTTATTAATCATATTTTATAAAAAATTCTAATTTATTAAAATTTTTTATTTATAATTTATTTTATTATTCTAAAATGTTATTAAAAATACATATCTAATAGGTCAATAATTGTTTTAGTTTGGTCTTTTCAAATATAGTATTAATTTAGAAAAATGTATTCTAGAATTTCGGGGTGTTATATTCTTTCCATTTAAATAAATTACATTATCAAAATTTTTATTTTCACCAATAAATGATTATAAGTAAAGGTATCTAAAATATATACATTAATTAGGGTATAATATATAGAGATAAATAAAACTTATAAATATATAATCATATCTTTATCCTAGAACAAGTATGACCCTAACATTATTTTTTTCTCCAACAATTTGAGCCAAGTGTCTATCTAATTTAGAGTTATGATGAAAATTATATAAGTTCCTTATAAAGGGTGTTCATAATCATCTTTTCATTGATATAATATCAAATATTAATATAAAATGTGATCTATTGATTCAAAATAATTTTCCTCTATGTGAAGAGAACCAATAAATTTCTGAAATCACAATACTAATATCTAAATGAAGGGTAATATGAATCACACAACGAACTTTCCTACAAACATAGACTTAAGATAAAATAATCACACCATTAGAAGGTTTTTATTAACTATTAAATATCTAGTCATCAAGGTGATGATTTTATGTCCTTAGTAAACATTATAGGCACAAAGGAGTGGAATGAATAAGATACAAATATAATGATCATAGTTTACTAGTGGATGGTCATTGTTCCTTACTCTATATAGTTTTTAAAACACACATTAATAGTTTTGATGGTATAAGACATCTCTAATTTTCTTTTCCTTGTAAATTTCTAATTCTTATAATCCTTGATAGCCACAAGATTAGGGAAATTTATTAGATAATTTCTTAGTGTTTTCACATTTTTGACATCGAATTACCGCTAGTACCTTAGCGTGAATGTTATTTCCCTCCATTTTATTGAAAAAAATCATTATTTTTATGTTTAATTTATTTATTGATTTCCACCATTTCCATAGATAAAATATATTTCAATTCCTTTCATACATTCCCATAGATTTATCTTCCCACATTATTGATACAATGGAAGTTGAAAATTATTTCATTCAAAATTTTTGTCACCTGAACTCCCATAAGAGTCCCAAATTATCTTAATTGGTGTTTTTAGAAACAAAAAAAATTCATTTCATTAATCATAATTATTAATATTTGGTTTATCATAATTATAAGGTTTATAACTCTAGCACATATCCCATTAGGTTTCTTATTTTTAAAATATCTACATTATATATGAGACCCATCCTAAACTTGATTCCTTTTCAATTAATACATTAATAAAACAAAAATGGGTTAACATGTGTGATGAAATTTAACATAATAATATAATAATAATAAATGTTCACATGAAAACTCGACCTTGAAATGAATTACTCTAGAAAACTATCTAATTAGATTTTAGTTCAACCTAAATCATACTTGATCCAAAATAGGTTTCTTTAGATTGTGTTCTCTTATAATTCTTATCCTAATTACATAACATAATAAATATTTCATATTATAATATAATAAAATTTGATTAATTATTTTTTCTCAAGAGTTTGAAAGAAGGTGTGCTATTCGACCTCTTTGTTGTGCATGAGGTGGTAATTGAGTTAATACCTGACACTCCACTTTCATGTTTATTACCCTAAAGTACATATATGTTAGAGCCTGTATCCAATTATAGTATCCAAACATGAATGATATTTTTATAAAAAACATGGAATATCTACTTTAAAAAAATTTAGGATGTTATCATATATTTAGACATATACCTTATACATAGAAATATATAATTTTTTATTTTGAAAATAATCACTTTTATATGGTTTAATGAGAACCAGTACAATCATTCAATAGAAAAACAAATAAAAACCCAAAAAATGGTTCAAAATTAATAATTCCCTTTGATAATATCACAAAAAACAAAAATTCAAATATTCAAAAACCTATGCCGTCAGACCATATTGAGTTGTATACTGGGAACAAAATCATAGATCACCAGAATGAGTAGTATCAACCACAGTCAAGAAAATAAACCATTAAATGAAAATAGAGACTCCTCTATACCATCACCCTAGAAAACTAGAACCAAAATCATGAAATAAAAAAGCATCATCTTTTAAAGTGCACTACCGAACTAAATGATAAAACACTAGCCGAAGAAGTCCGTACCACGACTACTCCCACCTCTAGATTCCCAAACCATTCTTCCAAAACCAACACACCTAAACGAGATGAGGTCAGGAGTGTTGGACTAGGCTAGCAGTGTAGGGGTTAGAGCGATGGGGATGAATCCACTCTAGAGAGTTGAAACTCTACCAAAAAATTAAATTAATTGAGGATTAAAACCAAAAACAACCAAACTTGCAACACCGGTGATAGAATCCCACTGAATCATCAGATTTCATAGAACACCATCGAACCAACCATGAAACACATCCAGAATCGATTACCATGAATCTACATAACTAGACCAAATGCAATGCTAGAAAATCTACTGCCAAAATCACCATCAGAACAAAACCACAAACCAAACTGGACAAATCAAAATCTCAACCAGTGGAAGAATGAAACTCCATAATGAATGGAAACTCATTGAAAGATACAATCAAAATGGAGATCCAACTGCTGAAAAAGATGATACAAGGATAGTTAGGGGATATCAAGGGAAGAAATGGAAGAATTAGGGATAAGAGATAAGAGAAAACTAGGAACCTATAGAGGGTTAAATTTTCTCTGAGGTAGGAGAAGAGTAAACCCTATAGATTGAGAGAGTATAGGAAGAAGGGGAGGACTAGGGAGGAGAGAAATCCACCAATATGGGTAAAGAGAAGAAAAAGTTATGTGATGAGAGGGGACACCATCACCGCTAGAAGAGACTGCTAAAACCATAGAAAGTGTAAGGAGAGAGTGAGACTGAGAGCGAGAGCTCTATGTTATGGGGGAATGCTGGGCCACCTTATACAAATACATACTATTTTGACTAATTTTATATCATCTTAATCACCAAAAATAACCAACTAATCCTAAAAAATAACTAAACCCATCCTTGTTACCAACTATAACAACCCATTCCAATTAAAAAAATCAATTCAATATCATATATCAACAATCCTTTCAACATAAAAATATATTCACAATCCAACGAAGATAAAATTTGGTCCTTCAAGGACTAGATACATAAATAATTTATTTTACAATACTGATGAACATTTCTCTATAATCCTAAAAATATAATCCCCCTTCTAGACATATCATGCAAAATACTAATTTCCATATCCTAAGGAATAAGAACTAAATAAATAGGTGAGTATAGATGCTAATTTATGGAAATATTATATATAAACTATTATTATCATAAGTGAGAAAATATAAGAATTCAGGTATGATATTATTATCAATATCCACGAACATAACATTAGAAAAACATACCTGAAAACAAAGGGAGAATATGATATTATCGATGATAAAATGTGTATGTAAAAAAAGAATTAGAAACCAATATAAGAATATAGAACATTACATAGTGGCTCATAAAACACACCCTATTTATCTTAGAAGATCCAACTTCACTCACATGATTCCCCTGGTGGACCAAGCTTTACTCATCTATTTACCTTGGTAGACCATGCTTTACTCACCTATTTCCCATTGTAGACCCAGATTCACCACTCTTTTCTCATAATTTTATAAGATATAATATTTTATCTATTAAATTGGAGGGATATATAGGGTCTATAAATCTCAAAAAAAAAATAATACTTTTATTTTCAACCAGATCATCAAAATATTTATTTTACTGTTATCACATAACCAGCCTAATGCAAATAGATAGTTTTCATCCAAACAAAAATAGAAATATCATAATAAATAAAGAGAAAGGTGGTTTCTGGTATCATAATAAAATATATCTTATTACAATATTGGGAAGACTATAATATGTTGGCATAGATAAAAAAGTATTTTATAGGAACATTAAAAACTACTCGGATAAAAAAGAAGAAATATTCATTAGGTTTTTAATGACAATTGTTTTTTTATAAAAAAAATTAGTAAACATTTCTTTTTAGAAGCAGGAAAAAATAATTTATTTGTTTAATAACTATATGAAATAAAAGAAGTGATAAATTATGTTAGTATAATAAATGATTGAAAATAATATTCCTTTCACATTTAGTTAAAATTCAACATTGGTGAAAAAGTACTTTCCAAAAAAGAAAAAATTGTATTCTATTTAAAAATAGAGCCATGTTTATTGAAAAAGTCCTTAAGAAATCATAGGTTCATCTATAAGAACAGTCATAAAATAGATAAGATTACGGACATTAAAATTCATTATTTATATTTTCATTTGTAAATAATCTCCAATAGAAAATGAGATCGGAAAGAAACCATACGACTTTGGTAAACCATAAAACAAAAACACATGAAATATAGAACTTGGGATGGGTCCATAATCAATTTTTATTCTCATTAAAACATGAAACAAAATCTAGGGATATTATATTCCACATATAAATGAGACATGGTGGATATATCATAAGTCTAAAGAATGATGATTGAGATTGGAATCCCCTTATTCCAATATATATTAATCCCTATATAAACATCATTTATAATATTTTATTTTAAATATAATAGTTAATTATATTTTATTTTTATCATCAAATTTTACTCATATCAATTGTTAGTTTAGAACTAGATTTATAATTGGGTTATTAATGGATTGAAAGTTAAGGTTTTTATATTATTATATTTAACAAAATATATGTTTTTTATAGATTAATAATGGTCAAATTTCATTTAATATGTATTTTGGTTTTGATTAGTCATGAACTTATTTTGGTAATATTCACGTATAAGGGGAGTTATCAAAATAACATATTAGATGTTATCCATACCATTATAGAATAAAATAAATAATTATTTAATTATAATTTTCCAATATCACTAGTATTTATTTCTCCTTAGTTACCATTTGTAGTAATTTATAGTTTTGTTCATGTTGGTTTTTAAACCAACCCAACAAGGGCAAGCTATAATATATGAGTGAGTATGGATAATAAAGTTATTACATTAAAATATTTTTTATATTATAGAAGAATAAAAGATATTATTTGATTATTTTAAATTATTTAATAATATTTTAATATATACACATAAATAATAAATGACTAGAGTGGAAAAAATATGTCCCGTTTTGTGGCGTTAGTAGTCTAGATTTACACATGGGCATATTGTTCATTTGAATTGTACATGAAGATGATAAGGAATGGTTTTTAATTATAGAATCTTAATAATTTTATAAATATAATAAAAATATATTAAAAAATCCTTTTAACATTCAATTCAAAAAGATAATGAAAAATCACAAATGTTGTTCATGGAGGAGATAGTCCACACGTTCGAATAACAATAATTTTATTTTTATAATTATTTTGGAATGTAGAATTGAAAATTCCATTAGGATAATAAAATTTTAGTATATTATTAATACTGAATTTTTCATCAATTCATTGAAAAAATATATTTTTATTTTAATATTTAAGAAGAAATGTTTAAAGACTAAGTATTACTGAAATATGGAGCTTGAACTGTCTCTTGAAAGTCTCCTTGGAAATAATGAGATTATGATATCATATAGAGACTGAGGTATTATTTAACTTAAATATAATTATTGGAGAGGAAAAATAGGTATGTTTATAAGATAATTTATTAGGTTAAGTGTATCATTGAAACAGTGGAACTGATCCTATTTTATAAGACGAGGAAAATGGCACTTTTGTGAATACCCACTATTTTTTAATGATATCAGGACACTGTTAAAGGAAAAATGACTAAAAAAGTGATCAAAAATTTATTATATATTATTTTTGGTCTATAAAGACTCTAAAATTCGTTCATTCACATATTTTAAGCAGTTTTTGAGTCTTTACCCTCAGATTTTTATAATTTAACTTTTTTGTTTTTAACTTGGTAAATAGTTTTTAACTAAGTATTTATATTTTAATAAAAATATAAGGTAAAACCTTTTTAAAAAATATGTTTTTTTATGAAACTAAATTTATAATCCATATATTTTAATTAAAATTTTAAATAAGAGTAAATTAACTTTCAAATTAAAAAAATTAATATGTAGAAAACAATTTTGTCAAAAAATCTTGTTGTCACTATTAAGAATTCTTAATGTTATTTAGTATTGATAACCAACTTATTTAGTGTTAATATATTTATATATATGATTTAATATTAAATTAGTTTCATTTTTAGTATAATTTAATTTATTTTACTTGAGAAAAATTACAGTGTTTATAAAAAATTATTTAAAAATAATGGGTTTACCATTATCCTATTAATTAAATTTAATCAGAGTTATAATAATTCTATGTTTAAAAATAAAATTCAACTTATTATGTAATATGAATTTTTTTATAGAATACATTTTGTTATATTTAATCTCTATAAGTGATGAAAACTAATTTTTAATATAATCAAATAAAAACATTGTTATTTAAAATAACATCAGTTTCCAAAACATTAGACATGGGTTTTATAAATTTTAAAATCTAATTTAATGAATTATTTTAATTTATAAAAATATATATTTTATATAATTTTTTAAGTAATTTAAATTAATTATTTTTTTATTACAATGTTATAAAAGTGATGGTATTAGAAAAATCAGTATTTTTTAACAATTCACAAAGAATATATTATTATAAAAAAATTAGAATAATAATTTTAGGATAATTGTGATTTCATGTATTAAAAAATTAAATTTATTCTATAAAATTAAAATTCTAAAATTTATAAATTTTACTATTAGTTGAAAATTCAATATATAAATAAAATACGATTTTGTTTGAAAATGTTGTTTGAAAACATTATTTTTTAATAATCCTATTTGAGTTTATAATTGATTTAAATATTTTTATCTATTTAATATTTTATTATTCTAATAATTTATTAATGATTTTCATCTGTTATACCAGAATTCATTTTAGTTTGGTGATGTGTTTGGAACAATCTATGAAATATAATATTAATTTTGAAAAAAAATACTAAAAAATATCGAGGTGTTGCACTGTGATTTTCTATAAATGATTAAATTTATATTAGCTCAGTAAATTTATGGAGTTCAATTATGAAACTACTTTTATAAAAAATTATTTCCCAAATATCTACTATTATTTATACAGTTAGTTTATATAAATAGTTATTTATTATATAAAAAATATTCCTATTGTATATCCAATAGTGTATTCCGTTATTTTATGTCATTGTTATATACTTATCCATTTCATTCTCACATAATCTTCACCTTAAAATCATTTGATTAATAATAAATTTATAAAACCCAAATGTTTTTTCAAATTTTTTTTGGGTGTGTTGATTATAAACATTAAGAATTCACTCTCTTATTTTCTCAGGATGGAATATGTCATCCATGACACCATTAACATGGTTCAATATCTACTTCATATAGTTTAAAAAAAACATATAAATACCAATTATAGGTTCTGACGTATGTAAAACCACTCATCATTAAACATTATTAATACCATGAATTATTAATAAATTTTTTCTTGATTTGATTAAGTAAAATTTATTTTTGTGAAATTATTAATGTATATATACTTATTCATGAATGCATTAAATGTATCTCACAAGTGACATTACAAACTTCATTTACCATATCATCATTGACTATCTGACTGTGAGCTCCCCACATGAAATTTTCCTTACCACAATCCCTTAAATTGAACCTGAAAATTTCTACATCCAAAATAAAAAATGTTAATTTTCATCTACTTAGGTACCCCAAATAAATAAATAGTTTATGATATCACATTCTTTTCATAATAATAATCTCAGGGGGTATCCTAACAAAGTTTCCATGTTTAGATAATTTTCTAACCAAAAACACAATTTTTTATAGTACCTAAAACATCCCTTAGAAAAGTTTGGAAGCCTTCAAGAACATCACCATTGTGATATTTATGGAAGATCATGTAAAATGGACTATTTTTTTCCCATTTGGGTATCAGACAAAAAATATACATTTATTATAATATTAATGTTAATATTAATAATAATATTATTAATAAAACTAAAATTATTATAAATATATAATATATTTTATTTATATAGGGGAGAGGTAGGGCCCTCCACCGCTTAACTCTTCTATGCCTCTTCCCTTGCTACGGTTGGCCCCAACCATGATCCATATAAGGTGGGTTCCACATATGTTTTCTAATATTTTGTTTATTAATACACCAGGTGATAGAAGAATATTTCTACCATCCCTATCTCCTCCCCAAAACCATCATCACCTCCATCCATATTCAATGAAACAAAAAATTCCTAAAAATCATGAAAACTCTCATGTTTGGTTCAATTCATGCACCCTATCCCAAATTCAAACCTCGAATCAAAAAATTCAACCATTAAGGCCAATATATTCTAGAGGGAAGTTAGTTTGTCCTACTATCCTCAAAACTAGGAGCATTCTATTGGACCTGGCCCTCCATAGTAGAGGATGTGAGTATGCTCCATCAATTAGAGAGTTACTTATAGAACCTTAATTTCTAACAGAGTTTGAAAAATAGGCAGTATAACTGGGTTCACTAGAACCCTCACCAATCTGGGCATAAAATGAATACAAATGACTTGTGTACCATGGGCCTCATGTGGGGGGGGGGGGTCAGGATATAAAGGGATATGTGGTTATGGACTTCTCTATCTTCCTTGGTAATGATGAATCTTTATAAGATGAATCCAAATACATGCTCACTAGTCTCTAAATATGTAGGAACATGAACATCCATCTTGAGGAAATTGGAATTAACTCCCTCCTATTTTGGAATACGCTGTGTAGTTGTTGATTGACCCCCCCACCCAGAAAATTAAATATATCATTATAAAATTCAATGGGATAGTGAAAGACTTCATAGAGGTTATCCATACCTAGTGAAAAGGGAATTATCATTCCAACTTCCTCACTTAAAATGTGATTAAAGGTATAAAAAGCATATATTTCATAGATCAGTAGACCATCCCTTTCACGAGGATTATTTTTTTGTGAGGAGTCTCTTAGTCTTCACCTATTTAGACAACCTTGAGCATCTGGTTCTACTATCCCTATTTCCTATTTAAATTTATTTTTCTTTTTTACTCATTTTAATTTAATAAAAAATAATTATCTTCAGTGGTGGTGAATGAGGGTTGGGGTTTGGGTCAAAGAACTATACCTTAGATCATGATTTTAGACATACCCATCCACTTAGAACATTCTCACAAACATTAAAATCCACTACGGTAGAGAGAGGGAGAGGGTGAGAGTGAGGGTAGCTATGAAGTGGAAGTGAATTATGTAACCCCATTTATTTATTATTTATTGAAATTCTTAATGTTTCTGGATAACTCAAAATTTTCATAAAATTCCCAAACTCTCACCCAAAAAAAATTAACCAATTCTGAAATTAGTTGAGAAGAAAATTTTCCAATATGATGAACCATTTAATGGATTTCTATGTATTCTCTTATATAAATAGTCCAAATAAAAGAAAAATAAAAAATATATCTAGTGATTTAATGGTTTAATAAAAATATTCACAATACCCATATAATAAATATGTGTGTAAAAAAAAACAATAGAATCAAAATTTCCATAATCTAACGAGTTGAATATTCCATATTATTTATTTTAAATTTTTTTCAAGAATTAAAAAATATATATCTTTTCTGTAAAATATTCATGCTAATAACAGTGTAATACATTAAATCAATCAAAAAAATAATGAAAATAATATCCTAGGTGAAGCACTCCATTCCACACTCAATAGAGCAGTCTATTACCTAATCTGACATCCCATTAAAGAGTAATTGTTGTACTTCATTTCATAATAATAATGTTAATATTTCCAGTTTAAATGTCCCATCAAGATCAAGTGAACCAATAAATAACATCATTTAAATTCTAATGAGTGGTAATAACACCCAGATGCATATAACTCTTATATTTTTTTATCACCTAAATTTTATTTATTTATTTATGTTGAGTTTTAATTTATAAAAAGTTTTAATATAAAATTCACCACACCCTTTACATATGTACTCAGACTTGAAATTTGTATTAGACCTGGACCTGATTTTAAAACATTAATTAATTTCAAGGAATTATCATTAAAGGCGAACTCTAACTCAAATATCCCAGGTGATCTAGAAGAACACTCAATGGATATATATCCATTCATTGATGGATCATAATATTTTTATTTGAAAATTATAATGTCTATATGGTTTTAGAATAATTAGTTATATGATTTATAAGATATTCATGCATGGTAACACTTTCTCTAAAAAATTTGTCGAAAAATGGAACCCTAAATATATAATTTTTTTTGAGTTTGATGGAAATTCCATGGATACTCTACATTGTGTGCTAGATAGGAATTAATTTCACAATGTTTTTATGTGCAAACATGTTCATGAAATTTAGAAATTTATATATTTCATAAACAAGGGACGCATTCTATCAAAATTCCCCATTCTAAAAAAAGGATAAGAATGAATGAATTTAGGACTTAAAATATTTAAAATATTATGCATGAAATGAATAACTCTCATAAAACTCCTAATTTCATGGATGTGGAAAGTTCCTCATGTCACATTTTGAGAAAAACTCTCATACATTCTCATGTTCATGATATTATTTTGGTACTACTATCCATTTAAATTATGAAGATATTATATATTCTAGAGAAAAATTATTATAAGGATTTTGTGATATTAACATAAAATTAAAAGATATTGAAATATGATACAATAATATTTATTTTTACAAAGAAAATCTTATCAAAGAAAACGAGAAAGTAAAGGAGGAAAATGAAAATACAGTTTAATTTCTTTCCAAAAATTATGAAAATTATTAAAGGAGATTCAACATTTTATTATAGAAAAACATGGGATAGAAAAATGAATTAAATAATGATAAAAATAAAATGGTTTCTTTAAAATACAAACCTAATGATGAATATTTGATAAAAATAATTTAAAATATTAAATAATCTCTTCCTAAAAACACCCATGGTGAGAACAATTTGATTTTAATTTTTTGGTAACCAATGTGATAGGGAAGGTGAGCATGGGCTTGGTTACTATAATCAAGAAACCTCAAAAATAAATATTAAAAGGATACTTTTCTAAGAGGCATCTAAAAATATTTATATTTTAAATATTATATAGAAATGATCATCACTTTATTAAATAATGAAATTGTAAAAATTATCAGTATGGATGGCGCAAATATATTCTCCTCCCTTAAAGTATATTGTCTAGAAAACCTCAAATTTATAAACGAAAATAATATCGTAATAAAATGTGGGTTACAAGTTATTTATTTTCTATTATTTATAGACACATGTTTTTATACAAAATTATTCAACTTATTAATTATTTTTTAGAAAAATCTCTTAATAGAAACTACCAATAAAGTATGTAGTACATGGATTTTATTTTCTTAAGGAACTTATGGAGTAACATTTCAAATGTCTTTATTAATTAAAATTCCCTTTAAATTTAATTTTTTACTAATAATTTAAATATTTTTAATTTCAAACATTTCAAACCACTTGTGGAATAATGTTAGAATATTCGTAAAGGAGAGATAAGTATGACTGTAATGTGTCACTTACTTTTGAATTTAATTAACAACATGTTTATCAATTATTTTATTTCTCAATTTCTATGTAAATTCCAAATTGAAATTCAATTAAATTTTCCTTATATTATTTTAGTGTTACTTCAAATTTGAGTATTGAAAATATCTTGAAAATATAATTTTAAATATCATTGTGAAATATTGAATATTACTTGGATATTTCCTTGATTTTTCAATTTGTTCCATAAATTGAGTTATAAGTTGAATATTATTTTGTTTTGAAAATGTCGTAAATTTTGATCTTTTTAATGAATTTTACATTTTATATTGCAATGGATATCCAAATTGTAGTTGATATTTTATTCATTAAATTATATTTAATCTACATCTTATATGATTTTATGATGTTGATATTTGAATATCAAAATTTTAGAAAATTTTTATCTAAATTTGAGTACATTGTGTTTTTAAATCCTTGTTTTTAACATTAGAAAATTGAAATTATTGTTTGAGATTCCCAAAAAAGAATTTAATAGTTGGTTTTTCCTCATCTGGTACTCTGTGGTGATTTTTAAAACCTCTTTTTATCCTTCTTCTAGCCAAAATTTAACATAGGATAACTAATATCATATTTCTATACCTTCATGGACATCAATAATGGGAAGGTTTATCTTTTCTGACACCACTTTTTTCCTTCCAACACACTCTTCTCTGGACCATAATATTTTTAAACCATGAGAAATAAAATTACAAAAGAAACACAAAGGGGATATTGAGAGACATAGTTTTCCCGTAAATGGAATATTATCAATTATTCTCTTTTAAGGGGTAATTTTTTTAATAATTGTTTATGATTTCTATATGCTATAATTTATACATTTCATTTTATGATTTTTTTTTGAAAATAACATAAATTTTTTAAAATCTTTAAATTTTAAAATATAATCTTATTTATTACATGAATTTTTGAAATTATTTTTTCAAATTATCTTGGATATCTAATTTTTAAATACATATTATTATCCTTTATTCAAAATTTGTATTATATAAAACCCATTTTTTTATAAAATATCATTTTTCTTGGTATGTTTTTTCTGTTTTATAAATTATTAATTATTTATATCACGTTTTTATGAGCTTTTAATTACATCTAATATTTAAGAAATTTAAATAATTGAATGAAACTGATAATTATTCTATCAAATGGTTTTATTTTGATTTTTATTGAAATTAATCTTATGGTGAAATTGTTTTATAAAATTTCAGTGATGTAATTTCATTTCATTATTAAAATTTGGAAACTTCATCTCAAAACCCATTTTTATAATCTCTTTGAATTTAATTATTAATTATTTAAATTCATTTTGAAACTCTCATTGATTTAGATTTTAATTTTTTGTTTTGAAAATCATTATTTCATGGATCCTTGTATTTATAATGGACTATTTTTTGGGAGCCAACCCTTTATTTCTTAATTATGAAATTTCTTAGATGGAACATCCTTTTCTATAAATCAATTAATTTTATAAACATATCATTAATTTATCCAATGAATTATATTTATTTCCTTAAAATTTTGATCTATTTATTTAATTATTTTTAAATTTTAATTCAATATTTTATTTCATAAAACATTTTATAAATATTATTTAACTTCAATGATATATCTTTAGTAATTTTCATATGGATTTCTAGAATTAATGAATATTTTGAAAAATGGAAATTTTTATGTATTTTCCTATCGAAATTTTCAACCATTTAGCTTTTTTAAATTATTTTTTACTTAAACCATGAGATTTTTCAAAATAAGTGAATTAATTTTAATATTGAATAATGTTGATATAAGTTTTTATTTTAATATTGAACTCATACATAATCTTATGATCCTTTTATTTAAATATTTAATTTATTTCTTGATTTTTTTCACTATATTAATTAAGTTCTGAATATTTTTTCTTTTATTTTTTTAACTATTTATTAAAACATCAAGTGTATCATCAATACTTTGAATGTATACATCAATTTATTACGATCCAAATACTTTTTAAAATAAATTTTTATTAAAGATAATATACCTATTTTTAGTAAAATCTTGCATGATAAAATATATTTCATTATCTATTACCTTTAAAAATTAAATTTAAGAGAACACATGTGTGTCGTTTTTGGTTATTAATGTATTTTTCAGTCTTATATTATTTTCTATTTTTGAAATTTAAATTATAAAAATTATGTTGTCTAATTTTGGGGTGCATTTCATTAAAAATATTTTGACTCTCATGAACATCATTTGAAATATGTTTTGGACTCTTGTGGATTTAAGGGGGAAATATATCTTTCGATTACTAGAGAGTCAGTACTTTTATAATTTACTTTATCTGTGTTAAGACTTAAAAGTTATGTTTTTTTAAAACATTCTTATGTGTTTATTTTTTATTAAACACTAAGGATGGTTTTTGATTGTTTGAACATATGGAATGTGTAGATTTTTTCTAAATATTTTTTGGAATATTGAATGTTTTCAAGTCATTAAATTTATTTTTAGTATTGAACTACGTTTTTTGAACATTATAGTTTATTAAAAGTTTCATTTAAATTTTGTTTCTCTTATTAATGGACCTTATATTATTGCAAATGCATTATCCTAATTTATATTAATGTGGTTATTATGATTTATGATAATTTCAATGGGGGGTGGGGGTGATAAAATTTAATCTATAATTTCTATAATACATTGATTGAAATTATTTTGAGGGGATATGATTATAAAATCTAAGGTATGATTATAATATCATCTCTTAATAAATATTTTCAAATTGTTTCAATTTTCATAAAATTATATTAATAATCAGATTTTTTATAGTTATTGTTTTACATATTCATAGGGAGACACAATTTTGGAATTAATGGAACATTTATATTGGTTTTATATGGGTTAAATATGGAGATAGTTTGAGTTGTTTTAATTAATTTTAAAATTGAATGATTTTTAAATTGAATTATTCTTGAATTTTGAAAATTTTGTATTGTAAATTTTTGATAATAATAATGGGGGAGAATATTTAGAAATAAAATTATTGATAAAATCATTGTTTAAATAATTATTTAATTCATTTCCAAAATTTCTTTTTGATGTAACGAATTGTTTTGTTAAATTTCATTATGATGTATTGAAATTTATTTTGGGTGGAATCATTAGAATTATATAATTTATGTCTTTATATAAATTAATATCAAGTGTTTTTATCATTAAAATGTGATTGAATGTTGTACCACACTCTATTATGTGGTTTTAGTGATAAAAAATATATAATATTATTTATAACAGTTTAATTTTATCAATTATGGCATCTATATTTTAGACATTTTCCAGGATGTTTGGGACCAAACAAAGGAATCAAAAGGGATGACTAGGACCTTATTGAAGTCCTCTACATCCCATTTCAATGGCTACCCAATAGAATACATTGGATTTATAGTAGTACACATAGTGAAAACCAATTATTTTCAGGTGACTTCGATTAGCCAATGACACCGACCAACTATCTTGTGGCATTATGGAGGGAAAAATAGCCATTTTTTGTAGAACATGATGGCTTAATTTGACTCACAACGAATCAGTTCAACTCCATGAACCTCTAAAATGTTAGTAAATACATTTGAGGATATAAATACAATAGCAAGGGTTCTTAGAAGGCTGTAGTTTCCCTGAAGTTCTTTTTTATATCATTGTACTACATTTTCATCATTCATAGTATCTATTGTAATATTTTATCTCCTCATAAAACTCTTTCATATATTATTCTTGTTATAGTGTTGATATTATAATTGAAAGGTATTTTATATATAGACTCAATGTTTTTCATTTTCTTTGGTGTTTAATTATATTTAGTAAGAGGGGTTTGGTGCTCACAACCTTAATTGAGGTATATTGGGTGCTCACTACTGTTTAGTGTGATGGGAATGGTATAAAAAAACCATGAAAAGTGTGGGTGATTTATATTATATCCACACCCACTAAAAATATATATTGTTTCTTTCTATAACTTCTAAAAATAAATGGATGTTGGGATTTTTGGTGCAACCATAATAATCATGGAGTATTACAATTGTAAATGAGTTTCTTTATACAAAAACTAAACAATAAGGGAGATTGGGTTTCTTTGTAAAAACATTGAAAATAAAGGGTTTATTACATTATAATTAACTCTTGTATTAATTTTTATCACCTTAATAGTTTTAATTTTATCATGTTTAGTTTTAAATTATAAAATTATTATAAAATAAAATTTATCACCCCTTTCAAAATTGACATAGGTCAAAAACTACATCCAAAATCATACAATCCATAATGTGGATGTGTACCCAAATACACTATGTTAACTTACTATTTTTAAAAAATTATAAGTGGTATCAATAATCCACAATGTTTAAAATCCTCACAATATTTTAGAAATCACTAAACTCGAAACTCAGATAGAACACACCACTCCACCAAGAAACCCCTTGATTATTATTTAAGAAAATATATGAATGAAACCTAGATTGGTGAATCAATATGCTTTAATTTAATCAACTTAATGAATATATTTGATATTATAGTGATAAAAACTCCAAGATCTATATCTTTTAATTATATAAAAATTTATAATTCCTCATGAACAATCTATCTTAGGACACACAAACATATAGTTTTTTTAAATTTTTCTCACCCTATTGCATATGGAAATATATCATTAATACCAAAAGAAAAATATATATGGTTATATTCATTAATTTATTAAAATATCCTATAATTAGACAGAAAAATGAAGGCTACACGGGTGCAGAAGAAGTGGATGGTGCGTCCCTAATTTTTCTTTTTCATTGGTTACAATGGATAAATCTAAAAATAAGTATGAATAAGATATTCAAATATCATTGATTGGACATTTAAAATTTAATTTATAATTATTTAAAAAAAAATAATTAACAAAACATGGAAATTATACATGATCAATTTCTAATTCCTATCTTGTGTCAATTTTTATCCACTGAGAATCGAATGAGGACTCATCTAGTTGTATCCAAACACACTCCATGAATCTTTATAAAAAAATCATGGTATTCTGATTTTTATCTTGGAGGAACCTACTGCTTCACATAATTCATTATTAAGCACAAGAAAATTTTATTTTATTATTATTTTTTGTTATTGATAGTGAGTGTGGTATATTTTCTCCCTAAGTATTGAGATAATTTTTGATAGTTTTTTCATCACATAAAAGAACTTTAGTATAAAATATTATATAATTTGGAATTTAAAATTAACATCAATATTTTATAATTTTCACAATACCCCAATATCAAATATTTATTTTAACTAATTTCCCAGGTCTAAAATAATAATAGTTCTATTGTTATATCCCATCACATGTGATTATCTAAATATAAAATTTTAAATAAAAAATTTATATTTATTTAAATAATTTTAAATAAACTATATCATTGTTGTTAGTCCATTAACGTGACCTGTCAATCCGCCTAGGAATTTATTAAGACTCTTAATAATAAAATATATAATAAAATAAATATTTTTTAAATACTTAAATAAATATTACATTCATTAAAACTATTGAATTTATATTTATTTTAATATTACTTAAAAAATATATATTTATATTAATCTATTAACTAAACTATTGAATTGATAAATAGTTATTTATTACCTTGTGAATAATAAACCCAAGATGAAATTCAGCTCAAAAATTATATACAAGAATTTATCACGATTTAATTTCTGTGATCAATTATACTTCAAAAGTTTATATTCCATAAGTTGTGAATAATATATATTTTTAATGTTAAATTCAAAAAAATTAAATGTGATTTTTATTCACTTAGTGTGTGACCCATGAGTCCTCTTTCATATAGAAGTTATATGTACTTACCCAAAGTCTATGATTATTATCTAGAAACACATCAAGTAACCCATAATTAAAGAACAAAAATAAAAAATCTATGATAAGTACTATGTAATATAATCATTTTTTGTGATATCTCATTAAACATGATGCAGACTTGTGTCATCACTTCATATGCTTTATTTATCTTTTATTGACTTTATGAAATGATCTTGTTAATGTGGTTAAATTTACATGTCTTTAATTAGATAGTTTCATCTTAAAAAAATATCTAGTCATATCTTATTCAATTAATATAGAGGGTAAAAATCCTTTTTATCTTATTCAATTAATATCATATCACTTATGACATGCCCAACGTATTGTACCTCAACAGGAGCATATGTCAACATTGTTCTCATTAATATATCCATATAAGAAATTCATGATATATATTAATAACAATCTCATATATAAGAAACAATATACATATTAATATAAAGTAATATTAAATGACTTATAAACTTGTGTAATTTATATTAGTGGGATTTCCCTCATGATCTTACCACATAGAGACTACCTAGTGTGATGTTTATGAGAAGAAATCTTAGAGTTTTATGACCTATAACACTTGATAGTGAAACATAATCTGTGTTCTATTAGATAGACATTATATATATTTTAGTAAATATTTTAAATAATATTATCATATAATCTATTGGTTCTATTTATATCATGGAAGTACTAAAATTGAAAGTACAACGTCAGTTTGTTTTAAGGTACTATCTCCAACAGACTCCCACAAGCACTAGAGTCAACTACTAATAACATTTAAATCACTATTTTCCACATGATTATTCTGATTATTCTATGATACTTCTTTAGTCATGGGTTTTCCACATTTCCCTCTATGTCTACTCTACTAATTGTGACTTCATACATTAGAGAAAAAAACCTCAAGAGGGGATATCACCAAGTATTTACCATTTTTATATTTCATAAACATGAAATACTGGATAATACCATAGTTATAATCTTCCTATAACATATATGATGATAATAATTTACTATATTGGTATAACTCTGAAGACTAGAATAAAATGTTTCTCTATCTTCTTCTTAGGATATATCAGAAGTCACAACATACTCAGTATATGCAGATATTTCTTCCACTAGAATTAATAATATTTTCTTTATTATCTTATTATCCAATATATTACACTTGATCAAATTTATTGGATTGAATAATATTTTTTCTATCCCCTTGAAAACTATTATTATATATTTTCCAAATACTGAGAACTTATTCTCACTACATTCTCAAGAACTGTTAGAGAATTTAGACTTCGATATTATGTAGTTATACTTCATATATTTTATACTTTCCCACCATGATTTAGAAATAGGAAATATGAAATATATGTGCATATCATAGTATTTTTTATTGTTTCACACAACTTAATAATATGAAAATTTATTCATAATAGTATCCTAGTAAGACTTAACACATCATCTTGGAGAGATTTTACATTATGTTCCATAAGAAAATATTCACTATTGAATTTTCCCATCTTTCATCTTTCAATATCTTTTTAATGCACGTACTGTGAATTTATCAAATTAACCCCATAAATCAAGAATAATAGATCTTATTCCCTATATCATGGGTCAATAATTTAATTCATTGTCAGAGAAATAACTTATATCCCATTCTTAACTAACTGTAAGTGTTACATCTATTTTCTACATGTTATCAACATATATGACTTGAACAACTATAAAAATCCCACTAATAATTTATAAAAACACAGCACACAATAATTCTTAATAAAAACAAACTCTTTTATAGTTCCATGAAAATAATATTTCACAGTAATGATACCTTCTTCAATCGATATCTCTACCTATGCAACATTCATACCATATTAACATTCATTTGTGTCACCAAACCATCTAATTGAATCATATATATATATATATATCATCCACAAGGTTTTTAATACGGAAAGTGGTCATAATATACAAATTGAAAATTACATGATCATAGAAGGTTTCGATGACATGTATAATTATAATATAATCCAAAAAGATTAGTTAGAGGAAAACCTATAACCATTTATTAAAATAAAGGGAATAGTAAAGTAAGAAATCCCCACAGGAACAAACCAACAACTATATACCATCCAAATCAAGCCCGTCACCACCTCTATTAACAAAAGTATCATCCACATTCGTTTATTCCCATTTAGATCTTTCATAATGATTTAGAACCTTAGCATACTTCCTTTTATGATTCAACTGATCCATTGTAAGTAATTCATTTGTATCTTGCATAACTTTATTAAATTACCTAGGGGATATCGGATTTGGAAAATCAGAATAATCATTTCACGGCCTCCTTCATGGCGTAGCTGGTATATCCTCTTGGTTCCCTACCAACATTATCTTCCACCCTGGACAACATCACTAAATGAGATCCTAACCATGACACTATCATTTTCCTTGTCACAATCAGTTATATCCCCCCATTTTCCTTGGATCTCCATAACCTGATAACAGTATATCCAGTTCTGATGAAGCTGACAGTTATTTTCCATCACAGCTAAGTATTGTGGCCTTTCCACCATGTCCTTACCTTCACATATACATTTTTTTACTATCTCATTCATTGAATCATTCTCCTACCACGTTATCTGAGTCTTCATGTTGGAAAAATATTACATAACTTTATCCACACCCTCATGCTCTATCCCTTAAAACCAATTTCCTATGGGAATAGTGACAATCACACCATCCTTAGCCCAACCATTGAACCCATCAACACATACCTCTTAAATCCCCAAAACAATATTATCACAACATACCTTAGACTCCAAGTTTCCCACTTCCCCAGGCTGCTGCCCGTCATGCCAAACAACATCCTTGCTGCTACTATGCAACTTGCCTTAAAAACCAGGGGAACCCTTACCAGAGACACCATTGACAACAAATAGCTTTACACCATCCCCCACCCTTAGATCAGTTTTATCTTTCCTATGTAGTATGTTTCTATAAAATAATTCCCCCTAATAATTCTTATAGAGTAAGTATTACCATGCCAAATCAAGTGAATATAGATCCTTGGAATCATTAATGTCCAACATGATCACAATACCTCAAAAGAGAAGATATTTTATATTATATTGATATTGTAAACCACATTCATAAAACGTTTCTATTTTAGAGATAATTATATACTATGTAGAATTTATGATAATTAACTAAGGAACAATTAGTGAATTTATTAAGGTAATTTTCTTACTGAAATTTATTATGAGAAATGGTCTTTAATAAAATGAATATATATCATACTTTATTTTTTTTAAATTAATGATTATATGTTTTCCATTAGTAAATATATATGGAATATGGTAATGTGTTAATGCTTCTATTTGTGAAACATGATGTGAATAAAATTATTGAACAATTACAATAAGAATAAGACTCACCATCGATCCTTATTTTACTACAATAAATACTATGATGTGTATAATTTAATTTGAATTTAGGAATAATTCCAATCAATATTTAAATTATTGATTAATTTATGGTTCAAATATTCTCTAACTAGACCAACTAGATGATCTTATTTCATTATCATGTCTCTTCCTTAATCCACTTTGTATTCCTAAAATCTCTTAAATAAATATCATAATGTATATGAATTTACCAAATATCACCTCCTTATAACAGTTTACATGTATCTCAGTAAAAATAATTCTAGAATATTTTTTATAGGAAAACCTTTAATCTGATAATTTTCCTTAGTCTCAAAACCTTATCAATAATCATGTCAAAATAAATTAGTGTTTTAGCACTAAAAGAGTCTAAATACCCTTATCGGTGTATCCTTGACATTTAAAATTATTTTCACTTAAAAAAGAAGTATCTTTCCACAACTGGATATAGTTTGAGTCTTATATTTTATATCCATCATTAATTTATGATATTGTAAATATATGTTTCATGAATTATTAAACTATTAACTTTGTATGATGTACTATAACAATATTTATTTTGAATATTAATTAATTTCTCATTATATATAGGAAATGACACTAACATAACTATTTTAGTAACAAAAAATAATAAAAATAATCTTTTGAGACTCAATCCAATTAGAAATGTGAAGTTGTGAAATTATATTAACTAACATAGGAATCGATTTCCTTCAACTACTAAGACATTACACATTAGTTCTTATAATATTTTCAAACACACATGGTTCTTATATTTGGATAAAAATATGTGAATTATATATTGTATTTAATAATTATGAATAGAAATAAAAATATTTCATAAATTGATTAATATACCTTATATAGAATATTTTTCTTTATTTCTTCTTAAATTCATTGAATTTTTATACTAGTGACCTTTCCTTCCATATGTGAAGAAAATAACACCTTATTAATTCCTATCCATATGAATCTTTTATATATTTGAATGAAATTATAAAGGATAAACCAAATTTATTCATATTATAGTATTTTCAACTTTTTCATTCACTTCATTCACCACATGGGGTGACAAACCACATTCCCAAGAATCCTATTCATCTTGGTGAAGCATAGTAAAGATATTATTGAGCAGTTTCTCAATATTTTTCATTGTGTAATTATTAATGAGAATGGGAAATATATGTGGTAAGGATAAAAATATGATATTACTCAATAATTTATTATCTATATGGAAACCCAACATCAAACAATGATCTACACACGTAAATTTTTTGAATATAAGATCACTTTCTAGGTACCATTGGTTAGATTAAAATTATATAGAGAAATAAAAATCTTGTTTATATTTGTCCAATATTTCTCGTTTTCAATTTAATTGTGATGAGTCATCATGGTGTATGAATCCATGTCTCTAGTATTTATCTTCAACATTCAAAAAATAACTGATAGACATGATGCAACGAACTTATGAAGAATCATCAATGTGTCACACATATGATTTTCACCATTTCTAATTTGCGTAGTTTGATGATTAGGTATAAGAAATTCTATCAAATATTTTTTTTCTAAAAGTATTTTTATGTATAGGAACATTTACAACTCTTTGAAATTATTACATGTAGGTAAATATTATTTTTTACGAACAATTGAACTATTTTCATGTCTTTCTTTAACTTTTTTATAAATCAAATAAAAGAATATTTTAGTATTTTATCATTATTAACATTTATAAAATTAATAATTAATTAATCATTCACATACTAGTTTATAAAATACCAAAAAACCTTGCTCAAACTGATACACATGGGCCCTACCTGGATTTGTGATAAGTAAAGATTGACACCCAATTTCTGGCTCTAATAGACTAGGGGATGGTGACTAGGGCTACGTAACAATATAAAAATTGGGTGACATTAGCCCAATGAACCTATAAACATGCACCCCTATAGGTAAATGAAAAAAATAAATACAAAAAAATAGAGATCACCTAATCAGAAACAATGAATGTGGTAATATATAAGAAAAAATAGAGTGAAAAAATATAAATATATTCAAATAAATAAATGGGGAAAATAAACATATAAACTGAATCTAGGAGAATACAATACTAATAGAATACATGGAGGAATAATCCCATACATGAACCCAAAACTGACCATCACCTAGGATCCCCATTACCTAGTACCGCTATGCTCCACAAACAGATGACCCACTAAGGTCACAATCTAATCATCTATCATCTACATAAGACATTACACATGTGGGAAAATCCAATTTAGGGGTAAGGATATAAAAATTTAGTAGGATACCTAAAAAAATGTAATAAATATAAGTACACATTCTGGTTGATGCAAGATAAAAATAGGGTATAATAAAGAAAAAAAATTTATATGATCCGGAATATATCTGAGTTAAAGACAGATGAAACTTGATTTTCATAGGAAACAACGGATGAAGATTCCATATGAATAGCCAATAAAATGTTATATTTTGATGAATGTTGAATAATCTAAAACACAACATATCTATGGAGGACCCATGCCTCACCGATGGTATATCAGGACTAAGGGGGTGATGAACGCATAAGTGTGGAGGATCCATGCCTCGTCTATGGTCAATGATGAGAGAGTTAAAATAAAAAATAAAAGACTCACACCCTAGGTTGACTGAAAGTGGGGAGGGGTTAATATCCCGTCTATTTATGAAATGGGGGACCCATTCCTTGACCTACATGTCCCTTATTGGGGTCTTTAATATAGTTATCACTCTAGATATAACTCATGAGTCTCAGGGTCATCTGATCAAGTGTAAATGATCGATTAGATCATTCCACCACTCGTCATATATTTGAGGTCCAAAAAGACCACCATTTTGGTATGTGTAGAATCCTACTCAAAATGGACTACTCATAGGTCCACATTTCTATCTTGATTAATTATATACATGATATATAACATCAATGGAAAATAATAGTACATAGCTTTTAGTGTACACAACATGTAATCACTAGTCCCCACCTATCCAGGTCTCATTGCCCAACATGGAATTTGAAGACTGATATAAAAGACATGTCATCTTGGGAAAATGACATGTGAGAGAACCTAGAAACCTATGAATGTTATAAATGTACAATGACTGATTGGTTAGTTAGGGTCACATGGTTTTTGGCCCCACTATTGGTTCATGTGACATTTAAATTGGATAGAAACCTTAGAATCTAATAGAAACCGATTAAAATGATTGAAATCTTATGGAATACACAAAATGATGTTGTTAATTACATGAAAGGTTCAAATTATTCCTAAAGCATGAATGTTTTTGTTGATTATATAAAAATATCAATGGCAGGTTTCTCCATTTCCCAAAAATTAAGGGAAACTCATTTGGTTATAGATCTTCGACCTCTGGTGGTTTGAAATCAGGATTTCTATCGACCCTTATGTAACTAATCATGTATCCCATTACCATATGAGGGTTATGTAATTTTTATTCTATAAAAAATGCACTAGGGGACATTTACTATTTAAAAAATTACTATCTATGTCATTTATAACACAAAACAATGTCGGTTTTAGGATCAACCACACTTAGTAGACAAATCATCGAATTAAAATAAACCAATGATGAACATATAATGACCTAGGGGATAAAGGCACAATTTAAAAAGTAAATTCATTACAGGAAATTTCAAACATGATCATTGATCGTGAATTCAAAAATTAAAATAGTTTATTTGTTTTAAAAACACTCATTTTATTTTGAAAGGGGAAATAATAAATGAAATCATTTAAAAGATAAATAAATAATGTTTCCAATGAATAAATAATAATCCATGTGAGTAATACAAATTAATCATTCAATATCTCTAAAAAATTAGCCATATCATATTATTAGATCTACCTCTTGTGAAGAAGGGTCTTGCATCTTTCCCGACGACGAGTCCTGTTGAAACCAATCACTAATTCGTGAATCCCTACATGATCACTCATCAAGATATTTTCCACCATGGATCTTTAGATCATTAGGTTTATGTATATAAGACTAGATAATAACCTGATAAGGGATTATAAAATAGTTAATTTTGAGGAAAAAAATTAATAAATTAAATTAATTAATTTATTTCATTTAAAAACATCCCTTGATAACGCGCTGACTATAAATTTGATGCAAAAAACATATATCGTGCTTTAGGTGAAACTCACAATATGAAACCAATGAAGGTTTATATTTCTCCATCTGACACTCTATTCAATAGTAAATACATTAATTTCATAAATATGTGTTCATGTGTTTTAATTTAATTAATATTTTTAATGTTTCAATTTTGGGGTCCCAGGGGACCTTGAATACCATGATTACTCCCATGAAAAATGTATATTTAAATATATAAATATCTGGATCCTCAAAATAAGAAAACTATAGTTGTCAAACTGTCCCCATCTTCATGGATTCTCACCTTGAAGTGAAACAATCAACTCAAAAAGTTGAGGGTACCGAGCATGTATTTGGATCTCACATTCCCATGAGATCCTCGGTAGGTTCCAATTCCACCAAAGAACTGACACCCGTAAAAACATTTTTCCTAGAAGGATCCTCTCCCACCAACTCTTGATCAATACCAGTTACTCCTTAAAGGTAAATCTTTCCTTGATGTCTACCTTGCCCAAATAAATTTTATGCAATAGGTTATGCATGTATCTTCTCACCTACGACACATGTGAGACGTCATGTACCAATTCATAATTTGGGGGTAATGATAGGTGGTAATTAACCTCTCAAACCCTATTAAGTACCAAGAATGGTTGGATGAATCCTTAGAGTAAATTTACATCCCGACTAAAACTCTACAAACATCCTCATGGATAGAAATTTAGGAACACATAGTCTTCCACATATAACTATAATGGTATATGACATTGGTATGTGAAATATTTCTTTCAACTATAAGAAGTATCCGTTTTCGCAAAAGTCACCGGAAATATTTCCGTCATTACCTACACCAAATACAATCTTATAAGTGACGACTTGACTATTTCCATCCAGTATAAAGGCGACATGCAGAGTCTCTTATATATATCCTTGAATGTTTCTATAATGTTATTGGAGTGGTTTCTATTATTGTAAGTTAACTCCAAAAAATGATGGTGATCCCCCTAACTCTTACTAAAGTCAAACACATAAACTCTCAACATATCCTTCAAAACCTAGATAGTTTTCTCTTTCTGACTGTTTTTATGAGGGTGGAATTTCCAGGTTTTCCAAAACTATGTCTTGAAATACTCTTGAAAGCAACTTCACAATTGTGACATGAACCAAGCATCACAGTTAGATAATATTTTTAGGGTAACCCAAGAATATGGATTATCTCCCATACATAAAAGCACCCAAAATTCTCACAAAAAATTCTATTAGTAATCACAAGAAAGAGATACTTCTTTGTAATTTGATCAATAATCACCTAAAAATTATCATTATCTATTATTTTATATAGAATCACCATAAAAAAAATCAATCAATATGTCATACCACTTCCACTTTGTGTTCTCATGATTTTGACTCAAATACGATGGAAGATGATGCTCTACTTCCACATATTGACACATGATGCATCTAGAAAGAATATTAAAACACTACACCTCATACCTACTCGACTGATCTACTTTCAATGGTCATGGTACATCCTTATATCTATATAACATGCCTCCAAGGGCGAGGTATAGAACTCCCTCAACACCACCTGAAAAAACATGATTAGAAAAACTATTTTTCATTAAAAATATATGAAATAATCCCCAAATTCAAAAATTCATATGGTGGATCTTTTAAAGTTGTACATTAGCATATAAAATCATATTCAATGTATCCTAACTGAGACCTTATAACCTATTGGGGAAATAATGGGGTAACTAGTATCCAATGGAGATAATTTTCCACTATTTTATCCCCAAGGTGAGCTAAAAATATGTAAACTAATATGATGCCTCATCTACCATGAGAGATCATGATTTCATTCTAATATTATCTACCACAACGTTTCCCTTCCCTTCATTATATACTATCTAATAGTATTAATCATAAAAAAACTCTAGATAATGTATCTTTCTGAAGTTGAGGTCTCTTTGGGAAAGAATATACTTGAGACTCTAGTAGTTTGGGGAAATTTTAAACCAACCACCAAGAAAAGAATGGTTACACATATTTAGTGAGAATCACACTACTATTATATATAAATCATGGATTGTTTAGTTATATTCATGTGGTATTAATGCCTAGAGTCATAATATATCACCACTCACCTCTACATTAAAACAAATCCACTCATATATTCAGACAAATCACTAAACACCATGTTCTCAAAACCCTCTTCTTGAAGTCTGAAAAAGGAGCACTAAAGAAACCCTTACTCAAATTCTGGATGGTTTTTTGATAATTAGTGGTCTTGGGGAATGGATACCCTATTCATGTAAATGTATTGAAAAGGACTATAATCCTAGAAAATTCTACAAAAAACCTATGATAGTTCCAATTAAAATTAATAAAATACTACACCTCAGATATTCTCTTGGGTAACCTCAATATAACACTACTAATATATTGTTTAGGTCAATAACTACACAATTTTTTGAGATTAAATTACCCATAATTTGAACATATCTAATATAAAAATAAAAATTTAAGAGATTACCATATAATCGGTGCTATGAGGTAAGCCCATGACCATCCTAAAATGCACTCTTTGCTCCTCCTCAAACGCGGAGTAAATGAGATTTTAATTCATAAATAAAAACATGAAATGATCAATTAAATACTGACATATATAGTTCATAAGGCCCATGAATATATATAAATATTCATCTCACTAATTGGAATTACGAAAACTCATAATTCCCATTAGAAGACCAAAATTCAATCTTTAGTATGTCCTCCTCATGTGCCCGTAATTGGAGGTTGTCCGAACTACACTCAATATTAAAAAACCTTCTCACAACCTTAAATTGGAAAATTTCCATTTATCATCATCAAAGAGTACCTTTTCTTAAACTACACTAAATTCAGGTGACAATAATTAACATACAACCTCAAGCTCTTATCCTCTGTCTTTGCAAACAACACTGGATCCGCCTTAGGGGACCCACTGGGTCTAATGAAAATATTTTATTATAGGTATTACAACTATATACTTAACATAAAGATCTATATAGGGACCATCTAATATGATATTGAAAATATTGTCCTCATATTTGTGTGAAATTCAATAATTATGTTGATCTTTTGATGTAGAGGTTGTCCCTAAAAATCCTTATGGGGGATATCCATGTACCCTTACACTACCAATAAAAGCCTAGTTTCCTAAGAACTCACTAAACAAATGGAAGAACATTACAATTGATGAGAGATGTGGTAAAACTTCCTACAAATATCCCTCACTCCTTCCATTGGTTGGTACTTTTTTCCATTGACGTAGAATATCATCCAATCCTCTTGTAGGAACCTAACTCTCGTGTAGTGATTTATATCTATGAATATACCATGGATATTAATTCCATGCCTAGAATGATTCCAAATAGATTCATCAATTCATAAAATAGTTTTCATTTAAATCTATTTCTAATGAGTGATAGATCAGAATATTAAAAAATGTGTCAAATAGTGAAATCTTTGATCACGTTACTTCCTTTGAAGTAGACGTACATCCACTGTATGACAACTATCTATAGAGTTTTGTGGTATGAAATCATACACAATGTGACCCACCCTATCATATTCATAATATTTTCAATATATCAGTCAGTTGGATCCTTTAAGTGATTCCTATGATACTATTATCTTGGAATTATCATGCTTACATAATGGTATCTTGTGAGAAATCACTTAAGTCAAGAATCATCCATCTACAGAAGATGAATTTCCTCCAAAATTTCTACTACCACCTATAGATTCATGATGATTCTCTACTTGTTATATATCTTCCACTAATGCCCGATATAGTACCCCAAAAAAGGTTGGAATACAAAGAGAGAACATTCTAGATTGGATGTTCCTCCAAAGGACTTACTCAAACTTATGTTCCCGCAAGTATCCATCTCACACCATATCAATAGAGTACCATATGAGTTTAGTGAAAATTGATGTGTACTATAAAATAGTCACATCACCATATTGAAACTCAAGAAGATCAGGAATCTACACTAACTATAAGGTTAAAGGATCTAATTAATCACATTAAAAGGTCTCAAACTCCATTCATGAGAGTATCATCACATAATGGTTCTAGGTAAAAAAATATAAAGGTTCCCTTATACTCTAGGCAGATGATTGGTCGCATACAAAACCACCTGATCACTAAAAATTTTCATGATCAGATCAAATCATACAACCAAATGAAGCTAATATTATAGTTCATATGGGTCTACCTTACAGTAAAACCTCAATAGTCTCTGTTTCTAAAAGATTCATAATTAACTCAAGACATGTGAATCATCATCCTAAATATGAATAACTTTTGGATACTCAACATGTAGATGAAAATCATCCTAAACTCTAAGATGTAGGTCCACACACATATTATTAGTTGGAAGAACCGATCTTTACTCACATAGAGGGAACGAATTATGAATAGCTCCTTCTATTGTGGCATAATCACTCAACTGGTTATCTTTATGAACATATACCAATATCCTAGATGGTATTCAATGTGTTTTCATTTCAAAAGTTAATAATACCTACCACAGTTAGATGAAAAAAACATGTGGATATGACTCAATATGGGAATTGAAGTAAAATAGATATTCTTATATTATTTATAAACCATTTGTTTCCCTATAATTGGTGCCTCAACATGTTGAGTTGTGGAATAGGTGGTCAACGTCCTTGTTTGTGGATATGTTAGTCTCTACACTATTATAATTTTCCCTAGCCCAAGAGATTAAATTTGAAAACCTGAAAAACATTACCCTAAGTTCCCAAACCAATATTCATGACACATATAACTCCTATATCATTATTAGGATATTCCACTGTGTTACCACTTTGTTATGAAATGACCCACAAGTCCCCCACCGGGACAGGTGGTAAGCCGAGAGTGAAAGCCCAAGCCAATCTCCAATAAGACAAGGTATGGAAAATAACATTGATTATACAGATCATAAAATGGATAACATATCCTAATAAACATATAAACACACACACACACACACCTAGAATTACAACACAAGAATAAAGGACAAATAAAATAGTATTAACCCCAGAGAAAATAATGAATGTAATAATATTTATAAGAAACTATAGGGATGTAATATAAACATACCCAAAGTAACAAGGAAAAAATACATGGACCAAGAGAAAGGAAGAAATTCCCAAACTAAAAGAGGATGAGGAGGAATAGTCACGCTGATGAACCTCAAACTACCATATCCTAAAATCACTATCAATTGGAATGATAAATTCTATTGAAACCCATACCACTAATTTCATCATCTAAATGTCTATCATCTACATAAAAAAACAACACATGTGGTAAAATAGCAGAAATGATTAAGTATATACATACCCAGTATGATTCCTTGAAATGTAAAAGGTAAATAATATAAGCACTCAATCACCACGACCCATGTGGTAGTGTTAGAAGAAGAAACACAATAAATAGATATGATTAAAAATAAACCCCAATCATTGGGGGAAGATATTCAATCTTCATAACCAATTAAGGAATATGAGTCTTTCATCAGATCTGAGAACCTATGATATCCCGATGCTATTATCCCACCATAAAAATCACTGGATCCTTGGGGGACCCATGCCTCACCAATGGAATGTCATAACCATGTGGGTTTTATCCCATAATGGTGGAGGACAAATGCATTATCATCACTCTATGACTGTAGGTTTTAACTTTATAGATAAAGGACCCATTCCCCAAAATGAGTACTGTGGTTACCAATCCTAGCAGTACAAGAAATATGGTACCCAAGCCTGGACCCGTCATGCATCCAAGGGGGATAAAACCACTCTATCTCTCCAGAAATAACTATTGACTCCAAATATTTTCCAATCTTGTTGGATTTTGTGATTTTATAATTCCACCTCACATTGTATCTATGACGTTACAAGAATTCCACTATAATGATCAATTTCGGAAAATACCCATAATTGACTATTCATGGGCCCAAATATGAGTCCTAATAAAGAGATAATAGATTTATAACATCTGAAGAAATGTACACATCATGTATCTTGGTACACATAGGGTGTACTCCTATGTGATCACTTGGCTATGTCATGCTTCCCAACATGGAATGTGAAAATAAATATACAAGGAAGTAGACTTAATGGTGTGTGATATCCCAAAACACATGTAATGAGGACAATAATTCCATATAAATATCATATTCTTCTCAAACCTTCCCCTCATCCATTTATCTATCCAAAAACCTCACTTAAAGTATTATCAGTTACCTAAAAATAAAATAAAACTCCAATTTTATTCAATCTACAACCTCTGATGGCTGGAAATTAGTATTATCATCATCTGTCATGAATTCCATCATATCTTACATTTTTGTATGATGTTTGAACCATTCATCATCCATAATAAATCCACTATTTATCATCACCACTTATGAAAATAAATATCTCCTTCATCATTTACACAAATCAACATCAGTTTAAGGTTTAGTCATTATTTGTATAAAAGTGGTAGTCAAATATCTTGCCTATCAGAAACCAATTATGGCCATGTAAAGAATGTGGGGAGAATGGGACAACCAAAAAAGTGAATTCATCAATAGAGATTTCAAAATAATCCCCCTATCATGAGTGTGGAAATCAAAATAGAAGATAATTCAAGAATAATGATTATTTTAGAGAGAGAGGAGAAATAATCAACAAAATTATGGAAAATGGAAATAAATCCCTGATTCAAAGTAGAAATCATCATATATTCTAGAAATTTAAAATAACAAGTTAATACTCCATACATAATTACCACTAACTCATAATTGAATTGATCACTGGAGAAGAATGATTTTATACCGATGCTAAAGATGAGTCTTAATGTAACCAATAATCGATTCATGAATCCCTCCTTGATTGATCATTGATATATATTCCTATGGTGGTTATCCCAATATCCATAGTTACGTGGGTAAAACTGTAGAATCAGTATAGGAGATATTTTAAAGAAGAGAATTAGGATTATGAAAATTCAATTAATAAATTAAATTAATAAATTTATTTGTTTTATCATCTTTCTATGATGGTATGGTGACCAAAATTTCTATGTGTACAGAACATATGTCATACCTATGGTAAAATATGACTTATGAGACTAGAAAAGGTCTCAATTTCCCCATCTTAGACTCCATTAAAGATTAAATTCATTATTTTTACAACGATACAAGAATATAGTTTAATATATTTTATATTTTTAATATATCAATTATATGGTGCTATGATAACATTAAGTCCATTACAACTATGAAGAAAAATCCATATTAATATACAAAAATGTACAAAGGGTCCAAAAAAAGTAGAGTTGTTGAAAACCCTCACTATTACATTTAGAATATCTAGTTTCTCAGATATTATAGTGGAAAAGATTTATATTTCCATTATCATAACCATGAATATGGCCAAAAAATTTCTTGAATGTTTTTGGTAGGCTTTACCTACAACTAATTTAAGTTATATATCCTTGATCTCTTTAGTAGACTCCCAAATCCTGAAACCCTTTACGTAGATTTCTCAAACACTTAGATCTATATTTTATTAAGTAGACTATGTTTGTTACACTTAATACCAATTTTTTAAGTCAACCAACTATCTTTGTTAAATATCCCAGATTATTGAAAGGTGACCCCAACCACAGCCTGACTGACACATTTACTATGGTAACTAGTTAACTCAAAAGATTAAAGGATTTTAATGAGTTAATATTTTTAATGATAAATTTTGTTTAACCTGCATTAATATTATTTATTTTTTTATTCACATGAATTTTATCATTACGTATTATATTCATAACTAAATAACCATATTCCATAAAATAATTTACACATAATTTTTTTTTGTATTTGATTGTAGCATGATTTTTAATTTTTTAAATTATGTAATAATGTTTAAACATATAAATAAACCTTTTATAACATAAATAAATAAATAACCACATGCTAATAGTATAAGATAATTATGTGATATGATCAATAAATTTTAACTACTAGTTAGTTTGTCAAGTATAGATAAAATAAAATTGACCTTAGGATATGAAACTCCTTGAGCTCATTATTATATCAAGTTTAAATATTTATCCATAATACTATATATATATCCTTGGTTGGATTCACCTTGACATGGGTCATGAACTATCTCCTCTCACTGGGAGATCCATCCTTTAAAAATATTTACTCATTCATAGGTCGATCTGTTGGATCGAATATGTAGATGTATATGTATATTAGATGGAACAATACAAGAGGGGGGGAGTGAATTGTAGGTTTAAAAACCTTGTGTTTAAACACTTAAGAAATAAATTTAAATGATCATAAACTAATGAAATTTACAACAAAAACAAACAACCACAATTTTATTGAATATAAAGGTATGATACAATGTAATATTATAAGAAAAGTAGAGCAATTGTATTCAAGATGAATACAATAATCAGAGTAATCCAAAAGTGTGAGATTCTATCATAAAGTGTATAGAATCTAACAATATAAAATGTAATAGTATAAGTGTAATTGGAACAATTACAAATTTATATGAAATAGAAAAGGAAACAAAATAATTTCCTTTCTAATACAATTGGAAGAAGAAATGTAAAAAGTATTACAATTATTTTAACCCAAAGAGAAGGGTTATCCTTTTCCCTGGGATAAAAGGTGTGTCTTACCACCAGCTTGGTAAGCCCTCAATACGATGATCGATACATCTGTCTGCCTATCCCCAGAAACCCTTGATATGATGATCGGTTCGTCTGTCTGCCTATCCACAGAAGGCCTCGATTTTTTAGGTAATCAACACCTCTGTCTTTAAATTACTTGAAATCCCCCGATACGATGATCGGTCTCACAAATCACAAACAAAGAACTTATAGAAATACAAAAACTAAGAATGAGCTGTTCAAGTTTTTTAGTTTCATGTATTTTACACGGAGCAGGAGAGAAGTCACAGTATCTCTCTCTAGAACTTGATATCACAAAATGATCAGTCTCATACACGCATACATCACTGTTTTTTCCTTGGCTTCAAATGACCTCCTATGTATAGGCCTCAGGTTCCAATGGTCATATTGCCTCCAACGGTCATATTTCTCCGAAAAACTCAGAGGGACTTGGACACCTGGCATTATAATGGTCATATTGAAACAGAAAACACGACATTGTTTTGATTAGTTTGTAACAAACTCCACGACATCGTTTTGGTTAAAAGATATATGAAGATGATAAAAAACAGTACGATTAACATGAAACATGTGTTTTTTACTAAGTACCAAAACAAGAAAGTAATGAAAGTATGCGTATTATAAGTATTACTGAGTAATGTTTTGAAATGATACAAAGTTAGTAGAATTATAAGACTTAGTACGATTAACAGAGACAATACAATTTCCAGAGTCAGTACGAAAATTATCGTTAGTACGATCAACATGGTCAGTATGATTAGTATGGTCAGTACGATCAGTATGGTCAGTACGATCAGCATGGTCAGTACGATCAGCATGGTCAGTATGATCAGCATGTTCAGTACGATCAGCATGGTAAGTACGATCAGCATGGTCAGTACGATCAGCATGGTCAGTACGATCAGCATGGTCAGTACAATCAGCATGGTTAGTAGGATCAGCATGGTCAGTACAATCAACATGGTCAGTATGATCAGCATGGTCAGTACGATCAGCATGGTCAGTATGATCAGCATGGTCAGTACGACCTGCATGGTCAGTATGATCAGCATGGTAAAAGACATTTGTGATTTCCAAAACAAGATATTGAATTCAAAGGATGACTTTTATCTCAAAAATATCCCCCTTTTTGGAATGCACAAAACACCAAGTAAAAAAAAATAAATACTTATCTCCCCCTATGTTATTGGAAACTCTTATGAATATGAAATTGAATACAACTAATTCCCCCTTAGGTATGTATTTTCCTAAGGATTATATTCATAGATTTTCCTTGGTTTAGAAGTATTTGATTAAAACATTCTCCCTTAGTAAAAAATTCTCCCCCTTTGTGATTTACAAAAAGAATGGGGTAATCTTGAGTTTCCTGAAAGAGTTAGAGAAAAAATTGCAAGGAAATGGAAAGAGTAACATAAAACACATTACGATAACCGATAGGGTTCACAAAAAAAAACAAATACAAGTCATTTGTTTTCTCTTTCCTTTTACTTATTTATCAATTCATGAAGAACAACATTAATATTTTTGATTTCTTTCTTGTCTTGAAAAATTGAATCAGCCAGATACTGAGAAGCTCTTTTTGGTCGGAAAAAATCTGATCTTGATTCATGATTGTCTCCTCGAAGACTCTGATTAATTCATCAAGAGTATCAATTCTGTCTTGAAAATTCTTGTTATCATTGGATAACACAGAATTTTGTTTCTTCAACAAAACTATTTCATCTTTGAAAGATGAAACCTTCGAAAACTCAGACTGAATGGCATTCATTTTTTCTTGAACTCTTTCACTGAAGGGATATCGGCTCCATGAGTTACCTGATTCAATCTTTCAATAGTTTCTTTGTCATGTTTATTGAAATAAATCACAAGATCATTTGACAACATTATTATATCATCAATTTCTATATCATGGTCATTCACTGAGCTCTCTTTTTTATATGACCACTTGGTTATTCTTTTTCAAGCCTTCTTATGAGCTCTCTAACATTCAGATAGAAATTTAAAATCGTCTTCAACTGACAAAAATCTCTTTCTGAATCCTCTTACAGAGCCGAACTTCTTTTTCTGATTTTCAGTAATGAAATCAATTTTTCCCTCAAGCCTGGGAAAGTAAGGGATAGTCGTCTCAATTCTCCTTAACACATGAACAATATAATTAATATTCTTAGAGAAATTGTTTGTTCTGAATCGGTATCCTCATCATACGAATCCAGTTCATTTGATCGGATTGATTCTACGACTGGTTTTTTTCCTTTTGCTTTTTCTTTATCCTTTATTTCTTCTTCCACTTTATCACTAATGATAATAAATTTTTCAGTATGAGAAGATTCATCACCTTACTTTTCATGAGAAAGTATTTTATCCAGAGTTTCAAAAGATTCAACCTATGCTTGATCGTCAAGAGGAATTTGTTGAATACCTTCACTCTGCTTTTTGTAAGATTCCTCTCTTCTCTTCCTCGATCTTTGAAGGAATTCTAAAAGAAAATCTCCTTCCTCTTCTTCAACTTCCTGTATCTCTTCCAACATCTTTTTACCTTTTTCTTTCTCTTGAAGAGTCTGTATGATAGGTTCTTGATGTACTTATTCGGTTAGTTGAGCACTAGCATCCTCAACCATTTTCACAAAATTAGAGATATCAAAGTCTTGAGTCTTTCTTTTCAAAAGAGTCTTCTTTTTCTTTTCAGCTTGAAGGGTTTCCTCTACCCTTATTCTTTCTGCAAAGGCATTAGTTGGGTCAAGACCAAACTTTGGTTCACCTTATTTTCTCTATTCTCTATCTTTTCTCCAGTTTGCCACAACCTCCTTACTGTACTTTGTTTTCTTCATAGGCTTTGAATTGGTTTTCAGATCTTAATTTTTAGGAGAACCAACAGAAGGATTGTCTTTGACAGGCATTGGTGCTGATTGATTCTGAGTTGAATCAGCTTCTAAATCTTTTACAAAAAGCTTTGAATTTTGATCAAAACAAACATTCAACCTTTTCAAATTACTCTTACTAATCCAGGATGGCTTCAGATCTACCAAAATTCCTTTCAAGGGAATATTACAAAACTTCATACTCTCGAGAATGAACATTGTAAGAATGTCTGGATACATAATCAAATGGGACTTAATTGCTCCTGACTTAACATTCCTGATAGTTTCAAAAACATATCCCATGAGATTTACTTTTCTCATATTTACAAGATAGTCAAGCATAAAAATATCAAAAACTTTTAGAGTTTCTCTATCCACTTTCCTTGGGATAAGAAAACCATGCATCCAAAGAGCCACAAATCTTTTATCTGGAGAAATATGAGCCACTTTCCTCTTCTCTTCATTTATAATAAACAAAGACTTTTCAAAACATTCTTTGTTAAATGTACCAACTTTCTCTGGTAGTTTATGGGATGTACAGAAAGAATCAACTTCTTTTGAGATATTTAGAAAATGGGTTGCTTGTTTCACAGAAATTGATAACTTTCTATCGTACATAGAAAAACTGATAGTCATGTTCTTATCAAAAGATACGGTTTTGTAAAACTGACTGAATTCATCAATAAGAACCGGATATTGAGAAACATCTTTTGCAACACATAAATGCTCCCAACCTTGAAACAAAATGATTCTTATGATTGTAGAATCGTATGAATAAAAAAATTCCCGAGAAACTAACATTTCTCTAAAAAAGTCTTTCTCTGAAAAAGACTTTGAAGACATTTTGGTGGGAGTATTAGCAGAGGACTGAGACATATAGGTGAAGCCACTTGAAAGATCGTACAGAGTCTTAAATCGATGGAGTAGAGCTTCGCCACAAATCCTGAGTGATCGGTGTGGGTTTGGGGAGGGGGGGGGGGGGGGTCTATTTATAGGCGTCAAAATAATGACCGTTGGTCTTCTACAGTTGAGATTAGAAGAAAGGAAATCAACGGTTAGAAATAAAATGATTTTTTTAAAAGATTGATAAGTATGTACCTGCCGGTGATCGTAAGGTAATTGTTGGTTTAGATAGTATTTATAGTGAAAGAAAAACACAAGAGTACGAAGAAAAAGAATACCATCAATCGTCATGCTGATGGAAAACAATGTTTTTACCATGAACAGACATATCGATGAAAAAGAAATTCATTTCTATGATCAGATGTGCCGATGGAAATGAAATTCATTACCCTGATCGGACATGCTGATGGAAAATAAATTCATTACCTTGAACGATCATGCCGATGGAAAAGAAATTCATTACTATGAATTGAAATGCTGATGGAAAAGAAATTCATTACCATGATCAGATGTGCTGATGGAAAAGAAATTCATTAACATGAACTGACAAGCTGATGGAAAAGAAATTCATTGCCATGAACTGACACGCCGATGAAAAAAAATTTGTTACGGTAATCAGTTAATACGATAAACAGATAGGTGAATAATATAATAAAATAGCCAATATGATAAACAGATAGGTAAATAATATGATAAAACTGTCAATATGATAAACAGAAAGACAAAAACACATACCGGGAGAATAAAAAATTAAAGATCAAAAGAAAAAAAAGAAACACGGTAAGAAATGTTCTCCCCCGTTCTAAGAGAAGTTATTTAATGTAAGGAGAAATGTAAAACATGAAGTAGATATGAATGATTATTTTAATGTAATCATTCCAAGATTATGTTTTATAAACCAAAATCTATTAGATGGTAATGGTTTTGTAAAAATTTCAGCTAGTTGTTCTTGCGTTCCGATGAATTGTAAAATAATATCTCCTTTTTGTGTGTGATCTCTAAGAAAGTGATTCCTAAAATCTATGTGTTTTTCACGAGAGTGATGTGCTTGGTTCTTACTAAGAGCTATGGAACTAGTGTTATCACATAGAATTTGGGTTTTGGAAAAACTCAATCCATAGTCAGAATGTGTGTGTTGCATCCACAACACTTGAGCACAACAACTTCCAGCTGCTACATATTCATCTTCAGTAGTGGAAAGTGCTACCGAGTGTTGTTTCTTGAAGGACCAAGAAACCAGAGAATCTCCTAAGAAATGATATGTTCCAGATGTGCTTTTTCTATCCATTCTACAACCACCAAAGTCAGTATCTGTAAATTTTTTCAAAACAAAATCATTTCCAGAGGAGTAAAAAAGTCCTAAATCCATAGTGCCTTTTAAATACTGAAATATTCTCTTTATGGATTTTAAATGAGAATCTTTTGGATTAGATTTGTATCTTGCACATAAGCATATTAAAAACATTAATTCTGGTCGACTATCTTTCAAGTATAGAAAACTTCCTATCATACCTCTAAAGATTGTTTGATCTAGTAGTTTCTAGTTTCATCAAGATCAAGTGTATTTGAGGTACCAATTGGAGTGCTAATACTTTTAGTATTGTCGTATCCATACTTTTTGAGCAATTATTTAATATACTTATATTGAGATATATATGTTCCTTTTGGTTTTTGAGAAATTTTAAAACCTAAAAAGAATGTTAACTCACCCATCATACTCATTTCAAACTCATATTTCATTAAATTAGAAAAAGAATCAGTTAAGGATTGCTGAGTTGATCAAAATATGATGTAATCAACATAAATTTGAGCAATCAAAACAATTTTATTTTCCATTTTTATAAAAATGGTTGGATCTACTGTACCTTTTGCATAATTGTTTTGTAAAATAAATCATGTATGTCTATCATACCATGCTATAGGGAATTGTTTAAGACCACATATTGCTTTGGTTAGTTTAAAAACATGATTAGGATGTTTTGGGTCTAGAAAACCAGGGGTCGTTTGACAAACACTTCTCATGAACAAAACCATTTAGAAAAGCACACTTAACATCCATTTGAAATATTTTGAAATTAAAGTATTCTACAAATGCTAATAGAATGAAAACAATTCAAGTCTATATACCAGAGCATATGTTACTTCATAGTCTGTTACCTCTTTTTGATTATAGCCCTTAGCAACAAGTCTTTCTTTATTTCGTACTATGATTCCATTTTCATCACATTTGTTTCTGAAAACCCATTTTACTCTAATTGCAGTTGTTTCTTTAGGTCTTTCAACTAATGTCCAGACTTGATTCCATTCAAATTCATTTAGTTAATCTTGCATTGATTGAATCCAATATTCATCACCTAAGGCCTCACTTGGAATTTTAGGTTTGAATTGTGAAATAAAGGAAAGATGTTCTATTTCATTTCTTATGGAATTTCTGGTCTTTACAGGTTGATTTACATCACCAATGATATTATCACTGGGATGATTCCGAAGAAACAATTGATTTGGCTTTTGTAAAACCGGTTCATCAACATATGGAAAAAAATATACTGGGGTAAAAGTTTCAGAAGTATTTTCTTGAACATTTTCCTTATCAGAAGGATCTTCTAACAAAGGTGGATAATTAGTTTTTGAAAACACATCTGAGGATGAAGGTTGGGATGGTTTAAAAACAAAAGGACCAGTTTCATCAAATTTTACATGTACTATTTCTTCAACAGTACAAGTTTTTTTATTAAAAACTCTATAAGACTTTGAAGTTATAGAATAGACTAGAATGATTCCTTCATCAGATTTGGGTGCGAATTTTTTTAGATTATCTTTAGTATTCAGGATGTATACTTTGCACCCAAAAACTTTGAAGTATGAAACTTTAGGTTTTTGGATAGGCCATAATTCATAAGGTGTTTTATTAAGAAACGGTCTGGTTAAAACACGATTTATAGTATAGCAAGCAGTACTAACAGCTTCAGCACAAAAGTGCTTAGAAATTGAGTATTCAATCAACATAGTTGTAGTTATTTCCTGAAGAATACAATTTATTCTTTCAACAACACCATTTTTCTATGGAGTTCTTGGAGTTGAGAAATTGTGAGTAATACATTTCTTACTACAAAAAGTTTCAAATTCAGAATTTTAAAATTCACCACCATGATCACTATGAATAGTTATCAATGGTAGGCTTTTCTAATTTTTAACTTGGGCTCTAAAAGTTTTGAAATAGGAAAAGGCTTCAGATTTCTTTGTTAGAAAATATACCCATGTGAATCTAGTGAAGTCATCAACTAAAAAAAATACATAGTATTTGCCTCCAATGCTTCCAGTTTGTGAAGGACCAAAAAGATCCATATGTAGTTGTTGTAATCCATTAGAAGTTGAAACATCATTATTTGACTTAAAGCTAGTTTTATGTTGGTTTCCAAATTCACAAGGATCACATACTTTTGAAGAATCACATCTAATATCTGGTAGTTCTTTCACAAGTCTTTAATTTAAATGTTTAAAATGGTTTCTCAGGTTACAGTGTCCTAGTCTTCTATGCCATAGACATTATTGGTCTTCTATTGCACTTAATCAGGGTAAATTTTGGATCCTATGGTCTTCCATGTTAATAGTGTATATATTCTCTTTCCTATGGGTGGATAGAATGAACTTATCCTTGGAATTGTGAACTAAAAATTTATCATTTCTAAAATTCACAAGGTAACCTTAATCACATAATTGAATTATGCTAATGAGATTGTGCTTAAGAAGTTTAAAAAACAAAACATTTGAGATAAGAACTTTTCCAAGAAAAACAATATTACCTATCCAACAATCTTTCCTTGAGCATTATCTCCGAAGGTAACCTTTCCACCTTTTGTTTTTATAATCTTTTCAAAGAAGTCTTTTTTTCCTGTCATGTGTCGAGAACAACCACTATCCATGTACCAAATGTTCTTATTGGTACACTTCTTATTTTCCTGAAAATGAAAAAATTAGTTCTTTAGAATCCAAACGTGTTTGGATCCAGAAGGGTTAGATAAAAGAATCTTAGGAATCCACATTTTTTTTGAAAAATGAGCTTTATGAAATCCTAAAGATTGAGTTCTATTAAGATAATAATCTCTTTTTTAGTGTCCTCCACATTGACACTTAAAAAAAGGGGTATTTTGTGGAACAAAATAGTTATTACTAAAAACCGGTTCGGAATGAGTATAACCATGTCTAGAATGATTTCTCAAAGTACGGATTTGGGAATACATTTTTTCAAAATTCTCTTTGCCATAAGTAAAGTTTGACAAACATTTTTTAAAAGAAAATATTTCTGACTTTATTTTTAAAACTTGATTTTTTCCTCCAAACCATTTGATTTTAAACTGGAGTTAGGCTCTAAAACATTTTTCTTAGAAATTACATTTTCTAGATCCTTAGAAAGTTTATCCTTATCAGATTTGAATTTCTCAAGGGTTTTTAAAATACTTTAAAAATATGAAGTTTTCATATAAAGATCATTAGAAATATCTGATACTTCTTTAGTTAAAATATAAATTCTAGAATTTTCATTATCAAGTTTTTTCTTGAGTTTATAATTTTCATTCTCAAGTAATTTATCAATCCTAGACACTTCTTCAAAAGACGGTAATGTATTATCTTCTGATGATGAAGAATCATCATTCAAAGACTCATAATATTTATTATCAGTATAATTTTCATTTATAGAAATATTTGTAATAGCTTCAGCATTGTGTACCTTAGCCATAACACAATGATATTGAATTGGTAATCTAGCTATAAGTCCAATATTTCATTGTCCTGAGGACTCATATTCTGAAGAATTATCTGATGAATCACTTCCACTTGCACTCCAAGTATCATTTTCATTCAATACATTCTTTGTATTTGTCTTGTAATACTTTTTTTTATTTCTTTCAGAATATTTATCCTTTCTGTCTTTTCTCTTCAGTAAAGGACAATCAGGTCTTATATGACCCACTTTCTTACATTCATAACAAGTTACCTCTAAATCTTTCTTATCCTTCCTATATTTCTTTTTGAATATGTATTGGAAGTCTCTATTTCCCACAATCTTGTTCATCCTTCAAGCAAGATTGGCTAACTCATTATCTGAGTGATCACTATCACTTGATTCTGATAAAAAAACTTTCTTGGCTTTGGATCTTGTTATCCTTTTAGGTGTTTTAGCTTTAGATGTAAAGTCTAAACTTCCATTCCCATTTTTCTTTTTTGTTGAAATCAGAATCTATCTTTATTCTTGTCTCATGCTGTAGAAGTGTTCCAAAGAGTTCATCAAGAGTAATCTGGGAAACTTTTCTATTTTGATCAACATCTGTCCTTTTTGACTCCCATTAATTTGGCATTATGTCTATAATCTTATCTATAAGAGCTTCATCATCAAGTCCTTTTTGTCCCATAGATTTTAAACTATTGACAATTGTAAAAAATCATTATTTCACTTTACACACTAGCTCTCCATAAGGAAAAAAAAATCCATGATACTCAGTTCGAAGCATTGCTCTTCATTTTTATATAACTTTGGATGTACCAAAATTTGTGACTTCCAATTTCATCCAAATACAGTTGGCTTCTTCACATGAAGATATCTAGTTTTATATATTCCTGGTAATAGAACATAATAAAGTATTGCATACCATGTAATTCAGTTGATATTATTTCTTCTCTTGGTTAGTGAAAGTACTGACTTCTTTGTCAGGAATTTTGTAACCTCCAGTAAGCATAATAAAATTGTCTACACCAGTATTAATAACAAATGTATTCATTCGATCTCTACAGTACTCATAATCATTCCCATCAAAGATAGGTGGTCTAGAAGGATTTAGGTTGTGAATTGATGGAATATTCATTCCTTCCATCTAATGAAACAAAATCTTTTCCACTCCACATGTTAGTGTAGTAAATAATTGAAACTGTAATAAGAAAGGAAAAGATCTAGTAGTAAAAATCAGTGGAAACCTCCTTTGATGCCAATTGTTGGATCGAATATGTATATGTATATGTATATTAGATTGAACAATACAAGAGGAGGGGGGGTTGAATTGTAGGATTAAAAAATTTGTGTTTAAACACTTAAGAAATTAATTTAAATGATCTTAAACTAATACAATTGACAACAAAAACAAGCAACCACAATTGTATTGAATATAAAGGTATGATACAATGTAATACTATAAGAAAAGTAGAGCAATTTTATTCAAGATGAATATAATAATCAGAGTAATACAGAAGTGTGAGATTCTATCATAAAGCGTATAGAATCTGACAATATAAAATGTAATAGTATAAGTGTAATTAGAACAATTACAAATGTATATGAAATAGAAAAGGAAACAAAATAGTTTCCTTTCTAATACAATTGGTAGTGGAAATGTAAAAAGTATTAGAATTATTTTAACCCATAGAGAAGGGTTATCCTTTTCCCTAGGATAAAAGGTCTGTCTTACCACTACCTTGGTAAGCCCTCGATACGATGATAGGTACGTCTGTCTGCCTATCCTCAGCAACCCTCGATACGATGATCAGTTCGTCTGTCTGCTTATCCCCGACAACCCTTGATTTTATAGGTAATCGGCACCTCTGTCTTTAAATTACTTGAAATCCCACGATACGATGATCGGTCGCACAAAGCAAAAACAGAGAACTTATAGAAATACAAAAACTAAGAATGAGTCATTCACATTTTGTAGTTTCAAGGATTTTTCACAGAGCAGGGGAGAAGTCACAGTATCTCTCTCTAGAACTTGATAGCACAAAATGATCAGTCTCATACACGCATACATCACTTTTTTTCTGTGGCTTCAAATGACCTCCTGTTTATAGGCCTTAGGTCCCAACGGTTATATTGCCTCTAATGGTCATATTTCTCTGAAAAACTTGGAGGGACTTGGACAACTGGCATTATAAAGGTCATATTGAAATAGAAATCATGACATCATTTTGATTAGTTTGTAACTAACTCCATGACATCATTTTGGTTAAAAAATATATGAAGATTATAAACAAGAGTACGATTAATATGAAACATGTGTTTTTGACTAAGTACCAAAACAAGAAAGTAATGAATGTATGAGTATTATAAGTATTACTATGTAATGTTATGAAACAATACAATGTTAGTAGACTTATAAGACATAGTATGATTAACAGAGACAATACAATTTCAAGATTCAGTACGAAAATTATAGTCAGTACGATCAGTATGGTCAGTACGATTAGCATGGTCAGTATGATCAGCATGGTCAGTACGATCAGCATGATCAGTACGATCAGCATGGTCAGTATGATCAACATGTTCAATACGATCGACATGGTTAGTACGATAAGTATGGTCAGTACGATCAACATGGTCAGTATGATCAGCATGGTCAGTACGATCAGCATGGTTAGTACGATCAGCATGGTCAGTACGATCAGCATGGTCACTACGATCAGCATGGTAAAAGACATTTGTGATTTCTAAAACAAGATATTGAAGTCAAAGGAGAACTTTTGACTCAACACGATCAAGCTCATGAACAATCAAAATATGTAATTATTATTAATATATATATATGTATATATATAATTTTTAGAAATCATTTCACATTAATTACAATTAATGTAAATCCACACAAATTAATTAATTAGTCAATCAATCTATTAATTAATTATTTACCTTAACATTCAACCTAAACAGTATTTGATATTTAATAAAATTCCCATCATGTATTATTATAAATAAATTAAATAATGTTAATTTTATTTTCTTAAAATAATTATATACAGAGTGTTTATGGAGGAGGATATATGATTTATACCATCTTTATAAGATTAAATATATTTCTATAATTTAATTCATACATGATGTGTACCAAGGAGGCCACATATCATGTACCTTCTACGACATATCAAATCTATTAACAATGTTTAATGCTTACATGGAATGTACAATCACTTGATATGTCATGTGACTCGTGCAGTGTACACCCATTACCATGTACTGTGTACTTACATGAAATGTATGCCCACCTAGTGTATCATGCAAAACATAGTTTATAGTTATATGGGTCAATCCACATAGTATTTATGGCATGTATAACCACACAACCAACTATAGATATACACTACACCTATGATTGACAATGTGCATGAAGTACAAAAGATGTATGAAAACCACTACATTTCATATTATTATAGATTTCTAGAAGATAATAATTATTAGGAATTTATATCCTCATAGAATTCTAAGATTCAATTGATGTGTACAAATAGTGGAATGGAACGTTCTATACACTGTGTAAAACCAACTATAAACTACGTATTTTAAGCCATGATTATATTTTCACACATGTTGACCCACATGAAACAGCTAAAATAATTGGTTTTACTCTAGATGTGTTGTATGTTACATGATGTGAATATCCAGATACACCTATAGTAATCTATATCTAATTGATTCTCTTAGGTTATTGTCAAAAATCAACATGCAATGGCACCATGTAGTTAACCACATGGATTATACTAGTTTACTTGATGTCAAAACCAGGTGGGGTTACATTATATGTACACTAGATAAACATTATGTAATCTCAATAAAACCATGTGTTATGATTGAAATTAATACGTGTCATGTAATGATTCCACATACTAATACACATGACCTGTTGAGTTTTTCATGTCCCACTACTTGTGTAGAAGACCATGGGTACACATTTTGTAATTTACCATGACACTTAATGTGTATTTTTCTAGTTTCTAAAAATTTGGCAACTTGTGACGAGATATTAGAGAATTCTTTGTGCATTTCTGACTGATTCATTTCTATAATAACTTTGATGGACATGTTATCTCGACTTTTGGATAACAAAATAAATTCTTCAAATGAGAAACTAAAAAAAATAAAGTAAATTTATGAAAAATTATAAATAATTATAAATAAGAATATTAATTTTTTGATATCACTTAATGTTTATAGGGTAACAACAGAAGCAGGGTGTGGGTTCCTGATTTTTCTTTTTTTACTAGTTTCAATGGATTAATATAAATAACATGACAAAAAAACCCAAGAATATATTAGAGAGGATATTTCAAATTTAATTTATAATTAATTTAAAACATGAATTAAATCATAAAATATAACTATCCCCAATCAATTTATAATATCATACTTATATCATTATCATTTCCATTGAGAGTCCAAGTGGGGTAATCCTTTAGTTATATCCCCACATGCTCTATGTATATCCCAATAACAATATTGGTTTTCTGAGTGTTAGTGTGGAGGAATCTAGATCCTAATCTCATTCATCATTAATTACAATAGGGGTTATCTTGTTCACACTATCTTCATGAGAGGTAGGGTGGAAGAATTTTTCTATAGGCATTGAGATAATTCTCAAGAGTTTTTTCAATGTTTGTAAAAACACTAATATTATGAATGAATATATTATTCAATATAGAGTGAATATTCGATAATTTATGCAATTTTTTTTACCAAATACTTATTCTAAGTAACTCCTCACGTCTAATAATAATAATAATAAAATTAATATTATATCCCATGACATGCGAATATCTTAAAATAATTTTCAAAATTAATTAATTAATATTTATTAAAATGATATAAAATAAAATATATCATTTTTATCAATCATTAACTCATCCCATAAGCTAATCTTGAAATTTATTGAACATTTGAATAACAAAATATTTAATAAAATAAATAATATTTATTCAATAAATAAATAAATAAAAATTATATTCACTAAAACATTCAAATAAATATTTATTTTATTATTTATAAAACAAAATAAATATTTATATTAGTCTATTTAGTAATTATCTTAATTAAAAAATAACTATTCATTTTATTTTGAATAATAAAGAAGAGATGAAATTAGTCTCACATATTCTAAACACAAATATTTCATGAATGAATTCATGGGATCATAAACACTTGAATAATTTTTATTCCATATGTTTAGAATAATATTAATTCCTAATATTAATTTCAAATGAATTTAATAATATTATTGATATACATAGAGTATGAACTTTCCTCAATTTTTCATAGTGTAATTTGGTGAACTTACCTAAAGTCCATGGCCATTATCTAGAAACACATTAAGATAATAATAGAAAAATAAGTTTCTGTTGTGACAATAATATCCTTTTTATAAATTATACTATATAATATAATCCATTTTTCATGATATCTCATCTAGTTGGATATATTCTTATATCCTCACCATGTATGCTTGATTTATATTTCTTTGGATTTTTGAAAATAACTTGTCGATGATATGTCATGTCTATTTATTTAATTAGATAGTTAAATTTAAATAAAAGGTCAATATATATATATATATTCATCCATTAACATAGGGGGTAAAAATTATTTCTTGAATTATTCAATTAATATTTATCACTTATTAAATACCAACATAAAATTCCTCAGCATGAATATATATCTTCTTTGATTTCATCCATACATCAAAGTATATGATTTGTGATATATATTAATAATATTCTCAAGACTTTGGTATAGTACACACATTCATAGATAGGAATATCCAATGACATATAATCTTGTATAATTTCTATTAATGGGTCTATCCATTTTGTTTCCCTACTTGGAGATCACCAAGTGTGAACATCATGAGAAAAAGACTCAATATTTTATGTGCCTCTAACATTTGATAGTCAAACATCATCCATGTCATGTAACATAGATGTTATCTATACCATAAGACATATGTTTGATAATGTTGTCATAATATATTTATGTTATCATTATATTAATGAACTTATATAACCTTTAGATGGGAAAACATTGTCATGAAATTGTCAAATTAAAGATAAGAAGATGAACAACCATAATGTGATAAGTATTTTGGAACCAAAAATGTAAAAAGATAGTTATTTCTAGGGAAAAAAATAAAACAAAAAATTCATCCTCTTCAATCTTTAAAAATCATGTCATCTAAATCTCATCTAATTCATAAAGATAGGATATTTAATACTATAATTTTCTTTCAGTATGACATAATCATTATGTAATATGCATCGTTACTATTTACTATAATCCTACACTAAAATTCACATTACAACAAAAATATATCTCCCACATTAGCCATATATTACTCTTTTTATATTATATTTTCATCCAGCATATCATAGCATAAAAATAAAACCATTCCACAATGTCTTGAAACAGAGAAACATTAAATTTTTTTGGATTCCACCATAATAGTTAAAATTATTTCCTTTTAACACACACATTTATATTTCGATGTGATACTGTTCCTCTAGTTAAATAATTTAATAACAAACAACCTATTATGGTGTGGACTCATTCATACACAGTGAGAGCCTTCATCTCCTTGTAGAAAATAATCATCTAAAAACCCTAGGGCCCTTTTTAAAGTGTGTCATGTATTATCATAGAGTAATCCACAATTTTGTATCATGATTTTTATACTATAGTCTAACACATATTTGAAATTCCTCTGAACTTATCCAAACCCCATATGACGATTCATTTTTTTTCTTACGAGTCTATTAGTGGATATCCACATTTTTCTCAATAACCAAAACACAAAAAATTTTGACATTATTTTTTATAATACTCTAACTCTTTTAGTTTTTAAGTAACACAAATGTCTCATCTTCCACTGAAAAAATTATTTTCAACCACAATAAACCTGCTTTAACCTGACGTCCAAGATAGGGTTTTCAATGATTTACTAAGTATATACTTTAACCTCAAATGAGTCAAGATCCACTTGATAAACCAGAGTCCAATTAAAATCTCACATTGAAATACTTCCTTATTATCGTGATCTACTCTAGAAACTAATTTGTAACAACCACATTGTAAAATGATTCTCTAGACACCACTTGTTGGATTATAGATATACCAATCACCACTTGTTACCAATAAAAAAAATTATGTATTTTATAATACCCTACATCATCGCGTATTTCTAATTAATTCGAATAAAGCATCACTAATCTCTCCCTAAATAATTATTTACATACTATTCCATAACACATTATCAAAGAAATACTTTATCCCCCTTTTTCAACAAGGAATGAATCCACAATTTCCAAAAAACACACTTTCAACAATATTCTTTGGTATTCTCTCCCCCTTTAAATTATATTGAGATTAATCTTCCCTTGAGTTAGGATATATCTATCCCTTTCTCAATGAACCGTAATATAAATTCCTTGACGGTTCAAAATAGATAAATAGAAACTCAACCGACCTAACCATAAGGAATAAAACCTCATTTAAGTGGATTTAATTTCTAAAAAACCCATAAAATTGGATATAAATAGTTGAACCCCAAGATCTTACTAACACATCTCAGCATTCTCTATTGTGAAGCGATATTTAATATAAATACGTTTTGCCCTTTAATGATTGAAAATGTTTTTTCTATGATTAATAACACTCAATTTATCACATGTGATTATAATATGAGAGTTCACTTCAACTCCAATATCCTTAAATAGATTATTTATCCTCAATATTTTTGTACATGTTTAAGTGTAAATTTTTTATTAAAATTCAATAGTTATCAATGAGTTGTAATATTTCTTATTTATTAACTATGAAAAAAATCTCTATGAAAAAATGCATCCCTAGATGTTGAATTTTGATCTTCCTCTGAACAAGCCCAATCTGGATCATTATATTAAAATAAATCCTACTTTTATGTTTTATTGTAAAATAATATAAAATCCACCATTCCTTTGAAATAATAAAATATTCTTTTCATTGATGAAAAGTTTATTTCCTTTGGAATTTTTTTACTATGTGTCTCGTAAAGTTATAAAAAAAATTTGTTGGCCATATCATTGTTATGTTTATGGAAATCCATTGATTATAATATATTTTATTAAGTCAACAAATTTTCAAGTGCAATGTCCTGAAAAATTCATCTGTATAGAAACTGGCACCATAATATTCATTGAATCGTTTATTAAAAACATTTTAATAATTTCTTTGACATATTTCTTTTGAAATAATTTTATCGTTCCATCCATATAACACCTAGATTCTAAGGTTAAATATTATCTTACCAATCATTAATATATAAAAATATCACATAATTAATTCTATAAACTAATTCCGTTATGATTTGTTCGATCCTTTAAATATTATTCCCTCAAAAGGAATGATAAATACCATCTCGTGGTCATTACCTTTCAAAATAGAGATATTATGATAAACTCATTCACATTGGAACCGTGCTCTCTAAAAGTATTGATCAAGGATAGAATAATATTAAATTGTTTATTTTTTCATCCCAAATAATTCCTTTTATAACATGGAAACATTATTCTTTTAATAATGAACTTGAAAACCATCTATTTTTTGAATGTTATAATACTCTTCTAGGAATCCATTAAAGAATGTTGACATGAAACCTATTTAGAATTCCTTAAATATTCCTTTTATCCCTATTAAAAAGTGTAATTGAATTATTCTATATTATATATGTGTGAAAATGACTCATATACATCTCTTCCTTTAATATGGTAATATCATTAATGTGTAATTCGTGCCATATTTTGAATCATGTTTTCTTGGCCCTTAAGCTAGTTATATAAAACATATTTTATTTAGATAATAGTCTTTTCCTCTAGCATGGAAAAAATTTACTATATATGAATATTGTCAATTTGTTCAAGCTCCTACTTTATCTCCTTGACCCAAATATCATCCTTAATAACCTCATAAAAAATAATAGGCACTTCCTAAGATAAAAAAACATTTTTTATAGATAATTCATCCTTAATGTTTTCTCTTGATCAATCTTGTAACCAATTATTTCTTTCTCAATAATTCCATCCATTAATATCATCTTACTTCTATTTGATTAACTTGCCTCATCATTATTACTCTTAAGAACATACATTGAATTATAACTAGGTCATTTTCCCCCTCCGTCCCTAAGCTACTCAACCCATAAACTCTTTCTTCCAATTTTTTTACTATATTATTGAAAATTATTATTATAAACTAAAACTGTTAAATATTTTATTCCCTGAAATTTTCAAATAACATAGTTAAAACATGTGCACATAGTTATTTTATCTAAGTAAACTATAAAAATATCTTTATCTCCATGTAATTCATAGATTATATGGGTTTTATGTTAATTGAGAAGAAAATATTTACTTCCAAAGTGTTAATATTAATTAAATATAGGTCCCTTATTTTTTCATATCATGTTTAAATTCTTATCTTCAATAGGATAAAATATGGCTCTATTCATGATAGAGAATAATTCCAATACTACTTCCTTCTAAAACTTATTTGGAAGTTATTTATCAGTTTACATTGTTTTATCAATGTGTTTTTGTATATAATTCCACCTATAAAATAAATCATTTTAATATGAAGTCCTTACCACTGACACTTGGATCCTTATACCATGATTCTAAAGATAATCTAAAACAAGGATATTGATAAACTCCATCCCATTATCGGTCTGTAATTTTATAATTCTCAGTCAAAGACTATTACCCATCAATATCTGAAAATGTTTATTGTAATTAAATACATAAAACATATAATATATCCCCATCAACCATTAAATTATGAGGAAATATTTAATTAAAAACTAATAATTTATATTCCCATAAATAGAACTTTGTGATATCAATGCATAAACATCAACCTGAACAGATTCTAGAAATTAAATTGAATTCTTATCTTTCATGTTATAACTACTTTTAATGATCATTAACTTTTTAAAAGTGCAACTCATGTGAGTAACAATACATGAATTTTTATTTATATCACATCCTCATTCATTCCTCACTAATTCCTCTAAGGAATATTGGTTCAAATAGACAAGACAGTTGTGATGCTACCTATCTTCATCTTCAATGGATAGTAAGAACATGTATTCTTCTACACAAATATGTTAAATATTCTCATTTATTAACTTTTCCTACATCACAATTATACCATACTTTCCATTAATGATACATGTATTCCTAGTTAAATTTATCACATGCCACGAACCATACAACTAGATAACTTTATGTAAGTTATGACTAAGATCTTTAGTGACCAAAGAATCCATCTTTATCATTTATTTTCCTCTAATTTTTACATTCCAAAAAACAATGATCTTTATTACCTCATAATTTCTAATCTAAATTAAAAAAAATATTCATCATATTTTATATTTTTACAGGATCATCATTTTCCATTATATGGGTAGTGAATCCATTGGTTATAATTCAAACTTTATCTTCGTTTGTTTATTTCAATGAAATATATACCACCTCTAACTTCTCATATATTTTCTTCTTTAACCAAACCTTTTTCTATATAATGAATTGTGATCATTATGCATGGTAATACTATAGAGATGTTGGTTCATCCTTATATTACAATTATGTGAGCCAATTTTATTTTTTCCAATTCCTTGATCAATCCTACAGTTGTTTTCCTCTACCATAATAAGTCACCTTTGACTCATTCCATTACTTACTTAATAAACAATATTTGTATTTATATCCACTTTCCTCACATAAAAAATCCATTGAAAATATACCATGTATATAAATTTATACATGTTTATGTTCATTAGACCTATGACTTAAAGTAATTCTTAGGTATGAAACAAATATTTTATGTATACCCTCTATTTTCAAAACAATAACACTTGATTTTTTATATATTCTTATCAGAATTCCTTATATTTCTTGTGGTATTTAAATATTCTCCCAAACACATATTTCTTATAGGATTGGGTGCATGTGGCTTAGTCTCAACCATGGTAAAAAATTTAATATAATCAATCCCAATATTACATTTTTCTTTTAATGAAAACATAATTTATATATAAAATCCTTCAATTAATTTGCAATATATCCATGTTTCTCCTTTAATGTTTCTAAAATCCCATACAATACAAATCCCTAACATCATATTAGTATTTACGACATTCTCTATATCTTACGGATTTTCATCATCCTAGTGATATATATTTATGTCTCCTTGACCTATTTGACCCTAAAATTCGTGATGTTTGTCAAGAAATAAATGTTTTTCGAATTAAATGACATTTTGATCTTGATATCAATAACTTTTTATGGATTTTACACATTTTTATATTTTATATTCTCAATATCATCCATTAATAAAGTTTTCTTCTATTATTACTTCCAAATATACTGTTTAAAATATCATAAAACTCTATTAGATTTATTTTTTTCTCTCTCTAAACACCCATCTCTTTATGTAGATCATTGAAATACAATATTAGGTATATTTAACCCTTAATATTAGTATTTACACAATCACATTTCATATTATTTGTTAATGTATTTCATATCCATAATCACTTATTCATTGGGGGTATTTAAATCTTCTATTTCAATCACTTTGTATTCTTCCATGTTATTTTCCTTTTGTAAAATAAAATGATTCATATTAAGGAAATTTAGTTTAATACTCCTCCTTTATTTCACATCCTTTGAGCAATTATTATGAGATAATTCAATTTCTTCATAGTCTTGAAATTTATTTGGATTCTATATAAGGTGGTTTCCAACCTTTATACTTTGAAAACATATGGGTGGAATTTTACATTTTTATAGTTATGGTAAGGAATGACATTCCCTCAACATCATTCTTGTCTTATAGATCATATTAAACTTGAATATTATTCATATTCTTGAATGGATCCTTATGAGATATTAATTTCCTAAAAAAACTGACATCAATAGTGCTCATATAATATAAAATAATATTACTATAAAGATGATCAAATTTGAAATTATTTGGATCCATTTCCTTAATAAAGAAACCATCAAATTGAAAGGATGTAAAAAACATCTAAAAATTATCTTCACAATTTTGATATCATTACATATTTCTCAGAATCCACACACAAAATCAAATTTAACTGATCAAATAATTTATCAATATATTCCTTTGAGTGCACCATCTAATAATATTAGATATTCCATAGGAATATCTGTTGTCAAATGTTGTATTTATTATCCAAAAATATGGGTGCTTTGATAGTAAACAGGTGTCAATATAAGATGAGAACATTTATAATGAGTTTCCTTATAAATTTATTATTATATGTGACAACATGTGAATATTATATGAGGAATGAATTTAATTATTGGATTTTTCATAACTGGTTGTGTGAAAATTGTGTAATGATGTGATTCTGTGGGACTAATATTGGAATAATTCACTTATAATATAGAGAATTTGATGATTAAAAAATTTAAGTGGAGTTCCATCATTATGTTAAGAAGATTAAATAATACATATCTATGTGGAAAATAAATTGATAATGTTGAGTAAATTTAATGGTAAGTATGGAGGATGAAATATAGAGTATTTGGAATTACAGGATAATATTATACTACTAGTTTATTTCACAAAAATAGATTATTTGATAAAGGAATTTAGAATTGAAGGAAGAAAAAAATCCAACTCTATGATTAGAATACACCAAATAAGGTTGGATATTATATGAAATACTATCCATGATCAATGGTGAATGCCATATAGTAGTGGAAATGGATGGATCAATGAGCTTAAACATGTAGGGAAAATGAATGGAGAATGTTGATGATCCAGGAGAGAGAACCACCATGTGGGGTGACATAACAAACCCATTTAGAAACATTATAGACCTTATTAGTAGATTTAAACGAAGGGATTTCAATAGAATTATGAGGAGAACTTGGGTTAATATGATTTAGAAATTTATAATTTAAAATTGAGGTGGGATTTAGTAATATGCACACTCTATTCAAGAATTTTAAAAAAAGTGTGTGATTACTTTAATAAATACAAACACTATTTTTCATACTTTTCATACCCAAGTTCAAAATGAAATGGAATCTCACATTGTTACCATGTTGACCATACCACATGGTAACTTATCAATAGAATATCATACCTTCATCTGTCAATAATATAAATTTTTATAAAGGGTTTTCAAGTAGGCAGTGGCATGTGAATTCTTCACAAGGTTGTTCATGAATTATTATTGGACGTTTCATTACATATGGGAGTCTATGAAGATTATATAATGTATATATATGAATTTTGAGATTAGAATTTTTTTAGAAAATGTTTATCCAATGTTTATTCATAAATAATAAAATTCAGGTTACTAGAATAAAGTAAGTGAACACATGGTGTGGGAATGATTGTGAGGATTATAAAACATTGAGGCATGTATGAATATGGAAATCTTATGTACAACAACCCTAAAGCCTCACCCCATGATCCAGTGGTAAATCATTATCATTATTATTTTTGGATTAGATACCAACAAAAATTTCACCCAACTTCAACCATCCAAAACATACAATATAAAAAGAAATTTTTTTATCAATTATATACACAATGAAGTTTTAGATTTAGAATTTTTGAGAATTCATCCAATATCTTAAATAAAAACTTATACATATAAAAAAATTGATCATAGAAATATAATTCATATACCACTAATCTATTCAAATATAGTAATTTTATTAGGAATAAATTACATAAAATATATCTTAACAGCTCAAGGAAAGGAAAAAAATAAGGTTGAGATCAAACACTTTGTTAAGATTAAAATTACTAGATTCTATCATGAGTAAATAAGGCATAAAATTATAGCAGAGTCAGTAATCAATAATTGGTTCATTTAATCTATAAATTTAAAATTATGTACAAACAGGGAAGAAATTTATCACATGGAAAGTAATAATAGAATTCTCACTATAGGAAATTAATAATACTGAATATTCATGATCTAACCATAAAGGAATCACGTCATGACATCATGAATTTTTTAATCAAGGCCTCAATGTACGTAAATTTCATTAAGTTGTCAGTATACATATGATACCAAAAATTTATGAAATGATCTTATTGATTGATCATATACATCATATCATACTATTTCACCCCATGAGACTATTGATGCATTGAGGGGATATATAATTTTGCGCCCTAACCAACACTTACATGTTTCCAATGCATTCTTAATGTATTTAAATATCAATATAATTCATAATAAATATACATTATCAATTTAAAATTTTATCTATTGAATCTATAATAATAAAATATAATAATTACACCATCAATTGAATAAATTTCATAGTATGTTTATGGAACAGTAATTTATATAGTAATAATATATGGTTTATTGAAAAAAAATATCTTACATACAAAACAATATGGATATAGAAGAAAAATATTATATTATGGATGATGTTAAGAGAACATGATCAAAGTAAAGTGAATAATCCAAAGAAGGTACATGACCACAAAAACTGGAATATATAAGATATGGTAGAAGATAATAAATTTATCCTAAATAAAGGGACCCAATTATATTTCACATATTAATATATCTGTTTTAACATTAACATATGATAAGTACATCCCAATGATAATGATTCCTAGAATCCTTGGAAGAATAGGTTCATAATAGCTCAAAAGGAAACTAAGACATAATTTTTTTCCCTTTAGTGAGTTTCTAAATCCATTTGTTATCCTAAAACTATATAGAATAACCTGGGTAAATACATAAATGAAAGGAGTGATATAAAAATTCTAATAAGGGAATAAACAAGATATGGAAGAATAACATGTGAGTTAAAGGCATAATATGTCATCATAAAAGTAAAGGGTCAAGAGTAATCAAAAGAGAGAATAACATAATGAATATGGTATCATAAGATCATATCTTCATAATAAATGTGGAAGAAATATATAATATTACATAAACATGAGTGAAGTTTAAGTCCCTTGATAATATTACATGGTGGAAAAAGTCCCATGATGGATTAGGTTTACTCACTAATCCCTTGTATAACATCTCATGAGACTAAAATATTACCCCATAAATTTGAATGATATCAGAGAATACCCCACATAAAATGTTCATGATTTATTTGATCCATAGTAAGGAAGTAAGTCATATGATATAACATAATAATTACCCCTGGAAAGAATAATGGAATACATAATCTTATTGCATTCTATAACCACATGAAATGTCATAGTGAATGAATTGGGGAAAAGAGAATAAGGAATGAATTACCCCTAAAAGGAAGGTATTATAAGATAAGTAAATATTTTTGAGATATATATGTATAATTTATAGAAACTCCCTAAAATCAAATATAGGTATAAATTGAGTTAATGATTGAATAGTCATAACCCAAAGGAAAAGGTGGTTGTGAGAGACCATTTACCTCAAGAACAATTCATTATATGAATTATTTATCTTCCTAAATTATAAATTTAGTCTAATTACATAATTTATTATGTTTTTTTATTTTATTAATCTTATTATTTTATTTTTTACTATTTCATATTCAATTAATCAGTCAATTAATTTCACAACAGGCATTTTGATGATGTTCGGTTCATATTTCTATAATCACATTGGACTGTTGAATACATTTAAAAAAATATTTTTTAATCATATATAGAATAATAATAATGAAATTATTATTATTTTTGTAAATTAATTTTCTTTTAATATAAACAATTAAATATTTTTATGAAATATGAACCATGTTTTAATTATGGAGATGGTAGGCTGTATGTACACATGAGTAACCTTTCTATTTTTGAAGATAATGATGGAAGTAAGGTAAGTAATATTTTATATTTCCATAATGATAATTATATAATTAATAATATATAATTTCATTATATAAACTTATATATACCATCCATATTATATGGTAATAAAAAATTAATCACATCACTTCACAAGGCGGTAGTTCACCGTGCACACAAATGTAATTTTTTTGCAATGGATTGTACGGAAAGAAGGTATATGATATATTAATTTTACAAATTTATTATTATTTCATTAATGTCATATATAAATATTAAATCCATAATCTATAATATTCATGAGATATGATAATGGAAAATGATTTACATCTGTTCATAAGGTGGTTGTCATCCGTACACATGAATAATAGTTCTTCTTCTCATTTGACGGGAGTGGAGATGGATTTAAGTTTTTGAATTAACATAATAAAATATTAGTATACGAGACATAATAATTTTAATATAACAACATTATTTATTAATATTTTAAGGAGGTGAAGAATAAATAAATCGATGATGATAAGTTAGGAACAACACCTCTTCTTCATACCACATTATTTGGATTATACCTAAAGCCTCTATAAATTAAATTTATAATAAATCAAATTACTCTCGGAATTGAGGTGGGAAGTAGGTTAGAGATTTTTCTATAGATTTTCAGAATTAATTTTCTTTTTGAGTGTGTAAATGAGATGATAGGAGGCTTCCTTTATATATGAGAGCGAGTGGTATTTTTATAGATATGAAAAACTATTCAATAAGGGGATTCCACCCTCATAAAAGGTCCATAAAGATTTCTAAATAATGGATTTTAGGGGATATATGATCATTAAACATCTTAAACATTCAAAAGAAACATAATTTAAACAAGTTAATCCATTTATCTATTTAATTTAAGCCCCATTAAAATGGTATTTACATTAACCATGGTAACCGTGTTTTATTTCTATACTATTCATTATGACCAAAATTTATGTTGAAATTATTATATAAAATTAATTATTATTATTAAAAATTTCAAATAAATATTTTCAAATCCAATTCATATAAGTTTTAGAATTTAATTTAAAATTAAACCTGAAAAATGTGTTGAAAAATAGGTTTTCAATAAATTTATTTCTTAAGAATAAGACCATCTTATATTAAATATATGAAGAGTAATAAAAATTATATAAATTTAAATTAATATATCTAGATATATAATCTATAAAATTTAATTTAATTTTTTCCTTCATAGGTGGTTTTTATTAATTAAAATGGATATACTTAATGTATATAAAAAATATTTTGCAGAAAATTACATTTTAAGCCTAAAAAATCATTTACCAAAATCCAGAAAATTTATGACTAATTAAAATAATTAGATTATTAAAAATAAAATAGTTAATAGTTAACTATAATATGAAATAAAACAATTTATACAGAATTTAATTTAATTTATTTAATGAAAAAATGACAATATTTGAAAAATCAATAAGTTTCACTATTCATTGAAAAAGTCAAACATTTTAAAAAATACCAAAATTTCACCCTGTGTTAATTTTGATATACTAATTAAAAAAATGATTATATGTTTAAAAAAATATAGTTACCAAAATTTCAATAAATTAATTATAATGTTTTCTCATAAGTAGTAATGTAAATCATATTTGAAAGAAACATATTTTTGAAAAAATAAAATTATTTTATTAAAAATTGAATACTTATTTCAGGAGAATTTTTCAATAAATTTATTTCAAATTGGAAATCAGTGTATATTTTATTAATTATTTCATAGTATTATAGACCACCAATTTAATGAGTATGTTATAACATTCATAAATAGTTTTGGTTTTTGTAGGCTTTGTGTTGTGTGCCATATATGCTATTAGGATTCGTTTTATCTTTTAAAATATTGAGTTGTTACATTCTTCCCCACATAAAATAATTTCACCCTTGAAATTTAATATTTTATTCTAAGACCAAAATTGGCAATGGTATTTATGTTTCATGGATTCCTCTGGTTCCCATGTTTCCTCTTCGTATTTATGGTTCTCCTAAAGTACAATCAATATGGGGGATCTATTTTTTTGTGTAGAACTTTATCTCTATGGTTTGTGATCTACAATAGATTATCCTTATAAGAGATATAATTTTCTAAATATAACTTATTTAAATTCACTACATGTGAGTGACCACATATGTATATCCATAAGAGAGATATGTAGAATATATCATGTACTTGAGAAAGGGTTGGTGAGAGTGCTAGTCGAGAAGCCACATCATCGATGTGATTGAGAATACCAATAGGGATGATATACATGTGGATTATATTTCCATTATTTCAAAATCTCATGAATCTCTTCCATGGATATATACAGAGAAATAATTTATCCCCAACCTCAGACTTTGGGTCTCATCAGTGATTTTAAGAACATATTTTCTATCGACTTTGAGTAGTCCTGATGTGTTACTGAATGATATTGAAATTTCTAGCATCACCTAGATATCTCAGGTCCAAATAATTTTTGTTCATTGATTTCAATCCAACAGACCACTATTCTACATATCTTCCCACAAATAGATTCATATTGATCCATTTGGAATCTTTATTGAAATATATTTTTGTATGAGAAATCGAACAGAGGGATATATTGATCCCATCATCCTTTTAATTCCATTGAATATGATCAAAATATGTATTCTTGTGTCTGAATAGTCTTCTTAGATTTGCCATCAATTTGGGGTGATAATCTATACCGATTTTCTACTCTATATTTAGATAATTTTAGTGTCTCTTTCTGAACTTGGGAGAAAATCACATATCTAGGTTAGATATAATAAATAGGGGTGTTACATGAAGCCTCACCACCTATCTGATTTATATAATTGTAATTTGATCAAGTGAGAAGTCCTATCAAATTAAAATGAAGTGAGATATCTTTGTAAGATGATTCAACACCACCCATATGTCATTGTTTCCTATTTATGTCTTTGAAAAACTAGTAACAAATTCCAAGGTGATGTTTTCCCATTTCCATGTTAGTATGGGTAATAGTTTCCTCATCCCCATAGAATTTTTTACATTCAACCCTCAGTTTATGAAATACAAGGAACATTGATGTATATCCTATAATATTATTCTTTATATTTTCCAACCAATAGTTCTGTCATTTATCATTATACATCTTCATTCTACCTCGGTTGATGGAAAAGGTTGATCAATGTAAATCACTAAATTAGAAGTTATATTTTATGGTACAAATTATTTTGACCCAAATATTACAACACATAATTCATATATTTTGAAAAATGAGGAACTCCCTTTCCTTAGGGATTCCCCCATCTTATGAATTTCAATATCATTTATTTGAGAATCATTTAATGTCTCTAGATGGGATGACTGAGAAACCATTTGATAAATAGATGATGATATTCTATACTACATGATTCCCATGCGCATAAATTTTTATTATAAGAATATTTGATCCATCTCAACTGTGATCACCATTAAAGTCCCCATATCCTTTTTTACTTAGATCATATTATAATTTGTTTGTTTTACTGGGATGATAATGGATTGAGAAATCATATTCCATGATCTGATATGATCATCTTTGTTGGAACATATTAACCTCCTTTTTTTGTGAATATATATTTGAGGCTCTTATAGTCTATATATATTTTAAACTTCTCCCTAGAGAGATAATGTCATTATAATTTCATCTCAAAAATATCTATAGCCAACTCTTGATCATGCATGGGATAGTTCTTCTTATGAAATATCATCTTACATAAGACATAAGCTATCAATTTATCATTATGGAATAGTAAAAAATCCAAGTCCTTATCTTAATCATCACAACATAAGATAAAATGTTCCCCAAATAAGGGAAGTGTGAGGATTGGTGTAGTTAAATGCATTTTTTTTCAAATCATTAAATCACTCCTCACATTCACTAGTATATAAATACTTCACTCCATTCCAAATTAGTTTTGTTATTTTTCTCTGAAAATCATGGGATGTTTTTCCACAAATTTCCATCAATACCCTAATAGTTCATGGAAGATATATATCAAGATTACTAATGCTGGTCTAGCTCGGTCCTCAATTGCCTTTATCTTATAGGGGTATAAAGATATCCTATTACCGGTGATAATATTCCCCAATAATGTTACTTCCATCATCTAGAAATCGCATTTACAATATTTTTTGACTAGTTTCTAATTTATAATATAATTTTTCAAAGTATTAAAAATCTACTCAAGATAATCTTAATATTTGTAGTAAATTAAAGTTTATTCGATAAAGGCTACCAAAATGATTTTAAATAATATTTAAAATATCTTTTCATGAAGACTATAAAAATTTATGTAGGATTATTAAGTTACAAATACATAAATATGAACTCATATTTTCCATATCATATTGAAAAGAAAGTTTTTGGAATATCGTTCTTCTCTGTATTTGATTGGTGATATCCAAATCGATGTTAAACTATAGAGAAATACTATACTCCATGATTTCTATCAGACAATTCATTTATCCATGGAAGGGGATACTTGGTTTTTATCATTATTTTTTTTGTTTTCATGATAATCAATGCATAAACACATTGAAATTTATTTCTTCGTGATAAAATGGATTCAAACACCCCACTATGAATCACTTGGGCATATAAAACCAGTTTTGAGATTCCCTTATATATTATTTATCAACTATTATAAGTAAAAAATGGAAATTTTATGGAGTTTATGATATGGGTAGTGATCTATGTATAATTTAAATTGAGAATTCAGCGTCCCATTTAGAAGTAAGAATATACAACACTTTGCAGAAGATATCTGTATAATCCCTTATCATTGGAATGTCCTAAAAAATTATTCTATGATTTTTATCAATAATTTTAGATTGATTTTATTTCTCATAATAAAATAATATCCATGTTTTAATTGAATATTACAATGGATATTCATCCTCCTTCTTACACTTGTATTAAATTAATGGATGAAATGAGATATGGTGAGCGATCTCCCTCTCAAAAGTTAATGTTGAATTTATGTAATGATTTACAATCTATTCAAAAAATAGAATTAAAATCTACTAAAGGATGTAGAATGATATTTTTGGAATTATTATTTCCAAAAAAATTTACTGGGGAAGAGTTATATACTTTGGATCCAATAATTTCTTTATTTTATATTCTTACAGATAAACCATCCTCTATTTTTTGAGGTGGTTCTTGAATAATTCTACCAAACATTCAATATAAGATATAATTAATATAACTAGGCTAAAATAGTACATTCACTATTCTTAAATAACTAACTAATGTGCCTATAAACACATCATTGGTGGGATCTATTTTAGTATTGGTGATAAAATATGCACTTCTTTTATCTTTAGGCCTTGGAGGTTGTGGTCATTTATTTTCTCTATCAACACTTGGAATATGGAATTGGCTAGCATAATTTCCATGTTCATTAATATCTAAACACTAAATCTAAATTCAAGTGTTTATATGATCATTATTATCTTCTTAAAAATTAGTTTGTTTCTTCATTTTCCTCAGACACTGATTAGCCTGATGCCACTTTTTTATACATTTCAGACATCTCTAGGTTCTCAAAAGTTTGTTTTTAGGATTCTTCTTCCAATAATTTTTACAAGTGGGATGTTGAGTTTTTTTTACTCCTTTGGATTTATCTATTAAACCCTATAACGAAAACACCATTTTATGTTTTTTTCAGTAGGCCCACAAGAACAATTAGAGTCATCGATCTCCATCTCAAATGTTAGGGCACAAAAAACAACATCTTCACAACTACTAAAGTCAAGAATCATCAAATAATTTAAAATAATTTGATTTAATCCACTAAATAATGGATCCATAATAAGTTAAATTTTGGTTTAAAGGTTGGAGGTGTAAATTGAAATCCTTGTGAAGTTTAACTTATAATCTTTAATAGACTCATTTTCCTTTTGTTTCAGACCAAGGAACTCCCTCTCCATTTGAAGGAGAGTTTGGGGAAATTATTTATTGGTTTTTTCTTAAACACTTACCATTCAATGGAATAAATATCCTCATTGGTGTTTGTTTTCTTGATCCATGTCCACCAATAATTAACTTCTCCCTAAATGTGATAAATGGCCATCACAACTTTCTCTTTCTTTGAGAATTGTAGGATTGAGAATTTATTGTCCATGGAATTAATCCATTATATCTCTATGAGGGGATCATAAGATCAAATAATTATAGGTGTGATTTTACATATAAATGACTTGATTGAATATTTATCCTTCATATAATTATGAATGTTTCCCACATGACCGAAGTTATTATTCATAACTGGAGAGATTTGAGCTAGTACAACCACAAATTTCTTAAATACCACTCCTATAATGTTAGGAATATCATTAAGTAAATTATCACATTTCCTATCATATTGGTTGTGGGAACTATTTATTATATTTCCCTCAATTAAATACAAAAATATTATAATACAATGAATAATAAATTTATAGAAGGGAAAATTATAAAATTGGGAGAAATAAATTATAAATTATAATTATATCTTAATTTATGAGCCTTTAGTTTGAAATATCTGCTATCAATAGTAATTTCTATATGATGTTTTCTAACAAAATAATTTGTTCAAGTCCTTCATAATGGTTCATAATGATTTTCTTAATTTCCAAAACTTATCCCTTAGGAGTGTAAAAATAGGTGGGAAGCTAGGCCCATTGTTGTGCAGAAGGAGAAAATCCAGTCTAGATCAATAAACCATTTTATGTGTTATTAAACATTGGTACATCGATTCTCGTGCCACATCCACTTATAGTATATAAATACATATGTATTTATTAGGATTCCACTCCATCAATATTCCACAAAAAGCTCAGGATATTTTTGTATACTTAGTCTAATAATTATTCTTATCCCTAATGTTCAAACAAAATTATTATAGTATTAATCCCAAAAAATAATTAAACAATTCTTTGATACTAAGTATAGTGACCCATGCCTTTTACACAAAGGATTACATTATTTTTAGACATAAAAATCCAATAAGTACATACCAAATATAAGGCATAGTGTATTTGGAATACTATGTTCATAATATATCAAAAGGAAACTAAAATATGGAAACTTTGTTTTTATTCTCCTTAGTGAGATCATAAATATATTTTAGCTAATAAACTACATAGGATTACTTGGGAGAAAACATAAAATAGAGGGTTGATATAAAATTCATAGTAAGGTAATAAACATGATAAGGAATCATAAATTATGATTCAAAGGAATAATATGATACAATAAATAGAAGCATAACGGGTAAGAAATGGTATAATAACATAACGAAAATAATATCAAAATATCATGGAATTATTGTAAATGTGGAAGAAACATATAACAAGAAATTAAAATCTATCATGGCTTAATTACTAGATAATATAACATGATAGAAAATGTCTCGTAATGGATTAGGTTTACACCATGATCCCATACACAAGATCTCATGAGACTAAAATATTACCCAATATATTGAAGAACTATAAGGGAAAACCCATTATAACATGATCATCATGGATTTTATCCACATAAATGAAATCAAACTTAAGGAATAACACACTAAATAACCATGGAACTAATAATGAGTTTCATAATCATCCTCATACCATAATTAGTGGAAAATTTTGAATGAAAGGATTTGAGAAAAGACCATAATGCATGTATTACCCCATCAAAGGAAGGGATAATCGGCTAGGTAAATATGTTTGCGAGAGAGAGAGTGATATATATATATAATTTTTATTCATTTCATAACATTAAATATAGAGATAAAGTGAGTTATAGATAATGATCATAACATAAAGGAAATAGTTGTTTAGAAAAATCCCTTACCTTGAGCTAGATTCATCAGATATGATAATTATATTTAAGAATAATAATCTTATGATAATTATTTAAATTATTAATAAAACTTTACATGTTTAGTAATATCTTCATTTTATTTTTTGTTGTTTAATATAAAATTAATTTTTCAATTAATTTCACGTCGAATGTTTTGATGATGTTTCCTTCATAAGTCTACAATAACATTAGAAAGTTGACTAAAGTAAAATATATAAATATTTAATCATATAATTAATTTTAATCATGAAATATTTATAATTTTTATAAATCAATTATTATTTTAAAATCATGAATGAATTTTGGAGATGAAAAATGAACAACATTATAATAATGGAGACGGTAGGACAAACATATTCTTGAGTAACATTTCCATTATTCAACAATCATGATGGAAATAAAGTATGGGTAATTTTAAATTTATACAATTATAATTATATCATAAATTACATATTATTTATTCCAATACACATATATATAACATCCATGTGACATGGTAAAAAGAATAATCACATAGTTTCATGAGGAGGTTGTCCGCCGTACACACGAGTAAAAATATTTTTAATGGATGCTACTATAAGAAGGTATATGATATATTAATTTTCCATAATTGTTAATAATTATTTATTATAATATATAAATAATAAATATATATTATTCAAAATCCATGAGAGGTGATTTTGGATAAATACTTACATCAGTTCGTGAAGCGGTTGTTCGCCATACAAAGGAATGATGGTTTCATTTCTGACTAGATAAAGATAGATATGGATTTATGATATATAATTAACATAGCAAAATTATATAATATTGGTGATAATTATTTTTTTATATATTAATTATTGAGAAAAATTTTAAGGAGGTTGATGAATAAATAAAACAAATATGCTCGATTAAGAATGACACCTATTATTTAGACCACGTCTTTATGATGAAGTATGAAGCCACCATAGATTGTATTTATGATAAAAAAGTGACTATAAAACTTTGGGATGGAATAAAGGAATATATTTGGGTAGTAATTGGACAAAAGAAAATGATTTATAAGTGTTAAATGAGAGGATATGTGGTTCCATTTTATAAGTGAGAGGGAGTGTCATTTTTTAAAAAACCAAGAACTATTCTGTAATGGAAAATTAATATGAAGAATAATATCTCCAAAATTAATAAATAATAGATTTGAGGGGTGATATTTTTGATAAAACCAAAAAAATATAAACATATTTTAAATATGTTACTTCATTTACCTATTTAGTTTTACCCTCGAAAAAACAGTGTTAACATTAACTGCGACAACGGATTTTTCTATTATTACTATTCATTATGACTAAAAATTAAATTTTAATTATTTGATAATATTAAATAATATTATCCTAAATGTGTATTCCATTTTATAAAATAATATTAAATAGGGTAAAATATTAATTTAAAATTAAACCTCCTTAATGAGTTGAAATATGGGGTTTTAGGAAATGTTTTTGACAGGCATAAGATGATCTTACATTAACTATATGACTAGTAAAAATAATTATTTGAATTTAAATTCATATAAATAGATAAATAATTTATACATATAAATTAAATATTTTCTTAATATGTTTTATTTTATTTAATTAAAATGTATAAACTTTAGGACCTTTAAAATAGTTTCTAGAAAACCACGTTTTAAGCATAAAATTTATCTTTTACAAATATCATGAAAATAGATGTTTGAAATGAAATTAATTATATTATTATATGTGAAATGGTTAATAAGTATCTTTAATACAAAATTTAATATAAAATATATTTTTTAAATTAATATCATTAATGGAATGAAATGGACGTATTTGAAAAATAAGTAATTTTCACTATTCACTTAATAGTCAAACATTTCAAAAAAATCTGAAAATTTATCCGAAAGATAATTTTAATATCATAATTTAAAAAGTTATATTAGTTTTTCTAAATAGAAATTTTAAAATTACCATAAATTAATTATATTTTTTTCTCAAAAAATGCAATTAAATTATTTTCGAAAAGAATATATTTTTTTTCAAAAATAAAATGCCTATTAAATGTTGCGTGATTATTTAATGACAATGTATTAATAAATATATATTTATTAGGAAGTATATATATATTTTATAAATTATTTTTTTCAATTAATGTATAGAAATTCAATGGATATGATATAACGATCATAAATAATCGTGGTTTATTTTGGCTCAGTGTTGTGTGTCACATATGAAATATAACATAGTATTCATTATAAAAAAACAGCGATGTTATATGAAATATAGGTTTTAGATTAAATTAAGGAATTATACAAAACATATAATATAGTGGAGTAAAAAAATTAAAATAAATTTCCTTAAACCTTGTTTTTATCTTTTTATAATGAGGATGTTATAAATTAATTCTAAAAGTAGTTCACAAACCTTTAGAAAGAAACACCTTATTAAAAAATTCACAAAATATTGGAAAGTAACATTCCTTAAAAATATCCCTGGAATATTATAATGTAATATTCAAAAAAAATTATGTTCTTGATGGTGGAAAAATTAATCTGTTTAGTAAATGTTAAAATAAAGATTCCTTTTACATTTTCAGTAAAATATCAAAAATATCTTTTTTGGAAAATGAAATAATATTCATTTAAACATTTTAAAATGATCCTAAATCTAGTGGAAAGTAAATTATAAAAAATATAATAATGGTAAAAACATTATTTAAAAATGGATATGATACATGAAAACTAAAAAAATAGTAGTATACTAAAAAATAGGGTATTTTAAATATATATCATATAATTTCCTAATTGTAAATTTAACTATAAAGAATCTCTATTAAAAAAGTTAGATTGTGAATTAAAATTTTACCATTAGGGTAACTCTTAAATCTGAATCCATTGAATGAATTAACATAAAATGAAATTTTATTTACCATTTAATAATATTAATTCATCATATTAAATGATAAATTTGTTGTTTATACACCATAAAAATGAGAATAGGTTCATAAAATAAATTGTGTCCCAATAGAGTGAAATTGAGATGAAATTACCTTATAATGATTATACCTTATAAGTTATAAACAATCAATTAAGTAATTATGTTAGACATTAAAATCCACATAATGAAATTAAAAATTCAACATATAATAATCAAATGTTACTTGACATATAATATTTGAATAATTTCATTAATGAAGAAGTTATATAACCTATCAAATGGATGTTGTGTTAATAAATCCAACACAAAGATTATATCATTGAATTTAGAATTAATCGTTGGAGAGATTATGAATGACAAATATAAGTCCATTTTATTTTGAAATATAATAAAAAAATCATTTCATAAATAATATTACGTAATATAATCAATAAATAATTGTTATCACCCAATGAAGGAAGACTTAGATAAGAAACTGTTTCTTTTCCATTTGTGTCACCTCTCTTTGGTTGGTCTTAAGACATTTGCAGGAGATGTTTATGATCACTCTAGTGAATGGGGATTGTGGAAATCAATTTTTAAGGAGTTATTTTCTATCTTTTTTTGAGAATTTTTTTTAGTATTGTGAAAAATGTTAAAGTGAGATCTTTTTTATAGGGAAAAATTAAAGGTATTTCTCCAAATTTTTCAATCTTCTGGGGTAATAATGGTAATTATAAAATTGAAATTTTTAACACATAAAAAACTAAAATTTTATGATATACAATTTATTACATTTATGTTTCATGATATAATTTATATTATTTTCTAGTTATTTAAAAATTATTTTTAAAAATGAAATACTATTTAAGGCCCTTTTTCTTCACTATTCACAATACTTGACTATAAAAACTTCATGAAAACTAACAGATATTAATCTGATATATTATTTCATCAAGTATACTCCATAAATATTTAAAAGAAATTTATACCACAAACCATCTAAATATTACCATTTTAAAATTTTTAAATTTATTAATTAATTATTTCATTATTTTCACACGCATCATGCCAACACATTATATGTGTTACAGAGAATAATAATAATGTATAAAATAAATATTAATTATTAACATAAAAAATTTATTATACATCATTTTTATCATTTATATTATTTCATAAATAATATCTATTCTTATTCATACCATGAAAACATATTTAATGTGTAATTGTGACTTTTCACACCTTACACAAGCATTGCACAAGAATTTGAATAAAATTATTATTCTATAATAAAAAATTTCAAATATATAATGAAAAATTTTCTTTTATACACTATATTGAATAAATAATTCGTTAAAATAATTTATAATTCTAAATTATTATCATGAAGACACCAAATTTGACTTTTCCAGTGTTTTACAATCATTACATTGACAAAAAAGTGATTTTCATATTTATCATGAAATAAATAATAATTTACATGTTTAGATTTATTTTTTATTATATTATTATTATTTTATCATACAAGAGTTTTTAAATAAGTTTCATAAATTTACATATAATATTTATTTAATGTTCATATCATGAAATACAATATATCTAATATAAAAACTATATTTTCTTCATAATTCTTCAAATTTTCACCTTAAACACTCCATGAAAGTAATGAAATTCAAATATAAATATTTTAAAAATTAATTAACTTTAATTTAGATCCATAAAAATCATTCAATTCCTCAGATTATCCAAAACACATAAAATATATTACTTTTAAATATATTTACATTTATTTTTTTTATAGTTGTATAAGCACTTCACTAGGGATATGTAAATGTTATATGTAATTATATAATTTAAAAAACTAAAAATAAATTAATATCAAAAGTATAATATGTTAATAATTAATTTAAACAATTTTTTCATTAATTTCATATACTAACCCTGAAGATATTTTATTATTTTTTATTAAAAGAAAGAGAGTGACATTTTTTTTATACTTCATTTAAATAATATTTCTGTTATTACCAAAAAAATGGCATCAGTTTTCTATATTTTTGATACATATATGAAAATTTAAAAATTAATCTCGCAATATAGTAATAGGGAAGGTGTTTGGGTGAATTTAAGGTCTTTCCCCATTATTTTATCCTAGTTTTACCTTTTTTACCCTTACCATGGTGGTAAATTTTACCGTGGTTATTATACCTAATGACCAAAAAATAAAACATAGACATTTACTAAATTTCAACCATAAAAATCCAAATACATAATTAAATTTTTAAAATTCTATTTTTAGATGTGCAAAAAATAAGTTTTATTATAAATATATTTAACATAATGAAAACAATTTTTAGAAAAATACTTTTCTTGACGCCAAAAAATAAAATTATTCTAAAATTAGGTATAATGTAGTTTAAAATGTAAATAATTATATTACATATAACCAAATAATTCATATGTTATTTTGAGATCAAATTCAAATAAACATGTGAATTTTTAATGAAAATCGATGATATTTTTACAAAAATCAGCATTTTTACTATTCACTGAAAAATAAATATTTTTAGAAAAAGAAAATAGATTTCCTTAGTATAACTTATGTATTATGATTTCAAAAATTATATAATTTTTATAAAAAATATATTCTAAAATTTTCAAAAATTAATTATAATTTTATATAATATGAATCTGTAAAAATTAATTTTAAAGAAAATGTATTTTGAAGAATAAAATGTCTTTATTAAAAATTTAGTGCTTATATACTAAAAAATAACAAATAATGAAAAATTAATTATATTCAAATTAAGAAGTTTAATAATTATTGGGAATATATATTAATAAACATTATGGATGAAAATAACTCCATATATATGAAGTATGATTAATTAAAGGTTAATTTAATGAATATGATATTTAGAAACACTACAACTTCCCAAATAGTTTAGAAAAGAGATTACAACAACCAAATTTTTATTGAAATTCATGGATAAAATAAGAAATATATTATTGGATGGAAGTGATTGAATTCATCCCCAAATCAACCTATCACAAGATCTTAAAAAATGTAATATCTATATCAAAATCATTAGATTGTAATAAATATGTTTTCCTATGGGGTTTTAGTTTTAATGAAAAACAATAATAATATGGATGATTAAAGATTATGTGATGTCTCAAAAAATATCTGTGGTGGATAGAAGATTGTGTATGAAATATGGTTTCCAAAAGGAGCCAGATTAACTGACAAAAATGCTAAAATATTATGTTTTTATGTTTGGATTAAATGATATTTATAGGAAAAAGTTAGGATATAAAGGGATTTTTTTATGTCGTAACAGTTTTAGGAATAAGAAATTTGACTTATGTTATAATATTTTCTATATAAAAAGATCAATGGATACTTATTTAAATGGTGACAAAAACCCCACAACTGAAAATCCACAACTAAAAGCATGTAATATTTGAATATATAAAAAATTTAAAATTCTTGAGGGTCAATGTGAAATACATAATATCAATGGTCATATGAATAACACCTGATTTTATAATCTAACTAATTATTTTACAAAATCAATTGAAAAATGAAAAACCTATAAGTTGATGAAAATGGTAAGATAACCTTGATAAATAAGTTTCAGAAATTTATAGACTAGAATACTTCTAAGAAGATATTAAAAAAGATTTACCCTTGAGATTTGAGTAGAAAATTTATGTAGTTTTAATTAATTCCAATAATACCAAAAAGGGTTCCATAAGGAAAAATAAATTCCTTTTATACCATGGAAATAGATGACATACCATGTTTATATGAAAACAATCCATTGTTATATGTTTTTATTTTCTAAATAAAAATAATAATGGTTGATCAGTTCAAGAGAAAACCAAAGGGTTTATTGTGGTAAAAAGAACTCTCAAAAAGTATGAGACAAATCCAAAAAGGATACCTCTACCTAAAGAATGTTTGATTATTTTTCCATTCAATTTGGAAAATGATAAATAAATCGATGAAGAATGAGTGAAATTAGGTGTTTAGGGTAAAATCAATGTCCATGTGAAGTAGTCGAATTTACTAACATGTTATCAACAAATGGAAACCAAATGGTATTTGAAAATCTATGTGGGTGGTGAAATAAGGCTGAAAAACCATCAAAATACTTCTTCAACATGATTCCTTGTAACGTCCTGGTCTAGATTACCATCAAACCTGTAGCCAGACCGGTCACCAAATGACCTCAACTAGGTCTCCCCATAAGACATAGGCTTCCAACTAGCAGTGAGGGAATAATGATACTTAGTGGGTAGACGATACCCTAATATTAAAAGTTCACAATAGAAACAGATATTAAACATAGATAAAAGAAGAGGAAGATATAAATAAATAATCAAAACAGTAGAAAATAATTATAATATCAACTGAATAAAGGATATGGTGGACACCAATTTGTACACTGCATGCATTTCATGATGATATGTATCTTAAAGTAGTAATCAAAACAACATGATTTATATCTCATTAAAAAATAAGTAAAAGACTCAAATCCCTAAGGGCGATTTCCATGAGAATCCGGAGTTTTTTCTTGGTCATTTTCTCCTAAGTCATAGTTAAGGTAAAAAACAACATGAAATTCTATGGTCTTGAGAAAAAGAATGTCTACCCAGGCACCCCAGTGCAATAGTGGCCCAAATAGGATGTGAGATATAAATCTCAGTAGGCTAGGACCACCGATGTCTAGTTGAATCCAGACATTTCAATATAATTAAACCGTGCGTAGGTATATTGAAGAAATAAGAGAATTGAATAAATAAACAAAAAACAGTACAGGTTCTAATGGGACACCAGAAGGAGATACCTACTTTGGCTCGTAGCTAGAATAAGAGTATGAACATGATGTATTTAAAAAAAATATTTATAATGAATAAATAAACTTTTTAAGAAATTATTTAATATTCTTCATTCAAGAAAATAATCCCATGTTTAATCCATTCCACTTATTTAATTCGAAATTAATTCATAACATTTTTATTAGTATATAATTTTACATATTGTACCTAAATATTTTTGGTGAAAAATACCATGTCTGACACCCAAAATGTTATTACTTTATTTACTTAATTGGTTCCAAACACCGTATCTAACACCCCAAATCCCATTGGTTCTTGACACTATGTTTAACATAGAAAATACCATTAGTGAAGAATGTCATGTTTAACACCAGAAATCCCATTCATTTACTTATATTATTGGTAGATAACTCCATGTCTAACACCCCAAATACCATTCATTTAGTTATATTATTGGTGAATAACACCATGTATAACACCCCAAATCCCATTCATTTACATATATTATTGGTTCATAACACAATGTCTAATACCCCAAATCCCATTCAGGTAGAATGCCATGTCTAACACTGACAATCCCATTAGTGGAGAACCCCACGTCTAACACCAAAACCCCATTAATTAATTAATTCATACAATTAATTAATAAAGTATACTAATTAAATAAAATACTAATTTACAACTTCAATATCATGTTAATTAATTATAATATTAATTAACCATTCAAAAACCTCAACAACCATTAATTAATTAACCAAATAATTATTCATGATACAAAAAGACAACCTGATAATTAACTCAAAATTTAATTATCCCAATTTCTCAATCATTTACATTAATAACTAATTAAATAATTAATTATACTTATTTATATTTTAAAAACTCTACTCCACCATTTCAAACTCATTATAACTAATTCTCTCAATTAATTATATTATCCAACAATCCCAAAATCCCACAATTTCCCAACTATCATAATTAATTAATTTACCACCTTATTTAATTCAATTAGAGGTTTCATTTTCAAATCAAAACTAGAAACCCCAAAACATGCATATATGATAACAATTATAATTATGGGATTTAGGAATTATCCCAACAACATTTAAATTTTTATCACATGGCTATACCCTCTAATTTAACAGGTCTAGGTTCAATAGAACTATTCAATTCAAGTGTATCAATATGTAGAGGAGGGGGTGCATATCCAGCTAAGAAAAACACATTAAAGTAATTTAAATATACCCCTCTAACTAGGAAAGCATAGAAAATGCACATATCAGCAAGCTATATAGAAATATTATTCTAATCACTATTTTTTATGCTTTAAGGAAGTGCACCTCTGATGGAGGGGTTTTATTACAAAACATGATTTTGTAAAATAAAAACCATTTAACACAACTATCAATTCATTCTATAAATCGCAGTAATTTTTTTAATAATGATAAATAATCAAATACTAAATTTTATCAAATATGTATAGTTAAGAACCCTACTTCAAAGAATTGGCTGAGGTAATGATTTCTAACTCAAACTGCCACTTGTATACATATAAAAACATAAAAAAAGTGTGTTCACACTTGGAATTGATCGCTACACCTTATAATAATAATCATCACCCCAAATTAGTAGGGTGAGGATCAATACACACCCAATTAACTAACCAAAAATCCAATAAACCACAAGAACATAATTCAAGGGGTGTGAAACCCATTAATGAGTATATATCCCAAACCGTATATGATGGCGATGAACCACATCAAGACAAACTGCTTCACCTTTGGTGGAAGTCATTGGAATATAGACTAACAGGTATTGAGACCACTTCCTCACCACCTAGAATTGGAATATTCGAGATAACTGAATTAATCTATCACCTTAAGGTTTTGACTATGTAGATAAGGTAATGAGGTAGCTGAAATGGCCAATGAGAAGGTTAAAATTCATGGAGGACATTCTTCATCGATATGGGAAAACATCATGAAGGGACTAGACGAATGCGATGCATGGAGAGGATCTAGGAGGAGAGGGGTGGCACGCTACATGGAGTACCTAGGGGGTCTCGTCTCTCCCAAGGGGGGAGTAAGAAGGGTGATCCTCGCTATTGTTTCCTATCTAATAATAATGAATCCCTAAAAAAATATAATAATTAATATAATAATAATTACAAATATTACTATATTATTATTATTATCATTTAACAAAAATCATTCTTTGATAAACCCCAAACTCCCCATTTAATCTCCAGTTAATTAAATTCTTTGCAACACCATTTAATTTAATGGATTATTTAATCATCATCATTTAATTTAAATCATTAATCCTCAATTTAATTAAATAAACCCCTATTTTCCTTAATTAATTTAATTCCTCTTAAAATTGAATTTAATTAGATAAAACTCCCATTTCAGTTCATTAAATTAAATTCCCCCCATCATTGAATTTAATTAAACAAAAACCCCATTTCATAAAATTTAATTAAATACCTTTCTAACCACTAATTTAATAAAATAATTTAACCCAAAACACAATATTGGGTAATGAACATGGTGTGACAGGCTGTACCTATATCATGCATCTTCTACTGGTTACCTGGTTTATCACGCATAGCTGACCCACATGGTTTGACTAACCGTACACAGCCCGTGTGAACATCATTTCCTAGTTCGGTGCTTCCAAAACCCCTTAAGCCACTCGGTAAACTCTCCAAGATTTTACCTAATCCTGACATCAACACTTTAAATAGTCCCAACTCAAAGAACATCAACCCAAGGATTGGTTTTAAAAACAACCCGTCCAGTAAACAAAAACGTTCAATAACATTCATATTTTATCCTGGTACAATAACATGGGATACTACAATCTATCCACTATGAAGCATCTCATCCCCGAGAAGACATCGAGAACTACCAAAACATTAAGAACCCCACTGAGGTCATAACGTCACATTTGAACAATCGCTTTGTATTCCCAAACACAAAATGATCCTTTTACCATTTTACAAGCCAAATGACTGAAGCCTTTAAAAACCAGAGACAAATATCCAAATCCAACTGAAATATTGAGCTGAACTTTAATTGAAACAATGTTACCATAGATATAATCCCGTTATCATCTCATCAACCACCCACTCATTGGTGGTTTTTACTAACGGTTATAGAATTTAATGTCAATATACTAAACCAAAACTCTTTTCTTGAAAGACATTACAAACCTATAAAATACACTCACCCTTAAACTAATGACATGCCTTTCAAATGATTCCATCAGCAACCACATGTACACCTAAGTCCTCTCTTGTATTCTAAAGACATTCCCGAGTCAATCCATCGCTTGGATATTTTAAAACTGTCAGGCCCTAACACGAAAAAGGCATATCCCAAAGAACCACACATCCCATGCACAACCTAGATAATAACCACTTATCCAGCCCAAATACATTTAAAACTTTAGCATGGGACAATAAAAACACTATCTTAGTTTTTCCAGGATGTGGTCATGATATGGGGCATGCTTATAGTATTTGGAAGAGAACACTAAGAGTAACCACATATTACCAATAAGATCAGTTGAGCTATTACTGGCTGAATCCTTTTAAAAAACATTGCTTCACATGCCAATGCGCCATCAACCAATCCTCGATGACTTTATCACCCAAGGCATCTATGTTCTTTCAAATTTTACCACTGAAACTCTTGCAAAATGTAATGCAGTTTCCAAAGGGTTGCACATACCAAAAAACTTATCAAATTATTTCTTCCAATCCAGCATGAACACATACACCAGAACCAATGTGACAATACCCACCTTAGGAGTGTCCATTTCATCGCCAGAAAAGACCCTTAAATCACAAGATCACAAGTTTATAAACACATTTAATGGATTTGTGATGTTCCATAGACCTGGACCACCACATAAACACCTCGAATAAGGGCTGAAAATTTCAAATGATCAGCATTTCAAGAAACCCAAGCCCCAAAATATCTTATTGTGTAGTGGGAATAACTTTCCACAACACCCCAATCACTATACTTTGGAGTTTAACTGATATTGTCCTTAACGTCACAAGTATCCACGATCACTCCAAACTCAACTGGTTCATTACATTAGTAAACAACCACTAGTACCACGTAATTCAACACATACTACCCCAATTTCATAAAAAAAACTAACAACACAATATCCCAAACAACCATAACATGTACGACAACAAACCGAGTCATCTAACCTGTCGAACCGACCATGCCTCAATGCATATTTCCATAAATAAATTTAAAGTACAATGAACACCCATCCTAACAAGGATTTATTTCAAAACCCAAAATTCTTACAAGGTAAAACGTCACTCAAATAGAACAATCATTAGAATATCATAGTGGAAATAATGCATCTCAATCTCTAAGGTTTCTACCTACCATAGACTAGTCCCTTACGAGCCATATGGGTTGAATCTATCTCTTGGTCATGCAAAACAGAATTTACTATCCTCCAAATTTTATCATTTTTTATCCAATCCATTAATTCATTCCATATTTTAAACATTTGATATAATTTTAACAAACCCACAATAGTATTTCACAATAAGGCACTTGGTTTTCAATAAACACCCCATGAGATAAATATGCAATCTATATCAAATGTCCTCATTAAAATTTAACATCCATGATCAATTTAGCATATACAGGAAGTTTATAATCTAAATTCATTTTATTCAGAAAGAAAAATCATTGGGTCCCATTCAATCCATATGAATTCTTCAAATATTAATTCCACAAGTGATATGAGTGGCCTTCTACCAATCCATAAAGCACCCATACACTATACAGGAAGAATTTGGATCCCATTTAATCAAATCAAACTCCATTTAATATTTTATCTTTTAGAAGCCACTGTATTAAATGTTTCGAATACCCCAGTTTCACTTCTTTAAATTATAAGGTTCTCATACCCCATATAACTAAAACTAGCTCCCGTTTTAAACATAACATACAATTTTCCACCCATGCATTTATTTAAACCTCGAAACACCTGTAGAATGTTATCAAAATCAGTAACATAGAAACATGCTATAAAATAGAAGCACATCATAAAAAAAAATGTTAAAATAATAGGAACTATGGAATATAACACCTAATAATGTTAAAAATATCACTTAAACATGCTATCTAAAGAGGCATGATAAAGTAGATCAAAACATGACATTCCTCCTAAGGCACACACTCAAAATTAGTAGGTATCCAACTAATAAAACTACATGGAATGTCATATTCATGGCATGAAAATTTATATAAACCTATATGATGCATGTAATGATACTTCATTTCCATATCAGGCCATGGATAATTTAAAAAATATCCATAATCAATTAGTAGAGGAAAATACACTAGTCACCCAAGGTGAAATCACATCAATTGTAATAAAGAATAGTATAAACATCAATTCCCAATCCTAGCCACATGGTCATTCCCCATACCTGGGTTGATCAGTACCAAGAACGACTATTAACCGAGCACTGAAACATCTATAGTCTCTTATCTATAAAACCACGAAAGAAAGAAAAATTAAAAATAAAGAAAACTAAAGCTATGATACCTCTTTGTAATATCCCAACCCAGCTTACCATAAAACTGGTAGTTGGACAGGTCACAACATAAAATCAAGCAAATCTACCTATATGACAGAGGCTACTTACTATCAGTGATTGTCTAAGGATAAAATTTTGAGATTCTATACCCTCATATTCATAGTGCATAGTAGAAACATAATGTAATATTAGATAATAGTAAAAGAAGATATAAAGTATTAATCAAAATAGTGGAAGACAATTGTAATATCCACTGAATAAAAGAAATGGAAAACACCAATTTATACAGTGCATTAATTTCATTGTGATACAAATAATAAATAATTAAACAAAAAAAAATTCATTAAATCTTTGTAAAAAAATGAAAAGACTCAAATCCCCATGGATGATCTCCACAGGAATCTTGAGCTTCTACTCAGTCATTTTCTCCTTAATCCTGAGTACAATGAACAATAATAAAAATGTTCAAGGTCCTGAGGAAAATAATGTCTTCTATGGTACCCCTATGAAATGGGGGCCCAAATAGGTTCTATGATATAAATATTAGAAGTTCAGGACCACCGATGTCCAGCTCATTCTGGACAGTTTAATATAATTTAAATGTGTGTAGGTATGTTGAAGTAATTACATAATTTAATAAATAACCAAAAAACCATCCAGGTTCTAATGGGACACCTAAATGTGATACCTTCTCTAGATAATATATCCCAAATAAGAGTCTAAACATGAAATATTTATTTATTTTTACAATTAATGAATAAACTCCTTATTACATTATTTAATATTCTCCATTCTATAAAATAAGGTCGGGTTTAATCCATGTCTGTCATTCCATTCACTATTCGTTCATAACATTTGTATTAGTGTTGAATTCCACATCTATCACCAAAATCTCATTAGTGATGAAATCCATGTCTAACATCCAAAATCCCATTCATTTATTAATAATATTAGTGCAAAACGCAATATCTAACACCCAATATCCCATTAGTGCAGAACACCATGTCTAACACCAAAAATCCCATTGGTACAGAAGACTATGTCTAGAACCGAAAATCCCATCCATTTACTTATATTATTGGTATATAATTACATGTCCAACCCACCAAATCTCATTCAATTACTTATATTATTGGTGCAGAACACCCTGTCTAACTCCCCAAATCCCATTCATTTACCAATATTATTGGTGTAGAACACCATGTGTAACACTAAAAATCCCATTTGTGTAGAACTCTATGTCTAAAAACCAAAATCTCATAGGTGAATAATTCTATGTCTAACACCCAAAATACCACTAATTAATTAAAACATTAAATTATTTAATCAATCCCACTAATTAATTCAATATCTAATTAACAACATCAATTTAATGTTAATTAATTCTATAATTAATTTATCATTCAAAAAATGAACAATCAAAAATTAATTAACAAATAAATTATTCTTGATCCGAAAAGACAACTTGATAATTAACTAAACATTTAATTTTCCAAATTTCATGATCATTTACATTGATAACTAATTCACCAATTAATTATCCTTATTTAACTTTAAAAAACACAACTCAAATATCTTAAACTCATCGTAATTAATTATCACAAATAATTATGTTATTAAATAATCCCAAAATACCAAAATTCGACTATTATCACAATTAATTAATTTACCATGTCAATTAATTCAATTAGAATTATCCTTTTGTTAAAAAAACTATCAATCCCACAACATGAATATACAAGAACAATCACAACTATATGATTTAGAAATTAGACCACCTACATTTAAATTTTAATCACATGGGAATAACCACCCATTTAACTCATCTAGGTTCAATAGAACTATTAAATTCATGTGTGTCATCATATAGAAGAGGTGGTACATCCCCAAGAAAAAACAATTGCATTACTATAATTTAATCAACTCCCTCTAACTAGGAAATCATTGGAAACACACATATTAGCAAGCTAAAAAAGCATATCTGTCTAATCACTATGTTTCAAATTTGTTGTCGATGAACCTCTGATGGGGGGGGGGGGAGATTATTTCAAAAAACGTGATTTAATAATATAAGAAACCATTTAACAAAACTATCAATTTATTCTAGAAATTTCTCTTAAATTTATCAACAATGATAAATAATCAAATAATGTATTTTATCAAATAAGAAATGTTGAAAACCCTACCTCAAGTAATTGGCTATTTCAATGATCTCTTACTCAAAACGATATCTTCTTATATACATGAACTTCAACAAAAGTGAATACACAATTGGAATTGATTGAAATACCTTATAAAAATAATCATTACCCAAAATTAGTGCGTTGAAGACCAACTCACACCCAATTAACTCACCATAACTCAAATAAGCCACACGAACCAAATTAAAGAGGTTCAATACCTATTAACATTTATATAGAATTACCCAAATATGATAGCGGTGAAAAAAATCAAGCCAAACCACTTATCCTTCAGCATCAATCGTCAGAATAAAGACCGACTAGTCCTAGGACTTCTTCTACACCACCTAGAATTGTAAGAATCAAGAAAACCATATTAATCCCACACCTTTAGACTTTAACCACAATAATAAAGAAATAAGAAATCCTAAATGGTCGATGAAAAGGACGAAATTAATGTAGAATGACTTACCTCTCCGAGATGCAAAGACTTAATGAAGGGACTAGATGTGTCCATCACATGGAGAGGAGTTGATAGGAGAGAGGTGGCATACTACATGGGTAAACTGAGAGGGTGGGGGGTGTCTTGCCAAATAAGGGAGGAATAGTGGTGAACTTACCTCTTGTGTCCTCTTTAATAGTAATAAAACCCTAAAAAATAAACATAATAATTAATATAATTATAATAATAACAATAAAAACTATATTATTGATATTATAATTTAATAAAACCCCTTATTTGATAAACCCCAAACTCCTCATATAATATCTATTCAATTAAATTCTTTACAAAACCATTTAATTAAATGTACTATCTATTCATCATTATTTATTTAAAATTTTCTCATCCTCAATTTAATTAATTTAAACCTCTATTTCCCATAAATTAATTTAATTCCTCTTAACCTTGAATTTAATTAGATAAAACATCTGTTATAGATAATTTAATTAAATTCCTCTCAACCTTAAATTTAATTAAATAAATCCCCCATTTCACAAAATTTAAGTAAATATACTTTCTTAACCCGGAATTTAATTAAATAATTTTTTTAGAAACTCAAAACTGGGTAAACTACATGATTTAACTCGCACGTTCAGATAGAACATCCATCCACTATGGGTTACATGATTTATAATGCATGAATGTCCCTCATATTTTGACTAACTATGCACAACCCATGTGAATGTCACTTCCTAATACAATGCTCCAAAAACCCCTTGATCCACCTAAGAAACTCTTTGAGCTTTTACCCAATCCTGATATCAACAATTTAAATGGTCCAAACTTTCGAAACATTAACCCAATGCTTCAGCTTAAAACCAACCCCTACATTAAACAAACAAGCTAAAAATTTTCATATTTTTATCTGGTAAAAAACACAGGTCTATATATTCCTTCATAAGAGGGAGCTCTAAATACCTTGAATATTGCATTAAGTGATTCAATTTCCATGATTGTATATGACTATATGGACACCCCCCTTAATTAATTTGAAACTATAAAGAACTCAAAACATAAAAAAGTGAAAATGTATTTGGAGAAAAAGATAAATCATGTTGACCACTTTTAAAATTTTATAGAATGGAAAAACATTATTGAGAAATAATCATCAACCATGTTGTTCATATTATGTAATTAAGAGTTACACCTTATTCCCTTAATATTTTGGGTTTTATTTATGTGATCTAAATATAGGGAATTGATGATAAATCTATAAGGTATGTATAATGTCATAACGTAATAGCATAAATAATGAAGTCAGAATACTATACTAATTATCCTTAATGAAGATAAGCATGCTATCAAATTTCAGATGAAATTATAATTTTTTCTTTTTTTTCATTTGAAACATGTGATGTCTTGAAGCCTTTCAAATTAATAGATTTATAAATATGAATAAATATAAATAATGAAATTAGAGGGGATACAAGTATAGAATGGTTTTATGACGCTACAAGAATATATAATATCATGAAAATCTGTATTTCTATAAGGATCTTGAAATCATGTCCTTGACAAGGTATAGTTTTATACTCTACCATACATGGTTATAAGAATTAAATCCTAACATTAAAAGGATAAATTAATTCAAAATATATTATATTAAAGTGGAATTTTTTTGAGTATTTATTGATTATTACAAAAATAAAACCTACTACATGAGTTTAAATTCTTCGAAATAGTGTATTGAATTTAGTGTAGGAAGTTAGTTGGGAATTGTAGGGAAAATATAATTATATATCCCTAAAGTGATAAAATTTGAGAATAGTATAAAATGAAAGATATTTTATGGAAGTATTTTGAAGGACATGATTTCCTACTATTGTAATATTCAATGGGTTATCTCACATAGGATTATATTTGAATAAATAAATCATAGCTTGGAAAACATGTCATTAGAATTCTGCTCTCAATTGATTTAAGATGAACAAACAATTTAGAAGTGGAAAGAGAAGTTGTTTTAAGAATTCAGATGAAAAAAACATATAAAAACCATTATTGTAAATAATGGGATTAGAAAAATACCTAGAAGGAACAAAAATTGACAAAAAGTATTTAAAGGTATTAAAATGTCAAAAAAGATGAGATTGAAGATCCCATGTAAAAGATTTTATTTTTGGTCAAAAAGGATGGGTTCTTTGGTGATAAGGATTTGTTAATAAATGTTTATAATATATGAATAGTTCCCTATAATGGCCTTGTTATAACGGAAAATAGTTCATATTATATAAGGATTATATGTAATGAATGTTTTTCCATCACTAGTTATGTGAAAAAGGTGATATGATGTTTTTAAATTGGGTTAGTAGAGGATTACATCAATTATAAAAAAAGGAATTTAAAAAGGTGTTTACAAATGGAAATGGAGTTCCATCATTATGTTTTAAAGATTAATGAATACACAACTATATGAAAAAACAAATAGATAAATTTTATGGAAATCCAAGGGAAGTATTGGGGATCTAATATTGAGTATTTGCGGTAACATGTTAATACTATGTTGCTGGAGTATTTATAAAGACTATGTTATTAGATAAAGGCACATAGATGTGAATAAAGATGAAACATGTGGCCAAATACAAGGATTCCATACACCTAAGTATCTAGGTCATAAAATGGAAAACTAACTGAGGAAAAATATTACAACTAGTTAGGAGAAGTAATGGAAGTATTAGAGAGCCTCTGTAGGACTTTAATTGATATAATGTGCAAGGTGGTGATATGAGAGAGAACCATCATGTGCATTGGCATGACATGTCCACCGGGAAGGGTGAACCTAAGGGGTAATAATCGTAGGATGAAGAGTGGTTAGTTTAACATATTTTGGGTAATTCCCAATATAAAACTATTGTTTCATTTAATAACTTTTTTACACTATTGAAAAATAAAAAATGGGCATGTTATTCTTTAAATGATGGTTTATAATGGAATATTTTACCTCAATGAATTAGGTTTTACATGAATAGAAATATCACACTATACCTATGATGATCATTCCATAAGTGTGACTATCAAGAGAATATCATACCTACATATATTGCTATCAACCATTACCCTAAAGGGGTTAGATACATGTAGTGGTATGCGAAGTCTTTAGATGATCATGAATAAATGACTATTAGATATTTCCATGCATTTGATAGTATATAAAGATCATTCTAATTATATGTATACATAAAGATAGTATATATGATTCAATATATGTATTATCTAAATTTTATTCATGCGTATTAAAATTTAGGATATCATAAGATGTTAAGTTCACACTTGTCGCCCGTAAGATAGTGAGGATTGTATGAATTCACAATTTATAAAACTTTTATCATTGTAAGATGATCTTGGAGAGTATAATAATATTATTCATGTACAAATTTAAAGTTATTTATAATAAACTAATGTTTTATAAGAATTGGATAGCATAAACATGTGGAAAAATGTTTAAGAAACAATATTTTTATAGGATTTAAAAAATTATTATGGTATAACATATTTCTTCCAAAATTGGTGTGTTTTATAATAATATATTATGAATAAGCTAAAATATAATAATTCCATGTTGATCATTCAAGGTTGAAATATTTTGAGGTTATTGGATATGATTCAAGATACTATTTTGGAGATGAGTGATTGAATAATATCAATGATATCTTTGTACCACAATTAAGCTCACCATGTGATGAAGTCACAATATCATAATTTATTATTTTAAATAAATGTACTATTTTTGGGGAAGAATAAAATAAGGAAGAATATTGGACCTAGTTATTTTGAATTTCAGGTCTTTAGGTATATTAAAAATAATCCATATGTGATAAGATAAGATCAAGACGTTTCTAAATAAGAAAAAAGTGAAAAGTGTACTTGAATGATTTATAGAAAGGATTAAATGTATATAATAACTAAATAATACATTCACATGTTGTAGTCATTATGAAATATGATAAGAAAAATAAATAATAACAATTTGACAGTAATATTCATACTAATCACTCTTTGAGTTTAAGAAAAAGAGAGATCCTTTGACCCATTGGCTATAAAAAAGGAATCTCTACAAAATCAAAAATGATAAATATGATAATTTTACAATAAAAGATAATTTAGTTGTAGAAGGAGAAGGATAAAATGTATTACAACAATAGAATAGTATTTTAGAAGTAATTTTATAAGATAAGGAGTTTTCATTGCTATTTATTTTCATTATTGCATTGAGACACTTGATAAATGACGTTCCATGAGGATTGAATATTATAGTGCGATTAAGAGAAGGAAAAAGGAAAAACTAAATATGGGGTGACAAATCATCCTTTATTGGTCTAATATCTATTCAACATGGAAAAATACCTTTCGATATTGATTTTTGATATCCTGAGAAAAATAAAGATGGTTTGATTCTCCTAGTTCATGAAGAGATACGAATGAACTAGTGGTTTTGGTATAAAAAATTCTTATGAAAGGAAGTGGATGGTACATTCTTAGGAATTTTGATTATATAACAAAAAAAATTGTATGAATTCTACTAAACATGTAATAACTTTAAAATATAGTGATAATTAAATTTTTGGGTTGATAAAAGTGCCGAACATGACAATGTAGGATATGCTAAAGCTTGTAAAAACCTAGTGTATTACTAATCTTATTTATTTTTCATTACATTAAAATGTAATGGTTTATTGAAGATTAATATATATATATATATATATATATTAAATATGATATTGGTCCATGTGTAAGAGGGAATAATTAAAAAATAATGTAAAAAATTGTAAAAGTAGTGTATACTAATTAACCTCATTGTTAGTGTACCTAAATGACTCTTAGAACATAATCATAAAACCTTTAATTTAGCATCAAATATATTTGAGTCGACTTTTTAGATTTTTAGTAAGTTTTCTAACCTTTCATGTTATGATTTACATGACCTTAATTTCTTGTAGTATGTAATGGACAAAGCACCAATGAACATTTTCTTTCATTTAATGATGAAATCAAAATCATTATGACATCTTTATAATAAATACTATCTTTAAAATTTTATCATAATACCATGTATGAAATAAATAAACACATCAATTAAAAAATTTCAAAAGTAGCTTTACATGTAATTATTCTAAAGTTTCATGTTCTACCACTCAATGATTGAAACTCCTTTTGATTGAAAAAAACTTACATAGATTCAAATGAAAGAAATTTTTTTAAATATTAATCCTTTTTCTCTAAGAACAATTTTTTTTCCACGTGAGGAAAATATTTTGAGGGGGATAGTGGGGGGGGGGGGGGTTAAACCATATTTTTTCAAATTAAAATGATCCTTTCCAACAAAAATTGTTCCATGGTTAATAAAAACACTCTTATCTTCATTGTGGTTAATATGAAATATTTATAGAATAAAATAGAGACTCAATAAATTTTACTCGGTTCACACACATTAGGTCACACCCAAGGATAATACAATCATTGATGTTACAATGTACCAAAATACACTAAATTCACTATGTGATCATTTAAATTTTATATCATTATGAGTAACCCTCTAGATTTATAAATTTTTATAATCATTTAAAATTAATTTCTCTCCTCACTTATAAATAAAACAATACTTTTAAAAGATAATAACTTCCATACACAAACTAATAATGGATATTACACCAAGAACAGTGAAATTATCAAATCCTATATCATACACTCTATAATTATATATGATATTACAGTGTGAACACTCATATAAATCTATGTTTTCTTCCTATAAAAATCATGAATCCCTCATGATAATTATCCCTTCATGAACATATAATTTTTTAATCTACTTCACCATTTTGTGAATGTATATATCCCATTAATACAATAATATAATCTTCAAATATCCCATTGTCGATTCATTGAAATATACATTAATTTCATTGTAAAATTCATCCATTTTAATATTTAGAAACAAAGTAAAACATTATCTATATAAGTAAAAATTATTCTTTTAAAAGGTAGAAAATTTAAAAGATAAAATTTATAATATATCACTATAATCACAACATGATAGGTACCATCGAAACATAGTCCAATCCTCTATAAAAATAGAAAAACTCATTCAAATTGATCTCACACATTAGAAACATGATCATTTTTTATAATATATCATTATTTAACACTTCACATCCAAATAAATTCAATATGGAACATTTCTAAAAATAGAGGAACACTTTATTTTCATAGATTCCCTCATTGTGGTGTAGATCAATTATTTTTGGTGACACCTTGAATAGTAACAATCTGACCCTTATTATTTTGTTTATATCTAAGGTGCCACATGACATCAGGGAAATTTCCCCATGTGGAAGAGTTTTATGACTAGATGAATGGTCCTAAATGACACCACAAGTAGAATATTCCCCCTATATTAGATGTCCATCAAACTAAACAACTATAACGTAAGTAATATATGGCGAATAACAATAATAGAAACATTAGAAGAATATATTATATAATTAAATGTAATATCAGATAACATACAATATAGAATATATAATTTCGAAATAGATCCCCACATCTAGTGGATCAATATATATATATTATTAAAAAATTAACAAAACAATAAAATAAAGATCACTACAAAAGATCATAGAGAATGTCATGATATCACCTAAATACTAAAATAATATAATCTACATAAATTTGTATTATAATGTCCTTAAATTTGGCTATATCATTGACCATGAAGTCAACACATGTATAGAGATTCTCATACATGGCATGAGAAGACACCCAATAGACACCACCAACAATCCCTTAAAATAAATTAAACAACTATATAAATGTGGATTCATTGATAAAATTAATTAAATAAACAATAAAATAATAATATTTAGAGAATCATGTGTTAAAAAAGCCACCATGAATCCCCAATGATATGTACATTGACCGCATACCTAATCAAAAGTCTACTAAAACCTTAGTAACACATATTACACAAGGACCACACTGTATCACTCAGGCCATGACCTCATCAAACACATTGAACCATCGTTGCACACTCATGGGAGGATACATAAAGAACTCCAACCCATCCCTAATGACTCACGGTAGGTCACATAATGCACACTAACCCATCCCCACTCACTTAAGACATAAAAAATTAAGAAAATTGATCCATACCATATCACTGAAAGGAGGGAACATCAATTAGAAGAAGAAGGAAAGAACACACCCTAAACCCACCAAATGTTAATAAATTCACCACATGTAAACATAAATTTACTGTCATATTATGGAAAACAAAAAAGCATGAATAGATTGACAAATATCACATATCTTGGGTTGATATCCCTAGAGCCATCCATGAAAACAAGTTAAATTCTCAATTTAACCAAATCATGAGTCATCTTATCTCATCTAGAGGGTAAACCACATATATATATGGGACAACTCGTTCACTTTTTTACCAAAAGATGAGTTATCATAATGAAATACACACACACCCTCATGAAAGCTAAGACATAAAACATTATTCAACATCCATAAAATGGTTATGACTTACTAGATCAAGCATTATGGGAATCAATAACAATGAAATGCCACCAAAACCAATCCCAACACAGTAAATGTCTAAAATCATCACCAATATTATCAAAATATGGTTCATTAAAGGGGAAACATTAAAACTATAAGTAATTAGGCATCTATGGAATATATAATTTTATAATTTTTAAAATGAAATCACCACAATGAACGATGATTAAATCGAGTAATAGATGAGGGAGAGAGAGCTCAAAATGTCCAAGAGAAACCTCTATAAATTCAAAATTGTGAGTGGGGGTTGACCAAGGAAAGGTATTTACTTAAATATATTCAATGTTAATGATATAATTTTAAATCTTAAGAATACACAATAATGAATTCATAGAAAGGCTATATTGCTCCCACTATGAACCACTATAGGAACAATTCATGTAATTTTTTATGATCTATTCACAATGTGTAACATATGTTCATGTCATGAATACTACCCACTACAACATTCCACCTACCGGATCGAGCCCTTTCCCAAAATCCAACACTGACCACTCTTGACTACTCAAATAGCTAAAAATAACTTTATTAAAAAAGATTTGGAAAGAAAATTAAATCATAAGACACTTTGAAAATCATGGGAAATTATAAACTCCCCAATTGAATGATTCTTTTCACCCTGAAGTATTTTTTGGGGTGTCCTTTAAATAATTTTAGTGCCGGAACCCAAATATCTAACTCTCACATCCAAGACTCCTCTTAGATAGATTCATGATTCCAAACAACCCCAAAAAAGAGGCAATGTATTCAATCATAGAACCTTCTCAATTTGATCCTTGATTCACACTATAAATTCCATGAATTAATAATCTAACTCCAACACAACATCACCACAATTGATCACCTATGATGTATATGGATCATACTTATTAATCTATGACATAAGAAATACATAATTCATAATTTAATGTTGTTGAGGGAGAGTAGACCAATAAGACACCATTCCAATCCATTCCGCAATCATGAATGAAACAAAAACTAAAAATGATATCCTTTACTTCCTCCTATAATGTGATGCCCCAACTATGGTGACACCCATAAACACACCCTATATCTCATATAATACAGTAATGGTCAGTAACCCAATTCATCATATAAATTCAAACTATTCATAGTGTTAACCCCCACTTATGAATCAACTGTACCTGTCTAGAAGTATCCTACACTATGGTCGATCTCATCACCACTGGCCCACCCACCTCTAGCGTATACAATAGTAAATGAAGTGGTCTACCATAAATGTTGAGGTTACCTCAGTATAACATACATACAATTTATATATTTTAGAATAATATTTGAATATTTGAATATAAATATATGCCCATGAACTATAAATGTCTAGTGTCCTTGGAGATTAGACACATAAAAAAATAATTTCATGTAACTTAATCAATATCTCTCATAAGATTCTTCAGTCATAGTAACCATATATGAAATATCCCACTTAAAACAATTCATTATAACTTTGTGAAAAGGAAACATAAGTGTGATCTCAAATGAACAACAAGGGTAAATATGGGAGATATCAATCGATGATCATAAGTGAGAAAAATATAAGCATAATGACCTGAACATATAATCATGTGAATAAGATAATATAATCATACCTAGTAGAACATATATAACAACTTATGTCCCATTTCATAAACTTCCTCAAAAAAAGAAGAATGGTTATCAAAACAAAACTATTATAATGATAGATAATGAAAATTACAAAGCCATATAAAATATCGAAATAATGTGGAATAATCATGAGTATAGGGAATCATAACATTATGGATTATACATCAATAATAGTGTCCCATATCCTAATTGATCATGATTCATCACTAATATCACATATCATAATAGAGTAGATATTATCACCAGAATCCCTTAGTCTAATGGATTAACAAATATTACCCACATCCCTTAGTATATTGGATCAAGAATTATTACTAATATCCATTTTTAATCTCATGATATATAAAACCATTAAATAAATCATTGGATAACTATAACAAATCAACCCATCATATTAAAACAAACCATACATATGTGTACCATAATAAAAAAACATTACCGATTCTATTATCAATTAATTATCTCATGGAATGAAATGGGCTTAATAAGAACAATCATAATGTATTATAATAATAAATCTAGAGAAATAAAGTGGATAGTATAATTAGAGAAGATCCCCAGTGAAGAATTATAATCCTTAAAGGGCATCGGCATATAAGAAAAATAATTTTATAATGTAATTTTAAATACACCCTAAAAATTAGGATCAAATAACTTTTTCTTTTAGTGAATTTTAGGAACTAAAAAATAAAAAAATTTGGAATATGTTTTTTTGTAAATAATTTGATAAATAAAATAAAATATAATTTATTTTGAAATTTTATACTGTTATGAAAACCCATTTATGCTATAAAATATTATGAAATAAAATTTTATCTCTCTTTTGTGAAAATTTAAAAGTGATTGGTGTGGAAAACATTAAAAAAGAATATTTTTAAACCACAGAATAAAAATTAAAATTATTTTTTATATTAATATAAAAAATAAATTTATTATATAAATTAACATTATTAAATAATTTTTAAATAATATGGGCTTGGAAGAAAACGATTTCCTATCTAAAAGAGGAAATTAAGTTAACTTTTGTCAATTGTTTTGTCCTTTTTGAGTAACAAAAGATGTAAAAATTGAAATGATACATTAAAAACCAAGAAATGACTAGAGGAAAATAAAATATATGGGGTATAATAGATAAATAACATATAATTTCATGTTATGGAAATTAAATCAAAAACAATCTTGATAAGGAGTGAGATTATAACATAAACTCATACCTCATGTCCTGAAATACTTTGTACACACTATGAAAAATATTAAATTATTATATATATATTAGACAATAATAATACTTATATTACTATATATTATTCTATTATTAATTTAAAATTACCCATTTATTAACCATTCTTCATATATATTTAGGTGTCATCAGTTTTTTTCACGTATCTTTTGTTTCAAAGATTCTAGTCCACGCACCATGGTCATGGTTTCATCATCTCCAAAATATTTTCCATGTCATAAATAATATTTTTATCCATTATATAAACTATTATTACTAGATATAAAAGGTAGTGATAAATAATTAATTACATCACTCTGTGGAGATGGTAGTCTATATTTTCACAAGGGTGATGTTTCGATTTATCAAATGGATGGAAAGAAATACGGGTAAAATATAATTCATCATTATTAAATCATAAATATAGTATAAATATAATATATATAAATTAAATATATCCTTATTAAAATACATGAAAACTAGAAATGAAAAATGAATCCCATCAGGTCATGAAGGTGGTAGTCCACAGGTCCGCACATGTGGTTTTATAATTTTCAAACATCGGTGTGGGGGAGAAGACATATAATATTTTAAATTTGTAAAATAATAATTATGTAATAAAATTGTATATATTCATTAAATATATTTATATACTTCCATGTGATGTGGTGATGAAAAATAAAATACATCACATTACATATATGTAGTGTCTATATACGCATGAACAATGTTTTCATTTTATATTAAATGGAAATTAATTAGAAAATGGTTTAAACAAAATATAACAACATTTTATTATAGTGAATATGAAGATTTTATAATTTTATGATAGTTTAATAAAATTAATTATAGTTGGAATAAGAAATTATCTCGAAAGAGATTAGTTAAGATGATTATTTCTTCCTCAATTATCTTCTATTGACTTAGACATTAAGCCATACTCAGTTGGTATTTTTGTGATACATGGATATAAAAGTTATAGAAAAGGATGTTGGTAAGTTATTTGTGTTTTAATTAGAGTTTATAGGAGGATAATTGGGTATGTAGATTTTATAAGATAAGTTTTACTTTTTAGAAGTGAGGGTTTTTGAACCCTTGTAAATATTAAAAACATTTGAAATTAATAAATGTTTTTATCGTGGAAGGTGGATCTAAAAGAAAAAATTTCAAAATATAGAATATCGTATGGTATAAATCCAATCAACCAATAAATATTAGTAAATTTTTTTTAGATATGTTTGGTCTTTTATTATAGGTTAACACCCACTTTAAACCCATTTAACCCTTACTATGATAATAAGAATTTTAACATAGTAACTATTCATTATGTCTACAAAATTAAGCTGACATTATTAAAAAATATAAATTATTATTATTCAAAATATTAAATCTATTTTACATTGTTGATCTCCTATAGGTGGAATAAATGAATTCCAATATCTTTATACAATACACAAAAATAATTTTTAAAAGAAAAGTATTTTTATGCATAAACATGGTTTTATTCTCATTATTTTCCTTGTAACAACCATTAGATAAATGTTAGTATATTATATTGACATGTTAACTAATTATTTCATTATAATAATTTTTAAATATTTATTAATTCAATTCATTAAGATAAAATACACTGTACAGAATAAAAACACTTTTTTGGAAAAATATCAATTTACCTTCAAATTATTCTATCTTCTTTTCTAACTATTTAATATTCAATGTATAAATGATTGTTCATTTTTGATAAAATTTATCAATTTAATTAATAATTCATAATTATAGGCCAATAGATATAATTTTTTGGAAACAAAATTATAGAAAAATTAGGTCTTATATGATTTTATTCTTATCATTATAATGTGAGTTGTTATTCCATATCACTTAATCAATACATTTATATTAAAAAAATCATACATATATTTTTCAATGAAATTAATAATATTAAACCCCATCAATTGAATGAAAGGGTTATCATAACCACATTTAATAATAAAACAAATCATAGTTTATACAAGTTAAAGGTTGAGTGTCAAGAGATCTCTCAAATACATTATATTTATTGGAATAGGAAAAATATATTCCAAAATCTAGGGTTGTTAAATTACACACCCATAAAATAAATTTCACCCTTGAAATTATTTTACCCTAGTTAAAACATTATGATAAATATAACTCATTACATACTTAGGTCCAACATTACTACCTCAAATATTATTATTTCTCCTTAAAAATGTGACATGATGACTGGTCCTGTACAAAAAAATCCCATAGGTCCAAAATCTCCACCATCTGTTCATCATATGAAATATATTTCTCTATTTGTGATTCTTCTCTATTTAGTACATGTGAAAGGTTGGTTATGTAATTTCTCAAAAGTGATAAAAGGAACATATCATGCACATGAGAATGATTTGGTTGAAGCTCCAAGAGATAAGATACAATCCCAATATGACCAAGGGTCCTGAAGGGACTGATATATATATGGATCATCATTCCATTTTCCTCAAATATCATTACATTCATCCATGGAGAAATTCCTATGAATAAATTTTCACTAACTATGATCTCAATATGTCCCTCATGATTATCAATGAAAATTTTCTATTGAATCATAGCTAACAAGATGTGTTACTGAACGAATCTAATGTTATATACTATTTTCTTAGGATTCTCATGTCCGAGTATATTTGTTTCTACAACTTCATCCCAAAATTTTATAGTCATACACTTTTTTCCATAAATGTAATTATAGGTTTCCATATGAATGATTGAGAGAAAGATATTATTGTTGGAAATTTTAACCAGATGTAGGTGTTGATCCAAACCACCCATAAAATCCATAGAATAAAATATTATTATATCCTCTAAGGTTTGAATTTTTCTCTTATAATTACCATATATTTGATGATGATATGAAATTATGAATCTCAATTCAATATTAAATTCTAATTGAAGACATTTATTGAACTTAAAGTTAAACCTAAGATCTTTATTGGATACAATTTGAATGGGTACTCGATATAGCCTTGAAAATTCCCTAATGTATATCCCAAAAATTTCATCAAGTGAAAAAATATTCTAAAATATAAATTAAGTGACTTTAATTCATAAGGTTATCGACTATAACCCATATGGCGTTATCACCTTTATATGTTTTGGGTTGTCTGACGATGAAATCCATATTTATTTTTTACAATTTCCATTCAGGTATAAGAAATGGTTGCATCATCCATTTATAATTTTTTCCCACTTAAGGAAACCTACCATTCGATTACATAACATTTCATTACTTGGTAAAAAATGGATTTTTTCATGTTTATTTACTTGGAAAAGGTACATAATACATGAAAACATAAATCATTCTAATAAAACTACATGAAAGACATCTTAATTCGTTATATCTTGGTTATGATTACGACATCTCATATCTTAGGGACACACATCAACAGAAAGGGGTGAAAATGAAGCCGAGTAAGGGAATAAGAATTTGAGATATATTACATGCCATCTTGAAACATTTCTATAAGAAAAAGAGATATAAATATAATTCATAAAAAGGCACACCATAATAATAATTATAAAATGGATCATAAAATAGAAATTTTTCTATAAAATTTAATTGATTCATTCATAAATAGATTACAAAGGTTTATCAACAGTGATTCAAAAATTAAAATTACCAAGGTTTTACACAATGGTATCAAAAAAAATTTATTGTCTAGTGATGAAATTATTTAAAAAATGAATTAGATTTCTATCACGTCACACCCTTCATATGTATTAGTTATTTTTAGCCACATAGATCATAATATATAATTTCATTAATAACCTCTAGATAATAAATAATGTGTTTCTTATCCAAATCATGGCATACAAAAGTTATTAAAAGACATGATCATTACATCATTTTTAACCCAGTAAATAAAATTTGGGTTTCATATATATAAATACTCAAATAAAAAAGTAATTTTTATGTATTGTTTAAAGTCAAAAAAAGAACATTGTTTCCAAATTAAAAGACATACCAAAAGTAGGTAACATGAATGTAAAAGAGAAGTGAATATTTTAGAAAAGGGAAAATAGATATGGGAAAATGACATACTATTCATAAAATACTATTGTTATTGTAAATGGATAATAGAAAGTGGACAAAAGAACTCAGATTCCAATTTAGAAGACATACCAAAACAAGGTTACATGAATGGATAAAATAATTGATGATTTTAGAGAAGGAGAAATAAATAGGGGAAAATGATCTACTATTCATAAAATACTATTGTTATTGTAAATGGATAATAGAAAGTGGAGAAAAGAACATAGTTTCCAATTTAGATGATATTCTACAAGAAGGTAACATGAATGGAAAAGAGAAGTGCATATTGTCACATACCTTGAAGTGTTATTCCTAATACTTGAAGAAGTATCCTTGGTGGATTGAGGAAACCATGAGGGGAATCCTTTTTAGGAACAATAACCAGAACATCATTAAGGATTGATAGGGAGTGAAAGGAAATCCAGAAATGGGTGCGCTTTTATTGGAGAAATGTAGGAATTGTTTAAAAAATTCTAAATATATGTATTTGAAAATGTGGTTGTGGAAAATGAAAAACGATTGGCATACCCATGGTTTTCTCATGGTTTTAGAGATTTGGGTCACATTTTATGTTATTTTAGTCCACCAGAATGGATATTAATTTTTAAAAACCTCTTATGGCATTGAAAAGTAAATATTTCACAATATAATGTTATAAAAAATTAATATTTCTTTTTTAAGTTAGGAAGGTCACTTATAGATTTAAAAATTGATTAAATATATTAAAAAAATTAATATTAATAAAATAATAATATTTAGGGATTTAATTGTGATTAAATAATTATTAAATCATTATAACATAAATATGAAGTCATAAAATATATTGAAACCCTAAAATGATATTTTTTCTATTCATGAAAAAATAATGTATTTTATTAAATTCTCATAAATTAAATCTAACATAATTTTTATGTAATGATTTAAAAAATTATTTTTAATCATAAAAATTCCCAAAATATGATAATTTGAAATTTTAAATATAAAAATCATAATTTATTATAAAATATAAGCATTTATGGCACCATTAAATTTCTAACATTTATAAAAAATTTCCTATGATTTTATAAAATTATTTTATAATTTTTTATCTAAATAAATTTGTTTTGCAATAATATTTAATTAAAAAAATACTATTCCAAATAACATGGATTATTATAAAAGATTATATAAATATTCTAGAAAAATACAGTTATGTTTTTTATTTCTAAAAAGTAAACCCTCATGTTCATCTCCATTAACAATATATTTTATTAAAAAGAACTATTATTAAGATAATTGATGGATTAAACATTCTATTTATAAAAATAAATTTAAACAATGGTCTGGACGTATAACCCCTTATTATAGTTGAATACATCATAGGCATAAGGTGTGCAATAGTGGAAGTTTCATGTGGTGGCTTGACTAATGTCAACCAAGTGGTAATCTCAACTATCTTGAACTTCTCTTGAATGAAATTTGGTTCAAGATTCATTTTTTGAATACTATCTTGGCATTGGTAAAGGGAAAACCCCAATGAGGCTACCTACCAGCATGTTTGGACAAGTGATATTCAAACATCATGATTCTACTGGTTGAGTCAATCAATTCGCCTTTTGGTGTCACTTTTCCTTTGCCATTTATATTATAAACACAAATTATATTGGTAAAATTATAAATAAAGTTTATAGTTTCCAATGGTCATATTGGCCCACAATTATATTGACTAACCTTCATATAATGGTCGAATCCCAACAGTCACATTTCCTATTATAGCCTAAAAATACCTCTTCATTTTACACTAAAAATTCACTAAAATTTATATTGCGGTTATATTTTAAATTTAAAAATATTTTTATGGGTTTAATGATATTTGTTTTCATTTATATATTATTTTTAGCGTGGGTGATGATTATATAAAATTTGGGTGATCCATACTTTCCGAATTTAGAAATTCTATTTTATATTTCTTTCGAGTTGTACTTTTGACATTTTAATTTATTTCAAATATGACTAATATATTTATATTTATTAATGATATTAAATTTTTTTGGTTTATCTACATTTTTTATATATAATATTATATATAATAAATATTTATTCTTGAAGGAAATGTCATTTAAAAATTCTGGGTCATTACATTCTCCCCCTAATGAAATTTTGTCCCATAAATCACAACTCATTATCACAGTCGAGAAGAGTTAAGGGTACTTGTGTCTCATTATCTCCACAAGTTACCAAATCACTTCTACATATTTATGGTTACTGCTCAATATTTGGCATAGTGGGTAGCCTTTTTCATAGAACCTTGTTTTTATAGTCAGATATTTGCACTGGCTACATCTCGTAAGAGTGTTCATGTTCTAGTCGTACCACCTCTAGATTCAGTACATGTGTGGGATCAAGTATGTAATCCAACAAGATAGATACATGGAATAAATTATTATATTGAGCAAGATTTGGTGGATTTTCCATATTATAGGAAAATTATCTAATGCGATCAAGGATTTCAAAGGGGCTGATGTACCTTGGGATAAACATTCATTTCTTTCCAAATCACATGACTCTCTTCCATTGTGATATTCAGAAAAACATTTCCCCAACATCAAACTCGATGTTCCTTTGATGGTTTTCATCATTGATATTTTTGGACTCTAAGAAGCCTTTATATATTTTTCGAAGTCTTGAACCTTTTATAGCATTTCTTACACAGGATCAGGCCCTAGAAATTTCATCTCACTAACATCATCCCAACAAGTAGGATGTATTCATATATTTCAATATTGTGTTCCATATGGTTTCATTTGAATACACAAGTGGAATATTTTATAGTATGATAACTAATCCAATGGAAGGTGTTGATTCCATACCCCTTTAAATTCTATTTCACATGTTCTTCATATTCCCTCGAGTGTCTAAAATGTCCTTTTAGATTAGCCATCAGTTTGGGGGTGTATGTCATACTAAAATTCAATTCAATATTCAGATCATGTTTGATACTTATATATAATTTAGATTTGAACCTTGAATCATGATCAGAAATGAAAGAATGTGTCACCCCAAGATTCCAGAACACTTGCTTTACGTATATCTTGGAATGTTGGTCAAGAGAGAAATATTAATGAATAGAGATGAAATAGGGAATCATGGCGAGTCATTCTACTATAATCCATATAAATTTGTTTCCTTCAGATGTTATTGGGATACCAGTGATGATGTTCATAATTATATTGTCCCACCTACATGTTAGAATGGGTAGTGGTTGCAAAACCCCTTTAGGAAGTTGTCACTCTGCCTTCACTTACTAACATACAAAGAACTATTCAGTGTAGTAAGAAATATACCTTTTCAAATAATATGAAAAACAATAAACACAAAGGTCCATATATATAGTTTAGTTCTTCTTGGATGTATAGATAATATAGAGATATGAGCGTCATCCACAAATCCTTCTTTATCACAAGGATATAAGGGACACATAGACTTGTATGAAATTTCAGTACACCTTCTTGATCAATATTGAACTCAGGATACTTACCATTCTTCATAACATATATCTTTCTTCATAACAAAGGTTATTCTATTAGAGATTTCTAGATCATCACAAGTAATGATGGTTGACACATTGTATGATATATGGTTGATTCTGTCCTTTATCTTAGAATACCGATTTAAATTTTTACAAGTCCTTGATCAATAATATCCTTGAATCCTCATCACTTCGAAAACAATAAGATCTTTCCAAATTAATGCATCAATGATTTTTTATATTTTGGGGTGATAGTGAATTAAACAGTCATATTATTTATGAATTTCAAACCATCTCCTTTATCTCATTTTCAATTCATTTTTTTTGTGAAAATATACTTCAAGACTTGGTTTTATGTTTATATATCACATTTATCCCCATAAAAAAATTCCACCCATATTTTCATATAAAAAATAATTTTAGCTAACTCTAAGTCAATTATAGTATAATTCAACTCATAAGGATTTAACTCTCGAGTTTCATTAGAAATCACCTTATCACTATTAATGAGGAGACACCCAAAATGTTTTATATTTAAATATCTAAAAATAATGAAGCCTTATATAATATAGGGTAGAGTGTAAAAAAATTATTAAACAATATATTCTTTAGTAATTGGAAACTTTATTAACACAAATTTTTTTGGATGAACATAACTACCTTTTCAGTTAACATGGTCTGTGAATTTGAATTCTATGAAATGTTTTCCAAAAACCTCTTATAATATCCTACAAAACCATGGAAACTATGAATCATAGTTATCCTTTTAGGATGAGGCCACTCCCCTATAACCTTTTTCTTTATAGGGTAAACTGAGACTCCTTCATTGGTTACAATGTTCAACATGAATGTAACTTGTTGTAACCAAAATTCACATTCACTAAATTTTCCTAAAAGATTATCCTTTATCAGATTTCCCAAGATAACCCTTTTATGATCCCCATGCTCCTCAGAGTTTTTGGAGTATATAAAAAAGTCATAAATAAAAAATACCATGAATTTATCAAGGTTGTATTTGAAGTCTCTATTCCTCAAATCCATAAATATAGTTTTTGTATTAGTCAAATCGAAGAAAACCGGAACAAACTCTTAACTGACATATCTTGTTCAAATGTTATTCCATAAAATATCTTCTTTCATCACCCTCAATTGATGATACCCAGATCAAAGGTCATAATTGGAGAATAATTGAACCCCCTGAATCTAGTAAAATAAATCATAAATCCTTGGGAGATGATACATGTTCTTCACTATGATCCTCTTAAGTTCTCTATAATCAATCCATAACTGCATTGATATATCTGTATTCTTCACAAATAGAAAAGGATCTCCCTAAGGAGACACAATTTTTCCGATAAATCCCTTCTCCATAAGATCTTGATTTTATCTCTTTAATTCCTCTAACTCCATATTTTCCATTCTATATGAGGTTTTGATATCGGCTTGAATCCACATATGTGTTCAATGGAGAAATCTACTTCTCATTCTAGGGGAGGTCTATGAAACTCTTCAGGTAATATGTCAATTTATTATTAAATACTAGGAACATTATCTATCTTTACACGTTCATTTACATCTCCCTCTTTACTAATCATCTCTATAAAGAAGGCTATAGGAGGTTCTTCTAGACAAATCTCGGTCCATAATATCTCTGATTTGAAAATAACTACAAGTTGTCTATTCAAGACAACGTAAATATCATTTAATATGAAGTTTATATTATAATTATAATTTTAGATATAGTATATACCTAGTATAGTGTCAAATTATACCTTGTGAATGACTATTATATTTCTGATGAGATTGTACCCTCTATAATTAATACTATTGCTTCTATATGTTGTTGATTTTGGGATAATTCCACTCGGTGTCTTGACTGATAAATCTTATTCCTGAAGTTTAGGGAAATAATATATATTATATGTAAAATTGAATTAAATAAAGAAATCTATAAAATCTGAATCAAAAAAATTAATCACTAGCCTTCAGAGCACAACAATGGTACGTTCCCCCACAACATTTGGAGCCTCCACTTCATCCGTCGTGATAGAAAATTCCCAACCGTGATCCCTTGGACTATGCTAAGGTTGATGGTGGTTTCCCTCCGTTATCTTATAATTTGAAAATCGATTGGAAAGTTTTCCAACTATCCATCAATTGAAGCATTGAACTTTGGATTGGGCCCACACCATATTCCCTTTTTCATTAGTGTTTAGAAGTCTTGGCTTCACATCATCATGATAGTTTTGATCTATATAGTCATATATAACAACCCTTCTATTTATTACACACACAAACGTGATTTATTACACAATATTTCACTTAAGATAACTATTAGGATTGACAGGTCTAGTGTCTTTGGGAATTAGGAACATTACATAACAACTTAGAACATGAAAAATACATCTTTATAGAAAAATTCATTTACATGAACACACACATTCCTTCATACATCGAATTGCATGGGATAACTTGAGGACATGTATAAGAAAAGGGTGAGATATAAAGACCAGTAAGGTATTAGATAAGAAATAATATGAAAAATACAACAAAATTTAGAAAAGAGGCATATCGATGGAGCATAATAGAAACATGAACATAAAGGCATGATATAACAGGATTATCAAAACATGGAAATGTGGCACCAACATTTACCATGATATAAGCATGAGATAAGGATAATTTCACATGGAGAATGAGTAAACAATTATTTCACTTGAATTAGAATAGTTAAACCCTCATTTCACTTGATGTATCATGATACTAAAATTTACCCAATGCAATGCAGTGCTATCAGGGCACAGCCTTCTTAATCATTTCATTTCATGTATAAGGGTGTCATATGGATCATAAAACATGGAGTCATTCAACATAATCATTTATTCCATGAAAAAGGAATGTTGAATACATACATGAGACTCTTTAATCAATAAGTAAATTTTCAAAAATGTGAATACCCGTGATAGATAAATTGGAATGGTATTTAGTACACAATGACTTTGGCTTGGAAAATCACGGAGCAATTTCGGCAACATAACGACATGTCATAAGAATAAATTAAAATGGTTGATGAGAGAGAAAGGGTTATCTAGTCATATTTACATGAAATGTATAATAAGGGGGTCATATAGATACATGTACCAATATATGTAATGGAATTTACAATCATAATATAAAAGAATTTCTAAAATGTAAATGAGGAGAGGGAAACCCCTTATTGAATTTCAGCATGGTAACATGTGTACATGAGAGGCATTAATGATATATAAAGAGGTCTCTCATCATTCAAGCATAAGGAGGGAAGTATGGGGGAGGTGTGAAATCATATTATAAAATTTTTAATTGAAAATACAATGGTATAGTAACATAATGAAACATGGACAAAAATGAGAGAGGAAGAAATCCCTTACATTGAAACGTGAACCCAAAGGCATGGGAGGGGAATTAGAGTGGATTATTTGGAGGATGGGGTGACTTGGGGGATTTTAGAGAGAGTAGGGAAGAGTTTTGTCAATATCCAGAGGCTTTGAGTGAAGAGTAAAAGGGAGCATGGGTGGCTTTATATTGGAAAAGGGAGCGAATTCAATATTATTTAGGTATTGGACACCACACATTAATCTAATCAAAACTACAAGCCAACCCATGGTTTTTTCACTTTTTTTTGACAAAAGGGAGTGGAAAAAAATAATTTTATATGGAAAATGGCCAAACATATCAAAATATTAGGCCTTGTTATGTGGAGGCGAGTCACACTCTCAAGGAATTCAATTTAAAATTTTAAAATATTTTATAAGTCTTGGAGGGTCCAGTAAGGCACCATAAAATTAACCAAACAAATTTAAAATCAAATAATTTTAAAGGTAAAACATATATTGGCTGAAAACCCATTTATAGTATTTTATTACATCACTATTGTGTCCCTATGATTCCATAAATCACACTATATATTAAAATGATATTTATTTTTTACCCAAAAATTCGACCATCTCTAAAAAAATATGAAAAATTCATCATTGGATAATTTCAACGTTCTGATTCCAAAAATAATATTAATTTTATCAAAATAATTTTCTAAATATGTTAATTTTTTTACATTGAAAATAAAAACTGACATTTAATGAAAATTCAGGGGTTTAGTCAGAAAACAACTTTCAAAACATAATAAATATTAATATTGTATTCATAAAAATTATAAGATAATTTATATTTAATAAAAATAAATTTTGTAATAATATTTTACTAAAATGTTATTTAATTAAAAAATCCATTAATTCATCAAAATATAATTCTTAATTGAATATTAACTAAAAATTTTATTTGTGCTTTAAAAATTATTTACTAAGTAAAAATAATAAAAAAATGTATATTCATTACACAAAAATAATGCACATAATCATATTTCTGGGGTCTTATTATATGACCCCTTATAACACCCATATAATAACTAAGGGTAAGGTGTGAAATGGTGAAAGACTCTTGGGGTGGCTTAGATAACATCGCTTGGGTGGTAATCTCTATCAACCTCCACTTATCCAGTAGGCAGTTTTGTTCTAGATTAACATATTGAAGCTGGAATTTGGCTCTGTCAAGAGAGAACCCCCGTGACACTAACTCCTTTCCCAGATTTGATAAATGGGCTTCGTATGGAGCAAATATACTAGATGAGGCCATCAATTTCTTTGTCTGAGTAAGTTGGATTTGTTAAAGCCCTATATTTATACTAATCATGTGATCACTCTTCAATGACTATATAGGCAATAGTAACAATTATTAACGTTATTTTAAAATCCAAAAACATAAAACCAAAGAATTTAATATTTTATATAACCATTTAAAATAATAATAAATTAAAATAGATCAATGGGAATTTACATTAATAACAGTTTGGGTCATTACATCATATCTTCCACACTGTTATCATTTTACACTCTTAAATACAAATTTCCCGGAATTCTTCATCCAAAATATTTTACATGTTGGAAGTTTCACTTTCTTTCATCTTCTTCCATGAACAAAGTCCCTCCTTGAGTTTGGATCCATTTATCTCGTTTTATCATTTGATCTATGTGACCATTTCATCTCCTCGAACTCTAATTAATCATTCAGAACACTCCACACCATCTCCTCATATGTTTATAGTCTTGATTTTGTATATTCATCCACTAATGGGGTCTCAGTCCAGCAAAGAATCTATCAACCTTTCCCTTATGATCCATAACAAAGATAGAGGTGTATCAAGAAATTATTTTAATGTTAAAACTATAGATTCCCACTGATTCATTTTCATTATGATTCCATTCAAGTAATACATTGTCTATTTTAATTCACATCAAACAGGGGAAATATTTATTGAAAAGAATTTCCTTGATCTCTTGCCACTCCAAATCATTGATCTCCCTTCTTGGATTTATGTTTTTAATTAGTTTCCAGCACTGATCAACTTATCCTTATAAGTGATATACTACCAGAGTTAATTTCTCCTACAACAAATAATGGAGTATAGAAAAAGATCATTTCTATAGTTCTTATCCATTGTTCAGAAATCAATTGGTCAGTAGATCCATTGAAGAATGTGGTAGTTGATTCCTGAAAGACTCAATTAAATGTTGTTCCCTTCAAGGTGAATCTGATATCTCTACTTGATTCATGTTATTGTTCATATCTCAAGTTAGTTAATTAATCATCCTCATGAAGTTTTCTAGTCAATTTTCCCTTATAATTCTATCAGTACATCATCCGTTCCAGTCATCATTTAAATGGTTCCTCAAATTTCCAAAAAAGTTTCTAAAAGATGAAAACCATTGTGATATATTAGTTACTTTTTAAAATATTATAATTCTAAAGGGATTTTATGTATTAAAAATCGTTATTAAATATATTATTTATCTGTTTTAATAAAAAAATGAATTATATATATATATCCTTCATAATGGTTCAGAAAAAGCATATGATTAACCAAACATATTCTCTAGGAGTGTCAGACTAGGAGTGCAGCAAGGTCCATTGTCGTACACTAGTTCTCATTTGATTCTATCTTCATGTGGGGGGTTTTTTGGGTGTTAACCCCTAGGTAAATATATTCTAGAGTCACATCCACATGTTCATATCTAGATATGGATTTATTTTCTTAAAAACCACATACTTAATAATTCACCACAATACCGAGATGTTTTAATTAATTTTGAATTGTACCTTGGGTTCTTCCTAAAGTTTTTATGTCCAAATTTCCACAAGCAAATAAAATTTCATTTGATACAAACTATTGAATCCTAAATTTGTATGACTTGAATTTTCATTTCATGGTACAAAATAGATAATATTTTCAAGTTTGGTTTCTTAGAGAAAAGGAACATAATACCTAAGAAACTAAATCAATCTTAACAAATCACTTTAAATAAGTATTTTTTGGTTCACGCTAGGTAAAATTTACTACATCTCATACCCCGGGGACACATATAAAATGAAATAGATGAGTATGAAGCCCAGTCAGATAATAATAAATAGAGACTTATAACTTGTGATCTTGAGAAATATCAATAAGAACATGATCCATGCCGATATGGAATGAGAAAGAGGAATATCATAATAAAAAGAACATGATTAATAATTTATAAATGTGACTACAAAATTTTAATGTTATATTAATAATAATATCACCAATCTTTATCAACAAGGTGTCGTAAATGTAAATTACCATGGTTATTCACTAAAGTATTATAGAAAATGTCATCTCTAGAGATTAAATTATTTCCCTGAAGCATTGGAGTGTTATCAGGTCAAAAAAATCATATATATTAATTTATATGAGGCAAACAAATCACAATAAATAATTTCCTTAAAAATACATAGAGAATAAATAATGGGTTTATATTATGGTGTAAAAATGTTCTTAAAAGATAAGATCCTTACATCATTTTTAACCCAAGAAAGAAAATTTGGGTTTCATATATAGAAATAATGAAATAAAAAAAGTTATTTTTAAATATATATTTATTTTAATTTAAAAGAAAAATAGGTTTGGTTATTAAAATAAAATAGAAAATATAATTTCTCATGTAAAATATGATAATGTTTGAAGAACATTCTACAGCCAGACGTGTATAAAAAGTTATTTTATAAAAGGATATAATGAGAGGGGACAATGCCATTTATAAAATAATATTCATACTGTAATTGGAAAATATAAATTGAAAAAAATAACTTAATTTTGTAATTATATTTCATACCGTGAAAAGAGAATCTGAGTGGAAAATAGAAATGAGGATCTTCCCTTATCATGAAGAGTAGTTCCTAAAACTTGATGATGGAACCTTAGAGAGTTGGTGACACCATGGGGGGACTCAATGGGAGGAAATACCACTAGATCCTCATGGAAGATGAATTGTGAGTGAAATTAAATGGAGAAATGGGGGGTTCTTAAAGGATATTCGGATGAATTGTTTAATAATTTCCACATATAGTTCTTTGAAAACTAGGTTGTGGAAAATGAAAATCCATTAGCTTACCCAGGGGTTTATCTATTTGTTTTTGGAAATTTTGGTCACCATTTATGTTATTTTAATCTGTCGAAAAATCATTTTTAAATACATATTTTTTAGGAAATGTAAAGATTCTACAAAGTATTCATTTTAAAATTCAAACATACCTTTTTAGAGATTTGGAAGTCACTTATAATGTTAAAAATTGATTAAATATATTAAAATAATTGATATAAATAAAATTAAATTATTTAGGCCATGGACTTAGTTAAATTAATTATTAAATCATTATTATTTAAATATTATTTCATAAAATATATAGAAACCCTAAAACTATATTTCTTAATATTCACAGAAAAATAAAATATTTTAAGAAATTCTTATAAATTCACCCTAACATAATTCCAATGCAATGATTTCCAAAATAATAATTATTTTATAATTTAACTATATAACTATTATATTTTTATATTTTAAATATAAAATTTTTATTTAATAAAAAATACATGTTTTTAAGGTATAATCAAATTTCTGACATTTATAAAAAATTTCCTAAGACATTATAAAGTTATTTTTATCTTTTATTATTTAAATAAAAGTGTATTGAAATACATTTTAATTAGAGAAAATAATATTCATAATTCTAATGATTATTATAAAAAAAATTATCCACATTCAAGAAAAACAAAATCATGTTTTATTTTCAACCAAAAAACAAATTATGAAATTCCTCTCCCATAAACATATATTTTATTAAGAAAAACTAAAATTAAATGAAAATTATGGAATAAAATTATTAATTATAAAGATTAATTTACCGTAATTTCTAGATATATAAATCATTATTACACTAGTATACACCCAAAGGGTATAATGTGTTATGTATTTAGTTTCATGAGGTGGTTCGACAAACATTGATCAAGTGGTAATCTCTTCTAACATGAAGTTCTCACATAGGAAATTTCATTCAAGATTTACTTGTTGAAGATCATTTTGGGTTTCATCATGGGTGAACCCCAATGATGCTACCTTCATCCCATGCTCAGAAAAATGGGCTTCAAATGAGAAGACTGTACTAGTTGAGGTAATAGATTATCTATTTTGTATAAATTAATCGTTATCATTACTACTTGTAAACAATAATTATAAAGATAAAATCATCAACCATGGGTATAATTAACAGTGGTCATATTAGCCAATAGTCATATAACAATTTAATCCCAACAATCAAATTTCCCTTTATACTATATAAATACCACTTCGTTGTTTCATTAGAAATTTACTACAATTTCCATTAAGTTTAAGTCTTTATTTTCATATTTTTTTATTTTTTACTAATATTTTGTTTTATTTATATAGAATATATTGTGAGGTCAATGATTCTATAAGATTGGTGAAATACATACTTTCTCATTTTATGTATTATATTTAATTGTTTTTATCTAGTTGTAATGTTTGTAATTTTAATTGGTTTCATAGCTGACTAATGTAATAATATTTATTAATGATATTATATTTTGATTATTTCTCTCTGTTTTTTACATTTCATATAATTTGTAACACATATTTATTCAAGAAAAAAATACCATTTAAAAATTTTGGGTCATTACACCTCTTCCCTAACTTACTAACATACTATAAAATGGGATACATACTCTCCAATATCCCTCTTCACATTGTCCCACTAGAAATTATCTCTTAGATATATATATATATATATATTCTTCTTTGATGAATAGAGAAGGGAGATCCATGTGCTTCATCTAATATATCATTCTTCAATTGTGGTATTGATAGAAAACATATTCATTGCCTAAAAATTATCATTCCATTATGGTCTAGTTTGAATACCAATTATAACTTACTGGATTTTTCAACTCCACATCATCCTTATACTCCTACATAAACCATACATGAATAGATAGTTGGACATTCATTTTAGTAAAACAAGATTTCCACCCTTATTAAATGATTCATGGTATATCCTTTAGATATCTGTAATCATTAGATATTTTTCAATCATCATCATCGAAAAACATGCACGATCATTATGGATCATTGCATAAACCACATGGTTTGAAATCCCATGGTGTTATTTTATTGAGAATTCATAATATTTAATCAATTAAAATCTTCTCCTTTGGAACCTATTCAACTATTTATTTTTAAATAAATATTTAAATATTTTATGATCAATATGTATATCAAAAATTTCACCATAATGATAATACGTCAATATTTTCAATGAAAAAGACATTAATTCCAAGTCCAAATCATGAGTTGGGTAATTTTGGTTAGGAATCCTCAGTTGGAATGATGCGAATGATAATAAAATTTAATTATTCATGATAAAACATCCCATTACCTTTATTAATATATCAATTCATCAAAAAAAAACTTATATTCTTTATGATAGTGTATGAATTGGTGCACTAACCCACCTTCCCATTAGCCCCTGGAAAGTTTCATTATATTAATTTTTTTCAAAGGAACATGACCCACTTCAGAGTCAGCATAGTTAATGGATTTGAAAACGTGGAGAAATTTCTAATAAATAATTGATAATATGCAACCGATATAAGAAAAATACGGATCTCATAAATTATGGTTGGTTTGGGCAATTAGTCAACAATTTAAATCCTTTAAGGATAATTCAATGTTCCCTTTCTGTTAATTAAATGTACAAAGAATAATACTTTGTGTAGAAAAAATTCAAACATTCTAAATTTGGAGAAAATATTATACTTTATAAATGTATTCAATATAATCCTAAAGTTATATTAATAAACTTACTTGAACTTTTAATATATATTAATATCATTTTTAAAAGATGTCCAAAAACTGATAAAGGTAATATCTAAATACTTTATTAATTAAATATATGTAGACATCTCTATAATTGTTAATTAAAATAGAATTACTATAAACTATTATTTTCAATACCATTTAAAAAAGGTTTTATTAGGTATATCCTTTATTTTGACTCATAATTAACGATATCTAAATCAAAGATCAATGTTATAAAACTATTGAGATTTGTACATTTGATCAATCAAGTCATCAAAATAGTGTAGAAGACACTTGTTCTTAATAGTAGTGTTTTCATGATAATTATAATAAATTAAAAGACACATTGAACCATATTTATTCTTAAAAAAATGAAACAACACATTCCATGGGGAAGAATTATGGCATATGAATCCATTATGAAGATTATATAAGAGTTTTTTTTCAATTCATAAAACTCAATAAGGGTTATTCTATAAAGAGTCTTAGAAATGTGTGTATCACCATGTATGTCTTCTATTGGAAAATAATCTTAATTATAAGGGGTAATAGTATAAAAATATTTAAGAAATACATCATAATATTCCAAAACAATAAAAATATATTTAATTTTGAGTCTCTCTACATCCATTTGATATAAATATTCCTAACATATAGGTATTAGGACCGATGTAACAAAAGTAATTTCCAATTTAAGTCCATGTTCATACTTGAATTGATATATGATCATTTTATATTTAAAGATTCAAATTGTGAAAAACATTCCATGATAATTGATAAGGGATCTACGTATAGAGCGCTAATAAATTCCAAAAATTACATCAAATTTACTAATGAGAGAATAAAAACATTTTCCAAAAGTTTATTCCCACACACTTCTATCTGAGAGATGGTATTGAATTTAGATGATATCATCACAACATAAATATATTTCATTAATAAATTAGTGACTAAACATTTATTCTATAAGATAATAACCATTGAAAATTATCGAGATATAAATGAGTGGGTAAAACTAGAATCAAATAAAACATTTAGATTTTTTAGTGGATGCTACTTGTACCGTTCATCAAATTATTTTCTTATCCAACATCAGTAAAATTGGTTTCATAGAATTTTAAATTTTTCCTAAGTCTTATATGGTTTTCAAGGATAATTATTTCCATTATCCCTTGGATTAGGGTATTGATTCATATAATGGGAAAACTCCTCTGAAATAAAATGTGACATGTTGTTAAAATATTATTATAGTTATCACCTAGATGATGGAATATTAGGTTATAATAGTATTCAATAAAATTAAAAAATATTAGGTTTACACAGATATATATAATGACTTCTCTGGTGACCAATTAATTATAAATGAATATAATTTATTTTGAAAATAATGGAAATCATTTTCTGAAAGAATATTTCTATACACACAAACATGCTTTATCAAGGAAATTAAAATAATAAATAAAAGTAATTTATTTTAATAAAACTTATATATTATATATTAAAAAAATTAAAATTCATCTTACGTTTTTTATTAATAAGAGGTAAGAATAAATGATATTTTATTCAAAAAATTGTATTTTCTAAAAAAATAGTTTTTTCTCCCCTGGCATAGTTTAATTAAAATTATTTTTTACTAATTTTATAAAGTTTATTTTAAATAATAAAATTAATTTTTTAAATTTAAACATCATTATTATCATATTTTAATCATTATTTTATTTTTCTGAAAAGTTTTATTTTTTATAAATAGTAAAAACTACCTAATTTTAATTGAAAATTTAATTTTCATTTAATTTATTTATAAAGATAAATTATTTTTTAAATTAGGATTATATTAAAATTATATCTATTATAAAACCATTAATCCAATTTATATAATTTTAATCAATTTCTTATTGAATTTTTATTTGAAAACATTATAAACTTTTGTACATTTTCTCCTTAAAAACCTACTTTCTAGTTACGTCCGCCGGTTTAATTTTAAATTAAAATATTCAATTTCTGTGAATGGAATTTTTAAATATGTATTAAATATTTTGATTCATAATAATTTATAATTTCTAAAAATTTGAACTTATTCATTGATCAAAATGAATAGTGAAAATAGTAAAAATGAATTATTGCGATTAAGGTAAAAATTGTTTTTCCAGGGGATGAACTAAAAATGTAAGGGAAATAGTGAAATATATATTATAATAAAAATTATTTCATGTTTATTTTTAAACCATACGACTATAATTTTACATAATGGATAATTTTTTATCCCCATTAGATATAAAAAACATGGGAGCACTCAATTCATTTTGAAAATACCAAGTGATTCTTCTCCCCTTTTAATAAAATACAATCCACTCCCCTTTATTTTTTAGACCATAAGACACTTTTGGATAAAAAAATAACTTCTAAAATAACTTAATTACTTCCCTAACTTCATTCTATAAACATTATGTTGGATATAAATCCATCATCAGAATGCTTTTGTTACAAACGTAAGGAGGATACCTGAAGAAGTGGTAATGTCCATCAATGAGCATTTTTAGTTTATTTCATCCTCTACATCCATATATTTGTGTGAATACATGATTATAAAATAACTTTAGTATCTTAAATATACATATATGATTTTTTTGGAGGAAATGACATATAAACATCTCATCATTCTTCAAATGGGTTATGAAATTATCATTTATGTGTATGGCGGACTACCGATTCACAAACCAATGTCATTCGTTTTTCTTTTACAAACTCTTAATGTTGGGTATATTTGTATATTTATCTTTTATATATTATATTTACGATATTATTTTGATTTTAAAATTTTTATATAACACATTATATCATAATTTCTATTTTGTGGGTATACAATAACTTCGCACGTGTGCCCAGAAGACTACCACGTCACCAAGAAATTTGATTCATTCACTATATAAATGTAGGTTATATTGGATGGGTTTATGAATAATATGAGATATATATGACATAAAAATAATTTTGTTCATCTAATATATAATTTTTTAAGGACTCATTCTTTTCTAGAATAAGTTCAGAGCAAAAATTTTAATTTTTGTTTTTAGATGCTTGTTAGGGTTAAAATAGTACTTTTCCCTAAGCAAGTGATCTCGAATAATTTTTATGACTACTTTTCTGTTCCTTTAATAGTGGTTTTACCCTACTATTGGTATTTGGTGGGAATCCAAGTGTTTCAAATTTTATCAGAATATTAATATTTAATGTTTAAAAAATTAAATATTATATTATTCACGCTTATTCATTGTGTCATATATTTTGAACAGAGCATCAGATAGATATTTTTCCTCATCCATTGAGTCCATAATGGAAATGTTTCCAAATAAGGGAATAAACAATAGTTGGTCATCGGGGCCATGATGGTCCCCATTGTATTTTGTTTTTCGTCTTCTTTTTTTATTTTCTTTTTATTTTCTCCATTTTCCTCTTGCTTCTCGCACACACCCCTCATATGGATCATCCCTCTCCATGAACTAAAATATAAAGGGAGAGGGAGAGGTAAAGAGTAATAGAGAGAGAAAATAGTACCATCGTGGTAATCTCGATATGATGGACTAACATACGACAACCATGAACAACATATTTAGGTGACGCTTTAGCAGTTTCTTCCCAAATGTAGTCCGCTTTTAATATTTACCTCAAATCCCCCTTATATTCATCATTTTATGTTTTTTAAGACCTTTTAGGATTATTTGTGGTCCATAGAGTCCTGATATAATATTTTGGTAGAGATAAATGGGGTTTCTGATGACCCGAAGGTTTTCCTATTCGGGTAAACCTGGTTACATGGCATGCGGTTCTGGGAGACATGCCATGTTTTCTTCCCATTTGTGGAGGATGATGTTTTTGGTGTTAGAATCCATGTATAGGGTCATACACACCATTATATAGTACTCGACCATGTAGTTGAGTACCTGATATAGGCTACACATGTTGGGGTACATGTCCTTGTAGAGCACATGGCTAGACCCCACGTGGGTAGCACACTATGTAAAAGTACGTAGACTGGACATGTACATGGACACACCAATCGAGGGAAATAGGAAAGTACCTTATATCGGGTACACTATGTGTACCTGTTTCACACACCGTTTACCTGGGGCATTTACAAACTGAAGCCAGTGGGAGTACACATCCATGTGGGGCGTTGAGGGAACATGTGTTGTTCTATGGTAACACATTGTGTTATCATCCCTTGTAACCCTTTGAGAGTTTATCATTAATTTTCACCCTAGAGTCATAATTATACCCTAGATTAGTCTATAATGAAGATTTTTTTATAGATCATGATGATAAGATAGATGAGGACTTTTAAGGAAACCTTTGTGAAATTTCAATACTTTCATGAATAGAGAAGTTTCTCCTCCAACTATTTAATATAGTGAAATTTTTTAGAGTGAGACCTATTTTGAGATGATCCCTATGCTATCTGTTAAGACTGATGTTTTTTATCTCATTCATGGAGTAATTTTCCGTCACAATATGATACCTTTGGGAATAAGAGGCATTGAAACCAGATGTTTTTGAGGATCCCATATAGGACTCCTCTATTTACTTTTCGACTTAGCAGATAATGTATAGGATACATCTATCTTCTTCCTAGTGTAGGATACCTATATCTTCTTCCTAGATACTGAGGATCCCCTGAGGGATTCCATTTATTACGTGATAATATAGGGAGTCAATTTTAGAAAATTGTTACCTATGTATTATTTCTAAGATCCCTTATTTGATTTACATGAAATCTTATATGATTATATAGGGTCCCTAGAAGGATTCCTTTGCCTGTGTTGTTTCAGGGATCCTAAGAAGGAAGACTATATATTTTCAATTCTTAGAGGATTCCGTTTAGGATTCCTACCATACCTTTATAACAACGGATCCCAAGTAGGATGCCATATGTATTCTTGGACCTTGAAGATCCTGTGTTGGATTCCTCCCTGAGCTTACAGTTAAGGACCTTATATAGGATTTCTTTTCATATGTGTTCACCTCTATGAACCCCCTTATGATGCATATTCTGTGTTTTGACATTAGGAACCTAGAAGGTTCCAATTTTTTTAACGACCCTGAGCAAGTTCATTGGATTTCCTAGAGATGGTAGAGGGTGTAACCTTAGAACCCATGCCGAACATGTAATCCCATCTGGATGTGGTTGTAGTTTTTGGACTAGGTGTTAGAACACCCTCACTCTTTATTTTATAAATTTCACAAGTTTATTTTTGATGCAATGATTCTTTCTATAGGTACTTTCAAGATGGTGGACTTCGAGGTAGATGCGAGGCATCTTTATTTATTTTGGGTTGTTCAGATGTTATTCTTGGGATCCTTATTTCATGTTGGGATGTCCAAACATTCTTTCCTATGATCTTAAATCAGATCATGGTTATTTATGATCTTTGGTTGTATACTCAGATATAACACCATGTATTTGGCTGTTGAGATTTTATATATATGATTATTATATTATTAAGGCATCATCAACAATTTCCTGTAATCTAGTTGTTGAGCCTATTAATATGATATATGAAAAGGAAGTACCTAGTAATGATACTCCTGGATGATTACACTATCCAGAGTGATGAGTATGATTGATCTCTCTTCAAAATGGGCATGGTGTCTCTAATGTTTATACTTGGGGAGGATTATTCTCTCCCGATAAGTAGGGATGATTATTCTCTCCTTGACCGTTTACTTGACTGTGGTGTACTGCATTGAATCTAATATCAATGGATACTTAGAATGATTATGATATTTTTTATATTTGGGATTACTATGATCTCTCTTATTAGTGAATTTTGTGGTGGACAAGGTATCTCATCAGTGATTTCTTTTTACAGATTGCCTGGGGGTCAGACCATTAGGGTTCACCAGAGTTGTAATGTCGTGACCTCTTATAGACTAGGACCGAGGGTTCTGACATTGGACTTACTATTAATATCTTAGTAATCATGGAATCTATCTTAGTGACCATTTATAGTATGTTCATAGGTCTTCCCTAAAATATTTCTTTATAGTGATTGGTGGTGAGTACTGGTGAACCCAGGTATAGGATGTGTATCCCCCTATGGTGACATATCTTTCTTAGATATACTTACAACATTAGAAGAAGAAGGTAAACGTCGATTGGGATTATGTACCAATAGATTGACTTAATGAAACATGTCTTTAGTGGAATTATTTCAATCTCAATTACCCTGCTTCGGATATAACACCATGAAAATCTCGTGTTGGGACATTATATTCTATAATGTATATTACACAGAACACCAAGTATGTAATGGAATATAATATCCCGAGACTATAAAATTTATGTACTATTTTAATGAAATTAAATATAATTTAAAACATTAAATGAATATGACCCTGAGTTAGTGTATGAAACATGAAACAACGAGTTTCTCCATTGGCTTTTGTACACGCAAAACTGAGTTTTATCAAAAAAACAATATATTATTAAATATTATTATTTAATATAAAAAGATATAAACTATCCATTAAATATTTATAGTTACAAATAGTAAAAAATAAATTATAAATATTACTATTTACACAAATATAAAATGGATTCATTTGTTATAAGTTAATTGATATAATAACCATTCGAATATAAAGTGATTATTTTTTAACAAAATCAATTTTTAGGATCACAAAGCTGTTTTATCATAATAAATTGAATTAATTACCATTAGTTAGTGATAATAACGTAATATATATATATATATATATTATATTCAATCATGTATTTTTTATATTCATCCAATGGATTTGATAAGCGTAAGATAAGAACAAACCAAATATTACACATAAAAACCAATATTTTTATTAAGGAAATTTTACCAACTTTTAATGTTGATCGTATTTTAATTAATTTTCTTTATATTTTATAAATATTATATTTCTAAAAAAACATCATAATGGAAGTATATACATAAAAATTAGTACAGGGTAATTTTTTGGAAATATTTAGTGAAGATTCATTTCTTAATGAGTAGTGAAAATAAATTATTTCAAAACTATTTTTTGATCTAATATATTCATAAAGATAAATTATAATTTTAATTGGTTATAAAGTTTAATTAGATCATATTTTTTAAATTAATCTATTTTAGGTCATTTTAATCAATTTACCTTTTAAATTGACAATAAAAAAATATAATCATTTTGGACATTTCTTTACTTTAAGAACCCACATTGTGGTCCTGTATGTGGGATTAAATTTAAATTAATTTATGATAATAATGTTATTTGAATTTGGAAAAATGGATTAAATATTTGGAAAAAAAATAGTTTATAATGTATCATAAGATAAACTTTTTTTTAATGAGAAGTAATTGTGAATGTAATTAAAATTAATTACAACGATTAAGATGAAATTAAGCTTAACAAGTTACTAAACCTTAAATATAAGGTCCCAAATGACCTATCCACTTCTACAAAAACCATTGGATGACAATAAATTTTCCATTAACCTAATAGTTTTGTGTTTTTTGGTTTTTATTTAATTTTAGGTAAAACATGGGTACACCTAACTTGTTTTGAAAAAAATGAAAAGTGAGTTTGTTTACTCCCTTATAAAAGGCCATAACCCATCCCATATACTCAACCCTCTCAACACACTCTGGATAGAACATGATCTAAAAAAATAGATCATTAATTCCCCTCTCCTTATCCTATAATCCTTTAATTGAAATGAAATAAATCCATGGATGCCCATTGGTGTAACCCAAAAGGAGTTTCCCAAATAAGAGGTAACATCTTTCCATAACCTCTTTAGTTATATTTCCATTGTCCAATGAAAAAAATATTCTTATTCTATTTTTATATAAAAAAATGTTGGATCGAATATGTATATATGTATGTCTATTAGATGGAACAATACAAGAGGGGGGTGAATTGTAGGTTTAAAAACATTTGAGTTTTAGCACTTAAGAGATTAGTTTAAAAGGTCTTAAACTAATACAAATACAAACACTAACAATTGTATTGAAAAAGGTATGATGTAATGTAATACTAATGAAAATTAAAGCAATTGTATTCAATATGAACACAATAGTCAGAGTAAAATAAAGATGAATGATTCTACCTTAAAGCGTATAGAACCAATCAATACAATATATAATAGAATGGATGTAATTGAAACAATTACAAATGTATAAGAGATAGAAAAGGAAACAAAAACAATTTCCTTTCTAATATAGATAGCAGTGGAAATGTAAAGGAATTACAATTCTTTTAACCCAAAGAGAAGGGTTATCCTTTCACCTAGGATAAAATGTATGTCTCACCAACACCTTGATAAGCCCTCGATACGATGATCGGACTGTCTGTCTGCCTATCTCTGGAAGCCCTCGATATGATGATCGGCACGTCTGTCTGCCTATCCCTGGAATCCCTCGATACGATGATCGGCACATATGTCTGCCTATCCCCGGCAGCCCTCGATTTTGTAGGTAATCGGCACCTCTGTATTTCAATTGCTTGAAAGCCCTCGATATGATGATCAGACACACAAAGTGGATGAGAGAAGTCACAACATCTCTCTCTAGAATCTTGATTGAAGAAAAGTATCACAGTTGTTCCACAACGTCTCATTCGTTATCTTTCTCATCTTCAAATGACCTCCTATTTATAGGCATCGGGTTCCAATGGTCATGTTGCCTCCAACGGTCATATTTCTCCGAAAAAATCGGAGGGACTTGGACACCTGGCATCATAACGGTCATATTGAAACAGAAAGCACGACTTCGTTTTGATTGGGTTGTAACTAAATCAACGACATCGTATTGGTTAAAACAAGATATATGTCGATGATAAACAATGATAGGATTCATATAAAACAAGTGTTTTTGACTAAGTACCAAAACAAGTAATGAACGTATGAATAGCAGAGTCAGTACGATACATTTGACAGAGTTAGTATGATACGATTGACAGAGTCAGTACGATACGATTGACAGAGTCAGTACGATACGATTGACAGATTCAATACGATATGATTGACAGAGTCAGTACTGTACGAGTGACAGAGTCAGTACGGTACGACTAAAAAGACATTTGTGATTTACAAAACAAAATATAGAAGTCAAAAGATAACATTTGACTCAACAATCTCCCCCTTTTTGGAAATCACAACACACCAAGAAAATATTAACAAAGAATACTTATCTCCCCCAGAGTTATTGGAAACTCTTCTGAATATGAATTAGAATACAACTAACTCCCCCTTAGGTATGGACTTTTCCTAAGGATTTTATTCGTCAATTTTCCTTAAGAGTGTTGTAAAGCATTCTCCCCCTTTATAAAACATTCTACCCCTTTGTAAACATTCTCCCCCTTTGTGATTTACAGAAAGAACGGTGTAATCTTGAAATGTCTGAAGGAGTTAGAAAATAAACACAAGACAATGGATAAAAGAAATTTCATTACGATAACAAACAATACTAAACATGAGAACAAAATTCAAGTCACTTGCTTTCTCTTTCTTTCTCCTTTTTCATCAACTCATGAAGAACCGCCTTCATCTTTTTTATCTCCTTCTTGTCTTCAGAAATAGCATCACCCTAAGACCTGAGAAGCTCTTGTTGGTCCACAAAAATCTGATCGTGATTCTTGATAGTCTCCTCCTGGACTCTGATTACTTCTTCAAGGGTATCAATTCTGTCTTGTAGATTATTGTTATCTTTGGATAACACAGAATTTTGTTTCTTCAACAAAACCATTTCATCCTTGAAAGATGAAACCTTCGAGAATTCAGATTGAAAAGCATTCATTCTCTCTTGCAAGTCTTTCACTGAAGGAACATCAGCTCTTTGAGAAGACAAAAGATTCAACCTTTCAACCATTTCTCTGTTCCTTATCCTTTCTCCATTTGGATACAACCTCCTTAATGTGCCTTGGATTCTTCTTAGGAATTGAACTAGTTTGCGGATCATACTTTTGAGTAACACTAGTAGATTGAAAGTCTTTGGCTGGCATAGGTGCCGATTGATTCTGAGCCAATTCAGCTTCTACATCTCTGACAAAATGTTTTGAATTTGGATCAAAACAAACATTCAGATTTTTCATCGTACTCTTACTAATCCACGATGGCTTCAAATCTATCGGGTTTCCGTTCAAAGGAATGTTGAAAAACTTCATACTCTCGAGAATGAACTTGGAAAGGATGGCTGGATACATAATCATTTGGGACTTAATCCCTCCTGTCTTGACATTATTAATGGTTTCAAAAACATACCCCATGAGATTAACCTTTCTCATATTTACAATATAGTCAAGCATAAAAATATCAGAAACTTTCAGAGTTTCTTTATCCCCTTTCCTTGGGATAAGAAAACCTTGCATCCATAAAGTCACAAACCGATTGTCTGGTGAAAGATGAGACACTTTTCTCTTTTCTTCATTAATAACAAACAAATACTTTTCAGAACTTTCTCTATTAAATGTACCAACTTCTACTGGTAGTTTATGAGATGGATAGAAAGAATCCCCTTCTATTGGGACATTCAGAAAATGAGCCACTTGTTTTACAGACATAGACAATTTTCTATCGTACACAGCAAAATTGATAGTCATGTCTTTGTCGAAAGTTACGGTTTTATAAAACTGACAAAATTCATCAAAGAGAACCAGATCTTGAGAAACAAGTATTTCAACACACAAATGATCCCATCCTTGAAACAGAATGATTCTTATGATTGTGGAATCATATGAATCAAAAAAGTCCCGAGAAACTAACCTTTCTCTGTTAAAGTCTTTCTCTGTAAAATTCTTTGAAGACATTTCGGCGGGAGTGTTAGTAGAGGATTGAGACATAAAGGTGATGCCGATGAAAGATCGTACGATGATTTAAAAATGGTGGAGCAGAGCTTCGCCTCAAAACCTGAAAAACCAATGTGGGTTTGGGGAGGGGGGGCTATTTATATGCGAAAAAAGGGTGACCGTTGATCTTCTACGGTTAGGATTAGAGAAAAACAGATCAATGGTTAGGATTAAAAACGAAACAAAATAATAAAAAAATGGAATGTACCTACCGGAGAACGTAAGGAGGTTGTTGGTTTTAGTAGAGCTAAAAAGAATACACAACTGTACGAAATAAAACTTGCAATCGTCATACCGATGGAAAACAAAGTCGTTACCATGAACTGACAAGCCGATGGAAAACAATCTTGTTACCATGAACTGATAATATGATGGAAAACAATCTTGTTACCATGAACTGACAATACGATGGAAAATAATCTTGTTACCATGAACTGACAGTATGATGGAAAACAATATGGTTACCATGAACTGACAAGCCGATGGAAAACAATATCGTTACCATGAACTGACAGGCCGATGGAAAAAAATTTCGTTACCATCATCAGTCAATACGATGGAAAAGAAATTCATTACCATCATCGGTCGATACAATGGAAAATAAATTTGTTACCATCATCAGTTGATACGATGGAAAAGAAATTCGTTACCATCATTGGACAGTACGATGGAAAAGAAATGGATTACCATCATCGGTCGATACGATGAAGTAAATAAAACAATAAAACTGTCAATACGATAAACAGAAAAATAAATGATACAATAAAACTATCAAAATGATAAACAGAAAAGTAAAAAAACACATACCAGGAGAGTAAAAGATCATAAGATTAAAAAAACAAACAAAACATAGAAAGAAATGTCCTCCCCCTTTCAAATGGAGTTATTTAATGTTAGGAGAATTGTAAAACATGAAGTAGATATGAATGATTATTTTAATGTAATAATTCCTAGCTTCTGTTCTATGAAATCAAATCTATCAGATTGTAATGGATTTATAAAAATGTCAGCAAGTTGTTCTTGTGTTCCGATAAATTGTAGAATAATATCTCCTTTTTGTGTGTGATCCCTAAGAAAGTGATGCCTAACATCTATTTGTTTTGAATGAGAGTGGTGTGCTGGGTTCTTACTAAGAGCTATGGAACATGTATTATCACAAAGAATTTGAGTTTTGGAGAAACTCAATCCATAGTCAGCGAGTGTGTGCTGCATCCACAATACTTGAGCACAACAACTTCCAGCTGCTACATATTCAGCTTCAGCAGTGGATAGTGCTACTGAGTGTTGTTTCTTGCAGGACCAAGAAACCAAGGAATCTCCTATGAAATGAAATGTTCCAGATGTACTTTTTCTATCGATTCTACAACTGCCAAAGTCATCATCTGAAAAACTTTTTAAAACAAAATCATTCCCAGAAGAGTAAAAAAGACCTAAATCCATAGTGCCTTTTAAATACCGAAAGATTCTCTTTACGACTTTTAAATGAGACTCTTTTGGATTATATTGGTATCTTGCACAAAATCATACAGAAAGCATTAAGTTGGGTCGACTAACTGTCAAGTATAGAAAGCTTCCTTATCATACCTCTAAAGATTGTTTGATCTACTGGTTTCCCAGTTTCATCAAGATCAAGTGTATTTGAGGTACCAATTGGAGTGAAAATACTTTTAGTTTTATGATATCCATACTTTTTGAGTAAATCTTTTATATACCTATGTTGAGATATATATGTTCCTTCTGGTTTTTGAGAAATTTGAAAACCTAAAAAGAATGTTAACTCACCCATCATACTCATTTAAAACTCAGATTTCATTAAATTTGCAAAAGAATTAGTTAAAGATTTCTGAGTTGATCCAAATATGATGTCATAAACATAGATTTGAACAATCAAAACATTTTTGTTTTCCATTTTTATAAAAAGGGTTGGATCTGCTGTACCTTTTGTATAATTGTTTTGAAAAATAAATCATGTAAGTCTATCATACCATGCTCTAGGGGCTTGTTTAAGACCATATAGAGCCTTGGTAAGTTTGAAAACATGATCAGGATGTTTTAGGTCTTGAAAACCAGGAGGTTGTTCGATAAAAACTTCTTCTTGAACAAAACCATTTAGAAAAGCACATTTGACACCCTTTTGAAATAGTTTGAAATTGAAAAATGCTGCAAAGGCTAATAGAATACAAATTGATTCATGTCTAGCTACAGGAGCATATGTTTCTTTATAGTCTATTCCCTCTTGTTGATTATAGCCTTTAGCAACAAGTCTGGCTTTATTTCATACAATGATTCCATTTTCATCACACTTGTTTCTGAAAACCCATTTTACTCCAATCACAGTTGTTTCTTTAGGTCTATCAACTAAAGTCTAGACTTGATTCCTTTCAAATTCATTTAGTTCATCTTGCATTGATTTGAACCAATCATCATCACCTAAGGCCTCACTTGGGCTTTTAGGTTCAAATTGGGAAAGAAAAGAAAGATGTTCTATTTCATTTCTTAAGGAATTTCTGGTTCTTACAGTTTGATTTACATCACCAATGATGTTCTCACTAGGATGATTCCTAAGAAACAATTGATTTTTGTTTTGTAAAGCCTGTTCATCAACGTATGGTTGAAAATATTATGTGGTAAATGTTTCAGGAATACTTTCTTGAACATTTTCCTCATCAGAGTGATCTCCTAATAATGGTTGATAAACATTTTTATAAAACACATATGAGGATGTAGGATTGGGTTGGTTGAAAACAAAAGGATCAGTTTCATCTAATTTTACATGTACTGTTTCCTCAAAAGTACAAGTGTTTTTATTGAAAACTCTACAAGCCCTAGAGGTTGTAGAATAGCCTATAAAGTTTCCTTCATCATATTTTGGTGCAAATTTGTGTAGATTTTCTTTTGTATTTAGAATGAATATTTTTCATTCCAAAACTCTGAAGTATGAAACTTTAAGATTTCGGCCAGTCCATAACTCATAAGGGGTTTTATTAAGAAATGGTCTAGTTAAAACACGATTTATAGTATAACATGCGGTACTAACAGCTTCAGCCCAAAAGTTCTTTGCAATTGAGTGTTCACTCAACATGGTTTGTGTCATTTCCTGAAGAATACGATTTCTTCTTTCAAAAACACCATTTTGCTGAGGAGTTCTTAGAGCTGAGAAATTGTGAGTAATACCTTTCTTACTACAAAAAGTTTCAAAATCTGAATTTTGAAATTCACCACCATGATCACCCTAAATAGTTATCAATGGTAGGTCTTTCTCATTTTTAACTTGGGCTCTAAAAGTTTTGAAATAGGAAAAGGCTTCAGCTTTCTTTGTGAGAATGTAGACCCACGTAAACCTTGTAAATCATCAACTAAAACAAGTACATAGTATTTTCCTCCAATTCTTCCAGATTGTGAAGGACCAAAAAGATCCATATGAACTAGCTGTAATGCATTAGAAGTTGAAACTTCATTAATTGATTTAAAGCTAGTTTTATGTTGCTTTCCATGTTGACAAGGATCACAGACATTTGAAGAAACATATCTAAGTTCTGGTAGCCCCTTCACAAGTCTTTTCTTTGAGAGTTTACTAAGGTTTCTCAGATTACAGTGTTCCAGTCTTCTATGCCATAGCCATGATTGGTCTTCTATTGCACTTAGGCAGGGTAAGTTTTGGCTCCTAAGGTCTTCTAAGTTAATAGTGTAAACATTCTCTTGCCTATGGTCAGATAGAATGAACTCATCCTTGGAATTGTGTACTAGACACTTATCATTTCTAAAATTCACAAGGTAACCTTCATAACATAATTAACTTATGCTAATGAGATTGTGCCTAAGACCCTTAACAAACAAAACATTTGAGATAAGAATTTTTCCATGAAAAACAATATTACCTATACGAATAATCTTTCCTTGAGCATTATCTCCAAAGGTAACTTTACCACCTTTTGTTTTGATAACATTTTCAAAGAGATCTTTGTTTCCAGTCATGTGTCGAGAACAACCACTATCCATGTACCAAATATTCTTATTCGTACACCTCTCATTTTCCTGAAAAAGAAACAATTAGTTTTTCGGAATCCAAACTTTTTTGGATCCAAAAAGGTTAGATAAAAGAATTTTAGGAATCCAAATTTGTTTTGCAAAATGAGCTTTATGAAATCCTAAATATTGAGTTTTGTTAAGAGAAAAATCTCTTCTACAGTGTCCTCCACATTGACACTTAGAACAGAAAGTGGTTTTTTGAGGAACAAAATAGTTATTACAAAAAACAGGTTTGGAGTAAGTATAACCAAGACCAGAACGATTTCTTAATGGTCTAATTTGAGAATACATCCTGTCAAAGTTTTCCTTTCCATGAGTAAAGTTTGACAAACATTTCTTCAAGGATAAAATATCTGACTTTAGTTTTAAAACGAAATTCTTATTTTCCATGACATTTGAATTTGAACTAGAGTTAGGCTCTAAAATATTTTTCTTTGAAATTAAATTTTCAGGATCCTTAGAATGTTTATCCTTATCATATTTAACATTCTCAAGGGTTTTTAAAATACATTCAAAATCAGAATTTTTCACATCAAGATCTTTAGAAAGATCCGATACATCTTTAGTCAAGATTGAAATTCTAGAATTTGCTTTCTCAAGCCTCTTCTTAAGTTTAGAATATTCATTTTCAAGTAATTTAGGAAATCTAGAGACTTCTTCAAAAGAAGGTAAAGTATCATCTTCTGATGACGAGGATTCATCATTTGAAGATTCATAATATCTATTATCAGTAAAATTTGCATTCAAAGAGTCATTTTTATTAGCTTTAGCATTATGTACCTTAGCCATGAGACATTGATCTTCAATTGGTAGTCCGGCTAGAAGTCCAATATTCCTCTGTCCTGAGGACTCATATTCTGAAGATTCATCTGAAGAATCACTACCACTTTCACTCCACATATAATTTTCTTTTAAGACTTTCTTTGTCTTATAATACCTTTTTTTGTTTCTTTGAGAGTGTTTCTCCTTTCTGTCTTTCCTTTTCAGTAAAGGAAAATCAGGCCTTATGTGTCCTGCTTTCTTACATTCATAAAAAGTTACCTCTGAATCTTTCTTATCCTTCCTATCTTTATTTTTGAATCTATATTGGAAGTCTTTCTTTCCAAAAATCTTGTTCATCCTTCGAGCAAGATTGGATAACTCATTATCCGAAAGATCACAATCACTTGAATCAGATATAACTTTCTTGTCTTTGGATCTTGTAAGTCTTTTAGGTGTTTTGGCTTTAGATGCAAAATCTACACTTCCATTACCATTCTTCTTTTTGTTGAAATCAGCATCTCTTTTCATTCTTGTCTCATTCTGTAGAAGAGTTCCAAAGAGTTCATCAAGAGTAATCTGGGAAACTTTTCTATTTTCATCAATAGCTGTCCTTTTTGACTCCCATTCATTCGGCATTATATCTATAATCTTATCTACTAGAGATTCATCATCGAGGCCTTTTTCTCCCATAGATTGTAAGCTGTTGACAATTGTTATAAACATTTGTTGCACGTTACATACTGGATCTCCATAAGGAAAAACAAATCCATGATACTCTGCTCGAAGCATTGCTCTCCTTGTTTCTATAACCTTGGATGTACCAAAATGAGTAACTTCTAATTTCTTCCAAATACAGTTGGCTGCTTCACATGAAGATATCTGACTGTATATATTTATAGTCATAGAGAATAATAAAGTATTGCGTACCTTCTAATTCAGTTGATATTCTTGCTTCTCTTGGTTAGTGAAAGTACTAACTTCTTTGTCAGTGATTTTGTAACCTCCAGTAAGCATAATAAAATTGTCTACACCAGTATTGATCATATAAGTCTTCATACGATCTCTCCAATATTCATAATCATTTCCATCAAAGATAGGTGGTCTAGAAGGATTCAGATTGTCTATTGACCCAATATTCATTCCTGCCATCTAATACAACAAAATCTTTTCCACTCCACGCGTTAGTGTAGTAAGTAGTTAAAAATAATAATATGAATGAAATAAAGCTTTTTAACACAAATCAGTGGAAAACCTCCTCTGATACCAATTGTTAGATTGAATATGTATATATGTATGTCTATTAGATGGAACAACACAAGAGGGGGGGTGAATTGTAGGTTTAAAAACATTTGAGTTTTATCACTTAAGAGATTAGTTTAAAAGGTCTTAAACTAATACAAATACAAACACTCAAAATTGTATTGAAAAAGTTATGATGTAATGTAATACTAATGAAAAGTAAAGCAATTGTATTCAAGATGAACACAATAGTCAGAGTAAAATAAAGATGAATGATTCTACCTTAAAGCGTATAGAACCAATCAATACAATATATAATAGAATGGATGTAATTGAAACAATTACAAATGTATAAGAGATAGAAAAGGAAACAAAAACAATTTCCTTTCTAATACAGATAGCAGTGGAAATGTAAAAGAATTACAATTCTTTTAACCGAAAGAGAAGGGTTATCCTTTCACCAAGGATAAAAGGTCTGTCTCACTAACACCTTGATAAGCCCTTGATACGATGATCGGACTGTCTGTCTGCCTATCCCTGGAAGCCCTCGATACGATGATCAGTACGTCTGTCTGCCTATCCCTAGAATCCCTCGATACGATGATCGGCACGTATGTCTGCCTATCCCCGGCAGCCCTCGATTTTGTAGGTAATCGGCACCTCTGTCTTTCAATTGCTTGAAATCCCTCGATATGATGATCGGACGCACAAAGCGGATGAGAGAAGTCACATAATCTCTCTCTAGAATCTTTATTGAAGCAAAGTATCACAGTTGTTCCACAACGTCTCATTCATTATCTTTCTCAGCTTCAAATGACATCCTATTTATAGGCCTCAGGTTCCAAGGGTCATGTTGCCTCCAACGGTCATATTTCTCCGAAAAACTCGGAGGGACTTGGACACCTGGCATCATAACGGTCATACTGAAACAGAACGAACGACATTGTTTTGATTGTTTTGTAACTAACTAAACTACATCGTATTGGCTAAAACAAGATATATATCTATGATAAACAATGATACGATTCATATGAAACAAGTGTTTTTGACTAAGTACCAAAACAAGTAATGAACGTATGAATAGAAGAGTAAGTACGATACATTTGACAGAGTCAGTACGATACGATTGAAAAAGTCAGTACAATACGATTGGCAGAGTCAGTACGATACGATTGATAGAGTCTGTATGATACGATTGATAGAGTCAGTACGATACGTTTGACAGAGTCAGTACGGTACGATTAAAAAGACATTTGTGATTTCCAAAACAAAATATAGAAGTCAAAAGATAGAATTTGACTCAACAAAAAATAGTATCCTCAATATACTAGTATTTTTCGGTTCTAAGGGTTATACCTATACACACAGACTTCTATCTAATGGGTAACAAAAATATTGTTTATATGAATGGTATACTACTGCGTTACGAAATGATGATTGTTCATTCTTCCTTTTAAATATTTAGACATGGTAATTATTATGGAAAATATATTTAAGTATGATATATTATATTTTTTTTGTCTTTATTATTATTTAATTATTTTAAAACACATATCTTAATACATTCAATTTTGTGTAAAAATGATAACATCATTTGTGGAATTGTGGACTACCGCAACCTCAAAGCTATGTGATGCATTCACACAACTTATGGAATGTATAAAATATGTATTTAATTAATCATACTTGACATAAAAACATATATATGATATCCATTAAATAATTACCTTTCTGAAAATATAATTTAAATCATTTTCATTATGACCCTTTCACACTCATAAAAAGTGATTGCGTTATACGGGGACGTATGGACTACTGCCACCTAGACATGAGGTGATTCCATTTACATAACTAGACTTATATATATAAGTATATCTGATTATATAACATTTTATTTATTATATAATTATCATTATGGAAATATATAGTTTTACTTAGCTTCTTTCTATAACTATCACTTAAAAATGTGAACATTACTCAGGCATACGTACGACCTACTATCTCCATGAAATTAACGTTGCTTACTTTTTCATAGCCATATTTAATTATTTGTTTTAATTGTAAAACATATTTATAAATAAATAATTATTTCATGATTATTATTCTCAATATGTAACATAATGACCCATTTGAGCATAGTTAACCTATAAAAGTTGTTTTTAACACACGAACCGAATTGTGTCAAAACACATAACATAAACATAATTGTTTATATAGGTGTATAAAGGATGGTAATAAGTAAAATAAAAGTTATAATAAACCTGAAAATTTTTTATCAAAAAATTAATTAATTAACATATGTTTGTTATTTAGGAATATAAAGACACACGAGACAAATCAGATGCAAGGTAATGGATTTTTATCTCACTATTTAAATCTATAAGATAAATGTTATATTCCCCCCTTAATTTTTTGTGGTGTTCCATTGAACTATTTTGATATATTAAATCATTAATCCTTTTAACTTCATGGTATATAAAACTTTTATTTAATGTTATTCGGTCATAAGGCTTTTGATTCAAATGTATTACGGTGGTATGAGACACTATGAAATGTTTAAATATTATATTCATCAAGAGTAATTTTAATAATATTTCAATGGTATTTCTATTCTAGGAAATTAAATTCACATTATTAAATAAAACCTTTAATTTCCATCTCCCATGGTTATTAATGACCTTTTCATGTATTAGTACCATTTTTACACTCCTTGGAACACAAGATGTTTTAGAATTTTTCTATGAAAACCAAACATCATTTATCCCCTTAATTTGAGAACATATTTTCTTCGAAAAACCTTGTTTTTTAAAAATGTTTTCAAAAATGATTTATAAGTATTTTAAATGCATTTTTATCCTTTTTTCTTATACCATTTTTTAAATGAATCTTCTTACTGGTTTTCAAACAAGTTATTTTTCTATCATTTTATTGTTCAAAAGGAATTTCCTTTTTTACATCATATGAAATTTACAGATTTACCTACTATAATTTCTTTGATGCTTTATTTTCATGTATAAAAGGTTAATTTTTACATAATATGTTTTGAAAAGTGATTTTCTAAGAAAATGTGTTCAGAATGTTTTTCAAAACAAAAGGATATTTACCTCATGAATGCTTAAATTATTTTTTTAATATTTTCATTTATAAATGATGAGAAGCATTTCTTTACCACACTTGGGGTATGTTGTATTTATACCATACTTAATCATCCTATGGATGGTTTATTATTTATTTGGACAAGGATGGTCTTAAAATTCCCTTTTATGATTCCTTTTATCTCCTATAAATATAAAATATCCTATGATCATTGAACATTAAATTTCCCCTAATTATACATAACATTTATCATGGATATTTTATTTACCTAAATCAAATAATAATTTTCATATATTTTTTAATTTGGAAGTTATTTTATTAATTGGGAAATATTGATAAATTTTTATAATTTATTCAGTAATGATAATTGATAAAAAATACTATTTATTTGATAGGATAAATGCTTTGGACATGTAATACATGGGTTGGGGAACTTTTAAGATAAGCCGTATGGGTTGGGGACTAGTTAATTAAATCCCAAAGATTCATCAGTATTCTCATGGGATGAAATTAGGTTGAAAAAACCCTTCACATTTGTAACCATCATTTTATAAACTGCCTTATAAAAGGTATTCGATTTAGAGATATGGTTTTCCAAAACAAATTGATTTGTACCTAGAATTTTTTACACCGTATTGTGAATAGTCTTGATGAAACGTGTTTCAGGTTCCTAGGAAACATGGATTCTAATAATTAATAATTTTCATCTTTTAGTTTTAGTTATTAATCATACTTGTGATCTTGTCTCAGTATATCTATGGACATATATAATTTTTTATTCAAGGATTACATGGCATGTGATTTAGTTTCATTCCTTGCAATATTTAATTTTTTTCATCTTGTTATTTGAATATAATGTGTTTCCATTTATTTACCTATCTACTTTATTATTCTAATTTTTTTATTATTTATTACATTGTACTTAGCCTTACTGATCATCTCAGCTCACCTTTATTATTTTTGTTTTCCCTTAGAATCCTAAAAGTTAAAAATATATGCAAGGATATGCTAAAGGATTAAAATTATTATCCATAAAGTTATTTAGAATGTAAATATGTTGAAAATAGTGTATTAATTTATAATATAATACTTATATATGTATATAGTTTAAAAACAATACAAAACTCTTAGTCCTTTGAGATTTGATTCCTTATAATCAAGCCAATGTAATTGATAGAAAACACTGGCTTCAAGAATTCTTGGATCAATTCTCTATAGTTTGTATTAGATGAAATTTAATAGAAAAGTTGGGAACTTGATTTATGAAAACATATACTTGATATTGTAACCCTATGGTATATTTTTATGATAAGTTTTTAAGAACACCCAAGAATTTTGGTAGAGTAGATATTATGTGGGTATTACTTGAAATAAATCCTTATCTTGATACTAAAAGTGGACGTGGTTATGGAATAAATGTACCTAGGAGTATATAATCTGACAAGGTTTGTTGGGACTGACTCACTGTATCCTAGTACATGACCATGAGCCTTATTATGCCCCATTTTTGACTCTCCCATGGGATACACATAGGATAATTCAAATTTTATTTACCAATCTTTATGTAGTATTTGAATATATAACGACAATGAATAACCTTGGATAAAAATAATTTGTTTTAGGATGATGAAAATTTTTCATGATTAAAAAACATACAAATGATATTATGGATAATCCTTAGAACAATTATAGACCTATGTCGAAATAAAATGGATAAAATATTTATGTACTGAGGTTGTAATGAAAACCATAGTTTAAAGGCTATTTAGTGACTAACATTATTTCAAGGATGTCCATCATATTTATTTTGAACATTATATTAATATGGTTTTAGAAAGGGAAAACATATAGGTAGGGTTACAATCAATAAAATTAGACAAGGCCGTGGGTCTTAAAGCCAAAACCGAAGGATGATAAGGGTTTCATGCCAACCATATACCTAAACAATATCCTAGTTAATATGAAATTGTTTTTAGTTTTTGATGAATAAATATTAATGAGGAAATAGTAGTTTAGATTTTTAGGTTTAGATATTATAATCATAACCATATTATCTTTATCTAATAGTTAATGAAAAATGTAAATATATTTCACTCTTTTTTTGGCCTTAAGATTCTTTAGAAATGTATTTTATTTATTTAAGAATTAAAGTTAATTTTTTGATATCCATTCCATGAACTAAGGGATGAATTAGAATATGATATCTGAACAACCAAAAGATGTAAGTTTTTATATGAAATTAACACATATCACATAATTAAATTTCCTTATATTTACATGAAGTAAAATAATTACCCAAATTAGGAGAAATACATAGAAATAAAATTTTGTCCAAATACCATAATTTTTGTTGAAATGATGGTCTTCTAAATTATTTGTAATTTATGGCTTTGAGGGCCTCAACATTACATTGATCATTCAATTTTTTGGGGTTGATAAAATTCACTAGTCCATATAAATATTAATTATTTTACTCTTAGTATGTATCTCTACTTGCCACTAATGATATATTGATTAGAGACTTAGTTATATGTTAGTTCATGTGAACTTTTCAAACTCTATTCTCTATTTTCTAGAGGATCTTTTATTGAACCTTCTCATGATGTGGGATCTCAATATAAGAAATATTAAACAATATATTATCATGATCAAGTTTAAATTGCGAGGATGTAATTTAATTAAGGTGGGTAGAATGTAACACCTTGAAAATTAAATGTGGGAACATTGTATTTGATAGCATATAACACACACAACGCCAAGTGCGCAAGGTAATATATATTCCATAGACTAAAAAATATATTTACTATTTTAATAAAATATTATTTACTTATATATTGTAATGAATGTGACACTTAGTAATCTTAGGACACACAAAACATTGAGTTTCCTAAATGTCTTGTGCTATATGGAAGACCATGTTTTATCAAAAAACAATATATTAATAAATATAATTATTTAATATAATTAGATTTAAAATAACCATTAAATTATTAGTTATGAAAATAAATATCTAACTTATAAAAATAATTTTATACAGAAATATAAAATGAATCCGTTGGTTTCAAATTAATTAATACCAGAACCAATCGAATATAAAGTGAGTATTTTTATAGAAAACTATTTATATGATCACAAAGATGTTTTATCATAATAAATTGGATTAATTAAAATTAGTGAGTGATATTAATTTAATTTATATTATATATTAGATCACATATTTTTTATATTCATCTAATAGATTTTATAATAATAAGATAATAACAAACCAAATATTACACATAAAACCTATATTTTTATTAAGGCACTTTTACCACCTTTTAATGGTGAAACTATTTTAACTACATTTTTTGGAACATTAATAAATATTATATTTCAACGTGAAAATAAAATTTGAAAGATAAATATTAAAACTAGGTTAGGGTAAATATTTGGTGTTTTGTCAGAAAGAATCATTTTTATGAATAGTGAAAAAATTGAAATTTAATTCTACATTCCATTTCATGTAATTAATATACATGGTTAAATTATAATTTTATTTTATTTCAATGATTATTTAGTTCATTGGAATCAATTTCACTTTGAAATTGATTATAAAAAAATAGAATGCTTTTAGACACTTTTACTTTCAAAACTCACACTGTCATGTTTTATACATTATAAAATTTATATTAACTTCTAACAATTATGTGATTGAAATTTGAAAAAAATAGATTCCATATTTGGAATGAGAATTATTTATAGTGTATAATAATATTAACATAGTTTTTACCATAATCGTTTGTGAATGTAATTAAAATTAATTAAAATGACTAAGGTGAAATTAAGCACAATAAAGGACAAACCCATAATATTTAGGGCCCAAATGAAGTATACACTTATATAAACCCAATTCTAGGACCATAATTCATCAACTAAACCTCCATTATTAATTTTTGTCTTTATTATCATTTCCTTTAGGTAAAAACATGGGTACACCGAACTTGTTCCAAAAATGTAAAGTGATTCATTTTCCGCCTTATAAATGGCCATCACCCTCCCACTTCCTCACACCAATCAAGAAAATTTGGCATAAAAAATCTCTACAAAAAATATTTCCAAAACACACATATCCTAATTATATAATCCTACCCTTTGTGAATAAAGTAATCCAATGAATACCCTAGTTCCAAAGCAAGAGGATTTTCCTGAATAAGAGGAAAAATATTTTCTTAAGCTATTTAGTTTTATTTTCATTATACACTCCTTAAAAATTATTATTAAATTATTATATAAATTAAATAGTATAATAAATACAGTTATATTTTTTTATGATATGGGTGATATATACACTCACACACACTTTCGTCTAATGGGTAATGGACATACTGTTTATGTGAACGGTGAACTACCACTTCATTAAATATTAATTGTTCATTATTTCATTATCACCTCTCATTGATATCATTATGAAGGAGAATCTATTTATATATAATATTTATCATAATTATTTTTTCATTATTCTTATGAAATTATTTTACAACACATATCTTACTACATTCCATTTTGTTTAACAAAATGATATCATTGTCTGTGGAAGGGTGGACAACCGCCCCTCAAAGAAATGTTATGTGTTCACACGATACATGTATTGTATAAAGGAAGGATTTAATTAAAAATATTATAAATGAATACATATATATTATATTATTTTAATAATTAACCTTATAGAAATAGAGTATTTTTCATTTTCTTTATTACCGTATCACACACTTAAAATCTCATAACGTCGTTCGTGGATGTGTAGAATATCGCTTCTTCAACATTATGTGATTCCATTTATGTTACAAGAATTATATTTATAAGAATATATTATTATATACAAGGGTATTTATGATATAATTATAATTCGGTAATGATATAGCGTTACTTAACTTCTTTCCATAATGATCATTTAAAAATGGGAATGTTACTCACACAAACATACAACCTACCATCTCCATGATAGTAAATTTGGTTTATTTTTCATTACCCTATATTATTATTGAGTTTAAAATTATATTTTATGTATAAATATAATAATTATTTCTTTCTTATTCAATTTAATATGTTTTATAATGTCCTCTTTGATGATAATTGACCTAAAAAAGTTATTTTTAATAAATAAACCCAATTTTTCCAAAACACCATACATAAATTTTTTTGTATAAGTAATTGTATACAACATGTTAAGAAGTGAAATAAAAGTTGTTATAAACCTTAGAAAGTTTTTAAATAAAGAAGACAATTAAAATATGTTTTTTATTGAGGAATATAAAGACTCTCGGGACAAATTAAACACAAGTTATAGGATTTTCATCTCACTTTTTAAATATGTTATATATATGTTTACATCAAACACTTAATTATTTTTTTGTACCTACTGCCCCAATTGATATTTTATATCATTAATAATTTTTACTTCATGTAATTTAAAACCTTATTTTTATTTTTTTACTTCATGAGTTTTATGATTCAAATTTTTCAAGGTGGTATGAGACACTGTGTAATATTTAGGGATTATTTTTCTCATTTTTAATTTTAAATATTAGTCAATGGTATTAAAATTAGAGGATATTGTATGAAAAATTTCTAATAAAACCTGTCATTTTACTATCTTGTGGTTATTTGTGTCTATTTTTATGTATTAATACAATCTTTACACTCTTTGGTACTCAACATGTTTGAGAATTTCTTTTAAGAATACCAGACATAATTTCTCTCTTGAATAAGAGAATATATTTTCTTCTAAAAGCTATGTTTTATTAAAAAGTTTTCAAAAATTACTTTAAAATGAATTGGTAATGATATTTGTTTTATTTTTTAATTTTACTAATGTTTTTAAAGGAATACTCTTATCACATTCGGAATTAGTCATTTTTCTAACCTTTTACCATGAAAAAGGAATATTCTTTTTTACCTCTTATGTAATATATGAATTTACTGCCATTATTTCTTTCAAATGTATTTTTCATGTCAAAAGGATACTTTTTAATGAAAATATTTTCAAATGTTATTTTTAATGAAATGTTTTTTCAAAATATTTTTTAAATCAAAATGATCTTATCCTCTAGATTGTTTTTGAAAAATATTTTTATAATATTTCTATTCGTGAATGAAAAAAACACTTTATATAACCCCACGTGGCTTTTGTTTTATTAATAGCACCCTTAATATTCCTCTAGATGGTTTAAGATTTATTTGGACCAGGATAGTATTCAAAATAAATTCCTTCATTCCTTTTAGGCCCCTTGATATATTCATTTTACTAGGATTTTAGAACATTAAATGTCACCTAATTATATATATATAATTTATCATGAAAATGTTCATTACCTAAACCGTATACCATTTTTTCAGATGGTATTAAATTTTAATGTTATTTTATTATTTGGTAAATATTGATAAATATATTTACTTTATTCAATATGGATATTTTATAAGTCATATTATTCATTCGATATGAGGAATTATTTGGATAGGTTAGAAATGGGTTGTTGTCCATTTAAGGAATGTGCTACAAGTTGGGGAATGGTTAATGAAATCCCATTAATGCATCAGCAGTATCATACAATGAAATTAGGTTAGAAAAACCCTTTGTGTTTCGAAGCAGTATGTTATATACATTATTTCTAAAAGGTCTTGATAGTAGAGTTAAGGTCGGCTAAACCAAATCAGTTTGATTCCAATATGTTTTAAACCATCTTGTGAAAGGTCTTGATTGTAAAGGTTTTAGGTTCCTTGGAAACATAATGTCCAATAATTAATCATTTCCCTTATTTTGGTTCAATTATTATTCATCCAAGAGATATTTAATTTAAATATCTATAGTTATATTTCATTTTTTGTTCATTGATTAAATGGAATGTTATTCAATTTCTTTCCTTACAATATTTATTTTGCCTCATCATGATATTGTTGTGGAATTTGATTACATTTATTCACCTTTCTACATTATTATTTTAATTGATTAATTATTAATTCGACTTGAGATTGCCTCATTTAGAATTTGAGATCCCCCTTATTATGTTTCCATTCCCAAGGAATCCAAGAAGTAAGAAATTTATAAAAGGATATTCTAGAGGGAATAATGTTATTATCATGTATGTTATTTAGAAAAAAATATGATTTAATTAGTGTATTAATTTGTAATATGATAATTTTCTATGTATCTCTTTTACCAAGACTAAAAAACTCTCGATACTTTGGGATTAGATTCCTCATAATAATGCTAATGTAATATAAAGAAGTCATCTGCTCCGGACTTGCGGGGGTTGGGTCACTACACGAGATATCCAAGAGATTAGGATTAAGGACCCAATGATCAACTAATGATATGGTTTCATGTTATTATATTTACATACTCATGAATATTCATATTTAAGTATATATTTATAGGTTTGGGACTATACATGTATACATGTATAGATACAGACTTCCATGGAATCTACATGCCCAGTTGAAAAGGATTCTGGACCCGGGGTTCAACTATGGTTTCATCTTTATTAGTTTTACTTATTTTTATGGTTACGTATCATCTTGGATAAGAACATTGATTTTTTGTACACTTATAGAATCATATTTTATAGGTTTTCTTTGAGGTGTGAAACTGAGATTATTTATCACCCCAACACATGCACATAAATGTACGTGTAGACCTTATATCTTCTTTTCATGTTTATCATTAGTTTCAGAGAAGATAGGTATGAGGCATAGGGTTATATGATAGAGTGGAGATGTTTGAGTGGGTTCTTCTATTTGGGATGGTGTAGTTTGATTATTTTGGTAGACCATGTATGTGGTTTGGCTCTAAGTTAGTAGTAGAGCCCTATTCTCTTATTTCAGTTTCTTTTATTTTACTGTATATGTATAGTCATCTTGGTGGGTGACCATTTTTATATGTCTGAAATATCTATTTAGTATTTTATATATATATTTCATTTATTATTATAGTGCATTGTATTTCAGTTTATTTACATCTTCCTCTCTCTATTTACTTTCGGTTGTGTATTATACCTAACTATTTATGTTGTTTTATTACTCTGATATGTAGGAATAGTCTCCCCATTATGATACCCTTGTACCTCTTTTCTATTCTATATCCTCTTTCATATAAGGAGGTGTGCTTGGCGACTCATAACCCACCGGCCTAGAGAATCGTTTTAGTGGAATCCTGGTTGGGACATTAAAAATTTGTAGCAGAGGAGGTGTTCATATCTTGGTTATTACTATTTGGGATCTAATTGAAAGCAATATTAGGAATGTGTGGTAACTTGTGATGGATATGAAATTGGTGCATCTTGAACACTTGTTCTTGTAAGTGGTACTAGTTTTTAAGGTATAGGATTTATATTCTGATCTCATATGTTACAGTTTTATATTATTTTTATATAGAGCGATACACATGTTCTGTGGATGTGATTATTTACTATGGATCAATGACCATTTTCCATTAGCATGAGGCTAGTGATTGATTTTTACTCTTGGTCGGAAAAGGAAATAGGATTCTAGTGCATCATGTTTGGCACATTGGATTCCCATCATATATGCCTGCTTGTGTGTTTTTTACTAAATAATGAGTCATATTTTATTGGATATAATTACAAACACAAAAAGATATATATATACATATATATATATATTACGATATAAGATTATGAGAATCTATATTGAGGCATTTGGTGTGAGGTTGATGAGTCAGACCTTTTTTCATAGGTTGTCCAGTGACCTAGTTGGTCATTATGACATGTGCTATATTTTTTTGTACCCCTTATTGGGTGTTTTTTATTTAATAACAGTTATTTAGTCAGTTCATTGAGTATGATGTCGATGGAATCCATGAATTTTTTGGTGAGGTATTTTTCCTAGGGTATTACCATATTCCAATGGCTGATTATCATTAGCACTACCTCTTTTTTACATTTGTATCATGAACTCAAGGGAGTAGTTCCTTCTCTGGATGATTGAAGAGGAGCATGACCTTCTAGGACATGCTTTAAATTTGGAACCTTGTTGGTCATTTTGTTTTTTACTATGATTTGAGAGGTTTGATCTTTTGGTCTAGGTGGCTTGACCTTGGGTCACTACTATGAGATTTTTTATAGGGCTTAGTGGGATACCTAGAAGATATTTGTTTTAACTTAGAGCCTTGAATGTTGATGTTTGTTTCGTTTGAGGGCATCATATGTGAGTGATGTTGTATGGGGTTTTCAGATGTATTTTTAGGTAGTGATCATGGTTGTACGCTTATTTTGAGATCAAGGCATGGTGGGTGCTTGTGTTTGCATTAGGGTCAGGTTGATCCATTCAAATTTTTGTAACCACCTTCGTTTCTTGGGTTTTAAGATAGTATTTAACAAGAAAGACTATTTGGGTGCCTGTCCTAATAAACCACTGTTTCACCTATTGAAACTAAATTTAGAGAATACATAGATGCTTTTGACTGTAACAATGTCAGGAATTGGGCTATGATGGAATAAATCAGGTAATATGTGAGGTGCCAAATTTTGAACAGGATTACTAAGGGATATTATTGCTTAATGAGACTGAAAATACATGTAGCACTATCAGCTTAGCCTCATGTTGGATGACATGCTGGTGTGGGAGTTAGGCGATAAAGGTACACAATGGTAACACATGGTGTTGTATGAATCATGATTGGTGCATGTCCAGCTTCGAGTCAAGGACATATGTTTCCAAGACTTGTCTTGGGATTGGTTTCCTAGGAGTTATGGATAATGTGAAGAATGTTCTTCAATAGTAGAGGAGACAAAAAATGAGTAGGTTATCATAAGATGGTTGAATCCTTGTCATGTTTTGAGAGGATGCGAGCATGGCTTATAGGGAGTCATACTCACCCTTTTGAATAATTTTAGTGTTCTACTAGCAAGATATGATCATCCTCTATCATGAATTCATCTTGAGTATGTTGAGAGAGCATCAGTTTTATGCTGAGAAACATTTCTTTTTTATTTTATTTCATGGTTTGGAAGATGGACCTATTGAGGATACACTCATGGAGCTGTGTAAGGTATGAAATAAGGTGGGGAGTGAACCATTGGAAGTTTTAGGGTTGTGATCCTTATTTTACATTGAATTTTGGTATTTTAGTTGGTCCATTTTGCTTGGAGTTCAGTTTTTAGATCACGATAAGTGTATTCTTATGGTGGTGAGTACATAATCATTTGATGTTAAATGTATTCCATGTAGAAGAATGTTATGGGAGCAATGTGACTAATCATTAGAAAGTCCAGATGGATTGTTGTGAATATTCCTACGTTGAGGACAGGAATGTTAGTCTTACCACCAGACTTATCATGTATGCGATGGTTTATGGTGGGGATATTTTGACAAACTGTGTTTTTCTGGACTATGTTTTGAGTAGAAATTCTAATTTTTTCTTTCAGATGAATTCAAACATTAAAATGGAAATTTTAAAATAGTAGATGACCTCAGATAATTTTTCTAACCACTCCATTAGTTGTGTAATATTGAATTTACCCTATGATAAGACTTTGGTCAGATTCTGAGCTGTTTTAATTTTAGCGGAATAAATAATATTTAATGCTTTATAAAATAAATGTTAAATTATTCATATGAGTTCATTTATTTATATCATTGTAATGTATAATTATATTGACATTACGTCTCTGCCATTGAGTCTATAATGAGTAGCTATTCATAGAAAGGGCATAAACTATAGTTGGGTGCGGATGTTGGCTCATTCCCCTTTTTATTTTCTTTTTATTTTTCTTCTTTTTATTTGTTTTCATTTAATTTTATATCTTTTCCACTTAAATATCAAGAAAAAAATAATTTGGATCCTCATTCACTACATCATAATATAGAAAGGTTGAGGGAGAGATAAATACAGAGAGGAAGATAAGAGAGTATCACCATGGAACTCTTCATGTGTTGGGTCAACGTGTGATAACCATGGACCAATGATTTCAGTGAAGCTTCAACAATTTCTTCCCAAAGGTAGGTCATTTTGAAGATTTACAACAAATAAAACTTTTATTTCTCCATTTCTTTTTTTTAATCCCTTTATATGCTTCCTAACGGCCCCTAGAGTCCAAATATATTATTTTGGTGGTGAAAATTGGGGTATCAAGTGATCCAAAGTTGTTTTCCATTTAGGAAAACTAGGTTACACGATGTGAGGCTCAAGGATACAGGTCGTGCATTCTTCATGTTTATGGAAGAATAAGTATATAGGCTACACACACCATGTATGGGGTTATATACACAATGTACTTGTACTTGACCGTGTAGCTATGTACTTAGGCCAGGCTACCTATGTAGGCTTACATGGACCTGTAAAGCACACGACCAGCCCCCGTGTGGGTAGCACATTGTGTAAAAGTACATAACATGGCCAAGTGCATGGTAAGGCATGTTGAGGGATAGGGGAAGGTACCTCTTCTTGGGTACACACCATGTACCCATTTCACACATCGTTTATATGTCCAATTTACACCCCCAGTCCAGTAGGAGTATAAGCCCATGTGGGGACTTGAGGGTACACTCAGTGTACCAAGGTAACATGATGTGTACTCCTCCCATGTAAAAATTTAAGGGTTTTTTCATACCTTTTCAACCAGGAGTTATAATTGGTCCCATGTCTAGTCCATTTTGAGTATGGTTTCACTTAGATCATGATGTTACAACCCGTGATGTATTTTGAGGACTCTTTTGTGACATTTTAGGCCTTTTAGGAATCGAGAAGTTCTTCCTCCAGATGTTGAATCCAATGTCTACCGAGAGTGAGGCCTAATCTTAGATGATCAATCAGATATCTCTTATAACTAATGTTTTCATCGATCATTATTTTATGACATCTCTCTTATAAGATATTCCCTTATTACATAGGAGTCTGTTAGAGTAGTTTTTTCTTAGGTTCCCAGGTAGGAATCCTCTTTTAGCATTTCAACATAGGGGACTCCATGCAGGATGAATTTATATTTTTACTAGTTAATGAGGTATCCTAAGGGATTTCTATGATTATAAGTTGATCTTGGTAGTCCATTGTATGATCTCTTTACTTGTGTACCATTTTTATTGTCATATGTAGAATTCCTCTTCCATCTTATATTATTATAGAGGGTACCCGATAAGACACATTCAACACTATTATTCCAAGGATAATGAGTAGGATAACTCTTTCTTTCATTCCATTTGTTGATATCAATAGTATTCCACCACTACATTTACTTCTAAGTATTCCAATTTAGTTTACTTCTCTATGATTGGAACTTGAGGATCCCATGAATGATTCCTCCATTACCTTACAACTAAAGATCCCAAGTAGGATTCATTCACTTATGTGTTCACTATGAGGAACCCCTATAGGATGCCTCTTCAATGTTTTTACTTGAGGAACCCAGTGGGTTCCCATTGATTAGATTATCCCGAGCTATTACATCTAGTTTGGGTTGAGATGGTAGCAGCTGTCACCTTAAAATCCATAACGAACTTGTATTCCAATGGGGATGTGGCTGTAGTGTTGGGTTTAGGCATTCAGCCACCCTCACTCTTTGGTTTATTACATTCACATGTTTGTTGATGATTCATTATGGTTGAATGAAGTTTCATTCTAGTTGGTTGTTATTGATCTCGACACGATGCATCTTTCATTCATTTCGGATAACCAAATGTTATTCCTTGGATTCAACATTATTGTTGGGATGCATAGATATGATTTCATATGATCCATATTTTGAGACATGCTATTTATGCTATTTATATTTATACGCATTGGTACTACATGGAATTTGGCTATTGATCATTCATATATTTGATTATTATATTATTTGGATGTCTAGAGGTGATTCCTAAAATCAACATGTTGAGCCTATTATAATGATATACATGCATAAAATCCCATGTATTAATATGGGTGAATGATTACACTCTCTGGAGTTATGAGGATGATTACTCTCTCGTTTATATGGCCATGGAATCCCGGAATTTTATACACATGTATGATTATGATCCCTCGAGAGTTCGGGATGATTATGTTATCCCTGTCAATTAACTTGACCATAGTGTGATAAATGGTGTCTCACATCATTGAATACCCAAAATTATTATGATCATAAATATTATATGGATGATTACACAATCCCTTATTAGATACTAGAGGGGTGGTGCATGAAATATCACTCATGAAGTTTATTTACAGATCACCTAAGGGTAAGACCCTTTGGGTTCATTCGAGTTGTAATTTCATGACCTCCTACGTATCAGGACCTAGGGCTTAGACGTTGGACTATATTTACATGGCCTGAGTATCATGGAATCTAGCTTAGTGAGAATTTATAATATGTCTAGATGTACTCCATGGAATCCATCATTATACGTATTGGAGGTTAATATAGGTGGACCTAGGTGTAGGGTGAGTATCCACCTTTGGAGATGTAGCCCACTCAAAAATATTTTTTGTGTTGGATGAAGTAGGCATATGCCTATCGGTACTAAAGACCCATCGACTGACTTAATGATACACAACATGAGTGACCTGACAAACAACTCAATGCCCTTTTATAAGACATCCAGGTAAACATAATTACATACCCAAGGATCGACTGGTAATGTGGTTTCATGTTATTTGATTCACTTACTCACGAATATTCGTATTTTAGTATATATGTATAGGTATGGGATTATACATTTATATAGATACATATATGGACATCAATGGTGGAATTTTCCCAGTTTACTAGGATTAAAGACTGCAGGTTCGACTATGGTGTACCATTTATTAGTTTTCCATATCTTTATAGTTGTGACTAAGCTGGTTGAAGAAAATTGATTTTTCATACAATTATATTATAATTATTCATATCTTTCTTATCGTGGTGTCCTACAAAGGTTATTCATCACCCCTAAAAATTCACCTCAATTTACGTGTAGACCAAATGTCTACTTTTTATGTTACAAATGAGATGAATGGTGGATAGGGATGAAGCCAAGAGTTTCTTGATTGATCAGAGCTACTCGAGTGGGTTCTTCTATTCATTCTAGTCCAGTGCCACAGTGTCTATAGACCAGTTACGTGGTCTAGCTCAGAGTTACCAGTAGAGCACTATGCTCTTTTTTCAGTTTCTTTTTTATTACTGTATCGGTATCGTTAGACCGATGGGTTAATAGTGTTTCATGTATGAAATATCAATACCTAAATTTATAGATTTTGTTTTTATTTGTTATTATAGTATGTTCTATTTTAGTTTATTTACTATTTCAATGCTCCATTTACTTTTAGATGTGTATGATACTTAGCTATTTCCTCGGTTTTCATACAATGATATGATGGCATAATCTTCCCACTATCACAACAAAGGCCCTCACTACTAGTAAGAAGTTCCTTTCCTTTGGGGAGGTGTGCATGAGGCCTTGTAACCCACTCGCTTAGAGAACTGGTTTAGTGGTATCCAGGTAGAGATGTTACTAAGTGGTTTTAGGGGAGTATTTCAATTACTAGGCTTTTTTTATTTGGATATTTTAAATAGGAGTATTAAGAATGTGTCCTAAACTATGATGGATATCAGAACGGTTCATCAAGAACACTTGTTCTAATAATAATTCCTTACTTCCGGAGTATAAGATTGATGTTTTGATCTTCTATGTTACATTGTATAAGATTTTCTCCTAGAGAAATGCACATGTTGTATGAATTAGATGATTTACTATGGATCTATAACTCTTGGAAATTATCAAGAGGCTAGTGATGAATTGTTACTCATGGCCATAAAAGGAAAGTGGTATCTCATGCATCATGTTTACAATATAGGATTCACATTATATAGGCCAGCTAGTGTGGGTTTTTACAGATTAATAAGGCCTATTTAATTTCTTCTACTTATATATATATATATATATTACATTCTGATGGAATATTCTGAGAATCTATATTGAGTCATTATTTGTGAGGCTGATGACTCAGTCCTTGTGCACATGAGGTGTAGTGATCTTGTAGGTCAATATGGGACATGATGCCTTTCATTTGTACCATTTGTAGGGTTTTGTTTGTTAGGTCCTAGTTATTTAGTCGGATCATTGACTATGATGTCAGTGGATACAAGGATATTTCATGGGAACTAGATCTCCAGGGGAATTACCATGTGCAGATGCCCAGTGAACTTCAATTCAGTCTCTTTTTCTGAATTGCTATCCTGAACTCTAGGGATTAGTCCCTTATGATGGATCTTAGTGAGGATCAGGCCCTTTTGGGATGTATTGTGAAATTTTAACTATGATGGTCATTATGATATTAACCTTCTTTAGAGAGGGTATATCTTTTGGGCTTGGTGGTTACACATTTGGACCCAGTTATGAGAATTGTTCTGTAACCCTTGGAGGGAGACATAGGGGCCCTTATTTTTTACATGGAATATTGTAGTGTGATTCCCATTTCATTTGAGGGAATCCTAAATAAGAAATTTTAGCCTGAGTTTTCATATTTTTTTAGGAAGTTAGCATGGTTGTGTGCTTATTTTGAGATTGAGTCATGGTAGATGCTCTAGTTCGTGTTCTTATAATGTTGATGCATTTAGATTTTTGTAAGAAAATTTTGGGATGAGGTTTCAAATAACCATATTGTTCATGTGGCATTCCCAGTCGACCAGGGTTTCCACTGTTTCAAGTGAATTCACAACACATGTAGAAGCTTGTGACTAGAATGAAACCAGGTGATGTGTTGTCTTGGTATAAATCAAGGAACTGGTGTGGTACCCAATATTGAAGATTATTCCCATGGGATATTATGTCTTAATGAGTCTGATGTTACATGTATAAATCTTAGATTATCCTCATGTTAGATAAAACACGTGAGTTGGAGGTGGGTGATAAAGGTAAATTCTTGTTTCTTGTGATAGTGTTTGAATCATAATCGGTGAGTGGCTAGGTGTGAGATGAGGAACTATGTTTTCAAGCTTTTTTAGGGGAATGATTTTTCAAGAGTTGTAGATTATGTGTAGAATGTTTCTATATAGTTTAGGATACATCAAAACCAGTGGGTTACCATAAGACATTTGACCCGTGGCTGAATCCTGGTAAGATTTTGATTGGATATGAGCATGGATCAGAGGGAGATATACATGACCTTTTTTAGAAACTTAGTGTACTCTAAATAAGTTATTTTTATGATCTATATTGATTTAATATCATATATAATGATATAGAGTTGGATTTACATCAATCTCCTTTTCCATTAAATTGTATTTCCAGGTTTGGAAGAGGAACTTGTTGATATTACGCTTGAGGAGTAGTGTAAGGTAATTCATATGGTGGGGAGTGCACCATTGTCTATTTAATTGTGGGGACCAATATTTTCAGTTGAATTTTTTCATTTTATAAGGGATATTTTTCTCATAGTTTGGTTTTGATATAATTATTTGGGTATTACTATGGCGTGGAGTATGTAATTGGTTATAGATAAATGTCTTCCATACAGAAGACAATTATGGACACTATATGGCTAGTCGTTGGAAACTTTTGATGGATTTCTAATGAAGATGTTTAGGTTGAGTGTAGGGTTTTTAATCCCACCACTAGACTTCTTAGGGATGAGTATGTTTATGGTGGGGAGATTGTAAGGACCCATGTTTTTTTGGACTTAATTTTGATAATAAATATGAATTTGTTCATTCAAATTCTTATAAAGGTAAAATGTTAATTTTCACATAGCATATGATCTCAGATAATTTTTTTGACCAATCCATTGGTCCCAGAATAAGTCTTTTACCCTAGGACTTGAGTTTGTTGGGAATAAAAACCATTTAAATTTTTGAGGAATTATTAATATTTAACATTTAATAAATTAAATTTTAAATTGTTCACATAGGTTAGTTCGGTCATATCATTTGGATAGAGCATCAGATCTAGATTCTTCTTCTTCCATTGAGTCCAAAATATGGAGTTTTTCCAATAGAAGTCATAATGTTGAGTTTATAACTGAGTCCAAATGATGCCTTTTTTGTTTTCTTTTTTTGTTTTCTTCTATTTATTTCTTTTCGTTTTCTTTTCTCTCTACTCCTCCTACTTCTCACAAACACACCTCATGTGGATCCTCCTTCACCATGGCCAAATATAGATAGATATAGGGAGATATAAATAGATATAGGTTGAGAAGAGAGTATCATATTAGATCTCTTGATTCACTAGAATGATGTGTGGGAACCATGGACCATAAATTTGAGCGAAGCTTCAGTGATTTCAACACAAATGTTGGGAAATTTTACGATTAACAAAAAATCCCCCATGTATTTTTTAAATCCATTTCTTCTTACTTATGGAACCTAGAGGCCCAATATATTGTTTGGGGGGGGTGAAAATTTGGATTTTGTGTGATATAATGGTTTTTCATTCCAGATAACCAGGTTACATGGCATGTGATTCAGGGAGACACCCAGTGTGTTCTTACCGTCTGGGGAAGACAAGGTTTTGTGAGTACACATCGTGTATGATGTCATACATTTCATGTAATTGTACTTATCCAGGTAACCATTTCCTTAGGCTTGGTTAACCATTTTTTGGTACATGGTTCTGTGGGTAATATGATTAGAACCCGTGCCGGTGACATGCCATGTAAAATACACAGCTTGGCCAGGAACATGGCCTGGGTGGTTAAGGTACATAGGAAGGTACCACATTTCAGGTACATGCCATGTACGTATTTTACATGCTATGTACATGGGTCATTTACAAGCCCGGGCTAGTTGGAGTACACACCCATTTGGGGCCTTGAGGGTATATGCTTTGTACTATGGTAACATGCTATGTACCCCTCCCTTGTGACCCTTTGTGGGGTTTTCATAAATTTTCACCCAGGAGTCATAATTATACTTCTGGGTAGTCTATTCATAGAATCTTTTTTACATAGATAATGATTGTTTCCGATGCTTTCGCCAGGGTGCGCGCATCCGTCCGTCCGCGGAGGAGGACGCGCTGCGCTTGTTGCCCCTCATTCCCGCTTTCCAAAGGCGGGCGGTATTCGCTCCTTATTCAGGGACGTCTACTCCTTGATCGAAACCGGATTATGGGATGTCGGTTCTTCCTTCTGTGGATTCCTCCTCAGAACTCATCACCTAGTCCTGGTCTCCCTCATAGATTTAATACGTTGACCGTGAAACTCTTCCCAGTCCCATGTTTCCATGGACAACGGTTAATTACACTGCTTCTGTCGGGACATTCCAAAGGGTCCGGTCAGGGCAGCAACCTTCAGTCGGGGGAGTAGTCACGTTGTGGCATCAGTAGCATGTCTGGATGCTGGGGAACCTAGCATGTCTGTCTATTATCCCTGGTCACAGGCCTTCTTGAGGGCGTGGAAGCCTGAGGCATCCCACATCAAGCGCGGGGAATTATATGTCATAGACACATATCTGAGGTTTTCCTCAGCTTCCCGTGTTTAGCACAGGGTACGCCGCGGGTTTAACGTCCATCGGAGACGGATCATCCCGATCGGAGCATTATCTAGAATAGATCGGATTGAGGGATTTCCCTTGAAGGGATGCCGATACCGGGGCCAGCCCATGGGCGGCTATGAAGAGGAGCGTACCGACATGGTCTCACCAGGATATGACGGTCCGGGCAAGAATCAGGGTGGATGATGGATAAGAGAACGAAGTGGAGGGGGGAATGGCGGAGAATGGCAAGGAACCATCGCAAGGGCAATGGTGAAGTTAGGCTTGAGCCTTGAAGGGGATTCCTACGTATCCCCGTGGCAGGGAATCAAACTTTGCGTAGTTCGGGATGGTGCCGATGAACTGGAATGAGGGTGCAACAGGAGGGTCCTAGTGGTGGTGTTCTTGGACCTCGTGGAGGCTTCCTACGTACCATGTCGTGACATGGATCAAAGACCACGTAGTTCAGAGGGGCTTCATCGACGAACCGACGTGAAGGTGGACCTTGGTCCGACGGATGTCGTCAGCGAACCAACATAAAGGTGGACCTTGGTCCGATGCGTCAGCGAACCGATGTGAAGGTGTACCTTGGTCCCATGAGAGATGGGCTTGAACCTCAGGGAGGCTTCCTACGTACCATGCCTTGGCATGGATCAAAGACCTCATAGTTCAAAGGGTTTCATCGGTGAAATGACGTGAAAGTAGACCCGTGGGTCCACTAGAGGTGGGCTTGAACCTTGAGAAGGTTTCTTACGTACCATGCCTTGACATGGATCAAAGTCCTCGTAGTGCAAAGGATTTATGGAATACCATTTAACGTCATGCCGGACGGTAGTGAACCCTGACATGAATAAACGACGGGTAGTGGGTGTCGGCGAACCGACGTAAATGAGGGACCTTGGTCCGATGGGAGATGGGCTTGAACATCTAGGAGGCTTCCTATATTCCATGTCTTGACATGGATCAAAGTCCTCGTAGTTCGGGTTGGTCACAACGGCTTGCCGTCGGACAGGAATGCAGTTTAAAGTCATGCTGGACGAAGGTAGAACTCGATGTGAATTGGATGATCGGTGGGCTTGAACCTCCTGGAGGCTTCCTACATACCGTGCCTTTACATGGATCAAAGACCTCGTAGTTCAAATAGGTGTGCAGTTTAATGTCATGCGGGATAAGGGCATACAGGTTAACGTCATGCTGGATGAGGGAATGCAGTTTAACGTCATGGTGGATGAGGGCATGCAGTTTAACGTCATGCTGGACGAGGGCATGCAGTTTAACGTCATGCTGGACGAGGGTATTTTCATGGCCAATTCCAACTCTAATCCCACGTGAGGCATGCTCGGTGTGAGAAACAAAAGACAGAAAGGGCCTGACGATCACGCCGCGAAGGGTGCGTTCTTGTGAAGCGAAGAGGGGCTTACGCGTTAGGCGGCCCATGGTGCTGGGACTTACTCCAGGATGGAGGCTCAGAGTGTGACGAAGCGTAGTGAAAGAGGGATTTAGGACCAATGATGGGAGGTTCCTCATTCCCTATCACTCCCTCCACTGACCTCGGTAGTGGGGGAGTACGGAGATGCAGGGGTGGAGCCAACCGTTGGGGAACTAGGGTCACCCTTCTTCTAAGAACATAGGCCACTACAATAAGGAGGATATCATCCCTTGTGGATGGGTGATTCCACTCCTGTGGAGATGAGTGGCATAAAAGATGTTCGAGCTGGGGGGACCCTTCGTGAGAGGTACGAGGTAGGGTCACAGTTTAACGTCATGTGTTGATGACGTGATGCTTGGCAGTTTAACGTCCTGCAGCTCGGATGAGGCGAGTTCACTCCGCACCCCTAGGACTTACATAACTAGTACCCTTTGCTCCTTGGGGAAGGGAAGGTACCAGTAAGGCCGTGATCAAGGAGGGTTGTGGAGCGAACCATCGAGGGGTCCACGTTAGCATTGCTATGCGAAGAAGCAATAGCCATTAGCATGCCTATACGAAGAATCATTAGGCAAAGCAATGCTATGAGTGGTATTTTTCGTGGGACTTTGAAATCACATCGTGCAAACCTGGAGGGTCGCACGAGATGAGAAATTGCCAAGTGAAGGAGTGTGATTTGCGAAGCAGAGTGCCTTGGCCTTAGCATGGTGCATAGGTGTGAGTGGAGGGTGCTTCGTGAAGTGGAACAGTATTCACAGAGCACTGCCTCACGAAGAAGGGGTGCCTCGCGAAGCAGGGTGCTGCGAAGTAGTGTGCTTCGCGATGTGTAGCGATCCTGCCTTAGCATAGGGATCACTAGTATAGCTTGGGTGTTTTGCGAAGCATAAACGCTCCGAAACTTCCCGGGTTCCCTTGGGAATCCACTTCCTTTGAGAATTCCCTTGAGCTTCGCGAAGGGCATCTCTCTCAGAAGAGGGGCTCAAAACGAGACAAAGTAAAGGCATCACGCGAAGTAGAAGTACTTCACGGACCTCATGATTCCCGAGGGAAAAGGGTGCTTCGTGATTCGGGAGAGGAGAAGCCGAAAGGTTGGATTGTCCATCCTGGGACATAGGGGAGTCCAGTATTTATAGGGAAGGGGTGTCGCGAAACAAAACTCGCGTGCCACCTCAGGTGCTTCGCGGCATGCCCGCGAATGTCAACATCGTCCGTGAAGAGTTACCACCTCTGGAGCTTCGCGGCGGGCTCGCGAACGTCAAATGCGTTCGCGGAGAGTTACCGCCTCTGGAGCTTCACGGCGGGCTCACGAACGTCAAATTTGTTCGTGGAGAGTTACCGCCTCTGGAGCTTCGTGAGACCACGATGCTCGGGGTGCTTCGTGTCAGTGCTTCGTGTCGGTGCTTCGTGAGGCAGCATGCCAACCTTTTTTTTCGTCCCTTCCTTTCGTGCAATATTTTGGGGAAAACAAATGCCCCCCCTCAGACTTGGAGCCGCAGAGGGTGAAGGGTCAAAGTCTGAGGGAAAATTGCCAATATTGTCGGTGGTTTGCGATGCGGCTTCGCGAAGGGGGCCCGCGGTGCTGACCAGGGCCTCGGATCCAGATGCGCCGTGATGCTCCGCGCCGGTGAGGCACACCGCGATGCTTCGGGGTCATCGCCTATAAATAGGGGGGGGGGGTCGACCTCTTTTGTCTTCACGAAACTTCCTTGTCTTTTTGTTCTCTCGGCTTCGTGAAGCTCCGCATACTCCGCGAAAGCCCTCCGCGAATCAAGCTTCGCGGCGAACCGCGGGTCTCCGACTTTGCGTCCGCAACAAGAAAACTTCTGCTTGTCGGCCTAGGCCAGACTTCGCGTCTTGGTCTCGCGACTGACCTTCGCGATACGGCTTCTCGATCCAGCTTCGCGATCGATTCTGAAAAAAAATTCTTTTCTGAGGGTTGGAACCGAAATGGCCCATCAAGAGGCTGTATTGGGGGTGCTTGCAGATGCCGCCCGTCGGGATGAGATGGCCAACTGTCCAGGCCTTGGGGAGATGGTCCGAAGCCATTCGGACCATGCTTCTTTGACAGATCTGCTATCAGAGGGTCAGAAGAGTTATCCGCAGTGTAAGAAACTGCCATTGTACAGCTTCGGGTTGAGGGATGACGTCTTCATCCCTGAGGCGAGTAGGGACGAACCAGCTTGCTGGTTCAGGAGTACACCATGCCAGCACCAATGGTTGGGGGCGGCCGATGGTCATGCATAGGAGGACTTCACACCCGTCACCGCAGACTGTCTCTACAACCATGTGAACGATATTGACGGGAGGCCACTACAACAAGAGACCTCCCCTCCTCTCTACAATAACATGCTAAAGGCGACTTTGCAGGATTCGAAGAAGGGATGGTACGATGAGTGGGACCTGCGCTAGGGCAACAACTTTACCGATTACTGGGCCTGGGCCTACTGGGTAGGCGCCTCATGCGAGGAGTTTGGGGCCGAGCTGAGGATAGTGGGGTTGTATGAGGTGGCATGGGCCTCCCAATTCCACATTTACCAACTGAAGCAACTGATGCCAGAATTGCTGAGAAGATGGTCGTCTAGGACCAATACCTTTCACCTGCATCACGAGCAAGTGGGAATCAGCCTATAGGATGTCCACCAGATTTATGGGGTTCTGATCTTGTGGGCCATGTATGATGAGTTCCTCCCCGTCATTAGCGCGTGGGAGGATACAGAGCAAATGACGCGACTGGCGTCAGCGCTGATGGCACTCGTCCCTGGAGAGGACAAGGAGGCAGTGAGGGATGTCCACTTTAGGAGATGGTTCAAATGCTTCCTGAATTTCCCAGAGAATCAAGAGTTCCCCCCGAGGCCTTGAACTTGTCTGAGGGCGGCCCAACGGGGTAAGGGGCACTCGTATTGGCGGGTCTTGGAGGACAGCCAATGGAAGACTTGGCATTTCAGTGTCAGCACTGAACAACAGCCGATAGTCAGGCTGGCGGCATTCATCGCGGCTCTCATCTGTGGTTGGATCCTACCGGTGAGGGATACAAGCATGGGGGTGTAGCCCAGCTCATTTAATATGGCATCCATGTTGGCCATGGGGCAGCAGATCAATCTGGGGATTCCAATGCTTGCCAAACTGTACAGAATGCTGCGGAACATTAGCGAGGGCAAGAAGCCGCCAAGGATATGCGGGCCCTCCCACCTCCTGTATGGGTGGATCGTAGCGCACATCAGGGGGATTTATGAGTATCCAAACCCCATTTCGCCGCCGGGATCGAATTTCCGCCCCTCTATCCTGAATGCGGTCGGGAGCTTCCCGTTCAAACTAGTCGTGCCGATGGTGCTAAATCGGGTGTGGAGGGAGGATGAGTTTAATTTCCACCCCTTCCCATTGCCGACATGATTACTTACTGATGACTGGCAGGGAACAGAAGAACATCGGGCTTACCTCCTGGCCTTTCAAGTTGGAGTTTTGGTGGCACAGATAGATCGTGATCCACTCTGCGAACCGTACACCCCGCATCGGTTTGCGAGGCAGTTTCGGTGCCTCCAGCGGCTGACCCCGCAGGTCTACTGGGAGGTGCGTCACGAGGAGCACCCATGTGTGATGAGGCAGTTGTGGATCATGTTCACACAGGAAGATGAGAAGATGAGAATTGCATTGCCTCCATCCACCGCCGCTTTCGGATTGGTGAGGGAGTATGCCATTAGTTGGGAGGATGCTTACCCAGGGGAGATGCTGAAGCAACCGACTATTCGGGTCGGTGACGGTGGGCCTCCTCTATCTCGAGGTCGGGGTCGGAGGGCAGCTAGGGCCACTCACGGTAGCGGGGCTTCCATGGCGGCGAGACCCACACCAGCCGAGGGTGTGGAAGCAGCGGCAGATCTGGTGATTCTGGAAGAGCAGGGTCATCCGGAGGGGCAGCCACCGAGGGGATTTCGTAGGATATCCACTCAGGCTCCGGGGAAGGAGCTGCGTCATATCGACATGGCAGAGGATGCCGTCTTCCCGGAAGCCGGGGACATTTGGGATGTCAACCGGCAATTCCTCAGCCCACCTAAGATATGGGTTCACCTGAATCGCCTCGGGATGGAATTACTGGGCATAGGCCCAGTCCGAGCTGGATTCATGACGTCTCCGACGGAGACAAAGCAATACCTGGATGAGCTGGAGGATTACGTCCACTCGAGTGGTGTCCCTCGCCCAATGACAGACCGGGTGAGGGTACAGTTGAATCAAATGGTTCCCCCACAGTTATCGGCTCCCGATCTGAGGGAGAGCTTCCCCCTGCCGGAAGAATCAGAGGACTCCTCTTGGGAGGATGAGGCTGGAGGAGGGAGCCCGTTGGAGGAGGGAGAGGTCGGAGATCAAGGCTCAGATTCTGAAGATTTCACAGAGGCTCTCGAGGTATCATTCCAAACTTCTTTCCTTACGATCCGTTCTTGGGTCACTATGGACTTCTCACGGATGTTTGAGCCATGCAGGATAAACTTGTTCATATGCCTCGTTCTCGCCCCTCGGCGGGTGATGATGCGGGACCTTCCGAACCCGCGCCTATGGCTGCGTCCAGTTCCGCATCTTGTGGGACCAGAGCACCCGAGGTGGCTCCTCTGGAATCTCCAGATCTTCCAACAGTATACGGGGGGCCTCGCCTCGGGGTCCCTTCAGTACCGGCTCAAGAGAAGCGCCAGGAAGTCGATCTCCATAAGTTTCCTCTACCGGTTTCCTCGTCGTCACATGTAGACTATGCCCACTAACGTTAATGTCCCTCTCTGTCGTACAGTTCTCCGACTGGCGTGGGCTGCTGCGGCAAGACTGGTCGGGATGTCTAGTGGCATCCCTCCCAGGGGCATGCTGGTGATGGTGGCGATAGTCCCCCCATCTCCTCAAGCTGCGACACACATCATCACTGGCGGGACCACCAGTAGGGTCGTTCCTGAGTTCATCGAGGTGGAGTCCGATGAAGAGGATCAACCGGTCGGTCCCAGTCCTGTCATGCCTGCTTCGGCGCCAGGTGCCATACTGGATTCAACACCAGATGTAGATCCTGTCGAGGATTTCTTGCGGGCGTATCCCGCGTATGAGCCTTCCAATCGCACAGACTAGGACGAAACGGCCTCTGACGAGGAAGACAGCAGCATAGTCCACCGCCAGTCATGGAAGCTGATCACACGCTTCATTAAGGACACCCCCCAAGCGCAATGGCTAGCCGAAATGGACAGACTCTGCTCGCGGTTTCGCGAACTGTGCGCTAGGGGAGTGGATGCCCAATGTCCTCATGCACTCATCTGAGATCTTATGGCTGAGAAGATCCGGGAGCATGATCATGGGCTCAGCGTGGGCTGGAAGCGGAGGTAGGCGACCCACATCAAGAAGCTCCAGGAGGTTGAAGGCGAGGTCCAACAGATACATACCCAGGTAGATGCGCTTTCAGCCTCTCTTAATGCACAATCTGAGCTGGTCTCACGGTTGAAGGCCCAGCTGGCAGAGGCAGAAGAGCATATGAGGCAGGCCTCTGGAAAGATGGTTTCCATTCAAGCCGGCGTAGAGTGGGCCAAAGCCAAGGCTGACGAACTGCACCACGCCATTGCTGAGGAGGAGCGGGAGCTAAGTCAGCGGCAGCAAGCCTTGGACGCTACAAGCCAACAGGTGGCGGAGCTGCAACGCTCTTTTGACGGGGTCAACCCGTCTATGGGGGGAGTCGACCCCCCGGGTATTGTAACACACCAAAAACCTTTTATTGGTACTTTCGTTCTTCAATTTTTTCTTTCTTTGTTTTGAATTCCGTAGCGCGCACGATTTCCACTGTTTGAATCGCCTTGTTACATCCCTACAATGTTTGCAGGACGTTCGGCGATAATTCCCCAAGCCCACATGGGTCGAGCCCGATGTGATAAACAGGAGATAGTTGCCTTCTTGTCCCACCTAATATAGGAGTGGAGACCATGCTCCAGGCATCTGAGATTTGGATTACCAGTCTGGATTTCTGAAAGATGGAAGAGGCTTGACCGGAGAAGGAACTTTTCAGAACAGCCGAATTACCATTTCCTCAACGTGCTCTTATGCACGAACGGTGCAATGCCAGGGGTGATGAAATTGGTCCAAACAGATGAAAATGGAAAGTGTGAATCACGATACCCAAGATTCGGAGCACTGCGGGGATGGCGTGACAGTAAAGGACAACCATTAACCATGGTGGAGAAGCAGTATCCTTTCTGCGTTAGCCTGAAATGGGGACAACAAATGAGGGTCGACCGTTGATCATGTTCGAAACACGGGACCATGTCACAAATGTTGTCGATCAATCCTTCAGTATGTTGGCCGAGGACAGTTGGTGGACCATAGGTCAAACATCCATACTGTTAGGGGGTCCTTCCAAACATGGCCAGTCTTCCGGAACGTTGGCTCAGGACCGTAGGTGAGCCGATGCGGCATGAGACCAGGCCGTTAGGGGGTCCCGTGAGACACGAAAGGGGACGAGGGTCCGAATAAGGGGCACAAAAAGCATGAAATATGGAGTGATTGTTGGTCCGAACAAAATCCAACACTTAGGTAGTTACACCACCGTGGTGGGATTACACCATTTGGGTGCATTGGTTTGATCATGGATCATTCCTTCTTTCAGACAGGGCCTCTCCGGCGAGGGGATTTACCGCTTCCCAATGTAACCTTGGGGCATTCTGAACTTGTTCAGGGTAGAGCCGAACTTTAGTGTCATGTGCTGAGGACACAAGGACTCTTGTAGTTTAACGTCATATGATAGGACGTGGAATAAAAGGGAAGATCCCAGGGAGCGTGTGGTGCGGTAGACATGAAACCAACGTGAATGAGGACTTGGAGTCCAAATAACACCACGTACCCCCGAAGGAAACTCTTCAGGTCGAGGGACTGCGAGTGAGGATTAGGCTGGGCCCGAAGCAGAGTGGTCGGGTGTTCCTACGTACCCCATGAGGATGGAAATCAATCCATACGTAGTTCTGGAAGCGCAGTTTAACGTCATGCGGGACGATGAGAAGCCTGGCCGTGTTGGTACACGTCCTGCCAAAACTACTAAGCCTACATGAGTCGTGCTCGTTGTGGGAAACAAGCAGTAGTGGTGGGAATTTCCAGACACAGAAAGGGGCAGGTTAGGGCAAAGGGACACTTGGTGAATACCGGCCCAATGACACTTACAAAATCATTTAGTGCACCTAGATGTGCAAAGAGAAAGAGCAGAGTATGATAGAATTTCACTTGAACATGAGGAAGTGGAATTGTGTGAATCATTGCGCTCGAGATTCAGATCACGATGATGGCGGTGTGACGATGGAGGATAACTATTGACCGAGGAGGAAACCCAGCATCCATATCGTGTTAGCCTAGAATGGGGACAAACAAATGAGGGTTGACTGTTGACCATGTTCGAAACACTGGACCATGTCACAAATGTTGTCAGATATCCGTAGGGACGTTGGATCGAAACGATTAGAGGGCCCTTAGGTCCAGCATTCATGGAGATCCCTTAAGCCTAGTATCCATGTCGTCCGAGGGTCCTTTTGGATGTGGAAGAGGATGAGGATCCGAATAGTGAGCTCATGAAGCATGGTCATGGGATGAGGAGGATGTCCCTATGTAAATCCCACACTTCGGGCTCTTTGTCAAATCTCATATGAATACGACAACGAGACGTATTAGATCGAGGGAGCATGTTCCTTTCCCATAGGTAGATCTTAGTTTAGGGTCATAGAATTTGGACCATGGATGGGAGGAGACATAAGAGGCACATGGTGGAGTAACTCAAACACCTAGCGTGAATGGGAATAGGGGGTGTGTACACTGCGGTGAACAACCTGACGTGAATGAGGACGTAATCCCATATCACGCCGCCTGACCCCCTTGGGAGAAGCTTTAGGTCAAGGGACCAAAATCGAAAGTTAGGCTGGGCCCGGGGGAAAGTGCCCGGGCACTCCTACGTATCTCGTGAGGATGAGAATCAAGACTCACGTAGTTCTTGATGGATCTTAGACCATAAATGGGTAAAGGGAGCAGGGGACACATGGCAACAAGACCCGTCGTGAAAGAGGACCTAAGACCTACTTACCATGCGTTCTCTGGGGAAATGCTCGAGTCGAGGGACCGAACACAAAGGTTAGGCTGGGCCCGCAGGGAAGTTCCCGGGCGCTCCTACGTATCTCATAAGGATGAGAATCAATCCATACGTATTTCTGAAATGTGACATGGTAAGATACCAGTGCCGGGGGAAAAGGGGAGTGTGGTCGTGGCCCTTGCACTAAAAGTAGCGGAATTTGATAAATCTTGTTTGTTCTTTAAGGTGAGTGGTTTTTTTTGTGAAGCGAGAGGCCTAGAGTAGTAGGTCGTGGTGTTTTCACAAGGATCAAGCCGTGATGGGCGTTGACAAATGGCATGGCACGTGACCAATACCCAATGTGATGTCCTCTACAACGAGGTCACCAAAATGCAGTGCCATTTTTTGTTGTGCGGCCAGGACGATAATGTCACAGTTTAGGGTCGTATGATAGGACCAATCATGCATTTTATCATCATGCAACGCAGACCTAGCAGAGACGATGCTAGGCGGGGAATGTGCGCAGTGTTATAAAACACAATTGATGGAGACATGATCCCGCATCACATTGTATGCCAATCGGAGAGGGAGACCTTAGGCCGAGGGGCCTATATAGAGGTAAGAGGTGAAACAGGGGGAGAGACTAGCTCCCTAAATGGGATGTACCCGAATACAGGGCGTCTGGGTGGTCCTACATATCCCATGAGGATGGGAATCAAGCTGAACGTAGTTCCGGATGGATCTTAGTTTATGGTCTTAAATCTCGGACCATGAATGGTAACAACCTCCCAAGTTAGCGCAGATGTCAACCCGATCCCTAAGCCCACGTGAGTTAAACTTGGTGCGGGAAACATAGGGTGGGGGGAGTTCCTTATCGCAATACTTGGGGCGTCCATCAGAAGGGAGTCGACAGAGAGCCACAAAGGACACCTTTGACTCGGCTTGTTTCCCCAACGCGCAGACGTGCATGGAGGAAACGTACCAAGAGTTCCGAGACTCTACTTGGACACGGTGAAGTGATGAAGGGTGTGAATTGTGCACCTGACATTTTGGGCTTAATGGATTGGCGTGGCGATAGAGGAAAACTGTTAACCATGGTGGAAACACAGTGTCCATATCGCGTTAGCCTGAGGTGTGAACAAAAAACGAGCATCGACTGCTGACCATATTTGCAATGGTGGATTTTATCGATTTGTTGTCCGAAACCCTCGGGGGCGTTGGCCTGTAACGGTAGGAGAGCCCTTGGGCGTAGTATCCAGGCCATTCTTGGGGGTCCCTTTAGGTGTGAAAGATGATGGAAGCCCTAATACTAGGATACACAAAGCCTAGAAAGCGGGTGCGGATGTGTCTGAGTAAAGCTTGGCATTCCAGGTAATAAACTAGAGTACTCTTAGGCACATTGGTGAAATTCCGAAAAGGGATCGACGAAACAACTCAGGAGGGAGAGATACATGGCGTGGTCATTACGAGACTGACGTGAATGAGGACATAATCCCGTACCACACCATGTAATCCTATCATGGAGGAAGGGTAGGCCAAGGGGCCAATATGGGATGAAGATTCCCAAGAGATGGGGCTGGACCCGAATCCTAGACATTCGGGTGGTCCTACGTATCCCATGAGGATGGGAATCAAGACGAACGTAGTTCTCTAGATGCAGTTTAACGTCATACAGGACGAGGGGGGGGGGAGGAATATACCCCCCAAAAAAGGAGGTGTACTGTACGGCGAATAAACCAATGTGAATGAGGACGTAGTCCCACAACACACCATACACTCCTATTAGAGAGGACTTGGGCCCGGGCCCAGAAAGGCCAAGGGGCCTGATGATTAGGCATTGGTCAGGAAGGCCTGATCTGCTTGCAGTTTATCGTCTTGTAGTGAGGACGAGGTTCGGGGACCCGAGGAGGCCTAGGGGCATGTGGCTGGGCCTCGTAAGGGAAGGAGTACGGTAGGGTACATGATCCCTACGTAAATGAGGACATAGTCCCACACCACACCGTACACCCTGTGTAAGAGGTTGGGCGGAGGGGCCCGAGAAGGCCAAGGGGCCTAAGGTTAGGCATCAGTCAGGATGGCCTGACGGGACTGCAGTTTAACGTCTTACATGAGGATGGGGGTCAGGGACCCGAGAAGGCCAAGGGGCCTGAGGCTGGGCCTCGTAAGGGAAGGCTTACGGCATGGTACATGATCCCGACGTGGATGAGGACGTCATTCTACAGCACACCATACACCCCTATGGGGAATCGGGGCCGTGGGCCCGATCGCTAGCACCACCTGGGGGGAAGTTTGTCACTTCGGGATGCGGCAGAACAAATCACTGCACTAGATGTTTGGGACATCTCGGGGTGGACCCGAAGATCCAGGACACTGTTGACCATGTTCAAAACACAACGTTCCTATGGTGACCCGATATGGGAGCAACAAATGAGCATCGACTGCTGACCAAATTCACAACACGGGACTTGTATCGGCTTGTTTCTTGAAAACCCTCAGGGGCGTTGGCCCGTATCAGTAGGAGAGCCCTTGGTCATAGTATCCAGGTCGTTCTTGGGGGTCCCTCTGGGTGTGAAAACATGATGGAATCCCTGATGCAGGGATACACAAAGCCTGGAAAGCGGGTGCCGACGTGTCCGAGTGAAGCTTGGCATTACAGGTAATGAACCAGAGTACTCATAGGCACATTGGTGAACCGCCGAAAAGGGATCGACGAAACAACTCAGGAGGGAGAGATACATGGCATGGTCATTACGAGACCGACATGAATGAGGACAAAATCCCATACCGCACCATGTAATCCTCTCATGGAGGATGGGTAGGCCAAGGGGCCAAGATGGGATGAAGACTCCCGAGAGATGGGGCTGGACACAAATCATAGACATTCAGGTGGTCCTACGTATCCCATGAGGATGGGAATCAAGACGAACGCAGTTCTCTAGATGCATTTTAACATCATACCGGACGAGGGGGGAGTAATATACCCCCAATCAAAGGAGGTGTACTGTACGGCGAATAAACCGACGTGAATGGGGATGTAGTCCCACAACACACCATACACTCTTATAAGAGAGGACCTGGGCCGGGGCCCAGAAAGGCCAAGGGGCCTGATGATTAGGCATTGGTCAGGAAGGACTGACCTGCTTTCAGTTTATCATCTTGCAGTGAGGATGAGGGTCGGGGACCCGAGGAGGCCAAGGGGCCTGTGGCTGGGCCTCGTAAGGGAAGGCGTACAGCAGGGTACATGATCCCTACGTAAATGAGAACATAGTCCCACACCACACCATACACCCTGGGTAAGAGGTTGGGAGGAGGGGCCTGAGAAGGCCAAGGGGCCTAAGGTCAGGCATCAGTCAGGAAGGCCTGACGAGTCTGCAGTTTAACGTCTTACATGAGGACGAGGGTCGGGGACCCGAGAAGGCCAAGGGGCCTAAGGCTGGGCCTCGTAAGGGAAGGTGTACGGCATGGTACATGATCCGGACGTGAATGAGGATGTAGTCCTACACCACACCGTACACCCCTATGGGGAATCGGGGTCGTGGGCCCGATCGCTAGCACCACCCGGGGGGAAGTTTGTCACATCGGGATGGGGCAGAACAAATCACTACACTCGATGTTTGGGACATCTCGGGGGGGACCCGAAGATCCAGGACACTGTTTACCATGTTCGAAACACAGTGTTATTATGGTGACCCTATATGGGAGCAACAAATGAGCGTCGACCGCTGACCAAATTCACAACACGGGACTTGTATCGTCTTGTTGCTTGAAAACCTTCAGGGGCATTGGCCCGTATCGGTAGGAGAGCCCTTGGGCATAGTATCCAGGCCGTTCTTGGGGGTCCCTCTGGGTGTGAAAACATGATGGAATCCCAGTCAAGGAGTGGGTGAAGCATAACTGTATCCATCCACGAAAGAGGTAAACATCTCCAGGGGGGATGTGCAGCCAGGTCGAGGCTTTCTTGATGTGAGTTGGGGAAAAAGTGTGCACCCTGCAGTATGTCTTGACCCGAGGGGAAGATTTTGTCTTTTGGGCTGGGCCAACGGACGAAATGCCCAGGCGTTCCTACGTATCCCATTAGGATGGGAATCAAACCATACATAGTTCTTGAAGGCCATGCAGTTTAGCGTCATGCGGTGAGGACGTGGGGGGATAGAAGAACGGGAGTGGGAACATGGTGCGACCCTTATAATCCTTGTGTGAGCGGGGTTGTATGAGATGGGCTAAGAAATCCTACCCCCCGCTACACAAAGATCCTCCAAGGAAACTATTCCCAGGGGGGGATAGTGGAAGAGAAAAGCTTAGGTCCGGGCTCAAGACGAGGCGTCTAAGCGTTCCTACGTATCCCATCAAGATGGGAATCAATCCACACATAGTTCTTGAGATGCAGTTTAACGTCATACGGGACGAGGGGCATCTCATTTGCGGATATGTATGGTACGGTAAGCAATCCGACGTGAATTAGGACGTAGTACCACACTATACCGCACAATCCCACAAGAGGGTAAGTCGGGGAAAACCAAGGGGCCTGAGGCCGGACCGCAGTCAGGGAAACCTGACCAGCTTCCAGTTTAAAGTCTCGCGGTGAAGACGGGGGGCCAGGGGCCCAAGGAGTCCAAGGGGCCTGAGGCTGAGCCTCGGTCAGGAAGGCCTGACTAGCTTGCAGTTTAACGTCTTATAGTAAGGAAGGGGGGCCGGGGGCCCGAGGAGGCCAAGGGGCTTGAGGCTGAGCCTCGGTCAGGAGGGCCTGACTGGATTGCAGTTTAACGTCTTACAGTACGGACATGGGGGAGATCTTAGTTTCAAGTCATAGAGCTCAGACCATTTTGCAGTTTATCATATTGCAGGACGAAGATGCAGTTTAAGGGCATGCAGTACTTTACAGTTTAAGGTCGTGTTGGACCATAATGTGCAGTTTAGTTCATGCGGGACCATTTCACTTTTTATTGTCTTGCAGGACGAAGATGTAGTTTAAGGTCGTGCAGGACCCTAACGTGCAATTTAAGGTCATGCAGGACCCTCTCGTAGTTTAAGGTCGTGCAGGACCCTTTCGCAATTTAAGGTCATGCAGGACCCTTTTGCCCTTGGAAAAGTATCGCTTAAGGAACTTGGCATTGGTAGGAGGGGTTATGCGCTCTCCATCCGTGGTCACCAAGGGGTATTCTCCATTGGGGTAAACCTTATGGATTATATAAGGCCCTTCCCATTTGGGTTCTAATTTGGGTGGTTTCCTACCGGGAATCAATAGCGCTCGAAGGGCCAGTACTTGGTCGACTTGTAGGAAAGAACGGAGATGAACCTTCTTGTTGAAGGCCCTTGCTATCTTGTCCTGATGCCTTTCCAGATTGTGCAGGGCACGAACCCGGTTCTCGTCTAGTGCTTCTAATTCAGCTAGATGGATTTCGGCTACTTCATCTGATTTCTGGTGATCATAGACTACAGTGCATAACGACCGTAGATGGATCTCAATGGGTAGGACGGCCTCATCTCCATACACCATGGAATATGGGGTCACCTGGGTAGAGTTGTGAGTCGTCGTCCGGTAAGCCCAGAGGGCATTGGGGAGCTTTTCTGGACAACTTTTCTTGTTCTGACCAACCATATTCTGCAGAATGTGAGAGAGGGTTTTGTTGAACGCCTCGATCTGTCCATTTTCCTGCATGTGGTAGCAGGAGGTATGGTTCGACGGGATGTCGTACTTGTCATACAATTTCTTTAGTTCAGCCGCTTGGAAGTTGGTTCTGTTATCTGTGAGGATGGCGTGAGGGACCCCAAACCGGTGGATAATATTGGAGCTCAGAAAGTCAACGATGGAATGGGCCTTGACCTCTTTGAGTGGAACTGCCTCTGCCCACTTGGAGAAGAAATCTGTAGCTATCAGGATGAACCTACACTGGCGGGCTGTTGCCGGTGGATACGGTCCCACTACATCAAGTCCCCATACCGCAAATGGCCAAGAGTACTTCGTGGAGTGGAGGGGCTCTAGCGGCCGATGCAGGAAGTTGGCGTGAACTTGGCACGCGTGGCATCTCTTGGCATACCCAATACAATCGTGGATCATAGAGGTCCAGAAGTACCCCAACCTCCGGATTTGATGGGACAGCTTCGTCCTAGCTTGATGGGCGCCACAAGAACCGGCGTGAACCTCTTGCATAACTTGAGGTATCTCTACTCCTTGGATGCAACGGAGGAGGATCCCATCAAAACTCCGCTTATAAAGGATCTGTTCAAGACTGGGGCCGCTCTGGATGGTAAATTTCAGCGCGCGATGTCGGATTCGCTTGCGCTCGGCCCGGTCATAAGGGAGGCAACCATTTTGGAGATACTCGACAAAAGGTGCCCTCCAATCAGGAATGGCTTCATCAACTGTGTCTGACGAACCCGGGACCCCTGACGTGGAGGGTCCGGTGGTGAGATGACCTACCCACATGCCATCATTGTCCTCTTGGGTGACGGGGGCAATGACTCTCCGGTGTGCCACATGTATGATCAAATCATCTTGCTCGGGTTCTGCGAGCGACGCTGATAAGCCAGCCAAGGAGTCTTCTTGACCGTTCTGTGACTGCGGGACATGGGTAATCTCTGGTCGAGAAGAGAACTGGGCAATTAGGCGGAGGGTATACTCCAGCAACGGTGCAAGCTCCAGCTTCTTGACGACGTAGTCTCCATTAACCTATTTTATTAACAGCTCGGAATCTCCCTTCACATGTAGATGGGGCACATGGATCTCAAGGGCCAACTCGAGGCCGGTGATGAGAGCCTGGTACTCTGCCTCGTTGTTCGTATAGCCTGATGACAACAGGAACGAGTATGGCAGGATGGCTTGTGCTGGGGTAATTAAGACAATACCCAGGCCCACTCTATTGAGCATGGGATCGTTGAGCCGCCTACCGGTGGGGCTCTGGGAGGAACCGTCGAAATGAATTTTCCAACATGGGACGACATGATCGACTGAGAGGATCATCTGATCAGGAAAATCCAGGTCCAGGGATTGATCCGCGGAGGTTGGATGTTCATCTAAAAAGTCTGACAACGCCTATCCCTTAATGGCCTTCTGAGGTACGAACCTGATATCAAACTGCTGGAGAATCACCGCCCACCGTGCTAGTCGGACAGTCAGCATGGGGCGGTTCAGGATGTACTTCAGTGGGTCTACCCGGGAGACCAATTGCACCTCATGGTGCTGCAGGTAATGTCGCAACTTCTACACGGCAAATATGAGTGCAAGGCAGCTCTTTTCGATAGGGGAGTATCTGACCTCCGTATTGAGAAGCATGCGGCTGAGATAGTAGAGACTGTTCTCAGTACCCTCATTATTCTTCTGGGCGAGCAGGGCACCGAGGGATCTTTCCAGGGTGGTCACATAAAGGACCAGTGGCTTTTCGGAGATGGGTGGCATCAAGACCGGAGGTTGGAGCAGATACTGCTTGATTTCCTCAAAGTCGGTCCAACACTCCTCATCCCACTCCTAGGCGGCGCCCTTCTTCATGAGCCGGGAAAAGGGCTTACACTTGCCGGCCAGATTCGCGATAAACCGACGTATAAAGGAAAAGTGGCCTTGAAGGCCTCGAAGTTCCCGAATGTTGCTCGGGGGAGGCATTTGGATGATGGCCTTGATCTTCTCTAGGTCAATTTCGATACCTCGGTATCTAACAACAAAGCCCAGAAACTTCCCAGAGGTGACCCTGAAGGCACACTTTAACGGGTTCATCTTCAGGTGATGATAACGGAGGAAACCGAACACCTTCTCAAGGTCTTTGAGATGGTCCTGGAACTGGCATGATTTTACTACGAGGTCATCTACGTAGAATTACACCAATGTCCCGAGAATCGACTTGAATATTCGATGCATGGCCCTCTGATAAGTGGCACCTGCATTTTTCAAACCGAATGGCATAACCTGGTAGAAAAAGGTACCTTGGGGAGCCCTGAAGGCAGTGGACTCCTCGTCCATAGGGGCCATCCAGATCTGGTTGTACCTGGAATACCCGTCCATGAAAGAGAGTGCTTGGAACCTGGCCGTGGAATCAATCAATAACTCCGTCACCGAGAGTGGGAAGTCATCCTTTGGGCAGTGGCAATTATGATCACGGAAGTCGATGCAGACATTGATCTGCCAATTATTCTTCCTGACTGGCACAATGTTGGCAAGCCACTTAGGGTACTGGACTTCCTTTATGAAGTTGGATTTGATAAGCTTGTCAACTTCGGCCTCAACCATAGCACCATGAGAAGGGTGAATCTTCCTGGGAGGCTTCATAAACCCACGATGTTTTGCCGAGAGGCCCAGACGGTGAACGGATACCTGAGGATCTAGTCCTGGCATCTCATTGTAACTCCAGGAAAACACGTCACGGTGTTGTTTGAGGAAGTCTACGTACTGCTGCCGCTCCTCAGGGGACATGGCTGCACTGATCAATGTGGGTTTCAGAACTACCTCGCTACCAAGGTTCACCTGTACCAGTTCATCAACCATGGTAGAGACGCCTTCCTCAAATGTGGGGGGAGCATCCTCCAGGTCTTCCTCCCCACCCGTGTGGAGATTTCCCGCGACGAGTGATAATTCTGGGCTATCAAAACCTGAGGATCCGCTGGTGTCGGCTCGGGCAGCAGTGGTCATCATATCAGGAGACTGACTTTCCATTAAGGCCATAGAAATGAAGGTAGTCGATCCTATCCCATCTGGCCTTTGGCCTAAGGGGCCACGTTTGATGATATCAAAGCAGTGGTGACGTGTCGGCCTGAGTCGGTGGATTCTATCCCGGCGGAAGAGACACGTATGGCGTACCGCCGTTGACATAAGCTTGACGTCCCGGTACCGTACAGGGGTTGGAGGTTCCGAGACCACCTGAGCCTAGTTTATGTAGGAGTACGAGGTGATTTTCCGCCGTCGCATGGACACGGGAACATTCCTTCCTTGTGTACCCGAAACTACAAAACATTTCCCCATGTCGGGGGTCGTGGCCTCCAATCGGTGGATCAGGAGGACGTAGGCGTCATCCATGATTTCCCAGGGATCACTTGTGACCGGGGCGGGTTCATCCTCACTTACTAGGATTTTATTATCCTTACTTTTGTAATAACCCGCATCTAGATAGCGGGCCTCACAAGAAGCGAAGGGAGACACATCTCCTTGGAGCACGCCTACTCGACCGTAGAATGAGTATTTGAGGCGCTGGTGATACGATGATGGGACCTCTGCATGCAGATGGAGCCATGGCCTACCCATCAATGCGTTGTAGGCGATGTCCTGAGAGATGACCATGAACTCGGTTCTGGAAATCAAGCCACCTAACTGAGTCTTCAGGCGGATCTTACCGACTGCGGTTTGCTCAGTCCTGTCGTACCCCTGGATTCTGAGGTCAGAGGGAGTTAAATCACCTTCAGATAGACCCAGCTTTTACAACGTCCGAGTCGGAATTAGATTGATTCTGAAACCCGTGTCAACGAGGCAGCGGCGGACTTCCACACCATTGAAGTAACCAGTGATGTACAGCGGGCGAATATGCCCCTGTATAGGAGGGTCCTCATCTTCACCGGAGAATGAGATAACCGCCTGACATTCGACTTTCTCAATTGTCTCGGCATGGAAGGCTTCCACAACTGCTATCTCCGTCTCAAACTGGAGGGGGCTCCTTAGGGCCTCGGCGAGTTCCTTACGCATTTTGGATGATAGGAGAAGGGCCTCAAGGATAGAAATCCTTGCTGGAATGTCGGCCAGGTTCTTCTGGACATCATACTTTCGTGCCAAATGCGCACCTCTGCCTACAGGAGGTCGTTCGCAATTTGGAGGCATAGCGGGTCCTGCCTATTGAACCGGCGATCGGCTAGTACTAGGTATATCCTGCTGCCTACTAGTTGAAGCCTGGAGAGTAGTCACTGGACTAGGATTGGACAGCGGAGGCTATCCTGTAGCCGGGCAAGACTGACTGTGATACGAACGAGGCAGCTCTCCCTGATCTAGTAGCACAAACGGCGGTGGGGGTAGAGCTGAGGGCGTTAGATGGGGTTGCGCGTGCTGAGCTCTATGCTGAGCCTGCTGCCCGGTCTCAGTAGCATGCACGGCTTGGATGAATGTGCCAGCTGACGTACCTCAATGACCGGCGCGGTTGCGATTCCGCTGACGTTGATGTCGACTGGAAACGTTGGGGAGGTTCGCCTGGCGTTCCCCCTCGTCGGGAGTCATATAGGTCTTTACCAGCTCCACGGTGTTAACCGAAGCGTACCCCTGGCTGTCGCTCGAGGAGTCATCTAGTATCGGGCGAATTCTGGGAGGAATCCCCATTTCTAGGGGCATAAAGTCGCCGAGAGTGTGGGATGATGATGGCACCGGTGGAGCACGTTGCTTCTTCTTTCATCGCCGCTGCTTTCCCTTTTGGAAAGAGGTCGACTGTGAAGGCGATGCGGAGGTACTGGCTACTTATTCTGAAGGTTCCGGCTGCTTCAGGCGCGCCCGGATGACACCATGGGCACAGAAAATGGTTTTTCAAGCCATCCAGTCATCGTATTTCCTGGATCAGCGGTTGGGAACCTGCTGCCACTCGCCTTCGCTGTCGCTACCGATCTCTGACCCTGCAAAGACACCCGCCACATGCGCTGGTGCCGGTCCCAACTTGACTATGTTGTTGTTGACCTGGTCTTGAAGCTAGTCCTTAAACACATATCATTGCTTTAGGGTGTGCCCCAGAATCTGATGATAAGGAAAATAGTTGGGGTGATCGGTGAGATTCGCCTCTGCCAGCCTTCTTCACTCGGGCAGGCGCACAATCCCTTGCTCTAGAGCACTTCAGAAGTAGCCGGGAACCTGATTTTCGTTGAACGAATAAGTCTGGTGCCTTCTTTCTGGATAGGGGGGCCTGGGGTCCTGGCCCTGATGAGGGGCCGGAGGGGCCTGCCAAGGAGGCGGCGCCTGATTGTCTCGCCTGGGTGGTGGTGGCGCATTGCGGGGGGGAACCTGTCGATTCTGATGCGGTCACTGCTGGGAGGAGCCTATGCTTGAGGTGGAGGACCTCTGCAGGGTTGCAGGGATAGTACTACTGGCAGTAATTCCAGCTGCCGAGGGGCTTCTATTTGGGCCACCGTGGTGGGTTCATCCCTGGCGGTCCTCCTGGCTGGGATCATAGGGGGCAACAAACGTGCCTGACTAGCCTGTTGCAGAGCTTCCTCAAGACGCTGAGCCTTATCTGAGAAATATCTGAACCCTATAGGGTAGTTCTGGGTAATCAGGGAGGGTACCAACACTGTTTTGACGTTTCCCACACACATCGTCAGTAATTGATCCTGAGTTAGTGGCATATCGAGGGAATACGTAAGTCCCTTCCACCGGGCGATGAAATCTGCGACTCGCTCATCAGGCCTTTGCTTTCACTTAAAGAGGTCTGCAATGCTGGTCTTCCACGTGGTGGAGCTGAACTGGTATAGGAACTGCCGGCAGAGATCCTCCCAACCGGTCACCGATCCGATAGGGAGCTGGTTGTACCAGACGAATGTTGGACCTTCCAGTGTCTGTACGAAACACCAGAGTTTGGCGGCTTCTTGCTGAGCCGGGGTCCCCATCATGGGGCCACACCTGGAAGAAAAATGTGCCAAGTGCTGTGGCGGGTCCCCTTTCCTGTTGTAGGGAAAGAATGTGGGGTTCCCAAAACCCGGAGGTGCGGGCATATCAACCACCCACGCGGGATACGGCTTGCCATCCGGTGGGACCACCACCTGCCGCATTTCCAATGCTTCGAGGCGGGATGTGAGTGCCACTATAAGGTCATCCGGGTGGGGGTCCCTGTCTTGACGGGGATCGCTAACCACAAGTATGTTTCCAGGTTCTTCAACATGGTAGATGGCTTCGGCAGCTCATGGATCAACTGGCGGAGCGACCTGCGGGGCGACTGGGGGAACCCGGACTGGATTCATCAGATTGCACCGTCGTTCGGGGGGGGGGGGGGTTGGTGAGACGTATCACGCCCTCTTGCCGTATGTTCCGGATTCTTCCTTGTCTGCGGAAATAACATGATCAGGGTTTCCCGGAGGTATCTCACCGGGGGGAAATTATTCCTGCCCCTGCTACCCCGGCCTGGGATTACCATAGTCGGGTCGCCGCTCTACAGCGCGCTCAGCCAAAAGTTCATCAACCAGCCTCTTTTTCTCAGCAAGCTGCTAGCGTAACCTGGCCTTCTAGGGATCTTCATCAGCTTTCTGCATAGAGGCAGACGAGTCGGAGTGCTTGACAGTTCCGACATGCTCCTTACCCTTACCGGTATTTCAACCAAGTACCAGCGACTCGGTGGGTATGGGGAGGCCTAGAAGGTTCCTCTACTGACGGGTAACCCTCCTTAATGGGTCTAGCAGTGGAGGTACGCCCTGGGGGGTAAGTGTCCATCAAGGAATTCATGCTCGTCTTCCTTGTCCACTATGTCAGCCATGTGGACCACGACCCCTCTCCAGGGCATGTCCTCGATGTCGCATAATGATTCGGGCTCCCGTCGGATATGGTCGAAGAGGAGAGTGGCATAGTGTCCCCAACCATGGACTTGCACATGGGGGGTAGCTTCCCTGACGATTCTGCAGAGTACTTTGAATCTCTGAACACATTTTCGTTGAAGGGCGCTATGTCGGCCTGGCGACTCAGGGTGCTGGGCCACAGGGAGTGCGGCCGAATCGATCGGGCGGCATTGCTCGCCGATTTCTTCGAAGTGCTATCGACTTCTGGGGTAAACCACCCATTCGTAACAAAGGTGGAAGTGCGTCGCCCATAGGGTTCGAAAAAAGCACCCCACTTCTTCAGGGGTAAGGGACTCTGGTGCGTGAAGGTTCAGCGCCGCCGTCGGCCAGAACTTCTCTAGGAAGTAATCCGCTGCGAGAATGATCCAGAAGCTCCTGGGTTCGGACTTGCGGTCTGGCCCTGTATTGCCCCACTCATCAACTGAGGGCAGCTGAGGGACCGGTAGCGGTACCGAGGCGGACCTCTGGGATATTAAACTCGGCAGTGGAGAATACAGTGAATGAGCTGACTGGCCGCCGAATTCCGGGCCATCCTCTGAAGAGTAAGGTGACCTGGCCACGATGTCACGATACAATGGGCTGATAGCCACAGCTTCCGGCATAGGAGTCGCGGCTACGGGCGACAGGTCATGTCGTCTCTCTACCGCTGTTGACCCCCAAAATAGCTCTCCGTGATCTCTGGTAGAGGTAGAGGGCACTTCAGGTGACAATGGTGGTGATTGCACAGTCAAGACCTGCAGAATTCCCAATATTTCTTCCTCCTGGATGTACCTGCGGAGAGAGATGGGAATCTGGTGGACCTCATATTTTGGGAGAATAAGGCTAACATGTCTGTTTCCTTCCCCAGTCCATGATACAGAGGAGAGGGGAGAGGGTTCCATCGCTGAGTCGCATTCCGCTTTATAGTCGGAGAAGCGGGCATGTTTGATCTCCACCCGGGCCTTCAGAGGACACTTCTTGTGGCGGCGACGACCCACTCTCCTGCCCTGGGGTGGCTCTTCGGGACAGGGTTGATCCCTATCATGTAGTCTCGGGGCGGCGCTGGCGCCGTGGCGGAGAGGGCCCCCACTCGAGATAGCCGAGGTGCGAGGGCCACCAGGGAAAATGTTGAAGGGTACATGGGGAGGACATCCATGGACAACACCCATGTGGGTGGAGCCTCTGTTGGAATCGACAGAAGCATGGGGAGGACCTCCATGGTCGATGCGGGCGGAGCGAGGCTGACCTTAACGCCCTCAGGTTTCTGGGGCGAGGAGGACCTTAGCCGGTTGTAGATATGATGTAGGGAGGGCCCCCACGTTGGAGAAGGACAGGATGGAGGGTGCCTTCAGATCGGCGGTCGGGGGCAGGAGGATGGACTCCATACCCTGTATAGTGGGCGTGGGAAAGGTTCCCGCGCCGAGCGTCACTGCCACGGGGCAGGTCTTCCTTCGGGATGGTGGTAGCATGAGGCATACCTCCATGACGAGCTTCGGAGTAGGGAGGTCCCACGCTCTATAGAGTAGTGGTACGGGGAGGGCCTCCATACGGGGTGACATCACCGCGGGTTAGTTCGCGGCGATCACCACTCGGGCCTGCAACCCGGAGAGTCAACCCAGCCTGCCCGTGGGGTGGTTGGGGTTTTGATCCTGGTTGGGTGAATGAGTGCCCCTGCTCAGCGTATGCAGGGAATTCATGATGCACGTCGACGGTGGCGCGGGCCACTGCAGCGGTTGACGTTGACGCACCTGGGCGAGCGTCCTCAGCCCGAGCCCGGCGCTGACGTCGGGTCAGACGAGCTGGCACAAGTGGTGCAGGGGCATGGCCAGCCTGCTCTTCCTGCGGAGTCGGACGGCGGCGCTGACGCGGCCAGGCGGGAGCTCTTTCCTGGAGCCCTTGGGTCGGGACCCTGAGCGGGCTAAGCCGGACGACGCCCACCTCATCAGCGTAAGGCGAGGAGTCATCAAGGTGTTCCGGGGACAGGATCCCGAAACGGTTGAACGTTGGGGTGGGGAGCAGGGGCTCCCTACGCGGCCTATTAGGGCGGTGTTGACGGCGGGGCCTGGATGCCTCCAGGTCTAGGCGGGCCATATCCCGAGTTGGGATGACCCCTTCCTCCTCGTACCTGTGCAGGAGGTTGTTGATCACACTTCACTGGATGACCTCTGGCGAGGAAAGGGGACGTGGGCGCCCCGTATTCCGAGATGTGGAAGCCGTCGTGGAGGTAGAGGCGCCATGCGGGGTGGCTGTGGCGATGTTTCCCCTGCCCCTGCGTAGGCTAGCGGGTGGTGATCGTGTCTCTGTAATAGCAACCTGGTTCCTGAGAAATGAAGGGATCAACTCATCAGCACTGCGAGAAAAAGGGTTGACAACCAGTTCCCCAGCATCCTTCCATTCTCCACATCTGTAAGAAGGATCCATGACAACACACTGCAGAACGGAGTGCCCCACGTTCTACTGCCCCGACTTCCGGTGAGTTTCACGACATGCCCACTATTTGCTTGGCGGTACCAGGCACCAGATATCTGGATCTAGTGACATGTCAATCTACTGGTGTCTCGAATGCTACTAATCTCAACATTGAGGATAAGAACTTCATGTCGGGTTCACCATTTCTGTTTCCGATGCTTTTGCCGGGTAGCGCGCATCCGTCCATCCACGGAGGAGGACACACTATGCTTTTTGCCCCGCGTTCCCACTTTCCAAAGGCGGGCGACATTCACTCCTTATTCAGGGACGTCTGCTCCTTGATCGAAATGGGATTATGGGATGTCGGTTCTTCCTTCTGTGGATTCCTCCTCAGAACTCATCACCTAGTACGGGTCTCCCTCATAGATTTAATACGTTGTTCGTGAAACTCTTCCCAGTGCCATGTTTCCATGGACACCGGTTCATTACAATACTTCTGTTGGGACATTCCAAAGGGTCCGGTCAGGGCAGCAACCTTCAGTCGGGAGAGTAGTCACGTTGAGGCATTAGTAGTGTGTCTGGATGCTGGGGAACCTGGCATGTCTATCTATTATCCCTGGTCACAGGACTTCTCGAGGTCGTGGAAGCCCGAGGCATCCCACATCGAGTGCGAGGAATTATATTCCATAGACACATATCTGAGGTTTTCCTCAGCTTCCCGTGTTTAACACAGGGTATGCCGCGGGTTTAACGTCCAGCGGAGACGGATCAGCCCGATCAGAGCATTAGCTAGAATAGATCGGATTGAGGGATTTCCCTTGAAGGGATGCCGATACCTGGGCCAGCCCATGGGCGGCTGTGAAGAGGAGCGTACCGACATGGTCTCACCGGGATATGACGGTCCGGGTGAGAATCAGGGTGGATGATGGATAAGAGAACGAAGTGGAGGGGGGAATGGCAGAGAATGGAAAGGAACCATCGCAAGGGAAACAATGAAGTTAGGCTTGAGCCTTGAAGGGGATTCCAACGTATCCCCGTGGCAGAGAATCAAAATCCGCATAGTTCGGGATGGTGCCGATGAACCGGCATAAGGGTGGACCTGGAGGGTCCTAGTGGTGGTGGGCTTGGACCTCGTAGAGGCTTCCTACGTACCATGTCATGACATGGATCAAAGACTACGTAGTTCAGAGGGGCTTCATCGGCGAACCGATGTGAAGGTGGACCTTGGTCCGACGGGTGTCATCAGCGAACCAACGTAAAGGTGGACCTTGGTCCGATGCGTCATCGAACCGACATGAAGGTGGACCTTGGTCCCATGATAGATGGGCTTGAACCTCAGGGAGGCTTCTTACATACCATGCCTTGGCATGGATAAAAGACCTCATAGTTCAAAGGGTTTCATCGGTGAACCAACGTGAAAGTAGACCCGTGGGTCCACTAGTGGTGGGCTTAAACCTTGGGAAGGTTTCCTACGTACCATGCCGTGACATGGATCAAAGTCCTTGTAGTTCAAAGGATTTATGGGATATAGTTTAACGTCATGCAGGACAGTAGTGAACCCTGACGTGAATAAACGACGGACGGTGGGCTTCGGCAAACCGATGTAAATGAGGGACCTTGGTCCGATGGGAGATGGGCTTCAACCTCTGGGAGGCTTCCTACGTACCATGCCTTGACATGGATCAAAGTCCTCATAGTTTGTGTTGGTCACAACAGCTTGCCGTCAGACTGGAATGGAGTTTAAAGTCATGCTGGACGAAGGTAGAACTCGACATGAATTGGATGATGGGTGGGCTTGAACCTCGTGGAGGCTTCCTACGTACCGTTCCTTGACGTGGATCAAAGACCTCATAGTTCAAATGGGTGTGCAGTTTAATGTCACGCGGGACAAGGGCATATAGTTTAATGTCATGCTGGACGAGGGCATGCAGTTTAACGTCATGCTGGATGAGGGAATGCAGTTTAACGTCATGCTGGATGAGGGCATGCAGTTTAACGTCATGATGGACGAGGGTATTGTCATGGCCAATGCCAACTCTAAGCCCACATGAGTCATGCTCGGTGTGAGAAACAAGAGACAGCAAGGGCCTGATGATCACGCCATGAAGGGTGCGTTCATGTGAAGCGAAGAGGGGCTTACACGTTAGGCGGCCCATGGTGTTGGGACTTACTCCAGGATGGAGGCCCGGAGTGCAACGAAGCGCAGTGAAAGAGGGATTTGGGACCAATGATGGGAGGTGCCTCGTTCCCTATCACGCCCTCCACTAACCTTTGTATTGGGGAAGTACGGAGATGAAGGGGTGCAGCCATCCATTGGGGAAATAGGGTCACCCTTCTCCTGAGAACATACACCACTTCAATAAGGAGGATATCATCCCTTGTGGATGGGTGATTCCACTCCTGTGGAGATGAGTGGCGTAAAAAATGTTCGAGCTGGGGGGACCCTTCGTGAGAGGCACAAGGTCGGGTCACAGTTTAATGTCCTGTGTTGAGGACGTGATTCTTGGCAGTTTAACGTCCTGCAGCTCGGACGAGGCGAGTTCACTCCGCACCCCTAGGACTTACATAACTGGTACCCTTTGCTCCTTGGGGAAGGTAAGGTACCAGTAAGGCCGTGATCAAGGGGGGTTGTGTAGCGAACCATCTAGGGGTCCACGTTAGCGTGGCTATGCGAAGAAGCAAGAGCCGTTAGCATGCCTATGCGAAGAAGCATTATGCGAAGCAACGCTACGAGTGGTATTGTCCATGGTACTTTGAAATCACATCGTGCAAACCTAGAGGGTCGCACGGGAAGAGTAATTTCCAAGCGAAGGAGTGTGCTTTGTGAAGCAGAGTGCCTTGGCCTTAGCATGGGGCATATGTGCGAGTGGAGGGTGCTTCACGAAGTGGAAGAGTATTCGCGGAGCACTGCCTCGCGAAGAAGGCGTGCCTTGCGAAGCAAGGTGCTGCGAAGTAGTGTGCTTCGCGATGTGTAGTGATCCTGCCATAGCATAGGGATCACGAGTACATCTTGGGTGTTTCGTGAAGCATAAACGCTCCGCGGATGCCCAGGTTCCCTTGGGAATCCCCTTCCTTCATGAATGCCCTTGAGCTTTGCGAAGGGCATCCCTCTCGGAAGAGGGGCTCAAAACCAGACAAAGCAAAGGCGTCACGCTAAGTAGAAGTACCTCGCGGAGCTTATGATTCCCGAGGGAAAAGGGTGCTTCGCGGTTCGGGAGAGGAGAAGCCGAAAGGTCGCATTGTCCGTCCTGGGACTCAGGGGGAGTCCAGTATTTATAGGGAAGGGGCACCGCCAAGCAGAACTCGCGCACCGCCTCAGGTGCTTCGCGGCGTGCCCGAGAACGTCAACGTCATCCGTGAAGAGTTACCGCCTCTGGAGAATCGCGGAGGGCTCGCGAACGTCAAATGCGTTCGCAGAGAGTTACCACCTCTGGTGCTCCGTGAGACCGCGATGCTCGGGGTGCTTCGCGTCAGTGCTTCGCGAGGTAGCGTGCCAGCATTCTTTTTCATCCCTTCCTTTCATGCAATATTTTGGCTCCAACAATAATGGTAAGACCTATTTGGTTTTTTTGAGTATTCATGACTAGATTTTTCATCCTTTCATGAATGGACATGTTCTACCACTAGTTTTTTAATCTATTGTCTTTTGAGAGTGAGGCCTATTATGAGATGATCCATGAGCTATATGTAAAGAATTTTTTTTTCCTTTATCTTTTGTTGAGGATGTATCCATGATGAGATTTTCTCATTTGGACTAAGAGGATATGAGACTAGTTGTTTTAGAGGATCCCTGGTAGGAATCATCTTTTATTTACTTTTGACATATTAGATCCCATGTAGGATGCCAATATCTTCTTCCAGGTTACTGAGGATCCTTTGAGGGATGCATGTGCTTATATAGTGGTCTTGGGATCCCCTTGTTGGCTCCGTCTACATTTTTACCATTTCTCGGATACCTTTTAGGATGGCTCTACCTTATTATATGATTATAGAGGGTACCCTGAATGCTGCCCTCACCTTTGTTGTTTTGAGGATCCTGAGAAGGGTGCCTATGTCTTAATTGTTGTTAGAGGACCCCATATAAGATTCCTCCCTTACCTTTACACATATGGAAACCAATATAATGAATAGTCTTGGTCCGAACCTTTATGATCCCATGTAGGAATCCTATATTACCTTTCAACTAATGATCTTGTATAGGATGAATTCACTTATGTGTTAAACTCAATAAACCACTGTAGGATGCCACTTTAGTGTCTTCACTTTATAAACCTAGTGGGATACTGTTGTCTAACAATCCCTGATATAGTATGTCATGTTTGAGTAGATATGGTAGTGAGGTTTAGCTTAGAACTTGTGCCGAACTTGTAATCCCATGGTAATGTTGTTTTAGTATTTGGATTACGCATTCAACCACCCTTAGTCTTTGGATTATTACCTTCACATGTTTATTAATAATGTAAATTTTTTTACTAGAGGTTATTACTAGTTGATGGATATTGATCCTGATGTGAGGAGTATTTCCTTATTTTAGGATTCTCAGTTGTTCTTCCTGGGATCCGTCTTTCTTGTTGGGATGTCCAAATATTCTTTCTTTGGATCCGTCATTAGATCCCTGTTATTTATGATATTTATTAGTATTCCCATAGGTACTTCCTGGGATTTTGATGTTAAGATTTTAAATATTTGATTATTATATTATTGGTTTGTATATAGGTGTTTCCTATAATCTTCCTACTGAGCCTATTACTATGATATAGGGGCATGTAATCCCAACTAATGATATTCAGGAATGATTATTCTCTCCCATATGATGAGGTTTATGATAATATTATTGACATGGGAAGGGAAATCATGATTTTTGTAATCCTGGATGGTTACTCTTTACTGAGATTTAGGGACGATTATGCTCTCCCTAATCGTTAACTTAACCATGGTGTGATGCATGGTGTCTCAAATTGTTTATCAATGAAAGTGATCATGCACTTTCATATGATATAGATGATTATTTTATCCCTTAATAGAGACTCGAGGGGTGGTTCATGGAGTCTCACTTATGAGTTCTCTTTATAGATCACCTAAGGGTAAGACGTTTATTGTTAATTTGAGAAGAAATGTCATGACTTCCTACGAGTGAAGACCAAGGGCTCAGACATTGTACTAGATTTACATGGCCTAGGAAACATGGAGTCTGGATTAGTGACCATTTACATAATTTCTCTATGTACTACATAAAATACTTCTTTATAGAGATTGGAGGCGAGTATGGGTGAACCCAAGTGTAGGATGAGTATCCCCCTGTGGTGACATAGCTTTCTAAGAGATATTTCCGATGTTGGAGGAAGTAGGTATATGTAGATTGGGATTACAAACTCATAGATCAACATAATTATATAGAGTTTTAGTGGCATGATGTATAAATTAATGAACTTACATTGGATGTCTATATAGTCAGGATTATGGAACCATGGATAGATTACTAATATGTGTTCATATTATTTTATTCAATTACTCATGAATATTAATATTTTTGAATATATTTATAGGTAATGGTCTATACATGAATACATATATAGATATAGACACCCATGGTGGCACATACCTTGTTTACCAAGACTATTGACCTAGGGTTCGACTAAAGTTTCATGTTCATTGGGTTTACTTATATTTATAGTTGTGTCACAATTTGGCTGAACATGTTGCTTTTACATTCACTTATAGTAAAATAGTTTATATATTTCATGATAGTGTTTCCTATTGAGATTATTTATCACCCTTGGAAATGTACCTTAATATACATGTAGATGTTATATCTGCTTTTCAGATTAAGGACGTGTTGCAAAATGGATAGGGATAAGGCCTAGAGTTGCATGATGAAGTAGAGCTGCACTAGCGGGTTCTTCAGTTTGGGCTGGTACAGACTGATATTTTATAGATGTTAGGTATGTGGTCTACATCAGAGTTAGTGGTAGAGCTCTGTGCTAATATTTTAGTTTCTTTTATTTTACTATATCTATATGTTCATCCCAATGGGTGACCAGTGTTGTATGTATTACATTTCTATTTTGGATTTTATATGGGTTTTTGATCTACGATTACAACATGTTCTATTTTGGTTTATTTAATAATTCCTCACCAGATTTACTTTATTCTGTGTATGATTCGTAGCTATTTCCATTGTTTAATAACTCTCACATGATGTCATAGTCTACCCAAAATCACGACATAGTCCCTCACTACTACTCTATAGCCTCTAGAATACGTTGTGGAATACTTGAGGACTCAAAAAACATTGGCTCAAAGCACTAGTTTAGTGGAATCTAGGTTAGGATGTTACACATTTACTTTTCTCTCTTTTAATCCAACAAGAAAATGGAAATATATTTCATCCGTACGTATGATATACACTCTCCATGAATGATGCATTTTATTTTCCCTCAATAAATATTATGGATTACTATGAAAATTTATAAACTAAACATATATGATATTTTTACATCGTTAAATTTCATTATATTACAAGACCAGGATTTATGCCAGTGAAATAAAAATAACGAGTTAAAACATACAAGAAAAACAAATCATCTATTTCTCCAAACATGACTTCTACATAATTTTTTTACCAAACTACTAATCAAAAGGAATAAGTAAATCATATATGGTATGATATATATATATATATATGATACTATAATATAATTATAATAAATTTATATCTATTATATAAGAGGTTTTAACAAGTATTATAGAAGTCAATACATAAGGTAAAAGATTTACAATCTATCTTTAATTTCTAGGAGACATATGTGATTCACCACTAATTTATTTTATGTAGGTTATATACTATCCCTTTGAAATTTTATACCATGAATTAAATTATTTTAATGATACATAATGCTTCATCTGATGCTATTATTTATTGGGGATTATGATTCAAAAGTTAAAAAATAGTTAATGTATTTCTGTGTCACTTTTTTACTTCCATGAGACTCATTCCATATTCAACACCAATTTCATTTAGGTGGATTGTATAATGCCAAAGAATGTATTTTATGATTTTTATAAATATAATTATAATGATATATATATAAAAATATCCATTTTAGTATCTTTATTTCAGAGGGGGGGGGGGGTTAGTATTCATAATCTATTAAATTATTAAGTGATTTTGTCTCAATTTTACTTCTTTGGGACATAAGTTAGGTTATGAACCTTTCATCTTCTGTGAGGATTATATACTGACAATTTGACATTTTTGTGTCATTAATATTTAATTTAGATGTTATTTTATGATTCATTTAATTTTACACATTCATGGGGATTACTATTCGATTTTACCAAAGTGGTGATAATTTTATATTAAAATCACATCATTTATCGAGATTAATCATGATTATGATTATTATGATAAAATCATGTGGTCCATCACTCCAGAAACTCATGAATTTTCTTATAATATGGTTATGTCATGAGAATACATGTATTCCATTCATTTTCCACTATTTATGTAATAATGATTTGAAAATAATGTTTTATGAAAAATAATCTTTTCTGTCAAAATACCATTTTCATAAAAACCCAGGTGTTCTAAAAGTTTTTTAAAACATTACAATTTTTTAAAATGTTTTTGTCAAATAGGAAAGGGTTTTTTACTCTATTAATTTCCTAAATTATTTCTTATATATATATGTATAATTTTTCATGTTTATTATAAAATAAATGTATTTTCAAAATGTTTTATGAATTTTGGTTTTAAAAAGTGATTTTTAATGAAAGGACATATTCCTCAAGAAATGTTCTAAGTTATTTATCATTAAAAATCATTCTCAATCTAAGAGGAAATCCTCTTATGTGAATTATGATTTTCTAGGGACATGAACTAAGGATACCATTCTTATTTTTTGTCTAAATGGTTTGTATTTATAGTGATAAGATGATTATAAAACTAGTTTCCCTTACACGGGTTATACCATGATGAAACTATTATGAAAATTTCTTATTTTCATGGGTTATGCTAGGATGAAATTAATAAATGATATTGGAACATGAAATTTTTCGAATGGTTATGATATGAGGAAATGTATATGATACCATTTTCATTATATGGTTTATGATATTATGAATTCTTTATGATATTTTGTAACACATATTTATTATTTCCATTATGTGATAGGGGTTACATTATAACAAAAGAATGTTTGGACCTATATATCTCTACCATACATTCGGTAAATATTTATATCTCATGATATAGAAAAGATTTAAATGGATATAGAATCTAGTTCAGTAAGGATCTTTGTCTACTATGATGCTTTTGAGAGTGAACCTTCACTACTATGATGCCATTAATGGATCTGTCATTCATTTCTATACTGTTATGTGTGATCCAAAATACATGTTCATAGTATTATGTATCGGTATGATTACATGTTCAAAAGTTTATGCATGGAACAAGTTTTATGTCCATATGTTTAGGTAAGGGAGTGATATCTTGTCCATAACTTAAGCTGAAGTGTATTTCAAAAATCTATGTCATATTACAATTTTATGCTCTCAAGGATTATGTTATTTGATTTTCTTATGATTCATGTCTTTTGAACTACCAATCATTATTCCATGAATCATGATTACGATATTTGATATGAAGGGAATCATTTTAAAATGATAGGATCATGTTCTCATACCCCTATTCTCATGATATACTTATGTATCTCCCTTGTTTTCTACTAATGTAAATCTATGATCACCGTTTATTATGCCTCAATTTCTGATGTTACGATTTGTCACGACCCATCCTCGGGTCCCGTGTCGTGACTACCCCAAGCCTGCCTTCCATAGGCTGGGGCTGGTGACTAGCACCAAAGGTGTAAATACCGATAAAAAGGGAATGCATTGCCTTTATAAATGTAATGAAACACAATAGAGTAAGAAATAGAAGGAATCACTAAGTAATATTGAATATAAAAGTAAGTGCTGAATGGAAAGGGGCAGGAAATACAAGCCCAATACTAAGTATAGTACAACTGAAAAGCTAGTACAACTTCAGTAAAGTAAAACAACAACCAATGAGACGTCCTATGGGAATCCCACCTGAAGGGTGGGAACAGATGGCCTCCTCAGCACCTTGGATCCGACCGTCCACTCTGTGTACATCTCGCCAAGTTGTCCACCTCTGGGTACCATCCAGCTCTACTAGCATCCACCTCGATCAGTGATGTCCGTCATATGCATCCAACAAAACGTAGTGCGGGCATAGCTCGTGCAGGTGTAAGTATACGATACTCATTAGGGACCTCAAGAGCACTGAAGGACTCCCAAAATCCACGAAGGATAAACCACAAAAGGAAAGATACAATCAAGAAGTATCAACCGACTCTACTTAGGTATATGCCCACACATATACCTAAGTTAACAATATCAGTTTGGCTCCAACTCTCGAGCCCAAGAACCACCCATTTTACATAGGAAGTAAAGTCAATCACATAGATGATAATGATTGAAAGTCAAGACTCAGCTCACACATGTATATATTTTTCATGTATAGATAGAGATGATCAGATGTAGTCACTGATTCATCTAAGCTGTCGAACCCACAGAGGATTCCATTACAGTTGTCATCACTACCAAACCCACGAAGGAATCCAGTACAGTTGTCTTCACTGCCGAACCCACGGAGGAATCTAGTACATCTGTCGTCGCAGTGGAAGCCAACTCTAGGGCTCCCGCACACAACACAAATGATTCCGGCAGGGTCCTCTCCTCATTCCAAGGGGTCGATACATAAAATATCATGATGTATAGAGTTGATGTATCCCGATGTTCCATCTCTTCAAAAGGAACCCAACGCGACAGAAGGTGCGTAAATCGGACGCCCGGTCTGAGAGATATTGGATTTTTCATTCTAGGGCCCTAATTGGAATTACATTCATTCCAAACCTAGACGTTTTTCAAAATAGTCCAAAACTCACTTAGTGTATAGAAAAAGGACTACTTCATCGCGAGGGTCCTAGTACCGCAGATGGCACACCGATCAGATACGCCGTCTTAAAGTTATTCGTGTTTAAGTGAAATGGGCCCGGTCTGTTGAGCCCGGTGTGCTGGCGGGTCGGCCCATCCTGGCTCGGTAGATTCGACCTGACTAAGGGGGTTGGCCCAGACCGAAAATGCAAAGCTCGGCTGGCCCGTGGCAGGCGGCCCGGCCCGCACAAGGGCGCGGCTCGGCCCGATGGAGAGCGGCCCACCCTGACTGGCCGCGGCTCGGCCCCGCTGGCCGAGCGACATGGCTTGGGTTCCCGAGCGATGCGGGGGGCGCGACCGCCTGGTTTTCTGAACCGGCGGTGCCGCCCTCCCGTTAGGCAGGCCAAAGCTGGACGGTCTTCCTGGCATGAGAGACCCACGATTGCGGGCCACAAACCCTCTGCCGCGGTGCCCATGAGCACCGCGACTCCAACCGCCTGGTCGTCCGATGAGCCGACCGGTTCTTCCACGAAAGCAGCCTGCCCTATGCAGTCCACGGTTCTCCACAGCGCGACACTGAGTGGCGATTTGGTTCTACCAGCCTGGCCGGATACGGCCGGGTGGTTATTATTTGGCAGAGCGGCCTATAGTTTCGGGCAACGGTTCTTCCGCACGCGGCCGACGTGCGGTCGCTGCCTTCGCTCCCCGCCACCTCTGTTCGCCACCTCCTCCCTTTGCGAATTAAAAATCATGAAACAACAGAGGGTCATCAAACCGTGTTCTTTCGGCATGTGCCCTCCACATTAGGCGGTAAAAATTGGCCAAAGACAATCATTCGCATTCAACAAGAATGATGGTATAATTTATTCAAATTAAAATATACAATCACCCTACCTCAAATTCAAGAGCAGAGCATGTCAACGAGTCATGGAAGACAAGCATCACAGAGGTCGGGCGTCACGGAACATTGTCTTAGACGGTGTTCCTCGCGATCAATGTCTTCTCCCTTGATGCAAAGAAGAAAAGAGGATGAAGGTGTTTCTCACAATATTCTTCCGGTCGACGAGAGGAATTCGTTCCTCATGTTCTTCATTGGCAAGGGAGGATGGTCTCCTTCAAATTCTTTAGAGGATTTCCCCACCCAAAATATTTTCCATGGAAAATATTCTAATAAAGCTTCCTCATTTTAATATTCACCATGTAATTCAAATTGATTCAAAATGAGACGTGACAATTAATAAATGATTTCATTAATCTAATTATGTTGGAAAACTTAATGAGAGGGAGGTGGAGAGACTCCACCATAATAAATGAGGGGGAGTTGTCAAATAAATTAATGGGGGGGGGGGGGGCTGTAAATGGGGAGTTTAAGGGAGTTGAATAGTCAGGGGCTCGTGTGGGCCCCACCACACTAAATCCTCTCATGGGAGGTTATGTGGGTGTGGGACCCACCTATAACTCTCCTTGGGTGGAAGTAACCACCACTAAATAATAAAAATGTATACCAACAATTATATTAATTTAGAATAAATTACTCAAAATATAACATTCAACCCACATAAAATGAAACTACGGTAAAGGTCCCCTTAAGCGAATACTGGTGCAACGAGTTCATCGATGCCCTCAGATTTCAATTCTGAGTAACTATTCAAAATATTGGAAAACATGAATGTTTGTTTACTGAATGTACCTGAACAAAACTTCTAAAATGATTCCGAGCACACCGGGCCTCTGAATTAGGCGCCGTAAAAGACTACGTACTCATAAAATTCCAAAGAATTATGAAAAAATTTCCATGAAATTTCCAGGTCTTTACATTACTCCCACCTTAGGGCTTTATGTCCCCATAAAGCTACAAAAAACACTAGGTAAATAAATGGGGGTACTGAGATCACATCTGAGCCTCCTGCTCCCAAGTTCTCTCCTGGAGGTTTCCGTGCTGCCAGTGATTGTGTACCAGAGGAATCGACCATCCATGTAGGACCTGCTCCTGTCGATCCTCGATCTCCACTGAGACCTCTGTGAATGTTTCCCCATCATCGATGCCCATCTCCTCATGGTCGATGATGTGGGGTGGGCATGCATGTATCTCCTCAGCTGAGATACGTGGAAGAAGTCATGCACTCGGTGCAACTAAGGTCGAAGGGCCAGGCGGTAAGACACCTCCACTACTCTGCTGAGGACCTAAAAAGGCCCAATGAAGCACATATTTAACTTTATGCACCGAAAAAATCTACGAAGACTTTATCATGGAGAGACCCGTAGAAAGATGTGGTGTCCATCCTCGAACTCCAGTGGTCTCTATCTCCTATCAGCATGGGACTTCTGTCTCCTCTGCCTAGTCTTCATCCACTCCTTGAGGATCTGCACCTTCTCTGTCTTAGCCTGAACCATCTCTGCTCCTACAAGTGATGACTCCCCAGGGTAAGTACAACACAGAGGTGATCTGTAAGGTCGTCCGTACAACACCTCATATGGTTCCATCCCGATGGTGGATTGGTAGCTTTTGTTGAACACAAACTCCACCAAGGGTAAATGATCCTCCCAGCTGTGACCAAAGTCAAGGACACATGCATGAAACATGTCCTTGAGAGTCTGAATGGTCCTCTCTATCTGGCCATCTGTCTGAGGATGGAAGATGATGCTCAGATGTAGCTGTGTCCCAAAAGCCTCATGTAACCCCTTCCATATCCAGGATGTGAAATGAGAATAATGATCAGAAATGATAGATGATAGCACACCATGAAGTCGTATGATCTCCTAAATTTATAGGCATCCAAAGATCTCTACAGAGCCCTGCTCTCTAATCGGTATGAAGTGGGTCAACTTGGTGAGTTGGTCTAAGATCACCCATATAGGGTTCTGTCATCTGTATGTATGTGGAAGCCCTGTCACAAAATCTATAGATATCCTATCCCACTTCCAATCTAGAACTTATAAGGGATGTAAAAAGCCTACTGGTACCTGGTGCTCTGCCTTCCCTTGATGACAAGTGAGGTATCCTGAAATGAACTTTGCTATAGACTTCTTCATACTTGGACACCGGTGCTGTCGTCTGAGGACCTAGTACATCTTCACCACTCCTGGATGTACTGCTTAAGGGGAAGTGTGAAACTCCCTCAACACCTCCTCCTGTAGTGCAACTGGTACCACGGTACGTCCTTTGAAGAGGAAAACTTGCTCTCCTCCTTCATAAAATCAATCAGGTGCCTACCCTGAGGTTATCTGAGAACATCATGTCTCACAATCAACGTCCCCATGATGTGCCTCCCTGACTCACTAAAGAAGTGGAGGAGTGACTATGAGAGACTGAAGAAAAGCTAATCCATCAATATCCACAAAGGATATTTGCAACGTAGCTACCTGCTTTGTCACCTCTCCTAGCAGCTGAATGCCCAATCTCCTACTAAGAGAATCAACTATAATGTTCCCCTTCCCAGGAGTGTAGACTATCTCAAAGTCATAGGCTTGGAGGAACTCGAGCCATAACCGCTGTCTTAGGTTCAGGTCCTTCTACGAGAAGATGTACCTGAGACTCTGGTGGTTAGAATAGACTGTAAAGTGCTCACCCATCAAATAGTTCTTCCACATATTCAAGGCGAAGACCACTGCTGGTTACTCCAGGTCATGGGTAGAGTAGTTCTACTCATCCTGTCTCAACTGCCGTGAACCATACGTGATCACTACTCACTCCTGCATCAGGACACACCCGAGTCCGACCCCTGATGAATCACAGTATACTATGTACCCAACGCCCTCCTCTGGTAGCCTCAAGATGGGAGCACTGGTCAATCACTATCTCTTCTCTTGAAAGATCTGTTGACATCTATCTGACCAGGTGAAGGGTTTCCCCTTCTTCATCATAGCTGAAATTGGTGCTACAACTCTGGAGAAGTCTGGAAAAAATCATCGATAGTATACATCCAGACCCAGGAAACTCCTCACCTCCGTCACACTCCTGGGTGGATCCCAAGAAAGCACTCCCTCAATATTCATTGGATCCACTGCTACTCCATCCTCCAAGATGATGTTTCCCAAGAATTGAACCTCTCGAATAGAAACCTAGAACTTCGAGAGATTACCATAAAGCTGGTGCTCTTAGAGTCTATCCAGTTCAACCTGCAAGTGGTAGGAATTCTTCTCATCCGTGGTCGAGTAAATCAATATGTCGTTGATGAAAACTATGGAAAAACAATCGAGGTAAGGCTATAAGATCATGTTCATGAGACTCAGGAACACTGCTAGAGCATTGTTTATGCCTAAGGGCATAAACAGGAACTCATAGTGGCCATACCGACACCTGAAGGCTGTCTTCTACACATCCTCATCTCGAACTCTGAGCTGGGGATAGCCTAACCTGAGGTCTATCTTCAAGAACCATCGTGCCCCCCTTGAGCTGATTAAATAGGTAGTCAATCCTTATGAGTGGGTACTTGTTCTACATGGTCTCCTGATTCAGGCGACGGTAGTCGACACACAGTCGCAAGCTACCATCCGCCTTCTTGGAGAACAAAATCGGAGAAGCCTAAGGTGAAACACTAGGTCGGATTAATCCCTTTCCCTGCAAGTCCTCCAGCTGTACCCGCAGCTCAAGAAGCATGGAAAGATCCATCCGATATACTGGAGTAGATATCACTTCTATCCCAGGGTACATGTCAATGTTGAAGTCTACCTCTCTGCAAGGAGGTAGTCCTAGAACATCATCAGGGAAAACTTCGACATACTGATCCACCACAACAAGAAATCTTGGACTCCACACATCAACTACTCCAAGGATGAGACTAGCCAATTGATGTGTGATCGGTTGCCCTCTCCTCTATGAAAATCCATCCTGTGCTGTAAAGGGTCCCTTCTTTCTGGTGAAGGTGAACCTGCTCCCATCCGTGTTGATACATCACACCTTGCGCCTAATACAGTTGATCTGAGCATGGATTTTAGACAACTAGTCCATACCCAAGATGACGTCGTAAGGCCTCAACGTTGCTACAAGAAGATCCCAGCTGAAGCTCTTGCCTCCTATAGTAAGATCACAATACAGGTACCTATGCATAATCGCTGAGTCTACTCCCATAGGAGTCTCTAGCCGTAAGGATCGAGCCAACGACTCCATCAGAATCTCCGAGCTCCGAACAAGGGCAGTGGAAATAAAAGAATGACTCGCTCCTATGTCTATAAGTATATTATAAAGGGTGATGTAGACACATATATTACCTCGAATCATCTCAGGTGTGTCATGGTCGTAGGCCTCGACTGCCTAGAGCTGAGCCCGCCTCTGTCCGCCACCTCCCTATGGTTGGGGTGGACCTCCTGGTGGTGGTGGTGGTAGAACCTCGATACGTCATCCACCACCCGCTGCTTGGAAAACTCCTATGCCTCGTCTGACCACTCCCAGTGGACCACCACGGTCGAACCGCTGCCTCTTCTTAGGAGGTCCCTCTACTGTCTGATGGTTATCCACATGGTGAGTCAAGCAGCCCCGAGCCATGTGACCCTGGCCGCCGCATGCATAGCACTGCATGCTCCTCGTATAACTGGATTTGTTCCATGTCCCCGCACAACTGAACCTGTATCCTGAGGTCACCCACCTGATGTCCTGGTTCGCTTGGACCTCTTCAACATCTGTCTAGTGTCGGCTGCAGAAGACTCTGTTACGTGTCGCCCTATGGAGGGTCTCGCTGCTGGTGTCTGTTTAGTGAGAAAAATCTCCACTAGAAGAGATTGCTCCAGCACCCCACCTCTGTTTGGATGCTGAGGGGAATCATCGAAGCTCTTATATCATGCCTGAGTCCCTGCTCGAAGGCCTGGGCCCTGAAGAACGAGTCCCATACCTTATCCGTGGAGTAGCATGAGAGATCAGTAAACCTCACCGAGTACTGATCAAGTGTCATGCTGCCCTACCGCTGATGATGTAACTCCTGGATCTGCACCATATGAATGGTGGAGGGAACAAAATCTGAATGAAGAGACTCGCTAAGTCAATCCAAAGTAGAGATGCCTCATCGTGCACCTGGAGCATCATGTTCCACCATCTACCTACTACTGCGTGCAGGAGACTCACAACAAGGATCACCATAAGATTAGCTGGTGTCCCTACTAATCTGAAAACCCTGACGATAGCCTCCATCCAATCCTCGATTGCCTATGGGTCCGTCTCTTAGAGGATCCTAGGCATCCTTTGTCTTTGAATCTCGTGAAATGGACTCAGGAGGCATTCACTCTCTGCTGCTGGGGTTGGTAGTATCGGTGTCTCAGTGGTTAGTGGTACCACTGGTGCCTCCACTATGATGGGGCCCTACAGCAAGGCCTCATCGCTCGGTGTGCTACCATCCCGCACGTGACTCAAAACCCAAGATGGCTGCCTTCATGGGGCCATAATGAAAATAAATAGGTGCGCCACGATCAAACAGTACTCCTGGTGAGATGACACAAAGTAATCAAAAAGAAAACTTTTGAAACACACATGCAATCAGTGTTTTCGTGCATTGAGTCAGAAATCAGAGGTCTGCATCCTGGTGTATGGATTCGTCGGCTTCCACACCAACACTAGATTCCCTAGACTGAAAACCGAAATCCATACTCCTAACACTATTGCTTCACAGAAAAGAGTGATCAAAGTCTTGAGTTCTGTGGTAGAACAAAATCCTTTGACACCAATTTGTCACGACCCATCCTCGGGGCCCGTGCCAGGACTATCCCATTCCTTCCTTCCATAGTCTAGGGGCTGGTGACAAGAACCAAAGGCGTAAATCCTCATAAAAAGGGAAGGGATTGCCTTTATAAAAATAAATAAACACAACAGAGTACGCAATAGAAGGAGGCACTAAGTAATACTGAATACAAAAGTATGTAATGAAAGGAAAGGGGCCGAAAATACAAGCCCAACAGTAAGTACAATACAACTGAAAAGCTAGTACAACTGTAGTAAAGTAAAACCGAAACCAATGAGATGTCCTTCCGGAATCCCACCAGAAGGGTGGGTACAGATGGCCTCCTCAGCACCTCGGGTCCGACCTTCCGCTCCATTTACATCTCGCCAAGTGGTCCACCTCCGGGTACTGTCCATCTCCACAAGCCTCCACCTCGATCAGTGCTGTCCGTTATCTGCATCCAAAGCAATGTAGTGTGGGCATATCCCTTTCATGGGTGAGTATAAGATACTCAGTAGGGACCCTGAGACCCTTGAAGGTCTCCTAGAATCCATGAAGGATAAACCACAAAAGGAAAGATACAATCACGAAGTATCAACCAACTCTACTTAGGTATATGCCCATATATATACCTATATTTACAATCTTAGATCGACTCCAACTCACGAGCCCAAGAACAACCCAGTCCACATATGAAGTAAATTCAATCACATCGATGATAATGATTGAAAGTAAAGATTCAGCACACACAGGTATACATCTGTCGTGTAGAGATAGAGATGATCAGATGTAGTCACTGATTCATCTAATATGTCGAACCCATAGAGGATTCTAATACAGTTTTCGTCACTACCGAACCCATAGAGGATTATAGTACAGTTGTCGCCACTTCTTAACCCACGGAGGATTCTAGTACAGTTGTCGATGCTGCCGTACCCACAGAGGATTCCCCCACAGTTGTCATCGCTGCCAAACCCACAGAGGTTCTAGTACAGTTATCATCACAGTCGCAGCCAGCTCTAGGGTTCCCGTACACAACACGCTCGATTACTGGAGGGTAAAATCCTCAAGACAGGGGGTCGATACATCAACTATCATGAAGTCTAGAGTTGATGTATCCTGAAGTTCTGTCTCGTCAAAAGGAACCCAACAGGACAGATGGTGCATCAATCAGACGCCTACTCTGAGAGATATTGGCTTTTCTGTTCCAGGGGCCCGGTAGGAATTACGTTCGTTCCAAACCTGGAAATTTTCCAAAGTAATCCGAAAATAACTTTGAGTATCGCAAAAGGAGAAATTCGTCACGAGGGTCCCAGTGCCACAGACGGCGCCCCGATCGGATGCACGGTCTTAATTTTATTCGTGTTTAAGTGAAATGGTCCCAGTCCGTCAAGCCCGAAGGGCTGGAGGGTCAGCTCGTACTGGCTCAGTAGGTCCGACCTGGCTAAGGGGGTTGGACCGGCCCAAAAATGCAGTGCCCGACACAGTGGGGCTCGGCCCGACCCGTGGTTGGTGGCCCGACCCGAGCAAGGTCGCGGCCCGGCTAGGCGCGACCCGACCTTGCTAGCCGCGGCTTGGCCCGGCTGGCCGAGCGATGCGGTGGGTGCAGCCCCTCGGTTTTCTGAACCCGCAGCATTGAGCGGAACCTCCCTCCCATACGATCGGCTGAAGATGGCCGGTCTTCATAGCGCAAGCACCCCACGGGTGTGGGCCATGAACCCTCTACTGCGGTTCCCATGAACGCCTCGACTCCAACTACCTGGCCAGCCTATGAGCTGGACGGTTCTTCCGCCGAAGCATCCCTCCCTGTGCAGGCTGCAGTTCTCCGCAACGTGGTTCCGAGTGGTGCCGCGGTTCCACCAGCCCGGATGGCTACGACTACTAGTTCTTCTTCAGCTGAGCGGCCCGCGGTTGCAGCCCGCGGTTCATCTGCATGTGGCCGGCGTGCAGCCGCCGCCTTTGCTCGATGCCACCTCCATTCTCCACCACCTCCATTTGTGAATTAAAAATCAAGAAACAACGGAGGGTCATTGGGTTGTGCTTGTTCGGCCCGTGCCCTCCGCGTTAGGTGGTAAAAATTGGCCAAAGACCATCATTCACATTCAACAAGAACGAAGTTATAATTTATTCGTATTAAAATATACAATCACCCTACCTTGAATTCAAGAGCGGAGCACATCAACGAGTCATGGAAGACAAGCATCGCGGTGGTCGGGCATCGCGAAACATTGTCATAGACGGCGTTCCTCACGAGCAGTGTCTTCTCCCTTAATGCGAAGAAGATGAAAGGATGAAGGCGTTTTTCACAATCTTGTTCCGGTCGACGAGACGATATCATTCATCGTGTTCTTCGTTGGTGAGGGAGAAATCTATCCTCTAAATTCTCTATAGGTTTTCCCCACCCAAAATATTTCACAAGGAAAATATTTTAATAATGCTTCCTCATTTTTATATTCGCCATTCAATTAAAATTGTTTCAAAATGAGATGGGCCAATTAATTAATGAAGTCAATAATCTAATTGTGTTGGAAAACGTAATGAGAGGGAGGTGGAGAGACTCCCCCATAATAAATGAGGGGGAGTTTTCAAATAAATTAAAGGGGGTGTTAATGGGGATTTTAAGGGAGTTGAAGAGTTAGGGCCTCGTGTGGGCCCCAAGACACTAAATCCTCTCATGAAAGGTTATGTGGGTGTGGGACCCACATCTAACTCCCCTTGGGAGGAAATAACCGCCACTAAATAATAATATTTTGTACCAAAAATTTTATTAATTTAGTATTAAATCCTCAAAATATAACATTCAAACCGCATAAAACACAACTATGGTAAAGGTTCCCTTAAGCGAATACCGGCGCTACGAGTTCATCAGTTCCCTCAAATTTACATTCCGAGAACCAGTTTAATAGATATGAAAACTCAAATGTACGTTCACTAAACGTACCTAAAAAAACTTCAGAAAATGCTTCTGAGCACACTGGGCCTCAGAATCAGGCGGTGTCAGAAACGGCGTACTCCTAAAATTGCAAAGAATTTTGAAAAAAAATCCTTGAAATTTCAGGGTCTTTACACGATTATATTTTTTATGTAATAGTAATACAAGGGGAAGATATTTATGGGAGAAATTGAAGATATTTCATGAAATAAGAATATTATGTTCTAATTTTGAAATGTTATAAACTATTATGGTCCTTAGGTGTCTGTTCGTACAATGTATTGAGTATTTAGATAAAATATGTAATATCCATGTATAATAGGCCCATGTATCTATAGTTGGTATCAGAGGATTTGTTTTCTTAACAATTGTAAATTAGGATGTGAAAAATTTTGTGTGATCTATAGGGAAATTTTTAAGGATTTATCTTGGGATATATCTAAGGATAGATCTAAGGATGAGTCAAAATATACAAAAATTTCCTATAATTTTAGTAAATTATAGATCAAATGGTTTCTTAGTAATTTCACCTTTATTTGTATACTAATAGTGGATTTGGATCTAGTATTGATTTACCTAGACATAATAACTCAAAAGGCTCATTGTTCTGAACATAATTGTCACTTAGTGCAAGCTAAAGGGGCTTATTGCACAACTAGTTTGACACACACAAGGGATATTCTTTGGCATTTCAAAAATTAATTATGAACCATAATGATGGATTTAAATAGATAATGAAGATGAATTAAATTGAATAATCTTAAGGTTTCATATATTGAAAAAATAATTAATTATTTAAACATTCTATATGTTATTTTTCATGATTCTATGGTTCCCCTCTATAATTGGTGTTCCTCACAATATGTTTATGGTTTTAATCAATGGATTGAACCTAAAGGGACCGTGTTTTTGAGCACTAAAATGGAAAAGTAAATTATTGTCCCATGAATAATTGAATGTTATGGAAAATGAAATGAAAAACCTCTTTTCTATATTAAAAAAAATATCTCAAGCTACTAATTATTGTGAATATTAAAATGAGAAAGGGAGGGGTTAATTTTTTTGAGTCCTTAATGAGGAAACATCAAACTTCTTTAATTGTTTTCTCTAATCCTTTATTTGTTGAAAAATGGATTAGTACCAGTAAAAACATATTTTCCATTCTACCATGTTTAGAGAATGAAAAAACAAATCTGGATATCTACTGTTTAGAAGGAGAGGCAGATCAATGGAAGAATCTTATTAAGAATAAAAAGAAATGAGAAGAAATTGATTCCATTAAGTGGGATGATTTTAATGTCATATTTTTCAATAAGTAAATTATTTTAATTCTTCATAATATAATGGATATGGAACTTCAATAGGTAAATCATATGAATGATGAATTTGTTGGTGCCTATGAAGAAAATTTTAAAAGGCCTGTGAAGTAATCTGTGGGTATTAAAGTTCAGACTGCAAGTAAGGTTGACCAATTCTTTAGTGTCATAATACTAAATATATGAAGTTAATTATCCATTATATAGTATTTATATTTTAATGAAATCATTCAATGTGAACTAAAAGTGGAATTAGAAGCTAGAAACCCTCTTGTTACTAGTGATATAAAAGGTAAATAGGGTTTCATGAAAAATCGAGTGATATGTCAGATGGAGGGAAGATAAAGCTTCAAGCTCATACTTGATAAAACTATTGGAAGAATCACATAGGTGAGTTCTTGAAATGAACCAGTAGTTGTTTCAAGTTTAGTAAGATTATCCATCGATAAAAAGAGTGTATAATTAATGTTAAGTGGCTAGTTAATGATATCACTATAGAGTGAGTGATCAACCAAATGAAGAACCAAACCATCAATTTTAATGTGGAATGAGTTTAGAAATTATGTGAATCAATACCCCAATCCCAATTATAACATCTATTATAAGCCACAACAACCTCTGAAGTCAAATGAAAAGTGAAAAATTATGAACTCACAATTTATAAAGTGAATCATCATAATTATGGTACACCTTTCCTCCCTTAATTAATTTTCAATTTCATGTCTTATTTTCTATTAATGGGATTTATGTAAATATTTTTGTTCATCATTTAGTGAAATTTTATGTGATTTTCTCCCTCTATACAGGTTATAAAATAATGAAATCGAATTTAATATTTATTTCAGTACAACGTTGAAACCATGATTCGAATGGAAATGTTGTTGTATAACATATGAAATTATTTAATGAATAATGGTTGAATTATCTTTTGGAAGAATATATTTCTAAATGAAATAATAACCCAATATTTATGGATACTATCATGGGGTTATGAGTTTAATATTGACCATAAGTTCTATGTCTTTACCACCCCTTTTGGTGTTTTATTTGATGGGATTTTCCAAATATTATGGATATTTTAAGTGAAATTAATGGAAAATAAACCCATGGTTTTATAGATAAAAAATTATTTAAGTTGGAATGAATTTAAAAATTATGGATATATGATTAAATGACACTATAAGATCTTTTCCTTTAAATTTTAAAGAGGGTTAGGATCAAAAACATTATCTTGATGAGTTTTTTACAAAAAACCTATTCTAAATAATTATGATGTATCCTTGTGAATCCTTTATATGTTCTAGAATGATGTTTCAGAAACAATTCTACTAGGAAAATAGATAGACGATGAGATGTATTTGATGTTTAGATTCATTTAGTAACATGTATTTATTAGAATAGTATGATAGAAATGTTATTATGTTAATCATAAAAACGATCTATAATTTGAATTTGGTGAAAACGCCTTTCTATATATTTCTCCATGGAACAAAGGATTGAAAATAATCAATAAAAATATGCCCCCTTAAAATAATTGATCATATCAGGATAATTTATAATCAATTTTCACTTGTAGTGAACCTTTCATGGATTGTGATGTTTTCCATGTATCACTCATGAGGAAGTACTTACAAGATCCATTAGATGTACTAAACACAATGGTCATATAGATGGAGAATGAGATTTATTATATGGTACAAATAGAAGATATTTTTTATAGAATATATAAACTTTATATGAAAATAGAACATTCACCTTAGAAATGTTTTGTTGAGAAACTTAAGGAAGCTATGTGAGAACCAGAGGATATAATGAGGCCGAAGTATCCATATTTGTTAGTGACAAATTTTATAACTTCAAGGGAGAAAATAATTTTAAGTAGTTAGAATGTAACACCACAAGATTTTTTGATTTTTTTAAAAATAATTTTAATATTTTCTATATTTTTAATTGCTCACAATACTATGTGTTGTCTTGTGTTACAAACAATACCGATTTTAGATTGTGTTACATGCAATAAAAAATATAAACAAAATGTGACATATTACTAAAATATTATTATAATCGTCTCTTAGACAAATTAATGAAATGTATGAATAAAATAAACTATATTGGAAAAAAATTGTTTAAACTTTAATATTTAATTAATTATTAGGGGACCAATTAAGAATAAATGAAAATAAAAATCCTTTTAAAAATAATGCAATGCACTTTCTAAAACACTATTTTTGTGCACATATACACATTTTACCAAAAAAAATTAAAATAATCAATTTTGAAGAATTATTTTAATGCAATTACTAAATTATATATCCAATAAAATTCATAAAATTTATCTATGTGTTTTTTAGAGAAGATATAAGAATAAATACAATTTTACACTTAAAACTATATTTAAAAAAAATAGATTTGTCTCCATTGGTGCAGTTAATTTAAAATTAATTTTTAACACATTGTGAAAACATATTTCAAAAAATAAATTTCATTTTTTAAATAATAATATCAATATTATATTAGGATTATGTTTTGGTATTTCTCTAAAGAGTTTCATTTTTTGATTAATACCGAAAAATACTAAATTATAATTTAAAACTAGTTTTTAATTTAATTTATTTATAAAGATAAATAAAATTGTAAATTGGATTCAAATTAATATTAGTTACATTATACAAAGATGACCCTAATTAGATCATTTTATTCAATTTCATTTTGAATTTATATATAAAAAAATTGTAAAATTTTGAACATTTTCTCTAAAAACCCCACTTTCTCATCATGTCTACAGGATGGAATTTAAATTAATTCTTACTAATTAAACAAATTGAATATAGAAAAATGTATTACATATTTTGAATAAGAATAATTTTTAATTTATATTATTTTCTACTAAATTTGATAACCAAATTAATAATGAAAATGTAAAAATTAATTACCACAGTTAAGGTAACACTGTGTTTATCAAGGTTTAAACTAAAACTATAACAATAAAAATGACCTATAATAATTTATAAAAACTATTGGATAGATATATTTCAACAATTAGGCCTCTATGTTTATAATAGGTAATATATTTTTCCTAGTAACATGTGAAAAATGTTCGATCACTCAATTTGTTTCAAAAATACCAAGTGCGACATCTAAATTTATCCGGGTTTAAAAAAAAGATAACTATAAATATGACCTATAAAATTATCTAAAAACTATTTTATTTATATATTTATACCATTAATTATATTGTTTTTATATAAGGTAAAATGTTTACCTAGAAACATTGAAAAATGTTTGATCACCTATTTCTTTTCAAAAATAAATAATGTGCCCTCTACACCATTTATAAAATGTCACCTTATTCCTATCTTATTCACACATTAAAACCATTTTTTTATGAACATAACATCCAAAAAATACATCCTAATATCCCTAAACTAATCATATAGTCCTTATTTTTTACATAAAGACATCCAAGTGAGGTGTTTTTTGCAAACCAAAGGAGGATACTCAATGATGAGGTAACAGTCATCAATGACTATTTTTGCTTTATTTCTTCCTCCAAAAAATAAAATTTTTATTATTTCATTATACCATAATAACCTAAATATATTAAATTAAATTATACATTGTTAAATTAATGTAATGATCTAAAACCATCTCCATATCCATCAAATGGGTTACGAAAGCCACATTCACATTTACGACAGACCGCCACCTTGCAAACCAATGTCATTTGTCTTTACATTACCACCTATAATAGTTGAGAATAATGATGGATTTATTTTTTATATATTATTTTTATGATATTATTTTACTTATATAATCATTATGTCACACTCCAATTCAATCTTTCCAATTTTTGGGAATATGATATCGTCCCTCATGTGTGTAATGGACTACTTCTTCACAAAGCGATGTGATTCATTCATGACTTATATGGAAGGAATTAGGGATGGGTTTGTGAAAATATGTGACATATATAAAATAAAAATTATTATATAATTTTAATTCATCATTTAAATTTATTTGTTTCAATACAAAAATATAATAGAATTAACATTCATTCGTACATACCACCTACAATCTATATGAACGATGCATTTCATTTTCTGTCTCTAAATATTGTTGATTACTATAAAAATATATATAATGAATATATATGAAATTTATATCATGAATAAAACTTTTTATATTATTAATATATTATCTATATAATCAGATGAAAAATATCAGGTTAAAAAGTACAGTACAAACAGAGTAGTTATTGGCCGAAACATGACATTAATAGAAAATTAGTAATAAATGTGTAATAAAAGGGAATCAGTAAATCATATTTGATTGGATATATATATGTTTATTTAACATATATATAATATAAATAAATACAGTATTCATGAGGTTTAAATGTGCATGGAGGAAGTCAATACCTAAGGTAATAGAATTTAAATCTCTCATTTATTTCTTGGAGACATATGCGAATTTAACACTAATTTATTTTTTGTACTGTATATATTATCTCCTTAACATGTTATATCAAGAATACTATTATTTTAATTACATATGATGTTTCATTTTATGTTTTTATATTTTGGGATTTTTTATTCAGAAGTTATGAAATCAGTATAGGATTTTAATCTCACTTTTTACTTTTGTGAGACACATGACATATTCACCAACTATTTATTTTTTATGGTGTATATACTACCAAAAAATTTATTTTTTAATTCATATACTAAAATATATTGTGATTTAAATATACATTTTAGTATCTCTCATTCATGGGGATATACATTTCAATAGTTAACAAATTGATAATGAATTTTTCTCTAAAATTTCCTACTATAAGGCATAAGTTTTATTATGAAACTATCATCTTCTATGGGAGGTATATACTAATAATTAAACATTTTTTATCATGAATATCCATATTTTAATGATATTTTAAGATCCATTTATCATTATTAATTCATGTATCTTACAATTCAATGTTACAAAAGGAGTAATGATTTCATGTTACCATCTCATTATTTAACTCATTTATTTATCATTATGTTTTCCATGAAAAAATATTATGATCCATCACTCAGGAAACTGAAGAATTTTATTATCCTATTTTAATATCTTGATAATACATGATTTCCATTAATTTTAAAATCCCCAAGTACTGTAGAGTTTAAATTTTTATTTTTAAGAGTAGTGTCTTTTAGGCTGAAACACCTTTTACTTCGGAAACCATGTATTAAAAAAATTATTTTAGAAATGTATTTTGTTATAAAAAGTGGTATCAAAAGTGGAAAACATTCCTCAAGAAATGTTTCATCTTATTTTTTAAAAATTAATTTATAAATTTTGAATATTATTTTCATAGAGAAGGATTTTCTAAATTTTTATGAAATATTTATATTAGTATGTGATTTTAAAATAAAAGCTATCTTCCACAAGAAACATTCCATGAAATTTATCATTCAAAATCATTATATATCTAAGATTAAATAATTTTATATAACATATTATTTTCTTTGTATATGAACCATGGAGTCCATTTTTATTCTTTACTTGAATGGTTTATGTTTATAATGATAGATTTTTATAAAACCTGTTTCACTTCGATGGGTTATAACATGATAGAAATATAATGAAACCCAATTATTTTCCTATGATATTATATGATTAAATTGTGAAATGATTTTGAAACTTATTATATTCTTATGAAATAATATTTACACCCTATAAATGTGGAGAATATTTTCATGACATATATAAAGATAGGTGACATTTTGGAAGCTTTTACACATGTATCTTACCTTTTCTAATACATGTTCTTCAAATAGATTCATATTTGTACCCATGGTGGAGATCCATGGGACCATTGTTTAGTTTTTTGATGGTGTTATGACACTATATATTCCATTAGGGTTTTTAGAAGAGAGTTTAATCCAATACAGAGTGTTCCCCAAGAGATATGTGGGTATAAATTCCTATGGAATCTCATCATTCTTGAGATTATCGTGTTTGACTTCAAAATCAAGATGGATTGGGTAGTTTTTTATCATGTCCATGTTTATTTAAATCACTAGATAGTGAATTTCAAATCACCATAGAGGGAGATTTTAATTCACAAGGGTGAACGAGATGTCCTAGAAGGTAGAGATAGACCAGAGCATCATGGGCTGTGTGACATGAGAGCCCAAATTCCTATTTTGTATCTTGATGATCTGGTAATATAATAAAAAAAATTCCTTATATAGATCCTTTAGGGAAGGATTTTTAGATTAATTTTCTAGTTTTCCTCCTAAGAAAGGGGTGGAGTTTCCTACTGTGTTAGTTTTAGGAGCTTCACCAGTATCCATTTCTCCTTTTAGGATGAACACTACTAAGCTGAATGAACTCCAGGTATAACTAGAGGACATAGAGGAAAAGTGGTTTATACAACCTAGTACTTCCCAATGGATTTAAATAATAATTTATCATAAATAGGTGGGTGGAACCATCAGTAAATGAATGTATCATATGAAATTAAACCAGTTTAAGGGTAAGAAATGGTGTCTGTTGCCTCAGATATATGCACTCTTCGACCATATCTGAGTTGCTCGGATGTTCTCCATGATTTATTTGAGTTTAAGATATAATCAAGTTCATGTTCAAACGAAAAACATAATTAATATAACCTTTGGTATCATGTATGATCTATTTGAGTATCTTGTTATGTTGTTCGGACTCGTGAATGCCCCCTTAGTTTTTATTTCTTTACTGAATCAGGGTTTCCATCCATATTGTGACTCTTTCATTATGGTTTTTATAGTTTAAATCTTTTTGTATTATTAGAATCAGAATTTTATTTCGAATAAACATGAAATCATTCTAATTACATTGAGATAGAATATGTGGTATTGCAATCTCATAATTTACCACTTCTTTATGGATAAGATTCATATATTGGGTCATATTATCATAGAGACATGAGTATAAGTTGACACAGGGAGGCAGATATATGTAATTTAATATGAGTGTTCCATGAATTCCTTGGATATATAGAGTTTAATGGGGAAATATAGTTATTAAATACATTTTATAATATACTTCTTATTCCTAGAGGAATGTCTTACAGTCTTGAATAAGAAGGGAGTTAAGATTGTATAGTCCGATACCTGTGAGAAAACATTTCTAGAACTGAATGGGAGACTAGGTTTAACAATGATCTTTATTAAGATGAACCAGGTAAGATGGCATACTATATATTTTGATATATCTAGTATTAATCATGGATAAGTTCTATTTTAGTGGGAGCAAGTTGTTCCATAAATGTCTCATTATTTGAAACCACATGATAGAAATTACATCACTCATGATATCTAGTTAGCAGCTATTGAACATGCCTTTCACTATTACATGAATTATTTATTGGGATAGATTTATGTTTTACAAGTTAAAAATCATTAATTACTAATTTATATAGTGTGATCTGAATTTTTGGTAATTAAAGTGGGTTGAATACCTTCAGTTATTCGACATCTGGATTTCTTACATGCCTAGGAAGGGAAATGTTGCAGTAGATGAACTAAGTAGAAGGCCTCCGAAAAAAGAATTTAAAGAGACTAATAGTGAGTTGAGGACTATGAAATTGTTTTTTGAGAAGCACTTAGAGGTTCATGATAGTCCCAAGAAAACATTCCCTTCATCTATAGTAGTGACTCCCACTATTCCAGATATGTTGAGGATGATTTCGTTATCGTATTATTTGGGCCTAGTCATATGGGAGAGAGTGGAAGGTGGGGAAAAAATTCCAAGTTAGATCATTGTTGAGGATGAAATTATATTCTTACACGGTCTCATTTGGGTTCTAAAATACATATGCAAGGAGATTATGTAGGAATTTCATTTCTCAGTTTAGGTAGTACATCGCAACATTACCAAGATATACCGAGACTTGTCTCGTCAACAATGGAGGTTGGGTTTGAAAGGATAGGTAGCTGGTATTCCACTAGGTACTCCACCTGTCTATGGGTGAAGGTGGAACACCAGCAAACATTTGATATTTTACAATAGTTATAATTTCTTAAGTGGAAATGTCATGATGTTTTGATCGATTTCATGACTGGGTTTTGGAGGTCACCATGAGGTAGTGATGACTTGTGTGTTGATTTGGACTGGTTAATGAAGGGATCTCATTTTCTAATGATCAGGGAGAGGTTAATAACATATTACCTTGGGAGATATTCTTAATATATGACCTCGGGAGTCATTATATCCCATAGATAGTGTGCCTTCATAGGGTTCCTCATACCATTGTATCAAATAGGGGCACCCAATTTACATCTTGTTTCTGGAAAATATTATGGAGGGAGTTGGTTATATAGAAGATTCAGATCATTAAATACCACCCTCAGACTGATGTTCAGCCAAATAACATTATACATGTTATAGAGGACATTCTTAAAGAATGTATCCTGGTTATGTTGGGCCCTTTGTAGAGGAATATTCCCCTAGTTGAGTAAACCTAAAAAAATAGATATCAGAAGACTATACTAATGGAACATTATGAGGATTTGTACAGTAGTCCATTCCATTCACCTCTATGATAGTAAGAGGTAGAATAGGAAACAATTCATTGAATGTTTCTCATGTAGGAGACTTTTAGAGTAGGTCCATTTATATAAAAGAGGATGGGTAATTCAAAATATAGATAGAAATCCTACACCAATCACCATCAACAACCACTAAAGTTCAAGTTGCATGATAAGATATTTTGATGTGTCTGACCGAACCTGGTGAATATTTGGACAAATAGATAGTGCAAGATTTCACCATAATATGTTAGGCCATTTGAAATTTAGGATAGTGTCAGGATGTTAGAATATCAGTCAATGTAACCTCAGAGGTACCAAGCCATGCATGATGTCTTCCATATATCATAGATTCACCATTATACCTCAGACCTATCTCACACACATCATCAGGGTGCGTTATAGTTATAGGTAGGTGAATCAATCAAGGATAATCCTATACAAATCATTAATCAGAGTACATAATACCTCTATGAAGGAAAAAACCTTTAGTTTGGGTGAAATAAAAGCCCAAACATGTGTAAGATGAGACATGGGAGTGGTATTTGTATATGTTTAGTGTCTAGAACCTTTCTTATAGATAATTTTACCACCCTTAGAAGGGAAACTCGAGTGTTATTTTTCCTAATAGGGGATATTTCCATATATTTAGTCCTTTATTGATAAAATGATATTCATAATTTTAGTTTAAATGATTGGTTTTGATATATAATTAATTCATAATGATTCCCTAAAATAATCAACTGGGGGGGGGGTCTAGTTATTCTTTGGAGCTCAGAGACCCAATTTATGGAAAAACGATGGTCCTCACTGGAATTATAAATCATTTCCCCCAATCCTACAATTATTTTTAAATTTTGTTTGTAATTTTGTATTGAAAAAAAGGGTTCATGATTTTACCTATCCATTCACCGAAGGTCACACAACCATGTGTCAGCAACTAAAATTTTTAGCTGAGTCCAAAAACATGACCAAAAAATATTTTTTATAACCATGAACTATATATATATGATGGGAGTTTTTAACAATGTAAAGTGAAATTTTTGTGCATGTTCTAAAAACTAAGTGCATGAATTGTAAATATTTACGATTAATACTACGAGGGGTCCACATTTGGTACTCAGTTTGGATAACCATGTGGCCAAACCAAGTGAACAAGAATTTAAATGGTAAATAAAATCCCCCCTAAGCTCTTTTATTATTTATCCAATCCTATTAATTTTTAATTCTCTAGTAGATCCTCCTCCCATAGAGATTATTAATGAATCCAAACCATCTATTTTAATTTGATTCGTCAGTCGACATCTAATTCAAGAACCATTGGTCTCAATTGTCTAACCACTGGTAAGTACATTGATCATTACATTTATTTCATTGTTTTCTTCCTATAAACAAAAATATTTTGGTTTGATATAATGTTCCGTATTTTTAGGGTGTTCATTCATTTCTACATTTTCCTCTGATCCTAGATGAGAATGAATCCAATATTGGGTTAGTTTTCTTCCATGGGTGTTAGGTAGGTGGTATATACCTTTCCCTTAATTTTTTTACTTCTTTATACCTTTATCCATTATTACACATGATGGACCTTCTAGCACTGCTCCTTATATTAGTACAACATATTGAATAAAATGATAGAACCTGATTAGGTTTCCCACTTAGTGTCATTTTTGGTTTGGAGGTTTTTATACCTAACTTGAACTACCCATGAGGTGTGTTATTGTATATTCCCCTTGTTATACCATCCCATTGGGTGTGTGTGAGATCATCATTTTAGTGGGATCCTTTTTGAAATTAGTGAGAATTAAATGATTGAATAGAATAAGGTTTATGCCTCTATTTCCTTGTAATTATGCATTTTTATATAATAAAATGTTTAATGAATTGGGTAAATGGATTTTATTGAAAATGTGAAATTGGTTGGACGAACTAATGGTTGTGAATTGATAGTGGGATGACAAATTGATTATGGTAGTGGTTTCTCAGACATTTCTACTCTTGGGATCTTGATTACATAAGATTACATGGAAATTTATACTCTATGTATCCAGTTCAATTTGGATGCTTGGGACATTTTGACTCTCAATATATTACCTGTTCTTTCCTCTTTGGACATTATCCTTGAGCTCTAACCAAGTAATTACCGAGTTTTCTAAGGAGATTCTCCGTGTACATGATAAGGATTCCTTAGAAATTTTATACCCCGAATCTATAATTTTATTTATTACACTGATTTACACAACATAAGCTGATGTGGATGTTTTATCATGATCTAATGTTATACCATGATTAAAGTGGCATGATTATATTTTCCCCTAATTAGGGGAGTATGATTAGTTTTGATGGGATATACATTATCACATCTGTTTTGCATTATTATTTCTATTATAAATATGTAATTTACAAAGCTTCTGATTATGTACATAGACTGGATATGATATTGAAACCGTTTTATTTAGCCTACTGAGTGTTATCATACACCCTATTTGGGATATCAATGGATACCCTGATAAAAATCATGGATCTAGGTAAGGACTAAGGCAAGCACCCACATTATGATTCATGGTTTATCACTGCTTACGAGCACAGGAGGACATGGCTGATAAATGATTGTGATTCTATCTAAAGATAGTTATTTTTTTATTTTTATAATTTTTATTAAATTATTTTACTATATGATTATTTATATGTATTTTATGCCATTTTATTAAATAAATTACTTGTTCATCACATTATATATGACACTGCTTTGGTTTTTGTTATTATTACTACCATAAAGATTTTATCTACTCTAGATTATTTATAACAACCATTGGATTAATTATTCATCTATATCACCACTATGTTACTCTAATTATATGGTTACAATCTCCACAATGTATAACCTTTCACCCTCACTTCTAATCTATATCCTCTGGCATACAGGGATATGCCCTTGAGGCCATGTGACCCACTCGCTCGGGGAACCATTTAGTAGCTACCCAGTCTGGTTGTTACATTTATAGTTATTATAATTTTATTATACATACATATATATATATATATATTAATGATATATAATTATATATATCATTCTATATATTCATGTTTTCCTTTTATAACCTTTATTAACAATTTCATGTAGAAGGCACGTTTCGGGTAATAATCACTCCTTTTTTTGGAATATATATAGATTTTTTATTTTCGGAGCTCTTAATTTAATCATGATTACAACATCACCCTAATAATAATCATGAAATAATTATAATATTTATAGATCAATTATACTTATAAGTTAAATTATGAAAAATAATTTTGAGAAATGAAGACTGCTATGATCATGTTGTTGGTTCGTAGTATGTATGCATGAGTAATGTTTCAATTGTGCAATAATTATTATATAAAGGAAGTATGTAATATATTATATTTATATAATTACAATTTTATCTTAAATACTATATTATTTCCACAAATATAATTATAAAAATCATCCCTATTGTGTGGTGATGAAAAGAGTTTGTCACATTACTTTGTGAAGGCTATAGTCCAAATGTACATGAAGGATGTTATCTACTTTTAAGGAGTGAAAAGGTATGAAATAAAATGATAAAATATATATTAATAATGATAAAAATTTCATTAATATCATAATTATATCATATATATAAAATATATTTTTCTTTATAATTTTTCATGTAATACGTTGGTGAAAAATAAATCACATCACTAAATGAGGAGGTAGTCTGAAGTATTGAAGAAAAACGTTACTGTATCCCATATGGAATGGAATATAAAAAGGTGCATATGATATAATGACTAAAAGGTATAATTATATTATAAATAACACATATATACTCTATATCAATCATCATACCAAACTACAAGATATGGTAATGGAAAAAGGAATGACACCAATTTGTAAGGCGGTAGTCTTCCGTACACACAAATGATGATATATTAACTCATTTGATGGAAGTGGAGATTCTTTTAGGTCATGATGTTGACATAAAAATATCATTATATTTAATATAATTATTTTATTATATAATAAATGTTTCAAAATAAACAAATATGTGTATGAATAAATGAAATAAAATATCTCGTTGAATAATATTTCATAATTTTTAGGTAACCTCATTAGGTTTATACCAGAAGCCATCATAGGATGGATTTTAATCCACAATAAGGATTCTGGGAAAAGATAAGAGAACATAGGAAGTTATTTATTTTAGTTTTGGATGATAATAAATTATTTTAAAATGCGAAAAGGATAGGATAGCGTGAAGAATTTTACATGTGAGGTTAGTGGAACACTTTTAAATTTTGAAATTAAAAAGGTGTGATGACGTTTTTAGAATTCCCAAATGGTCCAAAATTGGGTATTATCATTACATATAAATTATATTGTCTAAATATATCCCAAAAAATATATTTTATACAATTTTATTGGTCATTTAACCCTTATAATTTTCGTTTAACCCCAAGTAAACCCATTTTCCCTTAAACATAGTAAAAACATTTTACTGTTTTACTGTTAATTTTGGTCCAATATTAGGTTAAAATTAGTAGATAATATAAATAATTATGATTAAAAATATGAAATCCAATCTTTTTATTTCCACTCACATAAGTGGTATAATTTAATTTAAAATGAATCCCATAGACGTGAAGAATAAGTGAGTTCTTAAAGAGAAAATGTTCAAAAGCCTATAAAGATCTTATATGAAATTTCATTATGAAATTAATACCAATGAAATATATTGGATTGATATATTTATATATAAACCAATTTTTCTTTAAATACAAGTAAAATTATAATTCAACTTTATACATAATTGAAATAAAATGGAAGTTTTCAATTAAAATTCAATATTTTCACAATTCATAAAAAACAATTTATAATAATTCTAAAATTGTCATGACCCGTCCTCGAGGCCCATGTTGTGACTACCCCACGCCCGCCTACCATAGGCCAGGGGCTGGTGACTATCACCAAAGGTGTAAATCCTGACAAAAAACGGAAGGAATTGCCTTTATAAAAGTAAACAAACACTACAAAGTATGCTTCTGGAAGTAAACACAGAGTAATACTGAAAACGTTAGTAAGTGACGAAAGGAAAAGTGTCTGAAATACAAGCCCAATAGTAAGTATAGTACAACTGAAAGACTAGTACAACAAAAAACAAGTAAAGCAACAACCACTGAGTGGTCTTCCGGGAATTCCACCTAAAGGGTGGGTACAGATGATCTCCTCAGCACCTCGGGTCCGTTTGTCTGCTCCGTGTATGTCTCACCATGTGGTCCACCTCCGGTTACCGTCCAGCTCTACATGTCTCTACCATGAACAGTGTTGTCCGTCATCTACATCCAACACAACGTTGTGTGGACATAGCCCGTGCATGGGTGAGTATAACAATACTCAGTAGGGACCCCAAGACCCCCGAAGGTCTTCTAGAATCCACGATGGATAAACGAAAATGGAAAGATAAAATCATGAAGTATCAACCAAATATAATTAAGTATATTTCCAATACATATAACTAAGTCATAAATCCCTGTTTGGATCCAACTCTCGAGCCCAAGCAGATCCTAGTCCACACAGGAAAGAAGTCAATCACATCGATGATAATGATTGAAAGTCAAGAGTCAGCTCACACAGGTATAAAACTCATGTAGAGGGGTGGAGATTATTAGATGTAGCCTCTGAATCATCTCTTCTGCCGAACCCACATCAGATCCTAGTAAAGAAGTCGTCGCTACCGAACCCACGGGGGATCCATGTATAGTAATCATCGTTGCTGAACCCACAGAGGATCCATGTACAGTAGTCATCCCTGCCAAACCCGTGGAGGATCCAAGTACTGTAGTCATCGCTGCCGAACCCATGGAGGATCCAAGTATATTAGTCATCGCTGTCAAACCAATGGAGGATCCAAGTACCGTAGTCATCATCGTCGAACCCACGTAGGAGCCTAGTACGGTAGTCGTCACAGTCGCAGCCAGCTCTAGTGTTCCCGCACACAGCATGCTCGATTCTGAGAGGGTCCCCTCCTTGACCCAAGGGGTAGATACATAAACTATCACAAAGTCTAGTGTTGATTTATCCCAAGGTTCCATCTCGTCAAAAGGAACCCAATGCGACAGACAGCGCGTCAATTGGACGCCCAGTCTGAGAGATATTGGCTTTTCCGTTCTAGGGGCCCGGTTGGAAATACACTCATTCCAAACCAGGTCATTTTCCAAAGTATTAAAAAAACCCACATAGAGTATTGCAAAAGGACCGCTTCTTCGTGAGGGTCCCAGTGCTTCAAACGATGTGACGATCGGAGGTGCGGTCTTTAAGATATTCACTTTTAAGTGAAAATGGGCCCAGCCTGTTCAGATCAGTGGTTGGCCGGTCGGCCTGACCTGGTTCGGCAGGTCTGACTCGGCAGAGGGTCGGACTAGAATGGTTAAGCATGATACCCGGCCCAGTGGGGCGCGGCCCGAACCGAGGGCGCACGACCCGACTAGAGAGGGAGCGGCCTGGCTGGATGCGGCTCGGCCCGGGTGGCTGAGGGCCACAGGGGGGGGGGGGGTGTCTCTCACTGGCTGAAGCCGGACGATCTTCCTAAAATGAGTGGCTCGCACGGGCGGGCCGCTTTCCTTTGGCATGGAAACCTATGGGGGCTACGGTTCCTTCATCCTGGATGACTGACGAGCTGGCCAGTTCGCCATCGAAGCGGCCCACGGAGCACGGGCTGTGGTTCTCTACAGCGCAGAACCCCTTATGGCACCACAGTCACCATTCGGCCTGGCCGGATTTAGCCGATAGGTTCTCCTTCTACCGAACGGCCTGAGGTTGCAGGCCATTGTTCTTCCACATGCTGCCGGCGTGTGGCCGTCGCCTTTGCTCATTTCCACCATCCCAACATGGTCTCCATCACAAATAAAAATAATATATAGAGGGTCTTCCGGCGGTGTGTGTTCGACCCGCACCCTCCACGTTAGGTGATATCAATTGGCCAATGACAAACTATGATTCTCAATGAAGAATGGGGTACAAATATTCACTTCAAATTGTACATACCCGTACCTCGAAATAAGTTTTGCGGTAGTCGGGCATCGGAGAAGATGGCGTCATGGGGAGACGGCATCAACTCGTTGATGTCGGGGTAGAAGGAGCTGAGGATGGCGTGTCGTCGGTGTTCCTTGCAGGTGGCTCCTTCTCCTTTGGCTTGGCCGAAGATCGAAGGAGATGATCTTCGTTCTTCGGTGGTTCTTCATTGGAAGGATAGTGTTCTCCATTGAAGAGAGGAACTCCTTCTTCTAATTCTCAAGATCTCTCCCAAAATCCTCCCAACACAACGAGTGCCAAAATAAAATAATTGGTAAGGCTATTATTTTATTCACACAAGAATTTTTAAAATTCAGACACATTAATTAATTAACTATAGGATTCAATTAGTTAATTAAAAGTGTTGGCAAAAAATAATGGGAGAGGGGGGAGGTGAAGAGATCACATAATTAATGGGAGAGTTGTCAAATTAATCAACGGGGGTTTAAGGGAGTTAATGGGAGATGAAAGGTTTAGGGAACGTGTGGGTCCCAACACACTAAATATTCTCATGAGAGGTTATGTAGGTGTGGGCTCCACTTCTAACTCCCCTTGGGAGGAAATAACCACCATCCACAAATAAAATTGTGTACTACAAATTTTATTTATTTTTTCTAAATCCCCAAAAATTAATTTTCAACCCGCATAAAATGCAACTGTGGTAAAGGTCCCCTTAGGCCAATACCGTCACTGTGATTTTATCGGTGCGTTCAGATTTTGATTACGAGCACTGGTTCAGAAGATAGAGAAACCCGCACTTACGTTTATTGAACTTACTCGAACAAAAATTCAGTAATTGATTCTGGGCACACCGGGCCCTGGAATCAAGTACCGTCATAAACCGTAGGCTTGTAAAATTACAAAGTATTTAAGAAAAAAAATCCCTTGAAATTTCCATGTCTTTACATTACTCCCACCTCTGGGCTTTACGACCCCGTAAAGATAAAACACAAAATAGGGAAAAAATGTGGGTACTGAGCTTGCATCTGAGCCTCCTGCTACCAAACGCTCTCTTGGAGGTTCCCATGCTGCCAGTGAATGCGCTAGAGAGGAATAAACGGTACACGTATGACCCACTTCTTTCGATCCTCGATCTCCACCGGGACCTCCGAAAATGTCTCCCCATCATCGATGTCTAGCTCCCCATGGTCGATGTTGTGGGAAGAGTCGTGCACGTATCTCCTCAGATAAGATACGTGGAAGGCGTCATGCACCCGGTGCAACTGAGGTGGAAGGGCAAGGCGGTAAGCCACCTCGCCTATTCTACTGAGGACATCGAAAGGTCTGATGAAACGTGGAGATAACATGCCGTCCAGGCCAAATATCCATAGAACCCTTCGAGGTGAGACCCGTAGGAAGACGTCGTCGCCATCCTCAAACTCTAGTGGTCTCCGTATCCTATCATCATAGGACTTTTGTCTGCTCTGTTCAGTCTTCATTTGCTCCTAGATAATCTACACCTTCTCTGTCATAGCCTGAACCGTCTATGGTCCTACAAGTGCCTACTCTCCTGGGTCAGTCCAGCCCAGAGGTGATCTGCAAGGTTGGCCATACAGTGCCTCATAAGGGGCCATCATGATGGTGGAGTGATAGCTGTTGTTGAACAACAACTCCACGAAGGATAGGTGATCCTCCCAGATGTGACCAATGTTGAGGACACATGCACGCAACATGTCCTCTAGAGTCTGTATGGTTATCTTAGTCTGACTGTCCATCTGAGGATGAAAGGTCGTTCTCAGACATAGGAACTTCTCAAAAGCCTTCTCTAACCCCTTCGAATGCCGGGAAATGAATCAAGCATCTCAATCAGAAATGATAGATGATGGAACAACATGAAGTCGTACGATCTACCAAATGTAGAGGCATCCCAAGATCTCTACTGAGCCCTGCTCTCTGATCAGTAGGAAGTGGGCCGACATGGTGAGTTGGACTATGATCACCCAAATAGAGTCATGTCCTCAGGATGTACGTGGATCCCCTGTCACAAAATCCATAGATTTCCCGTCCCACTTCAACTCAGGGACCTCTAAGGGTTGTACTGATCCCGTTGGTACCTGTTGCTCCGCCCTCACTTGCTGATAGGTGAGGCATCGTGAAACGAACTATTCTACAGCCTTCTTCATAATTGGCCACCAACGCTATCATTTGAGGTCCTGGTACATCTTTCCAACTCCTGAATGTACCTCTAGAGAGGAAGTGTGAAACTCCCTCAACACTTCCTCATACAGTGCAACTAGTACCATAGTACATCCCCTAAAAAGGATGACGTGATCCCCTCCTTCAGAAAGTCCATTAGGTGCCTTCCTTGTGGATATCCGAGCATATCACATCTCATAGTCAATGTTCCCACGTTGTTCCTCTCTAACTCGCTGAAGGTGTGGAGGAGTGACTATGAGTGACTGCAGAAAGGTTTCTCCATCACTATTCGCAAAGGATATCTTCAACGCGGCTAACTGCTCCGTTGCCTCTCCTAGTAGCCGAATGACCGATCTCCTAGTAAGAGCATCAACTACAACGTTCCCCTTCCTAGGAGTATAGACTATCTGAAAGTCATAGTCCTAGAGGAACTCGAGCCATGACCGATGTCCCAGGTTCAGGTCCTTCTTCGATAAGTTATACCTGAGACTCGGGTGGTCAGAGTAGACTGTAAAACGCTCACCCATCAGATAGTGCCGCTACATCTTCAAGGTGAAGACCACTGCTTCTAACTCCAGGTCATTGGTAGTGTAGTTATGCTCGTGCTTCCTCAACTGTTGTGAACCATATACAATCACTGCTCGCTCCTGTATTAGGACACACACGAGTCCCATCCCTGATGCGTCGCAGTAAACTATGTACCCAACGCCCTCCTCTGGTATCCTCAATATGGGCACAGTGGTCAACCTCTGCTTCAGCTCCTGAAAGTTCTGCTGACATCTATCAGGACACACAAAGGGTTTCCCTTCTTTATCAAGGATGAACATGGTGCCAAAACTCTGGAGAAGTCTGGCACAAATCTCCAATAGTACCTAGCCACACCCAGTAAACTACGCACCCACATATGCATGATTCTATACTGTGTTGCTTGGGGTATCCTTTTAACCGACCGAGGAAAAATCATCCCAACATTGTAGGTAACTAGAACCTTTTTTCCTAATACAGTCTATCTGTGTATAAACTGTGGTTTCCCAGTCCATACCCAAACTATCCACGTAAGGCATCGATGCTGCCACCAAGAGTTTCCAACAGAAACTCTCGCCTCAATGGTCAGATCAAACCATCAGCATAAATGTGATTATTGAGTCTCATCCCAAAGGTATCTCCAGATGTGAGGATCAAGTCAATAGATTAACCAGAAACTCTAGGTCTGGGACAAGATTCGTGGAAGGAAGGAATGATTGGTTCCCATGTCTATTGATTCAAAAACTAGTAGTAGACACAGACCGTACCTCAAATCATTCGTAGAGCCCTCGGGTCACACTCCTTGACCACATGAAGCTATTCTATTCCCCTACGCTCCAGCTCCCCGGTCCTAGCAGGGACTGCAAAGGCGGGTGGTTGTACTATGTTAAAATGTTCACCACTTCATGCTGCTCTCCTAGCTCCGCTTCCACGTCTGCTACCCTGTAGATTCATCTGTCCTTAACACTTCCTTTCCTCAAATCATTATACATGCTCAAGTCTTTTAGACATGCCCCAGCTTTATGATTTCCAACTGCTAACATTCACTGGATGTATACGCTCAGCCAATGAACATTCAACCACAAAGGTTCTCTCTAGCACCCTAACATAAGTAGAATTGCATAGAAGGAAAAGTGCTGGTTCAGATATCAATAAACACACCTCACTCAGAGGACTTATCTATAAAGCACTGATCGAATCATATTAATCGAGTACCAAGAAAGATCCATATGCCTCGATGAATACTCAGCTACCGACACATCGTCACAAAGCTGTATATGCTCTAGAAAACTCTCAGCCACCTCCTCAAGACATTCCTCAGCCACCTGGGGGTTGGGCTTGCCTTGGAACTTGAGGGATATCTGGTGTTGAAACACATGTAAGGAAATAAGCATATAAGTGTACTCTACCGGTACCTCTAGTTGTAACTGCTGACCAATAGGCAGTGATATAGGTGAAACACTACATGAGGTTCAATCTCGAGCAACAGTCCACATACCGATGTCTCATCACTATGCGTACAATCCCCATGGTCACTCACTGAAAAATACTAGAAGATAAGATCACTATCTTCTTTACTAGGGTCTCAACTAGGTGGAAAACTATAGGAATCGCCTCCAGCCCATCTTCTACTACCTAGGAATCTGTCTTTCCTCGTAACCTCGGAGGCCTCTGCTGTTGGAACTCTTGACACACACTCTGTAGGCGTGCACCATCTGCTAGTACGACTGGTGGAATATGCTTCCCAATGGGTGGTGGTTCTGCTGGCACACCACCTGAAGGTGCCAACATAGTAAGAGGGCCCTGCACAGGAGCCTCATCACTCGGTGGGCCGTCATTGTGTACTATCTTGGGAACCCTAGCTGGATGTCTTCACAGCGACATCCTAATAAGGAATAGGTGCATCATGGTCAATAAGTTATACCTGTTGAGCTGACTCAAAGAGACCACAATGGAAACTCTTGAAACACACACGCATTTAGTGCTTTTGTGCACTGAGTCGGAAATCAGAAGTCAGGGTCCTGGTGTATGGATACGTCAGCCGCCACACCAACAATAGACTCCCTGGACTTAAAATCACACTCAATACTCTTTACACTATTGATTTACTGTAAGACAGATCCGAGTCATATGTTCTATAGTAGAAACAACTTTTTTGATACCAATATTTCATGACCCATCCTCGGGGCCCGTGCCGTGACTACCCCAAGCCCACCATCCATAGGCCAGGGGCTGGCGACTAGCACCAAAGGCGTAAATCTCGACAAAAAGGGAAGGAACTGCCTTTATAAAAGTAAAAAAACACCATAGAGTATACTACTAGAAGTAAAGACAGAGTAATACTAAAAAATATAATAAGCGCTGAAAGGAAAGGGGCCAGAAATATAATCCCAATAGTAAGTAGATTAAAATTGAAATACTAGTACAATTGCAGCAAGTAACGTAGCAACCACTTAGTCGTCCTACGGGAATCCGACCTGAAGGGTGGGTACATATGGTATCGTCAGCACCTTGGGTCTGTCCGTCCTCTCTATGTAAGTCCTGTGATGTGGTCCACCTCTGGGTACCATCCAGCTCTACAAGTCTCTAACACGAACAGTGATGTCCGTCGTCTGCATCCAACACAACATAGTGCGGGCATAGCCCGTGTGGGGGTGAGTATAACAATAATCGTTAGGGACCTCGATACCCCTGAAGGTCTCCCAGAATCCACGAAGGATTAACCAAAAAGGAAAGATAAAATCAAGAAGTATCAACCAACTCTACCTAGGTATATTCCCAAACATATACCTAAGTCATCAATCCCAGTTAAGATCCAACTCTCGAGCCCAAGCACAACCCAGTCCACACAGGAAAGAATTCAATCACATCGATGATAATGATTGGAAGTCAGGACTCAGCTCACACATGTATACAACTCACGAATGGGGTGGTGATGATTAAATGTAGCATCTGAATCAACTCCTCTACTGAACCCACGTAGTATCCTAGTACAATATTCATCGCTTCCGAACCCACAGAGGATCCAAGTATAGTAATCATCGCTACCGAACCCACGGATGATCCATGTACTTTAGTCACTGCTGTCGAAACTAGGGAGGATCCATGTAAAGTAGTCATCGCTGCCGAACCCATGGAGGATCCATGTATAGTAGTCATCGCTTCCGAACTCACAAAGGATCCATGTACAGTAGTTATCACTGCCAAACCCGCAGAGGATAAAAGTACCGTATTCATTGTCATCAAACCCATGGAGGATCCCAGTACGGTAGTTGCCGCAATCGCAGACAGCTCTAGGGTTCCCGCACACAACACACTCGATTTTGGGAGGGTCCACTCCTCGAGACAAGGCGTCAATATATCAACTATCACGATGTCTAGAGTTGATGTATCCCGAAGTTCAGTCTCATCAAAAGGAACCCAACAAGGTAGATGACGCGTCAATTGGACTCCAGGTCTGAGAGATATTGGTTCTTCTGTTCCAGGGGCCCGGTTGGAAATACACTCGTTCCAAATCTATTCGTTTTCCAAATTCGTCCAAAAAACTCACTTAGAGTATCACCAAAGGACCGATTCATTACGAGGGTCCCAGTGCCGCAGACGGCGCATTGATCGGATGCACAATCATTAAGTTATTCACATTCGAGTGAAAAGAGGCCCGGCCCGTTAAGCCCAGTGGTTGTCGGGTTGGCCCAACCCGGTTCAGCTGGTCCGACCCAGCCGAGGGTCGGACCGGCCTGGTGAAGCGCGCGACCTAGAATGGAGGGGCACGGCCTGGCCCAAGAGGGAACGACCCGGCCTGGTGAAGCGCGCAACCCGTACCAGTAGGGCGCGACCCGCAGCGGTGCGGCCTCGCCCGACCCGTCACAGTGCAGCGCGGCGCGGCCCGGGCGGCTGAGCGCTGCGGGGGGGGGGGGGGGGCAGCCCCCCCGATCTCCTGAACCAGTGGTGCCAAGCGGCGCTGCCCTCTTGTCCGTCCGCCCGATGCTGGCTGGTATTCCTGGTGCGAGTAGCCCACACGGGCGGGCTACTGTCCTTCAGCGCAACCCATACGGGTGCCGCAACTCCTTCATCCTGGCCAGCTGACAAGCCGGACGGTTCGCCGCCGAAGCGGCCCGCAGGGCATGGGCTATGGTTCTCTGCAGCACGACGCCCCTTGTGGCGCCGCGGTCACCCTTCGGCCCTGCCAACTTTAGCTGGAAAGTTCTCCTTCTGTCGAGCGGCCCGTGGTTGAGGGCCATGGTTCTTCCGCAGGCGGCCGACGCATGGCCGCCACCTCTGCTCATCGCCACCTTCCCAACATTGTCTCCATCACAAATAAAAATAATTTATAGTGGATCGTCAGGCCGTGTGCATTCGGCACGTGCCCTCCGCGTTAGGTGGTATCAATCGGCCGATGAAAAACTATGATTGTCAACGTAGAATGGGGTACAAATATTCACATCAAATTGTACAAACCCATACCTTGAAATAAGGTTCTTGGTAGTCAGGCATCGCAGAAGACAACTTCGCAGGAAGATGGTGTCAACTCATTGACGTCGGTGTAGAAGGAGCTGAGGATGGCGCGTCGTCGGTGTTCCTTGCGGGTGGATCCTTCTCCTTTGTCTTGGTCGATTATTCGGCGGTTCTGGACTGGAAGGACAATGTTCTTCATTGAAGAGAGGAACTCTTTCATCTAATTCTCAAGAGCCCTCCCAAAATCCTCTCAACACCACGAGTGCCAAAATAAAATAATAGCTAAGGATATTATTTTATTTACACATGAATTTTTAAAATTCAAACAATTTAATTAATTATTTGAAGGATTCAATTCGTTAATTAAAACTGTTGGAAAAAATTAATGGGAGAGGGGGGAGGTGAAGAAATCACACAATTAATTGGAGAGTAGTCAAATTAATCAAGGGGGTTTAAGAGAGTTAAAGGGAGATGAATTGTTTAGGGCACGTGTGGGTCCCACCACACTAAATCCTATCATGGGAGGTTATATGGGCGTGAGACCCACTTATAACTCCCCTTGGGAGGAAATAACCACCATCCATTAATAAAATGGTGTACTAAAAATTTTATTTAATTTATTCTAAATCCCAAAAAATTAATTTTCAACCCGCATAAAACACAACTGTGGTAAAGGTCCCCTTAGCCGAATACTAGCACTGCGAGTTCATCGGTGCCCTTATGTTTCGATTCTGAGCACCGGTTCAAAAGATAGAAAAATCCGCACATACATTTACTGAATGTATCCATAAAAGACTTCAGAAATTGATTCCGGGCACACCGGGCCCCGGAATCATGTGCGGTCAGAAACCGTAGACTCATAAAATTCCAAAGTATTTAAGAAAAAAAAAATTCCCTGAAATTTCCGAGACTTTACAAAAACCATTTGCTTCAACATACCTACTAAATAAAGATGTAAAAAATTGAAATATATTTTTAATAAAATTGTTTTATAAGTGTTGAAATTTAAATTTAAAACAAAACTCATAGATACGACAAAAAAGTAATTTTTTGAGAACTGTATCTTTCAAGAATATTAATATTTTATACAATATATATGTTTTATAGTAATAATTTTATTTATATAACATAATTTTATTTTATATATATGCTTTAAATTTAATTTAAAACATTGATATTTTGGTATTATTTTATTTAATTAAAATAGAGAAACATTATAAACATTGAAATAGTTTTTAGAAAAACCCTTTTAAACCCAAAAAACATATTCTAAAATCCAATATAAAGATGACTCAAAACTAATTAATTGTTTTTAAATAAAACTAAATAATATTTGTGTTACTATAAAACATAATTGGTAATTTAAATAAATACATTTATTTAAAATATATGATAGTTTTACCAAAATCATTATTCTCACTATTAAAAAATCAATAAATTTTTAATATCCCTAAAATTTCACAAAAAGTTAATTTATATATGATGATATTAAAAATTAAGTTTATTTCATGAAATAAATTCTCTAAAATATTTATATTATTTTCCCAAAAAATTAATACAAATATTTTTTGAAGAAAAGATATTTTTGATGAATTAAAATATTTTACTGAAAATTGATTGATTATTTTCAATGAATTAATAAATAATTTTGTATTGAGAAGAATATTTTTAAGTATATTTAATATAGTAGTAAATAATATTCATAGATTCCTATTTCATGTCCAATTTATAATGTTCATATTTAAATAATATTATTTCACGGTTCAATGATGCTATGTGGTGCGTGTCATTCATGCTTTTGAATATAATCCTGGTTCTATGTAAACCCAATTTATAATCTATGTTTTGTATAATGATCAATATAATTTGTGGTTCATGTAACCAAATATATTGAAAATATCATATTAATTTAATTTTTTTTAACAAAATTATCTAGGTGTTATACCCTTAGTGATAACCGAATGGATAAGACTAAGTATCAAATAACATCTTGAGATTTTATAAAAGTATATATTATATGGATTCATAATAATGAAATCAATGTACATATATAAACATGTCGATTCCCTCTCTATCACCGTTGCATCTAGGGGTAATATCTCTAAAAACAACGGTTTACTACTAACTCAATATTAACCTGATATATGATAATGATGCCTAACTACACCCCTTGTTTGAAACTCTTGGGAATTATTCATTAGTTCATTGTCATTATATTAATAATCCATTATGAGGGGTTATAATAAGTTTAGGTTATAAATTGAATACTATGGGAAACATAGTTTGAAATGTTGAATTTCATGCGTTAATATGATGGTTCGATAAATCGGGTCATATCTGTAATGATTTCAATTATTTTATGACTATTCAGATATTTTTTGGGTTCTTTATATGCGTAATAACCATTTGGGAGTATGAAAATAAATATATAGTAAATGATATTGAGAAAGGTAATCATATTTTACATTCATGTGGTTATACAACTACTTTATATCTAAATATTTTTTAAGAGTATCACATCACCAACTGAACGGTCAGATGTTGATTTGTTAGTGAAAACATCTAATGTTACGATGATTTCATCTCAAGTATATAACTCTTATTTAATAGTTGTTTTTGAATGTGCTACATAATAATTATTTAATTCTCTATATAATTTAATTTTATGTAATTTTGGTCACATATTGACACTATCTGTAGAGAGTCCATATCAATTTCTAAGGAAAGGAAGTCGAATTCAATATTCCAAATAAACCTATGATCATCTATTGGTGTGGGTATGGGAATAAACTTACAATGAGACATATATTTATTATATGGGACAAATTACCTATTAATGAGGGTTATTTTCTCAAATTACTAGGAGAAACTCTACATTTAGAATATGTCTACTGTTTGGGAATATGATGATGTATTTACTAAAAAGTTTCCTAGTCCTCTCCCAAATGGTGATGTTTAGTTTTCAATAGAACTAATACCTAGAGTTACACCTATTTCAAATAATCCTTACAAAATGGATTTAATTGAGTTGTAAAAATTGAAAAATCAACTTTCAAAGAATCTAATAAGGCATCCATGAAACTAGTGCATCACTATGGGGTGAAAATGTTATTTCTCAAAAAATAATGGTTGATCAATTCATCTCTTCTTGATTATCAGGAACATAAAGAGATCATTATTAAGGAAAAGTATCCTCTTCCCTATATTGATGAATTGTTCGATCTATTGCACATGGTTCAGAACTTATCCAAGAATGATATCCAGTTAAGATACCACTATTTAATGGACGGTATGTAGGTTATTCCAAATCTATCCATATGAATGAGGTATTAACACTACTGATTTATAGTGATTCCATTTTGACTTATCAATTCTCCCAATATCATCACAACTCTAATGAATAATTTTATATCAGATTAAATTTATTAGTTTGTGGTTGTCTTTATAGAAGATATTATTGTATATTTGCAGAGTAAGGAAGAGTATTAAGATAATTTTACTATGGTGTTGAAGACATTAGTGAAAGATAATTTTTGTTCCAAATCTTTCATGTCTGAATTCTGGAAATAAAATTATCATTATTATGTTACCTATATACAATAATGTGTATATAGGTAGATTCTTCATTGATGAACGTTATTGAATAGTGGCCTCAAAAAACAATAGTGACCAGGATCCACAGATTTCATAGAATATATAGATATTACATGTAATGTTTGAGAAATTTGTCATGGATATCAAATACAGTAACCAACATGACATAGAAGGGAGCCAAGGTCATTTAAATAGATGAATATGAATAAACATTCAATTAGATAAAGAGATGGGTTTTCAGTACACCATTAATAACACTACACATTAATGGGGAATGGTTTCTGATATACAATGATATATAAAACAATGGAATAGGATGGTTTCTAATAAAAAATGACATGTTAATAGTTTGTGCCTCACAAAAAGTCATGATTCATGATAAAAATTAGGTAAATCTTAAATTTTATCAAGATGCATTATTTTTTCTCTAAAACTATATATGCATTATATTTATAGTGTTAGGTTAGAAATATATAATGATCATAAAAACATGAAGAATATATTGAGATATAAAGAGTTGAATATCCCATAAATGATAAGGTTGGAGTTTATTAATGATTATGACTTCCTAATACATTACCACCCTCAGAATGTGATCTAGGTGGAAGATGAACTTTGTTTGAAAGAACATTCGATCATGTCCATAATAAGGATGGAAAATAATTCAATACTTAAAGATTTAAAAATAATATGCGTTGCAATCATATGGAAATAGGATTCATATTTTCTTTCTTAGATGACTGTTCTAACATTCATTTACAAAAGGAGAATGGAAAATTATAAAACAAGTTACATTATTTTTTTAATTTCAAATTATGAACAATATAGAATGATTACGTTTGGGAACTAGATATGTGTCCCTTAAAAAATAAAATTGAATAAATTGGTATTGTATAAAGAAGATAAATCGTTATTCTCTTTCTATCCTGGAAGTACAAAGACGTAGATAGATATCAAGTACCATTTTTTGGTGGGGAAATATGATGAGAGATATGGTAGGGTATGTATACTGATTCATAGTGTGTTAGAAATTGAATGATAAATGTAATTAGTCTGATGGGATAATGTTTTAATTATCTATACCTATAAGGAAATGGGAAAATATCCACAAGTATTTATTCCTAGGACTCCTTAAGACATCCAATGTAAATAAAAATAGTTGGGTTAAATTCAATATCCTTATGTTGTTAACAAATTTCATTTCTATCAGAGAATATTTCATACTTGACCACCTTTCTAGGATATTGATTAAGTGGGTCTAAATGATTCATGGGGTACCAATGGGAAGTTTATTTGATCTTGATCTGAATTTTAAATCAATAATATAGAGAAGTATTTAATAATCAATGAATAGAGAGTAAAAATTTAACATTATGTATCATGTTTTGGACATATAGTTATACATAAAAAACAATTCAAATCATATAACATATTTTGAGATCATTTTTATGGTTTAAAAAGTTAGTTTAGATCAACAAATTCCTTGGGTTTAATTTTTATTCAACAATTGATTTTACTCAAGCATTCAATTGGATCCATATAAACCCCTATATATAAAGAATTAATGAAATTGAATATAGTGGGAAGAATTTTAAAAACAAAATCTATTGGAATATGAACTAGAAGATAAAATAGAATATAAGTATAAGTTTATAACACCCCTATATTTAATAACACTTATTATTATAAAAAATTAATTTCAATGATAGGTTGTGATATATGAAACCAATTTTGTAAATGAACATTTGAAAAGTATACTATGATAACCATTCTATGAAATGTTAATCTTTTAAAGGAATTACTTTTTTAAAAATAATTTATAAAATTTTTAGATAAATAAATCATATTAATAAATAAGTTGTCATTTTTAGTAAATTATTTATGATTTAAAAAATCCTTATTATTAAATTGTTTTTTTTGTTTTTTGTGAGAAAATATTATAATTATTTTTTTTGTTTTTGAAAATGTATTTTAAAAAAATATATTCAATTTTGAAATCAAAATTTCAAAATTTTCTTATGTTGAAATTTTCATAATTTTTTAAAACGATTAATTTTTTGATGAATAGTGAAAATTATTATTTTTATTCACAATTATCTATTAATTTAAAAAAATTTAATTCTTAATTTTTTTAGATTGTTTATAATAGTTTAATTACTTAATTAATATTATTAATAATCTAATCACATTCTTTTTAATTAATTTTCTTTTTATTTTGAAATAAAAAACATTGTATATTTAAGAAAACATTTTTTCTTGGAAACTATTTTTCATCACATTTTGGGAGTTTATTTTCAATGTAATTTATAGGAATATTATAAATAGAAATTGATAACATGGATTCAATACTTGGAATAATAATTTTTAAATTTGGTAAAGCGGACACATTCATTTTTTTCCATAATGAATTTTATAAAAAAAACTTTTCCCAACAATTACATTTAAAAGAGTTTTATTGTGGCTTTAAACAAGTGATAAGTTTAAATTTGGAAATTAAAATTTTCAAAAATCTAATTTCATATCCATATTTTTATTTTATACTATTTTTATTCACATATATGGCCATTTGGATGAATATTTCTTTAGATTTAATTATTTATATTTGAATGCTTTTAAAAATTCCAAGTGTGTCCTCTAACCCACATATAAATGGATACTATTACTTTCTCTTAATTACACAAATTTGGTCCTTATTTCCCAAAACAACCAACTGAAATATCTTATAATCTTCATTATGGTTTAATTATAGGTTCTATTATACATAAAATACCATTCAAAGGGTCCTTAATAAATCATCTGAAAGAGTCTAACCAGAGGAGAGGTAATGTTATTTCTAGAGATCATTATGTTTATTTATTCTTATAGCTCCTAAAAATATATGATATTTTTAATAAAACTGTTTCTTTAGTATCCCAAATATAATAAAATTTTATTATGATTTTGTAACCAACAAAATCCACCCTCTATTATATTAACTAGTAATTGGATTTATTTCTCGTTCATATATATGGACTACCGCCTCCAGATATAGATATAATTAAATTTACATCACCATTTTCATGGATGGTTATTTGACTAGTGTAATGTTTATATATTATATTTAGGATATAATTATTATCATATAATTATAATATCATATCTATATTCTTCCCTTCCAATCTGTTTAGAAACGAAAATGTCTCTTATATGTATGTGTGGACTACCACCTCTACAAACCGATGTGAGTAATTTTTCATTTCCTCATTACATGGTTGGTAATAATGATATTTCTAATGAATTTAAATTATATATATTATATAATAATAATTATTATAAGGAGAATTATTAAATAAATTAATTTTTTCCATCCATAAAAATATGAGAACCACATTTCATGTATACATTTGACCTACTATCCCCTTGAATAGTTTAATTCATTTTTCAAAACCTATAATTTATTGATGAATATAAATATTTAAATAATTTAAAAATATGATATTTAAATAATGAAAAAATTATGAATATTATATAACCCTAATCAATGTTCAAGGAATATTACTACCGAACTAAACTTCTCTTGAATAACAAAACAATAAAAAATCTAGAACAAAAAATTTAATAAGAAATTTTTTATAAATGGGTGTTGATATTTTTTGAGTGGATTATATACGATATTATATGTATGTAAATGATTATTTAATAGAGGTATACAAAAATTAAATTTATTATATTAGTGGTTAATTTTATTTTTAATCATGTCAAACCACAGTTAAGGAACTTATGTTACAATTTGATTATTTATTGGGATTATTTATCATCATGTTTTTTATGATGAAATCTTATAAAATATATCTAAATAGTTTTATTAATTTTATTCTAATTTTGTTATTTATGTATAATATATGTCTATTTATTTATCAACTCTTTAAGAAATCATGTGATTGAAATAATGTTTTAAGAAAAATTGACATTATTTAACTAATCAATCAAAAATAATTCTTCTTAAATATTGATGTATTCCAAAAAAATTCAACGATATTTTTATATTATCCTATAAATGTTTTTTTATAAATTTTACCCCCGATTGATGTTTTTAAAAATGGTTTAAAATTAATCCTATTGTCATTATCTGAATGAGGTAGTTTATATTTTTCACTAAAAACATGAAATGAATATTTGTTTTAACATATATGATATTAATCGAATTTCCCACCATAACGAATGATAAATTATTTGAATATTGATTTCAATGTTTCTAAGGATATTTTCAAATAATTGTATTTTTCATAATATTTTTTAATTTGTTTTATATTATGGAAGTATTTATAAAAATATAAGGGTATTTTATTTAAGATATATTCCAAGTGATATTTTAAGGAAAATTCATTTGTTATAGAATAAATTCAAACTACAAATTATTTATTCAATAAATGATACAAGGATATGATCCTTATTATTTCTATGGATTTTTTGTGATTATAATGATGAGATATTTATGAAACTTGTTTATCTTCCCTAGGTTATGATATATGATGAATATTTTATGGTCCTCCTGCACACATATGTATTGATTATGATTATGAAGTTGGTAGGAAACGACTTATACATCCTGTTACTTAATTGGGAAATTATGAATATATCTTTGATAATGAGGACTGTAACTAGGAGGTAATATAAACCAATACTGGACATTTCCCACAATGATAGTCTTGAGTGTATACCTAGACTTAAGATATGATGGAATATGGAGTGAACATAATCCACTATGATAGTCATGGTAGTGAGACTTGTGACATAATCATATTTCAAACACATTTTCAAAAATATTTCAATGATTTTTAATGTTTTTCAACGTAAATTCACATAAAAATCACAGTTTTATTCAAAAGTTTGTTTTTATGAATGAATAATTAAAATTGATTCTAATGGTTAAAAAGTGATGATTTTATATTTTTTAATATTTTTGGACTTAAGGAATAATCATGTATTTTTTTGGGTTATTTCACCTTGTTATCATATTTTTTTAGTGATTGGTATAAATATTTTTCCAGGGCCCTTAAGGATCTCAACATGGCCAGAAAGCCTCATTAATATGCCTAGAGGGGCCCAACCATCAATGGATGAAAAAGGAAAATAATGTACATGAAATCATGTGCATGCGATCCTATGGATATTTGGGTGTACACTGTAGGCCTAAGGCAACATGGGCCAAATGATGTGGCTTGGCCTATATGGGTGTGTGCATGTGTATTTGGGAGCCCACCCTGTTGTGGGATTCTAGAAGGATGATCCCCAATCCTAACATATAGGGGAGATATCCCCACACATATGATTTAATGTTGTACACCAAAATAAGTGTTTATGTTCATTTTATGTTAACCAAATTCCATTACTTCAGCTCAACTCCACACACCTCACCTAAGATACAAATCAATTCCACGATCAATCGCTTTCATCCGTTAACTTCTATTTGCTACGCACTTCCTCACTGAGAAATAAACTTGGTAGGACCTTCTGATACTTAGATTCAATCCATCCTCATCTCAAACCATCCTTAACCACCCAAGACCCACTTTGGTGACTCAGAGGACCACATTGAGTCCTTTTAGATATTCATCCTGCTACTATTAATATCTAATGATAGGAAGTGGGGGAAACTATAATAAAAAATCACCATTGGTGCCCCATTTCTCCCCTTACAAGTGGCATATAACATGTATAGACCATAAAAACCAGACATGTAGAGGGAGGTTTCCTAACACGATTGTTGAAGGCCACTAAAAATCTTATATCCACTAGATCCTAAGGTAAAATTTAAACATCCTCATTTTCAGGATATCTGGGTCTCATGAGGGATCTCAAATGATTATTCTAGGAACCTATAATCGAGGAAAATAAGGAAACCACCAAATTGCATCTTTATATATAAATTGAGGAGGTATATCCACTACCAAGGAGCCTGATTGATCCTTGAGAGAGGAGGTCGGACCTTTGTCGAATCCTGGTACCTTGGTTTTCTGATTTCTTTTCAATTTGATTTTTTTATTCTTTATGTATTCCGTTTTTTATTTTTAATTAAATATAATCCAAGGAATTTTTTTTAAACAAGTTTCTTCTATCTAACCATCTTTTATCCTTATCCATATATTCTTCTTATTTTAATTTTAAAATTATTATTTTAATTTTATTTTTATATATAATATACTTTAATTTATTTTCTACTATTCCCTCATTGTATTAATTTTTTCTCTTCAATTATTTTTTTATTTCCACATATTCTTTTATTATTTATTTCCACAGTGACATCTTACCCAAAAAACGCATTGCTAACTTGAGGGTTGTCTTTGGGGAGGTAAGTTCTGTTTAAATTTTGTTATGTTGTTAAATTATTATGTTTTATTTACATTTCTGGTGTGTAAGAGTGAATTTAGTGATTTTTCATATTTTCCACTACAACACTGAACTCGAAAAAATTTATGTTTTTTTTTAACTTATACCTCCCTCCGATAAACATAATCTCTTCTTTTAATAATACAGAGTCATTTATTATATGGTACGAAACACACTAGAGTCTATCATTAGAAAATATTACACTAATGATTATAAGAGGAGCTAAAATTGCAATTTCTAAACCCAATTAATATTTCACACCCCTATATACTATAAAATAAATTAATGCATGAGATATCAGAATTGAATTATCAAACTAAATTTGAACAGAAATATGGAAAATGATTAAACCAATTAACCAAACCATAAAGTCTAATGTATTTCTTCTGGATTTCAATCTTTTTATATTGAATGTTAGTCTTAATTGAAATTTTCATATTTTATGTCTTTAAAATTATATTTTTTTAATAAAATATAATACAAAAAATAAGCAATTTAAGTGAATTATATTAATCAGGTGAATAACTAATAAATATCCTCAAGAGAGATGACCCTTTCCAGCCTCTGTATTATAAAATAAAAAACATAGAAATTTTCATTTCCTAGGTCTTATGTCAGACATGCATAAAAAAATAGCACTATTTCCAACTACCCAATCTCTATTTTATTTTCCTTTGTATTTTCACACATTAATTTTTTTTGTTATTTTAAAAATGAAAAATACTATGAAAATAATTCATTTTATGATGTTTAAAATCATACAAGATATTTTTATATATTGAGATTACACTCAGGTGTTGGAGGAATAATATAATATTGGTTATGATAATGTTTTGGTATAAGAACTTCAAAAAGGAATTGTATATCCATAGGGAAAATGGATAGTTCATTTTAATATGTTAGTATATTTACAAAGAAACCACAACCATAAGCTACATGTGGGAGGTCAATAAGACATGAATGAATTATTTAAAATGTTTGAGGAAAAAATTGATGTCCCCAGAGTGTAAGATCCTATAACATTGAAGGAATGCACCACAAAAGTGGTGGGATTTGATGTAATTCTGGTGAAGCCCGATACCAACCTCCATACCCTGAGATCCTACATTCAAGAGGCACTCACCACTAAAGAAGAGATTGATGATTAACTAATTAATAGAGTATATCTCATCTAAAACTCTATTTTATTTGATTTTATTCAACCTGAATTGAGTAATTCCCATTGTCATTTATTTTCATATTTAGAAAATCACTTCTATTCCTTGGTGGAAGATTAAGAAACTAGACTCACACCAATTTATGAATACATAGATATCCTTAAATGAATATTATATTGTAAATCCCATGTGGAAGTCAATGTACCTGTGCCTGGGGAAATTAAGACAAAGGATTATCATAATTAAATAGATATGTTATTCATTAAAAATTCAAATTCAAAATTTTTAGAGAAAAATAACTTTTTTACTCTCCCTTCATTCATTCAATAAAAGCACCATATGTTGAACCAACATTAGAAAAGAAAGAAGAGGAGGTTTCACATATTACAGCAATGCAGGATGATCCGTACTGCATCCTACACCCTGCATGAAATCTATAAATAATAGTGATGGGGATAGATTTTGTACACTATATCAATTGATTATACCTGAAAAATAATGAATAAGAAAAATAAGGGAAAGGACGCATATGGTGGTTCAAGTACATGAATATCCACCAATAATTAGATTATGTATAACATTTTTTACTACCCTCAAAAGGCAATGAAAATTCTGGGCCCACATGGAGGATCATACCACAATTTTTCCATTTTATTTTCTTTCTATGAATTTATATTTCAAATTTATTCTTAGAATTAGTCTACCATGAAACCCTCCATCCCTCTTATATTTTTGATATTAAATTGAATGACACTTATGCCTAAATGAGTAATTTTATTTCCTAGGACCATGATAGGAGAAGTAACCCATAAAATAGTTAAGGAGTTAAGAGGACTAAGACTCATTGGAAAAAGAGATCACTTTTAATCTTTATCTTTTAAACAATCTATATTTTTTCCCAAAACATGATTTCATATTTTAAGTAGAAACATTCATTCCAATGCATTAATGTATGATTTACTTGACTTGTAAAGAAGACATGAATTTCATAATAATCTCATTATTCATGTTTATGATTACTATTATATGGATATTAGATTGGTAAAATGGAGAATTGGATGATTAAAGTGAAACATTGATTATAAAATGGGGATTCATGATTTAAGGGAATTAGCTGATTCTTGTAAATGATATTTCTTAAAAAAATCATGATTTTAGGGTCACAAATTCATGTGGATCTATTTTTTAGTATTAATCATTCATTGAGATATTTTCCAATATTATAATCCTATTCCTGAGAAAATTTGTAGGCTAATTAATTCTTATTTTATTCTTGATCAAATTTATTTAGGGATATTTGGACATGTCACCTTATAGAACATGCATTTGAACTTATCAAATATATGGAAATTACGACAACATATAAACTAATTGAAGAATATTTTTAAAATATCATATCCTTAAGAAACCACCATTACATAAATCCATGTTTAGCCCATATAAAACATGAATGATTATATTAAGAAGGATCCATGATTCATAACATTTTTATTCATTCGTACTCTAATCTTAATAATATCATGATATTTTAAATATAATGTGTGAGGGTTAAGGGAATCATAAATAAAGGGATGATTTCTTTTTTTAGGAAAACATATGGGGGTGGTATTTTTTGGAATAAAGAAAATATGATTTTATTAATAAATTTTGTTCTTTATTGTTTTCCCACCTTGAAAAAATAGAAAATTCCCATAAACCAAAATAAAAGAAAAATATGTGTTGTAACATAAGACAATAATAATTCACAATTACTATATTGATGATTTTTATTAAATGTGGTTAGGTGGTGGATATGAGGTCTATTCTAAGAATAACTTTAAAAAATTAAAAAAATGGAATGTTCTTTGAAAAACCTAAAATAAAAATGTTTAAAAAATATTCATGGGGTGCACAAATAATTCATTATGACTTATTTTGAACATAAACGTAGTTTGAATTTGGGGAAGTGTAGTTGTTTCAATTTTAATGGGATAATGACCTTAAACATTCACTTTTTATATCATGATTTATACTATAGATAAGAACCTCCTCCATGAGCCTTAATTATTAAACATAAATTCCTAACAAAATTAATCCTCGGAAACATTTGAGCCTTGATTCAAAAGCCCTCATGACTTTATGTTCCTCTTATCATTAAAATGTTGAGATAGTTCCACTAAAATAATATGGATAGACGTCATGTATTCATGATATTCTCCTAAATCTTCTTGAATTAATATCATGAGTGATGAGTGAAACGATTAAAAATTGAGGTAAATAAAGCTTCAAAATGTTTAACAAAGATGAATTGAGTAACATGAATTTATGGGAAGTGAGGTTCCATTATTTTAAAATGGGGAATAGTAAAATACTAGAATTGATTGTTTCTTTGAAAATTGATAAATTGAATTGATATTTTACGTGGAATTTGGGATATTGAATTAAAATTGAAAATTATTTGATCTAATAACTTTGGAATTTGAATTATGGTGAGATTGATTCCCTATAAATTCCTTGGTTAGATTTTAGGCTTAAAGATAATTATGGTTTTAGTGTGGGGGTATTGATATATTCATACTTTATTCATATTTTAAAATATATTTCAACAACATTGTAATGAGATTCAATGAATATAACCGTGATATTAAATATTTTATTCAAAAGTGGGTTTTTATGAATAATAAATTAAAATTGATTCGAATGCATAAAAAATGATAATTATGAATTTAGAAATATATTTGGATGTTAGGAATTATCTTTGTGATTTTTATGAGATTTTAATTACTCATCATATTTTTTTGGTGATTGGTAATAATGTAGTGCCAAGATTAATCATGCCCTTTTCCTGGCCAACAAGCCTCATAGACAAACCAAGAGAAGCACACCTGGAGAAGCATTGAACATGGAAGACTGACACGGTCCGGTGTGGGAGATTGTGCTCTATGGTAGATTATTGCATAATGTATTCCAAATCCTACATGGGTTGAGTAGTGCAGCTGGGTCCCTATGGGTTTGTGGATGTGTTTATCGGAGCCCCCCATGGAGTGGGATTATGGTGGGATAATCTTGTGTCCTAAAATATAAGGGACAACTCCCCACACATATTATTTTAGGTGGGACACTAATATAAGTGAGTGATTTTTATTTTTAATGAAAATTCCATCACTCCAGCTCAGTTCCATGCACCTCACCTCAGATTCAAATTTCATCCACTCTCTTTCACTCACTACCCTCAAAGACCACATTCCTCCCAATAATTCACAAGGAAACCACCATGGGAGAACATTAAAAATATTTTATTTAAACCATATTCAACATCCTACAACCGTAACCACTCAGAACAACCTTTGGTGACTCGGATGACCATGGTGAAGCTATTTAAAGCCTCATCTAACCACTATTAATGTTTGATGAGAGGAAGGGGTGGCCACCACCATCAAAGCTTTCAAAACTACCATTCTTCACCCTCTTCATGTCAAAATCCCCACATTATTCCCACAAAAATAATGAATGAAAAGGGTGTATACCTCACATTATTTTTAAATACCACTAAAAATATCATTTCCCTGATATCCTGATCAAAAATTTATATATCCACATTCAAAGGATATATAGGTCTCTAGGGAGATCCAGAATGAGGATATGGAGATCCTGTGATTGTGAAAAAAGTGGCCACTATCAAAGGGGTTCGTCCTATATTAATAGAGTTGGTCTCTCTACTTCCAAGAAGACCGATTGTTCCTCAAGGAAGGAGGACAAGCCACAGTTGATGCATACTACCTTGGTTTTCTGATTTCTTTTCATTTTGTTTAATTTTATTTCTATTTTATTCTTCATGTAATATTTTTTGGTTCTTTTTAATAAAATATAATTCATGAATTAGGTTTAACCATTTGTCTTCAATCCACCAATCTCTTCTCCAACTTCTCTTCCTCTTCTTGTTTTAATTATTACAAGATTGTCTCACTTTTATTTTATTTTTTATTTTATTATATTATATTTCCATTTATTCACTATTTCACTATCTATTATTTATATCTATTCCATTTTTTATTTGTTTCTTTTCTTATTATATTGATTTTTCAATAATGACATATTACCCAAAAGTATTAGGGGACAACCTGAGGCCCGGACCGAGGGAGGTATTTGGTTAATTGATTTCATTATTCTCTTATATTATTAATTCTTATTTACATTTGGGGTGATTATGAGTGAAGAGAATGAGTATGATTATTTCCTAATAGACATTGGATTCAAACTCATTTCTATTTTTTAAAACATTTTCACCCTTCCACTTAACAAAATCTCTTCATGTGATGATGATGAGCTATTTAGTTGATGAAACAATATATGATGGATTTAGTTCCTAGAAGGTTTAGAACTCTCCATTTAGGTGTTCAATCAACCTTGATTATAGGAGGACGTGTAATTGATATTAATAATGGAACTCATGGATTCACAACATTAAATAAAATAATTCTATTGATTCGTGAGATATAAAAATTTAATTATCAAACTAAATTTAGACACAAATAAAGTGAATGATGGAATACATTATCCAAATAACAATGGCTAAGTTATTTCTTCCTAATTTTAATATGTTAGTATTTCATGTTATTTTTTGTTAAAATGGTAATATGACATGTATTTTTGTACTCCATTTTTTCATAAAATGTAAAACAAAAAATAAGTCATTTAGGTAAGTTATATTAAGTAGGAGAACAACTCAAAAATCTCCTCAAGTGAGATGATTCTTGTCAGCCTCTTTACTACGCAAGGAAAACTTTGAAAAATTCTTTTTTCCACACCCTATGACAAGGACGTGTCACCTTCACTAAATAAATGAATTTCTATGATTATTTGTATCCCAAAAATGAATTTATTACGAAAATATTATTCTCTCATGGTACATGTAATTTTAATCCTTTATAATTAATGTCTTATGAAATTCCAAGATTTACATAATGACTCATGATCATAGTTTATAAAATGTCAGGCATGGATTTTCAAAGTTATGATCATGTTCTTATACCACTAAAATCATGTTATGTTTATGTAATTATATATATATATATATATATTTAACCATTAAAAATAATTATATCTAACCATTTATTATGTTTCCTTCCCCTGCTATGTAGAAGGGTCTTATGTATGAGAAGTCTACAAAGTGTGATAGTTATGAAGAACCTGTGGGAGATGACTGGATCTCTTATAAAATATATATATATATATACTTGTATCTAAATACACTTGATATTTACAGTTCTCAAATGGATCTTATAGTTAAGAAATTATTATTAAACTAATAATGAGTGACATATATGTATGAAAAGTATTCTTCTCTATAGTCAATATTATTGAAAATATTAGTTAACCTTGAAAACTGTGAAGAGACCAAATTTGTGAAATCCCTTAGGATAGTACTATGTATACAACAATATATTGTTTTTTGGTAAATAAAGGAGTTTTTTTGTTCCAGAAAAAAAACTAGATGTATACTACAAGTGAATGTGGTTTTGGAACAGATGTATCTAAGAGTAATAATAGCAAAAAAAGAGTCGATTGAGTAAATATTAGCAATCATTCTGGTGCCCTATGGGTGTTCCCATACTATAAACATTGTTCTATTCTCCCATTGGATATTCTTGGGTTAAATCAGATTTTATTTAACAACTATTATGATGTATTTAAATATATGATAACATTTAATGACCTAAGTTAATCATAAGTTGTAATATGTTTAAAAATAAATGGTCATGATTTAGACATCCAATTAATGATATTTCATGATTATGTTGGTTACCATAATTATTACTATTGATCACACTATGATTTTTGGTTTCAGAAAATTGATTAAACATAAATGAGCTGTGATAATACTTAATGTGGTAGAAAATGGAATAATTATCCATTTAGGAAACCAGGTGTTATGGGAGCTAGAATGAAAAATATTTTTATTATGATTAGGAATATTTCTCAAGATATGAATCATACTGATCTTCTAAATAAGAAAAATGAGGGTAAAACATTATATTGAGTCTTACAGGAGGAAAATTACACATTCGTTTAGTGGGACTACTAATACACTAGTTTTTGAGAAATGGATTAGGCCACTAAAAATATATTTTGTGTTCTCTAGTGTTCAGAACATGGAAGGTATATTTTATATCTTTATAAGATAAAAGTTGAAAAAAATTAAAGATGGAATATTATCCAGAGTATGAGGTAACGAGAAGAAATTTAATTTATAGATTAAGATTATTTTATGTTATTTTTTTTAAATAAGTACTTTCGAGTTATTTTGTATATGGAAATGAAAAAGGAATTCCTTGAGCTAAAGCAGAAGATGATGGATCTGTTAGTACTTATGAGGAAAATATCAGAATAATATCCTAGTAAAATTCTCATATTATCATCCTATATATATGTATGGTTTATTTATTCTTTAGTGGGATAAAACCAAGTCCCGGAAGGGTTTTCTCCATAATATATTTTAGTAGCTATAAAGAAATAATTTTATGTATTATCCTGGTGGAGATGTAGATTGGAGGTACCAATCAATATCATGGTGTTTATAAGAAGTGAAATATATAATTACAATGAAATTATAAAAACCATAGATAGAAGAAGATCATATTTATTTCATACTCAGTGTGCAGAAAGAAATATGGAGGAAATTTTCTTAAGATGACAAGAAAATTTTTTATGTTCCAAAATGTTGATCATCATGAAATCTATTTCTAATGTGATAGAAAGTAGAAGTCAGCTAATGAAGAATTAAAAGCACCATAAATTTACCACTAACACTCCACCTTTTCAAATTCAAGGATTATGGGTGTTATGCTAACTAGTGCAAAAATTTTAAGGTTAATGATGACGATTGATGTCAAAAATCACTTAATCATAGTTACAAAGTGAAAGACCTTGTGATTACTATTACTGATTAGGGGTATAATAATGATTTTGTAAAATGTAATCTTTATCTTTAATAAATAAAAGTTATGGTATTATTTGATTCTTTATATACCCACTTCGTTATATATAATGATTTTTCTAAGTGCAACACAACATCAACTCAGTAATTAAATATTGAATTAATGGTGAAAACCCCTAATAGTATGATGATTTCATATCGAGTATATGATGCTTCCCAAATTTTATTTTCAATTAATATGCTTATATTATTTCATTATTTTTTCCCTCTAATTGAACTTGTTCTTATCTTAATCCTAGAATGAATTTATTTACATAAATCCCACATCAATTTCCATGAAAGGTATTTCATTTTTATTATTTAATACCAGACTATGCTTATTTAGCAGTGTGATGATAAATACAAAATTTTTATGGAAATCACATCCAATATATTGGTTTTAATTCATATTCAAAAGGGTATTTGTTTAATATTTATGGGGAGATAATCGACATCAATGAAATGAATTTGGTTTGGGAATTCATTGGTTTATTTTTGGAAGCATTTCATACTCTTCAATGAATCATGAATAAAAATATACAATATAGATCATACATGGTCATACAAACATTTTAATGACTCCATATATAATTTTCTTGATTTAGTTTCATGTATTGATGAAAAGAATATATGAGAATTTTGAAAATGTATTCATTCTACCATGTAGATAATCATGAGGGGCATATATTTTTTGTGTTAAGAAGAAATTTGGATCAATGAAACCCTTTATCAATTACATAATACTTAACATGGTCACTACCAAGAAAAACAATCACATTCTATTAATTGATGTCATGATTTATTGGCTTCATAGATCTCAATACGTATCCATGATTGACCATAATTATGGATATAATCAATTATGGGTTAAGAAGGAGTAAATACCGTATACAATATTCCACACAAGGTAAGAACAATATGAATGTATAGTGTTTTCATTTTGTATTACTAATCCCCCCAATATATTAATGTAATTAATGAATAAATAATTTAGATATTACATTCCTTAGTTTTTGGTTGTATCTATAAAAATTATTCTTGTATTTTAAAATATACAGGAAGAGCATGAATATCACTTAAGGATTTCATGAAAGACACTATGTAAGGAGAATCTGAATGAAAAATTTTCCATGTTTGAATTTTGGAAACAAAATAGTTTTATTTTTAGGTTGTTTAATCTCAATAAATTGTATATCTATGGATACATAAAATCCATATGTTATTGAATGATAGACCATACTAAACAGTGTGATAGATATCCACAGTTTTCTAGGTTTGGCTAGATATTATCGACGTTTTATAGAATATTTCCCACTATTTTCTAATCCAATCACTATGGTAACTCAAAAGGGAGTGATATTACATTGGATAGATTAATGGTAGGAAATGATTACGGAATTGATGTTATTTTTACTTAGCACACATGTTCCTACAAATCCCTACAGCGAAGAAGGGGGTTTGACCAATAAGGATGAATCTAAGATGGGAATGGGATGTTTCATCTTGTTTAATGATATGGTGATAGATTTTTCCTAATGAAAACTGATGGTTCAGGATTAAAATTATCCAACACTGGATTTGTAGATAGCTGGGAGTATTTTTTCATTAATGAAATGGAGATATTTTCATTATATATAATGGTGATATATATATATACATATAAAAAACATAGAATATTGAATTATATATTCACTAAAAAATATATTAACATAGACATGATAATATGGTTGAAGTTGATTAATTATTATGACTACTTAATACATTACCACACAAGGAAAAAATCATGGTGGAAGATGATTTAAGTAAAATGGTTTATGGAAGATTATTTATGATGAGTATCACAAAAGATCTAATATTTATGGATTTTTAAAAGATGGATATATAAATCACAAAAGAATGGGGAATAATACTAACATTTGGAAATAAGGGTTAAACAACTTGCCTAGGTTTATATTAAAGAGGCATAAAATAAATATGTAGAACTAAAAAAGAAGGAGGTAAATGTTCTTATGTTCAACCATGATTATGCTGAAATGATAAGGTTTCGGAACCATGATTGTTTCATATCGATTCGTAACTTGATGAAGGGGATATTGGATTAAGATCATATTAATTTATTCTCATTTCAGCTAGAATGTTTCGAAATTTTTAGATATATAAAATAGTATTTTTGGTGGGAAAACATGAAGATATATATATTTCTTAGTATGCATCTCAGGGATTTTTTATCATATATTTTAGGATGATAGATAGATGTATAAGGGGATATTACATCAATTACCCATACTATAATGGGAATTGGAAAACATCACCAAAGATTTATTGGTTAGACTCCTTAAAACATTTAAATTTATTATTTTATTTGGATTTTTTTCATTCACATTATGATTTTAATACAACTTATTACTATCATAAAATATTTATCATTTCATTATATTTATAGAATATACAATATGGAATTGTTACAATTTCATGGAGTACAAAATTACATTTTATATGATTGGGATATGTGGTTTACCATAATGTTCTGGTGAAGTCTTTAGTATTTTATTTATTTAGAGTAGTGTTTCAGTACTACATATCATTGTCAAATAGATGGACAATGAGATAGAATCACTCAAAACCTGGAGGTTATGTTGTGAAATTGTTCTATAGATTTCAAATATTGTTAAGATCACCACCTTCCTTTGGTCATGTTTTTATAGATCCATTAATTTCACTCAAGCATTCAAATGAATCATTATGATTCCCCCTATCAAAATAGGGTTATAAATAAAATGTGTTTGAATGAATTTTGATAAAGGAACTTATTTAGAGATGATTTACCCTTGAAAATGGTAAAGAAATTCAAATCTATTCAGTAATATATTTAGTCAACTTGTAATAGATACAAAATTTATATAGATAATCATTAGTGATACAAGGTATTTAAATTTAGGGATAAAGTGTTCCTATAAATTTCTACACCGAAGAATTCAATGATATTAAAATGATGGAAAGAAATTCTTCTCGTATACTGGAACCTTCAAGATTCTTCATTGAGTAGGGAAGATGGATTATCACTTGATTCTTCCACCAAACATCTCCCAAGATCAGGATGTGTTCCATGAATCACTACTAAGGAAGTAAATGACAGATCCTTCACATGTACTAAATTCACTTGTCATACAAGTAGGTCATGATCATTTATATGGATGAAAAGAAAAATAAATCTTAGATCACATGGATAAATCATTATGATGAAGGCTACTCACCTAGTTTATGTTATATAAAGGAATCAAAAAATCAAAAAAGATACACTAGAAACTAAAGATATGATGAAATAGAGACAACATCATTTTTTATTAGATTCATTTATATTTTTGGGAGAAATTCATGTTAATGGGGGAATAATGTAACAACTTGAGATTTTATGATATATTTGTTTTAAAAGAAATTTTATTTCCAGGATTTCTTATAATAACTGAAACTCTAACTATAAATGAACTAAAATATAGTATACTACCATAACTTAGTAATTAAATTGGTTTTAATATTAGGAATAATGTTTTTTAAAAATATATATAATTATTTTATATAATGAAAATTTATTGATAAATTAGTCCATAATTTTTATTAAAGACGTAATATGATTAAAAACATCTAAATATAAAATAGTTTTTATTGTTTTTTGTAGGAAAATAATATAACTATATTTTACAATTTTATAATATTTAATTGAAAGTATAATTAATTTTAAAAACCACAAGAAAAAAATATCTTAGAGTTATTTTTAGTGATTTTTCTAAAATAATTAAATTTTTGGATGAATAGGGAAAAATAATGATTTTTAATAATAATCGTATTTTCTTTTAAAACCGCTTACAAGTAATGTTTATTTTAAAATGTATCTGAAAGTGAAATTATTTGATTTATATTATTATTATTACCATTATGATCATTGTAATAAATTTTATGTGTATCGTGGATTAAAAACATTGTATACATAAGAAATCATTTTTCAATGAAGACCGTTTTCATCACATTTAAGGAGTTTATTTTAAAATTAATTTTTGAAAACATAATAAATTGAATTAAATATAATGAAATTCAATTATTTAATAATAATTTACACTTTTTTTAAAGATTTAACTTTCAATTTTGGTCAAATTAATAGTAGAAATAATAAAATTTGTCCCCAAAGTTATGGTTAAAACATGTATACTGGGGGGGGGGGGGTTAATACAAGATTTAAGTGTAAATTTGAAAATTAAACATGTATAAATTATTTTGAATAAAAATATTTCTAACTTATAATTTTTTTTATTTTAATATCCATCCATTTGGAAAAAAATTTATTTAAAATGACTTTTTTAAATTTTGATCTTTTAATAAATTCAAAGTGTGTCCTCTCCCCCACTTATAAAAGGAAACTCATAGGTTCTCTTCCTTACACCACATTAATCCATCTAGATCGAAAAAATAATAACTATATTATGAACTTCCCGATCCACAAATTATAGGTTCTGGTACTCTTAAAATACAATTTCAATTTTTCTTCAGAAAAGTTTTAAAAGAGGGAATCTGAAGGGGATGAAATCATATTATCCAACCTATTTCAATTATTTTCTTCCTATACCTCCTATAAATTTCTTTTATACATCATAATAGAATTAATTATGAAACATAAATAGACATAAATGTTATTTATATTCTATAACCCCTATATCAACCATATATTCCATCAAATGGGATGAGAATGTATTACTCATGCTTATATGTGGACTACCACCTCCATGTAGCAAAACAATTAATTTTTCATAACAATATTTTATGGATAATTATTATGATATGTTTAATTTTTATATATAATAATTATTTTATAATTATTATTTGTTAATCAAAATATCATATCTACCTTCTTACATTCAAATCCATTGAGAAACAACAATGTTGGAAATGCATACATGTGGGACACCACCTCTACAAAGAGATGTGATTTATTGTTTATTTCACTTTAACTGGATGGTAATAAGGATATATATAATTAATATAAATGACATATATGATATTATAATTATTATTTAAAGTATAATTATTTTTTACCTTTGTTTTTCTTTCATCCCTTTAAAAGTACAATCCTCGGTCTTGCGTACATACGACCTACCATCTCCATGAATGACGTGATTAATTTTTCTAAATCTAAATTTTATGGATGAATATATATATGTATATAATTAATATATATCGAATTTAAATACATAATAAGATAATTTATATCATTTAACTATGATTAAATTACAAGGACCAGAACTACCAAACTAAATGTCTCATGATTAACGAAACATCGAACACCTTGAAATAATGATTTTAATAAGGAGTTATTAATTTTTTTTTCAGGAAATGATATGTGAAGATTATATATAATATTATAATTATGTAAATTAATTTTTTATTGAGGTATAATAAATTTTAAATAATTATATAGGAGTTTAAATTGATTTCATATAAATTCATACTCAATGTAAGGGATTTATGTTATAATCTCATTATTTACCAAGATTTTTTGTAATGAAGATTCCAATGGTGAAATAACATGAATTTTCTCTATATCATACCTTTAATTTTCTTCTACTCACGTTATTTCAAGATATTACATGTTTTAATTTAATTTATACTTAATTTAATAATTAAAGACACCAAAACAATTCCTTTTAAGGAATATTGACTTTATTTATCTCTTCAGTTGAAAATTATTTTTCTTCTATATTTGTGACCTAAAAAATAATTTCAATGATGTTTTTATATTATTCTATATCGTTTAAATTTAATTCTTACCCATGATTGGGTTTCTAATTTTTTTTAATAAAATTAATCCTTTTTTCCTTTTGTAAATGTGGTATTTTTTAACTTTTTACTGAAAATGTGAATGAAAAATTTATTTTAACATATTAAATATGAAAGAAATTTCCTACTACCAGGGAATATAAATCATTTGAGGCTTTCTTAAAAACGTTCATATGATATTTTGAAATTAAATGTTTCAAATATTATTTTTATAAATCTTTATATTTTTTAGATGCAATTTGAAAAATAAAAAAGTATTTTTATCAAGAAATATTCCTACTGATATTATAAAGGCATTTCCATTTATGACAGAATCAATTAATATTACATATTCTATAGTGGGGAAATAATCTAATGATACCATCCATATTACTTATCCAAATGGTTTATGATCATGATAATGAGATGTTTTTGAAGAACATTTATCTTACATGATTTATAATGTATGATGAATGTTTTAGGATCTTTTGGAACACATGTGAATAGATTATTATTATGTGATGGGTAGGCCTAAAATTATATATCCCTCTAAATAATTTGGAGAATATTGATATCTCATGAGACAATAAAAACACGAAAGGGGAGTTATCCTTGTTGAGTAAGGAAATTTGACCACAATTATAGTCATGGAAGTATACCTTTACATAGGATATAGTGTAATGGGAAGTGATAAAAACTCAAATTGATAGTATTAGTTGTGATTCTTGACAAAGGAAATGATTTTCTATAATTCTGTGGATGCCAAAAACATTTTCTTAATCTAATATTATGTTATCCGGGATACTTCTCATTGATTATATTATAATATGTCTTATAAACAATCAATATTTATACTATGACTCAAGAATATGACATATGATATATATTGTGTAGTTTAAATATTTTATTATTAGGTTATTATATCCTTATTATCATGTTATTTTAAATTAATAATTTATATATCTCTTCTTTACCCTTACTAAGCATCAGAGATCACCATTACTAATATTTTCATTCCCAAGATTATAAAGAATGGTTTTATGTTAAATATTTTTAAGTAGGGTGATAGTTATAAATAACTTAGTCATAGAATATGTGACACCAAATGTTTCACTTTTTGGTGATGTATTTTATGGATAGTAGTTTCACTTGAGTTGGATGTCTTTTGGGATAAAAATGGTTAAATTTGGGGACTTTTTAAAGCCCAAAAAGATAAAGAAAATTGTTATACTAACCATTAAACCTATTTTTATTGAATTTATGTCTCTAGAATGTTTGGATCTCCATGATTACCATATGGTTTGCTAAACCATATGAGTAAACCACGAAACCAACTTAAAAAGTGTCATTTTTGTCCTTTTATCTTATTTTTATGTGGGTTTTCTTCCCTTGGATTCCCAATCAGTATTCCCCTCACCTGGAAACCATCCATGGTTCAATATCCTTCTCCAAATATTATGCTAGATGATTTTAAGGATGTTTGATGATGATTCATTACCCTGTTTAAATGGTTTGGATTACTTTCCTACTATTAATTGGGTTTTCTCCATTTTCCCTATTCCATATAACCCTAGTGTCAATGAGTGGATGCTTTCTTTTCCAAGGGTTGTTCTAAAAATGGGGTTTTTATTCCAATGGGTTTTAATCCCATTATTGAGATCCAATCATGTAGATTTCATGGAAGTAGACATGCTTCTACCAAACTAGGTAGGTGTTTTCAATTCATTTTCATTTTTAAGTGATACATGAATTCATAATGATTTAAATGTGTTTTATATTTAAATTTAAATGTTATATGATAACTTGTTTTGATTTTGTAAAGGTTTTCCACTATTATCTTCATTTTTTGGTTCGGTAAAAATAGTAAATTAATTTTTATTATGGAACATTTTTTGAATAGGGTGTTTTATGCATTATTAATGTTTGATTAAATTCAAAGGACGGTTTTCATAGTGAAATTTAGTTATTATTTGGATTTAAAAACAAATAGTCTTTTCAAAGTGGGTTTCCCTTTTTTTGTTTAAAGGGTTTCCATGTTTTTAGGTGTTATTTGGTGTTTTAAAGTTAAATGGATTTTCCATTGGGGATTTTATTGTTATTATTGATAATATTAATTTATTTATAATTTTTTTTAAATTAAAAATTAATTTTAAATTCTATTTCCAAATGTATATGATGTAAGATAATGATCGGTTGGAAGTTGTGATGTGATGTTGATTTCAACCTTATTGAGAACCCTTGTGTTTTTGGTGAAGTTGTGTAAGACATGTGATATATTCTTTGTTATGTGATTCACATTGTGCTCATGCATTGGGGATCTTATTGAGTGTAGTATGGGAAATGAGATGGATGTGATTGTGGTGTTAGCCCTAGGAGATTTGATATTATCATGTGATGAATTTTGTTTCTTGTAGAACAACTCTTTAAGTATTTTATAGGAATACCAAATATACAAAATTGGAATTAGTGTGACATTGTTTGGATAGTTTAGTTTTAACCCAGGATAGTACCCCTACATGTATATATCACCAACCTAGTGGGATGGTCCTCATGTGTTCTGGTTAGAGTGGTTAGGTTGATTGATGTGTGACCATTAACATGCCTATAGTTGGTTCATTTTAATGTGTCATGTGTTTCCCCATTAGTCCTTCCAGTGTTTCCTTATGATATTTATCCAATGTTATGAATATATATATATATATATATATATATTTATTTATATTTAAATTTGTGACCTTTTATTTATTATATGTAATTGTGTGATGTTTTCATCATATTGTATTTAGTTATGATTTTGTATAGTTTTATTCCATCCACTTGTTGGTATTAATTGAATCCTTTTCAGTTTCCATTATTTATAGTTTCCCTAGTTTCCACATTTCACAATATCCCTTCATATTGGTTGTGAACAATATTTTAGTGAAAAAGGTGGAAATGTTTTTCGAGTGTAATTCTGGGATGACATGATTTTAAAATGTTTTATAAATATATGGGGGTTTATATTCAAAAGTGTGATTTTTTAAGAGAAATGAATAGATTTTGAATTGGAATAGTTTTGGGAAAAACTATTCTAGAATTTTTTTTAAATGTTGTGATTTGGTAAATTTCATTGTCAATGTTTGGTTTGATTCCTTTTGATTTCAACTGGAAATGAAAACCTATTTGATTAGATTATCTTAAAAAAATAGTTTCTTTATTAAATAGACTGAATTGGACACATGGGGATATCCTACTAGATTCATCTAACACCATAGAAAATCGTTTTATTGGGTATGTATTCTTCTTATAATGTGAAATATTCTACAATTCATGGATACCCAATTGTTTTTTAATTCATATTCCCTAAAAATAAGTTTGTTTTTGTTACCATGGTGGTGACGTGAGATTCACAAGTAGATGGTGATTGGTCCTTTTATTTCGTGGATCTAGTTTCCTCAAGTGTTGCATTAGTTACTTAGGATTTCATTTTAATTTTTTTTGCTTCAATTATTGTATTTTAATCCTTGTTTTAGATGATGTTTTTAATGAGAATTACTTCGGAATGTATCCTTGTTTCTTTTATTATTATTTTTTTTGTTTTTTATATTTGTGTTCATTATGGTAAAACCATCCCTAATGTGTTTTTTTATAACCTTGATGCTTATTATAATCTTTGGGGATCGAGGATTCTCCTTAGGTACATTAAGGGTCGGATTGGGAGTATAATATATGAATGATCCATGTTGATTCATTAAAAAATGGTGTCAAAGAATCCCTCATTTTTATTTGAGGTGTTTTGGGGAATTTTGGTTACTAGTATTGTTGTTGGCATTGGGGTGGAGTGTTTGGGAAAATGAATGGCATGCACTTTATCCTACTGAATCTCAACCTTCCAAGTGAGTATTAATAATGGTTCTTGATCTTGATTATAGATATAGATGTTTTCAGGGGATTTCAATAAGTTGATATGATTATTTGATCCCATTAGAGTGAATCGGTGATTTTTAGGGTCATACTGAGTTTCAGATTTGAGAATGGTGAATTGAAAAGCATTAGATAGTTAGCACATATAGTTTGGTAAACTGTGGGGTGCCAATAAAATGTGGTCAGACAATATTAATAGATTATGTTTCAGGGTGGGAACATGGTTTACCAACCTATACAGACAAACCATGAATAGTTTAATTTTACCAATAAAATTGTTTTTATGCACCACAATAAATTTAAAAAATTAGAATATAGTATTCAATAGTGTGTATGACACACAACACCATGTATAGATGAAAATATAACACCCCGAGAAATTAGAATATTTTTTAAGATAAATTCAATATCGTTAATAGCCTTATTTACATAGAAACTTAGTTTACCATGTTTTACAGACAATATTATTATTATCATTCAAAATAACAACAACAAGTTTAGACAAAACAAGTCATATTAATTCAATATTATAATTTAATATGACATATATCACCTATCCATTTGAATAGAGGGTAGGAATAGGATTTAAAATATTATGAGAATATATAGTTTACAAAAATTTACTAGTTATCTATAGATTAAAATTTAAATAAGAATAATTTAGAATAGAAAGAAATGTTTTCTGGAAAAATGTATTTTTTTGAAAAGGCTGAATGGTTACTCTTTGTGAAAATAATTTAAAAATAAATTATAACACTTTTATAAAATGAAGTCGAAAAAAATCATTTTTTAAATCAAAATATATAAATTATATTAGAGTTATGTTCTTGTAATTTTATTTAATGTTTCTTTTGCTAATTAATAAGGAAATATATAAATTTTAATCAAAAACAAACATTTCATTTAAATCATTTATAATGTTAAATTATATTTTTAATTGATTTGTATGTAAAATTAGTTCAATTATATATCAATTAATCCAATTTAGTTCATTTTATTCATTTTCATATTTAATGTTTATATAAAAACATTATAATCTTTTGGACATTATCTTTTTGAAAACCCAGTTTCTTATCACATCGAGAAGATTACTTTTAAATTAATGTGTGGCATTTATGTGAATTTAATTTTTAAATATTTAATAAATTTTTGAAATCAAAATAATTTAAAATTTTTAAGAAGTTAAACTCAATTTTTTATACCAAAATTAATAGTAAAAATATTAAAAATTATGTACCATAGTTAAGGATAAAATTCATTTACCAAGGGGTAAAAATAAGATAATAAGGGTTACAAATAGACTAAATTATTTTACAAAACCCATTGGTAAGAAATTTTTAAACCATAAATATTCTATGTTTGATAAAGTCCAATTATTGAAACATTTTTCATGAAACAAATGAAGGTATTATTGAATCATTTCCAGTAATTACATGTGTGCCACTTATATTTCTTAAAACAGGTCACCCCTATTATATCGTATTCACACCTTCACACCCTTTTTGTTCAGAAATACGAGCCCAAATCACTTTCCAAATTTCCTATTCTAAAAATATTGGTCTTATTTTTTATATAAATGAATCATTTTATAGGATTTGGTGAAAACCTAAGGATCCTACTTGATGAAGAGGTAAATTAATTCAATGAGAGCTTTTATTTTATTTATTACTTATCCCTGATAAATTATTTTTTAAACATGGTGTTATAATAACATCATTACGTTAAATATAACAATTATTTTAAAAATTACTTTACCTAAAAACATTTCCACTTTTGTAAAATGTGTTATGAAATCATCATTTGTGTGTATGGAAGACTACCTCCATATGAACTAGGGTCATTATATATCCACTAACACCACTCATGATTGGGTATGATAATGGATCAAAAGTATATAAATGATATTTATGAAAAATTTATACCTATATAGTGATTATATTAAATATACCATTTTACATTCCATTCCTCATGGGATAGATAGAATATATAAGTATATTTAAAGAAATAAAACTATATCATGATAATGACGTATGAATATAATGTTACTTAATTCCTTTCTACAATTATCAATGTTAAATGGAAATGTTTCAAATGCATACAGACAACCTACCATCTCCATGATCATAACATACATAATTTATCAAAACAATATTTTATGATTGATTTTATCAGTATCATTGATTTATAAATATCATAATTTTGACATGAATATTATTCTAGAGATTATATAACTAAATAATATAGAAAAAACCATAACATTCATGTCAAATCAGAAATAATAAAATAAAGATATTAATACTGAAAACAATGAAGAATATTAATGATTATTAATGAACGAGTGATAACATGTTTTAAAAAGGATAATATAGTAGTTTATAACAATTAATATGGTTTTTGAATATGTTAATAACATGTATAAAACCTCTATACATGATGGTAAATATTTTTCAACCAAAAATAAGCATGATGTATATGATTTCATTTTAATTTACATACCATTAAGACTTATTTGTTATAATGCACCAAAAAAATCTTATGTAGTGAATATAATTTCTTTATGAAAGGAAATATCATGATTAATTCACAATACATAGTATTTTATGTTTAAATTTCAAATACTTCATCCAAGGGGATTTGACCTGGAAATTACCAATTGGAAAAAATTATATGCAATCTCGCTTTCTTTTGGGATTTTCAAATTTATCTTGAAAAAATAACATTCTAGGCAATGTTTTTCAATGTAAACTACATTTCTCTTAAATATATATAATATTTTGTGACATATATGATTATTTTTTAAATCTTATACCATTTTTTAGAAACCATTTTTACTTTAATAGTTATTGATTAACTAGGGAAATATTGATAAATCTGTATCCTTTACTCAATATGGATATTTTATGATGAGAAATATTATTCAAAAATCAAATAATTTTTTTTATATATGAGGATTGATTTGGAAATACTGTGATGGGTGGGGGCCAAAATTTACATTCCCCTTAAATTATCATCATGTCTTATGAGACAAATCAATTGGGAAAAAATAAATGTCTTACTATATATAGTTTTAAAAATTATTAAGGATAGACCATGATAGTATATTTTTCATGTGCCTAAGACATGACATCCAATAATTAATAATTTACATCCTTGATAGTTTATTTTCTTATTATATAGTATATTTTCACCATAATATTATCTATATAGTCCTTAACTTCTAAGTTTATGGACTAAATGGAAGGTGTGTTAAGTTATTTAACTTTCTATTTTGATAATTATTATTGGTTCATGATAGCTTTGTTTGTACTGAAACCTTGTGGAGAATTTTACCTCACCCTTATTTTGTTTCGTTCCCCAGGATATAAATAAGAGATCATTGAATTAGTTTTCTAGGATTATTTTTTTATTTCTTTATTATTTTATATTGTTATTGTAAAATGGGTATCATGTACATATTTGGTTCTCCAAAAATTCTAAACCGATTAGTCCATTGGAATTTTAATCTCTGTATCCTTGACGATGTAATGATACAGACACAAAATATGTGTTACTGGGGTTGTGATAATTAGAGTTAGTAATAAAGGGAGTTTAATAAAATCCTTAGGAGCTATATTAAGGAAAACATAGATTTAGGAACATAACCATATGATAGAAATTGAAGATAGTTTAGAAGAAAATAATATTGTTATTGTAAGATTGTTAACTTATTTTTTTTACTAGAAATGCATTATTGTCAGGATAATACTAGTGGGCATGGTTCTAGAACATAGGTTCATGGGGGTAATAACTTAGAAAAGGGCACATTGGGTTGGACCTGATCATCACCCAGTGCATGACAACATGCCTTATTTCACACCTGATTTGATAATCCCTAGGTGTATTGGATAATTAAAATTTTATTTAAAACTCAATATGAAGTATTTGAAAATAATAATATTCCTAAATAAGACATGTTTATTATTATGAGGTTGAAAATAAATAAATTTCTATTTATTATAATTGTTAAACAATATTTGAAATTCTACATTATGATTTTAATTTTTTTTTGTGTTAATTAAGTGTATTATTTTTTTATAACTAAAACCTAGAAATAAGAAAGGAATTAAAACTCAGGGCCAATGTAAATATTTCCATACATAGGAAACCAATACAACCTATATTGGAACTAAGAAATTATAAATATATTAGAGAATATTAATTAGGTATTGAAAAATAACCTTTCTCATATGGAGAGTACTATTCCCCTAAGAGATTCTACATTGTTGGATTTATTTGTGTGACATAATCCCCCATCATTTAGTGTGTCTTCTAATTCAATGATAGTAAAGAAATGGATTATGTTTTTGGAGAATATTTTTATATCCCTGGGATATAATGAAAAGGAAAATGCGATACCTTTAGTGTATTCTGTAACACCCCAAGATTTCATAGTGTGTTATTTCTTCAAAATAATTCAATAACTTGCACTACACGCAACACCAAGTTCAATCACACCATGACTTACAAAAAAAATCCATTCAAAAGAGGTTATGAATAGTATTATCTAAATTTTAAACTTTATATAATCCTTATAATTTTAGAATCCATATTATGAGTTTCTTAGATATAATGCAAGAACAAATTCATTTTCAGTATTGCACTTTTATCAACTTTTAATAGTGAACCCTTTTTAAATACAATATTTTAAACTTTTTGACTAAATGGGGACATCAAAAATTTAAAATTAAACATCCCAAGCTTCCACGCTATGCTTTCTTTGAATAATACAGTAGCGTGTGTTGTACGCAACCTTGAGTTTTAACACACCACAACCAATCAAACTAGCCGTTATGAATAGTAATACCTACTTTTCGAAATTATATATATTTTATATTTTAAAATGGATTTCATTTCTGGATTCGGAATATCGAATTTAGCCTAAGGTTAAATTTTGGTACTTTTCGGATAACTTTCATATTTTGATGAATAGTGAAAATTACTAAATTTTAATTAAAAACAACTTTTTTAATCAAAAAAATTAATAGTGATAAATTATGAATTTTAGTAGTTTTAAAGTATATTTAGAATATATTTTTACCATTTAATATAATGTTGGTCATTGGACATAATTTTACAATTAAACCGAACATAAACAAGTGTCAATCTTTTGATAGATATTATCTCTTAAAAACACGCTTTTTGTTTTGACAACGGGAATTAATTTTAAATTAATTTCTGCCACTTCTGTGTTTTGAATTTAGGAAAATGGATTCCATATTTGGAATCAGGATGTTCAAATTGTGTAAATAGGTAACTTTTATTTTTAGACATTTTGAATAATTACTGCGGTAAATATTTTATTTACCATGGTTAAGGGTAAATCCGGTAAATAAGGGTTAACAAAATAATATTATAATAATACTAAATTACCCTAAAACGTGTCTTAACCCTATTGTTTGATACATGGTCGACCATGGGAATCTTTGTGTCAATTTGGGGACCCCATGGATCCACTTGTAAGTGATAATGACACTTTATTTTAATTAAGTTAAAATGAATACAAAAATGACAGAAGCATATATCTTTTAGAAAAACAATTGTTACATAGGGTTATATATGTTGGATTTTAGATTATAAATATTCATTAGAAAGATGAAAAAATGTCCTACACTATGATATTTTATTTATAATTTTTATATATTAAATAATATATTTTATTTATGTCACAATGATGATGCAGTAATTACTATAATAGTGAAAAATTAAACTAATTGATATTATAAATACCCAAATAAATATAATATGAAACTTTTAATGAATTAAACTAATTTTCTAGGATAATATTATATATTAGGATTGATTTAATGGACTTTTTTCGAAGTAATCAATCTGTTATGAGTTTCACAAAAATCAACTATTGAATAGTGTCAAAATTGACATAAAAGAGTTCTTAAATAAATATTATATTATTAATTGATATTAAATTCCTAAAAATCTAAGGTTCGGCCAAGAGACTTATATCATGATAGGTTCATCATTAATGGACCACTTGGGGGTCTCTTGGATGTATATAGTAAGTTTATTAACCATATTATATAAAAATACAAAGAGACATTGTAAAAGTGAAACTAATTAACTTAGAGTTAATACTTAAAGATAAGGTTAATATAAGTACCCAAACCTGTCTAAATTCTATTGGTTGAGTGGTTTTCGACCTATACCCACCTTAAACTTTTAAGAATAAACTTTGGAGCCATTAGAAACCGAATATGAATTTATTATAAATTAATATTTCTAGCTTTTCCAAAGGTGCCCCTCACCCCTCTTATAAAAGGGCACTCCTCCTTCTCATTTCTTCACACCCTCAAAGCCTTTTGGTTCGGCCAAAATCTGCCCAAATACTCTCCCAACATCCCTAACTACAACCTAGAGGCCTTAGTTTGATCATAAAGCCATCCTAAGGAGCCCTTTTGATCAAATTAAAAGGAAGAACCCGAAGAAGAGGTAATGATTTCACCACCCTTTTCTAAGTTCCTTTCTTCTTCCACTTCTTCTTCCTTTGTTCTTACCATTCTAAAATAATAACTCCAGTATCTCACATATACTGTGATGTTATTATAAATATGGTACAACCATATTCAGTATTCTATCCACCCTTTGAATAACATGTAACCATACGTGCGTACGTACGGCTTACCGTCTCCACGTCGTGGTGTAATTGTTATTCAATATATTATTATTTGGATGGGTATAATAATGATGTGTAACTCATGTAAATAATAAATATAACATGTTAATGATTCTGTATATATGATATACCATCCATTTATATATTATTTTAATATCAAAATAATGATATCGTCGCTCGTGCGTACGTACGGACTACCGTCTCCACGAACGCGATGAGATTCATTCTCCATCGTATCCATTCAAGTATAATTATCATTTTATGATTTAAAAATGATGTTTAAGGACTTGGTATCATTCTGGATATGAATAAGATACAACAAACATGGCTTATGTAACAAAACATATAAAAGAAAATGAGTATGTTAACACCCGAAACGACGATAATTCTAAGATATTATTAACAAATAAATGTTAAAAGATCATATATGATATCATATTAATATATATGATTCTTGTATAATTTAATAACAATTATTTCACCATTATACAGGAGGTTAACCTACCCCAAACAAGGAAAAGTACAAGGTAAGGGTTATTTCACAATCTCTTCATTATCCGAGGTTGTTTATATGTAATAATCTACTGGGATCTCTTTATCATCCACATCCATGTTTTCTTAAAAATGTATTTCAAAACATTTTTATTATTTAAAATAATATGGGCTAAAGTCATTTATACCCTTGTTTGACTTTTTATAAGAGGAATCTTTCCATCGTTTTCAAAACAAGGTCCTTTTAACCTTTTCGACAGAATTAAGGTAAGAATGTTTTTTTTAACTTATACGGCGGGTGCGGTTATTTTCCGCCGTTATAAAATCTTCAAAGCTTTCCTTACAAGATTATAATATTATTTTCAAAGAAAATGTTTTATTTCATATGGCTATAAAATTATTTCAAAAATAGAAAGAGATATTTCTCTAAAAAGTGTTTTGATTTCATCTATGTCAACATCCTTTGATGGATTTTACGCTTATTTGAAGTTGATTTATTATGATACAAAACTTCTATATTGTATTGAAGGTTTTGTGATATGTTTGACTATGGATGTGATATTTTTATACCATTAATAGTTTATGGTGAAATTATTGACATTTCGTATGCTAGTTTTAATACTAATGTTTATGTTATGTTTAAACCTTTTCATATGGGAATGCATTGGACTTAATAAGTGACGGGTGGAGCCCGCTATAGCTCCTCGATGCATCGGTAGGTCTCATGAGACAAACTAGTGTCTTGGAACAAGGCCTTGACAAAATCTTATTTGTAGTCTTGGCACGAGGCCTTGGCTAAGTAGTTATGATAGTCTGGCATTATGCATTCCAACATTATGAAAGTGGTTATTGATATTGCATGTGATTATTCGATTAGTAGAATATCCATGTGAACAAGTGAATGGCATTATTTCATTTTACTTTTGCCATACTATGTTGAAGTTCAAGTTTAAAAGGCTTTTGTTTTAGTTATACATAGCCTTTAATGTTTATTCTTATTTATGAAAGTTTCCGGTATATTTTTATCCTTACTGGGCATTTGAGCTCACCCCTTTTCTATGTTTTATTTTTCCCAGGAAGTGAAGAAGTAAATTATGAATGACCTGCAGGGATTTTATGTATGAGTGTGGTTTATGGAGACATTATGTTGTTGTAGTAGTTTTTCAATTTATGATGTAATGTAAAACTTATGAATGTATCTAGTTATTCCAAGGCTACTAAACCAATCGGTCTTTCGAGACTTGATCTTTCTCGTGATCATGCCAATGTTATGTAATAATGCACCGACTCTGGGTAGCTGGGGTCGGGGCGTTACAGTTGGTATCAAAGGAAGTTTAGTACAAACCTTGGTAGCTAGATTTAGATAAACTCTGATTAGAGCACGTAGACCTAAGATGAACTTTGAGGATTAGTATAGAAGAACTTCCTAGAATTTTGGTATTGTAGAGATTTTGTGAGTTTTCCGAGCAATGAATCCCAGTCTGGATACGAGCAGGTAGAGGCGGCTCTGGCACAGATGTACCTAGGGGTAAAACCCGAAAACACCGCTTTGAGCTAGACTCGAACGGGAACTGGTGCACGACAACGGGCCTTGCAGCACTCTTGGTTACGACACTCCCGAGGGATATGCTTAGGATAATTCTCATTTTCTTTACAAACCATTATGAAGGGATTATGAGTATATACATCCTCATATGAGACATTTTTATGATTATGGATTATATCCATAAGTAGTTCAATTTATGTTAAGTGTTTTATAAGTACGGGATTATGTATTTTGATTCATAAACTGATCTAGTGTATTCCATTGTTTAGAAATGGCGCCCAGCCGAAGGAATGATAACTCCTGAAATGCACATGATCCAAAGAGAAGGAAGGATCATATCTTTCATGGTCTTAAGCTAGAATTTATAAGAGAAATAGTCTCCCATGTATTATCATCATATGAAGAAATAATATCATGTGTTGATAAGATAAGTAAAGATTTTACTGAGTCCTATGGCTTTGAAGGGAAGCAAGAGAAGAAAAGTATAGAAGAGAGAAAGATGGATAAAGGGAAGAGGGAAAAGAAGAATTTTCCCATATGTGGTAACTGTGGAAAGAAACACCCTGGAACTTGCCTGAAAGGAATGGGAGTTTGTTATAAGTGTGGAGGAAAAGGGCACAAAGTACATGACTGCAAGGGTAAGAAAATGGTTTTAAATGTACAATGCTTCATTTGCAAGGAGTTTGGACACTACGCGAACCTATGTCCCAGTCATTAGACTATGCCGCAAATGATGTTATTGGATAATAATCAAGTTATGATACTACCACAGATGAAGAGGAATGATTAGAGTTCTTATGTTGATTATGTCAATTGAGTGTTGTATCAACAATGTACTTGTTATAATAATTATGGAGTATATAAGGATTGTACTGTAGTACTATTTCATTAAGGACTTGAGATGGTGTGGAACAAAGAAAAGTGACTCAGTAGCAGGTTAAATGTTTGGAAAATATATGGTTGAGAGCAAGATAAACCATAATATGGTTCAGATACTGAGGTGGTGATTTTAGAATAATACATGATTGATTTGAATAAATTATATTGGATATTATTGACTACCTTGAAGCTGATTAATGATTTGTATATTCCATCATTGTTGGGGTTTAAAACATTTTTGGATTAATGAAGTATATCCATCATTCTATATGGAATAAGGGAACATGAATGTAATCAATAAGGAATATGGTAATACATGATGAAGGTATTCATATGCTATTACGGGGTAAAAAGGATCTATATTATGTCTACCTTCCTTATAAATGTTGGACTGTGAGTTTGGATAGAAGTATTTTGGATAGTTCTAGTTTGGATTATTTTAAATTTCCATAAAAGGACAACCCGGAGGTCGGGCGGCAACCCGTCGCGTCCGGCAAGGCTGCGAGACTTGAACCCGCAACCGAAGGGCGAAAAGGGTGTATCACATACCACTGGCCCATGAGATGTCCTGGATTAAATAATGTAGTTTTTATTAAAAGATCTTTTAGATGAATTATAAATTCGTTTATTTTGGAACCCTATACGAATAGTTTAAATAGAATTTTTTTACATTCTATTATCTTTTAGAGTGAAAGGTGAGTATGTGGTAGAAATTTATTAATGAATAAAACTCTAATTATAAAGTAAGTATATCTCCATATGATCTTAGCCAATCTCATAAAAAATTCCTCAATATTAAGAAAAGAAAATTAGAACAAAAATGTTTTCCTAGATGGTACCTTAAATCATCACTAATTTATGGCTTTGGGATTGTTGGCCTTTTCCTAGCAATGTTTCTACCACTCTCCATCAGATAATTGATGGTTAGATTTTTCTTCCATATCCATATTTTACTACATGGAACCCTAGTATGTGTTATTTTCGGTAATCTTCATACTATCGACTCTTTATTTTAAATAGAGGCCTCATTAATTCATTTTTCTATGTGGGATTTCAACTAAGATATTTTGAAACGTCAAAAATGTGTTATCCTAATACCTTATGTTTTGTTGAACCGATGGTATTTCAAATCATCATAGATTGATGAATTTAAGGACCTCAATTTTACACTTGTTTGTGATTGATGACCTCAATCACTACCTATAAATATTTACGTTTTTCCTCCAATTATATGTCTCTAATTGCCACCAATGTTCTCCTAATCGAGATCATAATTTGGTGGTGACCCTTTCATTTTTCTTTTCCTCATATTAAGACTAAATTTTAGTAACCCAATTTCCGATGTGGGTTTTCCCACAAATATATTTTCTATTTTCAACCTTTTATTTTCGAAGAACAATTTCAAATTGCGAGGACGCAATTTATTGAAGGATGGGAGAATGTAACACCCCAAGATTTCATAGTGTGTTATTTCTTCAAAATAATTCAATAACTTGCACTACACGCAACACCGAGTTCAATCACACCATGACTTACAAAAAAAAAAGCCATTCAAAAGAGGTTATGAATAGTATTATCTATATTTTAAACTTTATATAATCCTTATAATTTTAGAATCCATATTATGAGTTTCTTAGATATAATGCAAGAACAAATTCATTTTCAGTATTGCACTTTTATCAACTTTTAATAGTGAACCCTTTTTAAATACAATATTTTAAACTTTTTGACTAAATGGGGACATCAAAAATTTAAAATTAAACATCCCAAGCTTCCACGGTACGCTTTCTTTGAATAATACAGTAGCGTGTGTTGTACGCAACCTTGTGTTTTAACACACACCACAACCAATCAAACTAGCCGTTATGAATAGTAATACCTACTTTTCGAAATTATATATATTTTATATTTTAAAATGGACTTCATTTCTGGATTCGGAATATCAAATTTAGCCTAAGGTGAAATTTTGGTACTTTTCGGATAACTTTCATATTATGATGAATAGTGAAAATTACTAAATTTTAATTAAAAACAACTTTTTTAATCAAAAAAATTAATAGTGATAAATTATGAATTTTAGTAGTTTTAAAGTATATTTAGAATATATTTTTACCATTTAATATAATGTTGGTCATTGGAAATAATTTTACAATTAAACCGAACATAAACAAGTGTCAATCTTTTGATAGTTATTATCTCTTAAAAACACGCTTTTTGTTTTGACAGCGGGAATTAATTTTAAATTAATTTCTGCCACTTCTGTGTTTTGAATTTAGGAAAATGGATTCCATATTTGGAATCAGGATGTTCAAATTGTGTAAATAGGTAACTTTTATTTTTAGACATTTTGAATAATTACTGCGGTAAATATTTTATATACCATGGTTAAGGGTAAATCCGGTAAATAAGGGTTAAAAAAATAATATTATAATAATACTAAATTACCCTAAAACGTTTTTTAACCCTATTGGTTGATACATGGTCGACCATGGGCATCTTTGTGTCAATTTGGGGACCCCATGGATCCACTTGTAAGTGATAATGACACTTTATTTTAATTAAGTTAAAATGAATACAAAAATGACACACGCATATATCTTTTAGCAAAACAATTGTTACATAGGGTTATATATGTTGGATTTTAGATTATAAATATTCATTAGAAAGAAAAAAAGATTTCATACATTATGATATTTTATTTATAATTTTTATACATTAAATAATTTATTTTATTTATGACACAATGATGATGCAGTAATTACTATAATAGTGAAAAATTAAAATAATTGATATTATAAATACCCAAATAAATATAATATGAAACTTTTAATGAATTAAACTAATTTTCTAGGATAATATGATATATTATGATTGATTTAATTGACTTTTTTCGAAGTAATCAATCTGTTATGAGTTTCACAAAAATCAACTATTGAATAGTGTCAAAATTGACATAAAAGAGTTCTTAAAACAAATATTATATTATTAATTGATATTAAATTCCTAAAAATCTAAGGTTCGTCCAAGAGACTTATATCATGATAGGTTCATCATTAATGGACCACTTGGGGGTCTCTTGTATGTATATGGTAAGTTTATTAACCATATAATATAAAAATACAAAGAGACATTGTAAAAGTGAAACTAATTAACTTAGAGTTAATACTTAATGATAAGGTTAATATAAGTACCCAAACCTGTCTAAATTCTATTGGTTGAGTGGTTTTCGACCTATCCCCACCTTAACCTTTTAATAATCAACTTTGGAGCCATTAGAAACCGAATATGAATTTATTATAAATTAATATTTCTAGCTTTTCCAAAGGTGCCCCTCACCCCTCTTATAAAAGGGCACTCCTCCTTCTCATTTCTTCACACCTTCAAAGCCTTTTGGTTCGGCCAAACTCTGCCCAAATACTCTCCCAACATCCCTAAATACAACCTAGAGGCCTTAGTTTGATCATAAAGCCAACCTAAGGAGCCCTTTTGATCAAATCAAAAGGAAGAACCCGAAGAAGAGGTAATGATTTCACCACCCTTTTCTAAGTTCATTTCTTCTTCCACTTCTTCTTCCTTTGTTCTTACCATTATAAAATAATAACTCCAGTATCTCACATATACTGTGATGTTATTATAAATATGGTACAACCATATTCAGTATTCTATCCACCCTTTGAATAACATGTCACCATACGTGCGTAAGTACGGCTTACCGTCTCCACGTCGTGGTGTAATTGTTATTCAATATATTATTATTTGGATGGGTATAATAATGATGTGTAACTCATGTAAATAATAAATATAACATGTTAATGATTCTGTATATATGATATAACATCCATTTATATATTATTTTAAAATCAAAAGAATGATATCGTCGCTTCTGCGTACGTACGGACTACCGTCTCCACGAACGCGATGAGATTCATTCTCCATCGTATCCATTCAAGTATAATTATCATTTTATGATTTAAAAATGATGTTTAAGGACTTTATATCATTCTGGATATGAATAAGATACAACAAACATGGCTTATGTAACAAAACATATAAAAGAAAATGAGTAAGTTAACACCAGAAACGACGATAATTCTAAGATATTATTAACAAATCAATGTTAAAAGATCATATATGATATCATATTAATATATATGATTCTTGTATAATTTAATAACAATTATTTCACCATTATACAGGAGGTTAACCTACCCCAACCAAGGAAAAGTACAAGGTAAGGGTTATTTCACAATCTCATCATTATCCGAGGTTGTTTATATGTAATAATCTACTGGGATCTCTTTATCATCCACATCCATGTTTTCTTAAAAATGTATTTCAAAACATTTTTATTATTTATAAGAATATGGGTTAAAGTCATTTATACCCTTGTTTGAATTTTTATAAGAGGAATCTTTCCTTCGTTTTCAAAACAAGGTCCTTTTAACCTTTTCGACAGAATTAAGGTAAGAATGTTTTTTTTAACTTATACGGCAGGTGCGGTTATTTTCCACCGTTATAAAATCTTCAAAGCTTTCCTTACAAGCTTATAATATTATTTTCAAATAAAATGTTTTATTTCATATGGCTCTAAAATTATTTCAAAAATAGAAAGAGATATTTCTCTAAATAGTGTTTTGATTTGATCTGTGTCAACATCCTTTGATGGATTTTATGCTTATTTGATGTTGATTTATTATGATGCAAAACTTCTATATTGTATTGAAGATTTTGTGATATGTTTGACTGTGGATGTGATATTTTTATACCATTCATAGATTATGGTGAAATTATTGACATTTCGTATGCTAGTTTTAATACGAATGTTTATGTTATGTTTAAACCTTTTCATATGGGAATGCATTGGACTTAATAAGTGATGGGTGGAGCCCGCTATAGCTCCTCGATGCATCGGTAGGTCTCATGAGACAAACTAGTGTCTTGGCACAAGGCCTTGACAAAATCTTATTTGTAGTCTTGGCACGAGGCCTTGGCTAAGTAGTTATGATAGTCTGGCATTATGCATTCCAACATTATGAAAGTGGTTATTGATATTGCATGTGATTATTCGATTAGTAGAATATTCATGTGAACAAGTGAATGGCATTATTTCATTTTACTTTTTCCATACTATGATGAAGTTCAAGTTTAAAAGGCTTTTGTTTTAGTTATACATAGCCTTTAATGTTTATTCTTATTTATGAAAGTTTCCGGTATATTGTTATCCTTACTGGGCATTTGAGCTCACCCCTTTTCTATGTTTTATTTTTCCCAGGAAGTGAAGAAGTAAATTATGAATGACCTGCAGGGATTTTATGTATGACTGTGGTTTATAGAGACATTATGTTGTTGTAGTAGTTTTTCAATTTATGATGTAATGTAAAACTTATGAATGTATCTAGTTATTCCAAGGCTACTAAACCAATCGGTTTTTCGAGACTTGATCTTTCTCGTGATCATGCCAATGTTATGCAATAATGCACCGACTCTGGGTAGCTGGGGTCGGGGCGTTACATATTCTCTCAAAGATGACAAGGATCAATGGTGGTGTTTGATCGACAAAACTAAGGATGGAGAGTAAATAGAACTAATGGAATGAATATATTTTATATGGAAATTATATAAAATATATTTCCCTCATGATTAATTATGGATATAAAGATAATGTTCCTTATATGAAGGGAAATGAAATAATAATGTTTTATGGAGTATAAAAATACATATACATGGTTACTTCGTATGATATAGATTTCATACAAAACAAAAAGTGAAAAATTGATCTTTTCTTTAGATGGATTTGTACAAGCCTCCAATGGGTGATATTATCTCAAAATATTTCTTTGTATGATGAAATATTTCAATATTATACCAATATAGTGAAATATTTCTCTAGGTATTATGAATTCTAATGGAAGAAATAGAAGAATAGGCCGATAGAGAAAAAATGGATATATGGAATAAGGTAAAGAGGGATTTACCCACATGTGATAGTTATAGAAAGAAACCCATTGGAACTTTCTAGAAGGGAATGTGAGTTTTCTAAAATTTAGAGATAGAGAATTCTATTCCTATAACTACACAGGTAAGAAATAAATTTATAATGTGAAATACTTCTACTGTAAGGAGATGGGGAACTATGAAAATGAATTCCCCATGAATCAATGGAATTTACCCTAGAAAGAAGCTAAGGGATCAAGCTAAATCTTTTTACATTGATACAACCGAAGAAGAAAAATCAATTTTCTTGTGATTAGATTCAGTAATTATTTAATTTTTGTATTTTATCAATGATATCATGTTCATAATAATAATGAAATGTATAAGGACTATACTATATTACTTTTTAACTAAGGATATGAATGTGTATGTTGAATGTTACCAATGAATAAGAAAAACAATTCAGTAGAGAATTGAACATCTTGGATAACATATTAATTATGGTAAGATAACACTGAATATTTTCCCAATTTTGATATAATGATTTTTGAAGGAAGATATGAACGGAATGGATAAATAAATTGGATAATACTATCTATAATGGAATTTGATTCATTGAAGAAGTGGTTTATTCTATCATTGATGGTGTAATTGTTTTTTATTTAAGGAATATATACAATAATATATGTTTCATTTAATTAATAAATTATCATGTATGTTTTTTAAAAGGATTTATCATATTTTTTATTACTATGTTTTATGAGAATACATGTTTAATGTATTCACATGTTTGGTATAAGATTATTAAGAGCTACTTCAGATTGATTGAGAGATTAATGAAAAGTTTCTTTTGAAAATTCTGAGACCTTCTTTATAATGTCATGTATATTATTATTTGGAAATGGATAAAAGGGTAACTATTTATATAATGTTTTATGTTGAACATTGGATTAGGTTTTATATATTATTTTATTACTTCAGTATATGGAGATTTATGTATATTAGATAACTTCTTCTAATCATTTTTGGGTGGAGAAAATAATTTGATATAGATAGAAAAAGTTTTTACACATTCATGGTTCTTACGATCTATTAAAAGTTAATTTTTTTAGGAATAAAAAATTCCCTCAGGGATATCCATTTCATGGAGTAAGTGATGAATTTTTAATTGATTGAAGCATACACAAAGGATAAAATTATTCTTATAAAATAGAAATTTATCAAGTAAGAATATTTTCTTATATTCTTAGAGTGTAAAAGTATTCATATTATTTAGGGAAATTATTTGGAAATAAAAATTATATACTATTACATACATATCCAATGAGTCATATGGTCTTTTAAATAATTAATTATTTATAGTTTTGAGGCTCTTAAATTTATATTGATCATTCATTTTCTAGTGATCAATGACCTCAATCACTTTCTATAATTAGTTGTTTGTTTTCTTTCAAGTCCATATATTCATTATCTATAAATGTTACTTTACATAGAAACCTAGTCACGTGACAGTCCATATGACCTTAGTACTTATTTTAATTACCTATTAAGAATATGGTTTGTTCTATATTATTGATGTGAGTTTTAAATAGAATAATTTTAAAATATAAAACTCTTGATTACCATGATCTTGTTTAAATTGTGAGGTTAAAATTTATTTACGGTGCAGATAATGTAACACCCAGATGTTTAAAAATAATAATGTTTTATATGATAGCATGTATGGGAAAAAACACTAAGAATAGATGAAAATATAACACTATAATAATTTATGACATATTTATTTTTAATTAAGTTTAATATCTTCAATATCTTTCATTATATGAAACACTTAAATTTTTTTTATTTACATGCCAAAATGAGTTTATCTTTTATTACACACATCAACGAGTTTAAATGAAATGTGATATGTTATTACAATATCATTAATTAATATCATGACAATCATATATCCTTTAGAATAGAATGTATATATAGGATTAAATAAATTATAGAAATTTATAGTTTTCAAATTTTTATCAATTATTTATTTATTACAAATAAAATTAGAATCATTTAAATAGAAAATAAGTGTTTTCTAAAAACTGTAATATTGTTTAATAGATGAATTAATATTTCTTTGCACAAATAAATTAAAATTAAATCTTAAAACTGTTGAAAACATTATTTGATAAAATGAATTTAATTTTTTTCAATATGAATATCTAAATTATATTATAGTGTAGGTTTGTTATGTTTTTGAAAAGTTTCATTTTTTGATGAATTATGTAGAATACTAATTTTTAATTTAGAATTTCCTATTTTAAAAATTATTTATAATGTTAAATTTTAATTTATATAGCTTATAAGTGATTATTACTCCAATTATAAACCATGGAATAAAATTTAGGTCCTTATAATACATTTTAGATATAATATTGAAATAAAAAATTGAAAACCTTTGGATATTAACTCCTTGAAAACTCGTCTTCTCATCCCTGCAATGAGATTAATTTTAAATAAAAAATTTCCTATTATTTGAATTTAATTTTTAAAATTTTATACAATAAATGGAATAATAATAATTTATAATTTATAGAATTTTAAAATTAATTTTTGAACAAATTTAATAGTGAAAATAGTAAAAATTAATTACCATAGTTAAGGTAAAAGCCGAATTACTGAGTGGTTATACTAAGAGGATAAGGGCTAAAAAAGACCTAAAAACATTTAAAACCACCATTGGATGGATTTATTCCCAAATAATCTCTTATTGGATTGATAGAGACCCATTATGACGGTTTTTTCATGATGAAAATGTTGGTATGATCGAATCATTTTAAAAAATTCATGTTTACCAATCCCATCACATATAAAAGGCCACCACATATACACTCTTATTAACACATTAAAATCCTTTTGGATTAGAATATAACTACCCAAATAACTTCAAAACATACATAGTCAAATTATATTTTCATAATATTTGGTAAAAGAAAACCTATGAAGGACTTTGGACCAAATCTAATGAGGATACACAATAAAAAGGGATAACGTTCTTCAACAAGTGATTTCATTTTCTTTATTCCTACACCACCATAAATTTTTATCAAGACTTTATGATATAATTATTTCAAAACATTACATATAATATGATGTGTTTATTATAAGTTATTGACATAAAACCATCTCAACTTCCACAAAATGGGTTATATAAGAATTATTCTTTAGTAATGAGGACTACCACCTTGCAAACTGATGTCATGAGTTTTTCCGTTTCCACCTCTCCTAGTTGGGTATTATGATTGATATAAAGTATATATGTTTATAATATTTATAAAATAATTATATATCTGGTTTTATTATAACATAAATAACTTATTTATATTAAATTATTCTGGGGACATGACAATGTCGCTCGTGTGTATGGTGGACTATCACCTCACAAAGCGATGTGATTCTTTTTTCACTACTACTATTCATGGTAAGTGATTAGAATAATCTTAATGGGTCTATGTGATATCAATGAAATAATTATAATATTGATGACATATTTCCCATTCTTAAAAGATAATATATATCATTTACATTTTTATCTTTTCCCTTAATTAAAGATGAACATCATTCATGTATGTGCGGTCTAATGCCATTATGAAATGAGGTGAATCAATTTTCAAAACCACCACAAATGGATGGTATATAAAAATATAATTAAATAAGAATTATATGTTATGATAAACTTTTAAATATATGATATTACTAACCACCTTTCAATAATGATCGTTGAGAAATGAGAATGTTAATCATGTGTGTGTACGACCTACCTTCACCTGGATCATAACACATATAATTTCAAAAACCATATTTAACGATTGGTTTTAAAAATATTATTGATGTATATATATTTTGATTATGACATGTTTATTATTCTGGAGATTATGAAACTATATTTTTTTTAAATAAACAAAATCATTCATGATAAATCATTAATGAGAAAACCAGGAAATTTACATCCAAAATATTGAAAATAATCAATGTTAAATAATGAATCAGTGATAATATGTTACAAAAGGATCATATATGAGAATAAAAATGTTAACATAGTTTTTTAACAAGTTAATTACATTTTTTAAATCACTATTAGGAGTTTATGTAATTTTCAACCAAATGAAAGAATGAGGTTAGGGATTTTTTCTCAGTTTGCACTCCATTGAGAATTATTTGTTATTCTTCACCCATTAAAACTTATGTGGTATATATAAAACCTCTTTGAAATATAATATCACAACTAACTTATAATAAATGGTGCTCTAAGATCACTTTTAACTATATCATCCTTGAGGATTTGAATTGAAAATTTTCAATTAGTAAATGTTATTATTCCATGCCAATTTATTTCGTGATTGTTAACTCTCTATTAAAAGAATCACATTCTTATGAACACTTCTCATTGGAAATTGAATTTATCTTAAATATAATTATTTTTTTGTGATTTATGTGATTATTTCCCAAACAATATTTTTGTTTTACATTTGGTGTTTACTCTTAAAGTGCTTTGATTATCTATAGAAATATTGGATAATCCGCATCCGTTACTCAGTAATGATATTTGATGAAGAGGTATATCATCATGATTTAAATATATTATTTTATATGGGATGAACTATTTGGACTTGAGGTGATGAGTGGGGGCCAATAATTACATATCCACTTGATACATTGATAGGTATCATTATACAGATCTTTTTTCCAAAATTCAATGAGTTTTCTAATTATAGTTTTCAATTCATCTAAGGATATATCATGACCATATATGATTTATTTTACCTAATAAATAAAATAAAATATTTAATAAAATAATTTACTGAGAATTTAGATATCTAATTATCCATTTTTGTCTTGGTGATATTATCTCTAGATGTATTTTATTCTTAGCGTATTGGTTAAATGGCTAGAGTGGTGAGTAAGAAATCTTACCACATGGATTATAATTATTAATTCATTATATATTTTACTATAGATTAACATTAAATATAATTTGAACTATCCCTTATTTTTTCCCTTCCCATAGGATATGGAGAATGGTTCCTTCAATTATTTTTCATGGATACTTTTAATTTGGTTTTGTAATATTTTAGGTTTTATTTTCTATTCACAATATAAAATTGGTATATTATGCATTTATCTAGTTATAATAAACATCTAAAATAATTAGTCCACTAGGATTTTATTATTTTTATCTTTTCCAATTTAATAATAAAGACACTAGCTCCAGATTACTGGGGTTGGGGTTGTAACATTTTTTCCACCTGTTCTTCTCGGATTGACTCTAATGGATTATTCCATTTTCATAGTAACCTATTCAGAGGTATTAATTGGGTTTTTTTAAGAAAATTGTGTGGTGAATAGGGTTTTATATGAGATGTTTTATTTTTTTATTCATATTTTCTATTTGGTACTGTAGTTTTTGAAATGGAAATTTCATTTTTGGAGTTAAAAACCTATTTTGTTTTTTAAAAATTTTAACATTAGTTTGAAAACAAACTTTATTTTTTTCAAACCGATCTAATGTAATCATTTTTAGGTGGAAATAATTTTAGTTCAAAATGTGTAATTTTATGAAAATATTTAGATCATAATATATATGTATTATGAATTGGTTTGTTAACATGTTTTCCTTGAGATGGATTATTTAAATGAGGATAGTTCAAATTACATTGGAATGGAGTATGAGTTTTTCCTTTATATGAAAATTTATGCTAAAAAATCAAAATAGATTTGTTTTGAACCTTGGTTTAGATTATTTTTTAGAATGGTAGGTGTTATTAATGGTTTGAGGTTTCAATCATATAGTAGTGAATTTTTTTTTATATTTTAAAAGAGATTTTAAAATTGGTTTGAATTTATTTTCAATGAAAATTTTGAAATAATTATTTATTTAGTTCCCATGATTAATGGAATAATTGTTTAATTTGACTTGTATGAGAGGTTGAGATCATGTCTTGTGTTTACTGATAAGTTCCTCCCCAAAATTTATTAGTGTAAGATAAAGTATTATTAAAAAGGGTTTTATTCCATGGTTTCAGTATCATTTTGTGTTTCTAATGATATTTATTCTTGAAATATCCAAAAAATCAGTCAGAATAAGATTGACCTCTCTTGTTTGGTTGTTAAAATTTATTAGTAATTGACCTCCAATGTATTTTTTTTATTAAACTAGGGGTATATGTTATGTTATTCATTGTGTGACAGATGGATTTATAATTACATAGTTTTATTTTATAAACCTTATGTGTTGGGATATTAAAACTTGTAGAAGGTGAATTTATTATTCTTGGAATATGGTTTTCACATTGAATTGCAAGTGTGAATTGAAATAAAAATTATTGATATGTTTTAAAATTTGATTTAAAATTATATATGCAACTTTATATGGGTTTTGAACACATTTAGGAAATTAAAAGAAATGGGAGGTGTGGTTTTCAACTTCAAAAGGGTTTTCATTTGTGATTCAAGTAGTAACTTAATGTGTTAAATGAATTTGAAATAATTGGAAATTCTTTTTAAATAGGGAATAACATTTTAAAACTTTTCAGAACTAATTGGGTTATGTTGTGGAACATTAAAAGAAGTGATTTAACATTATTGAGGGTTTTAATTTAAAAATATATGTTTTTTTGAAATTATTCGTCATTTGGTTTTGAATAATAAAATGAAATATTTTTTCCAAATTAGATTTTAGTAGATTGGATTTTAAATGATGGTTTGAAATGGAATATCGTCCATTTAAAATGTGAAATATTTGAGTTTTCCTAAATATATTGGTTGAGTGGTGTTTTTATTAATTTTAAAATTATATTTTTGATTTTTTAAAAAAAAATTAGTTTTTGAGAAGTAAAGTTGTGTAATTTTACTAGTTTTTTGGGAAATTTTTTTAAATAGGCTAAAATAAATTTTTATTACTGGCATGTTTTTATTGGATAAAACTCTCTTTTAGTGTTCTGTAAAAGGTGTTGAGGATCTAAAAAATTATTTTCAAGTATATGATTTATTTAAGTCAAATGGGAGTGTTTTTTGATATATTTTTTTGTGTTTTTTTATTTTTAATTGTTTTGTTTTATATGCTTACCTTTGTTCTTGCAAGATATCTTGGGTTTTGGAGCATGAGTTCATACAGTGTTGTTTGGTTGTGTTATTTAAAATTAAGGAGTGATTTATTTTGATTTGATATATGTTAATATTATATTCATGTCTATTTGGGTGTAATTTATATTTTAAACAATATATGGATAATTAGAATAAATGATTCCTTTGGCCCTTTTAACACCTGAAAGTTGTTATTTTATGGGATTTACAATGGGATGGTAGTCTGATTTGTGGTTATAGTTTTCCCTATGTTTTATGGTGGCTCAAGTCTATAGCCCAATTCATTTCTTATGGAGGAATTCCTTAAATGTTTTCATCATTAGTGGAATGTTTTGATCTTTTTATGGATTGATCATATGGGTGTTGAGTTGATTGAGGATGTTTTTCCATTGAGGAATTGAAATCCTGTTTTTAAGTGTTCATTGGAGATTTTGGTGTCATTTCTAGTTAGAATAGATTATTGAGTGAGGTGTTATTTTTATTACATCATTTAAGACATTTCTAAATGTTTTGGAGATACATAGATAGTCTTTATTTCATTTTAGTCATCGTACTAGTGTGCAAGGTTGTACTTATATTTGATACATTTAAAAGCATTATAGATTTAGTGGTTTATATTAGAGAAAACATCAGTGCATTGGAGTTTTATTTTATGTAACTCTCCAGTGGTTCAATGTACAACTCAACACTCTTCATTGAGAGTGTGTTGTGGTTGTTATTATTTTTATTTCCTTATTTATTTTGAAAATTCACAGGGAAGAACATTTAATAGTGAGGATTTGTTGATAAAAAATCTTCATTTTTAGTAGGGGTAATTTATGGATAGTTTAGTCACATGAGTTAGTGGTATTTTTGAGTGAATAGAGTAAAATTTGGGGACTTTTTTCAGGTCTCATGATAATGGTTCATAGTTAAACTAATAATATATAATAAGTGTGCAAACCATACATCTCTTAATAGTGGGGATCTACATGCAAACCACATGAAATTTTTAACCATAAAAGCCACCCTAAAGGGTATTATTTTTTACTTTTAGCTTATTTTAATGTGTGGTTTCTTCTATTAGCTTCCCCACTCATTCCCCCCCCCCCACAACTTGGGCACCTAACATGGAGCTCTCTCTCCCTCTCTCAAAATCTCATCCAAGTGGATTTTAAGGTGGTTTCGTGGTGATTCTTCACCCAGTTTGAATGTTTAGGGTTCATTTTTGGTTCTTTATGTATTTTAAATATTTTTCATAATATCCCTTAATCATAGTGTTCGTTGTTCCTTAATTTACATTCATCATGTGTTTTGAAATTGGGGTATTTCATCTAAGGTGTTGTGATCCCTCCATTTATATATAATTTGGCGGATTTCCTAAAAGGAAATATGATTCCACCACATGAGGTTGGTGTTTCCAATTCATTTCCTATAGTTAAGTTCTCAATGATTTCTTGATACATTATATGAGTTTTATATTTATTATAAGAGGTATATGAAATATAGTTCGGATTTGATAAAAATATTCCTTTCTTGGGTGGGGTTATTCATTGAAAAAATGGGTGAATTTATATTGGATTTTGAACATTCTTTTGAAGGGATGTTTTATGAAATATTCATGGTTGAAAAAAAAATTATTATTTTCATATATATATATGTGTTTTCCTTGGGTTTAAATCCTAATGGGTGTTTCAAAGTTGGTTTCCTTGATTGGGTTTAAAGGATTTCTATGTTTTGAAGCATGGTTTGGTTTTGGAGTGAAATGGATATTCTCATATGTTACCTATTTGTTATTTTTTTAATAAATTTTTTTATAGAATTTTATTTGTGTCCCAACATTTTTTAGAAATGGATTTACAAATTTATATGATGCATGTTAAATCTCAATTTTTATTTGTTATTCCATGTTGATTGTGGCCTTGTTTTCCCCCATATTTTGTTCATGATATTGTGTTTTCCTGGTGATGGATTAATTTTTATCTCATTCATATTTTTCTAAATTATAAATTATCTTATTGCGAGTAGTGTGGGTGTAGGATGGATGTGATTGTGGTCTTATCTCTTGTGGATTTGTTATTTTCATGTGTGGATATTGTTTTCTTGAGGCTCAATTTGTTATTATTCCCTAAGAAGACTAGTTCTACAAAATGAGAAGTAGTGGGACATTTTCAGAAAGTTTATGATTATAATTGGTTTTACCAATCTAGTTGTACATAACATATGCATTGTGGGATGGATTCCAAGGAGACTGGATAAAGTGATTTGTCTGATGTATTCATAACCATTAACCTGTTGGAAGTGGGTCCATTGGTGTGTGTCTTGTGTTATCCCTTTAGTCCTTATGATGTTTTCTCTTGATATGTATCATTTGTTATACCATAAACGTACATATATAAATATGTATATATATTGGCATGTGAGATGGGTTTTTCATGGATATAATTGTTTTATGTTTTGATCATCTTGTGTTCAGTCATGATATTGGCTAGTTTTATTCCGTCAACGTGTTATAATTACATGAATCATTTTTAGTTGTTATTATTTATAGTTTCCATTGTTTCCTTTTACCATTTAAATTTTTTGTGTAATATATTTTAATGGAAAAAAGAAGAAATGGATTTACGCTGACATTTTTGGTTGGCATGCTTTAAAAAAAATTAAAACCATGTAGTGGTTTATTTTTAATTGTGTGATGTTTTAAAGAGAAATGGTAAAAATTTGAATGGGAATGGTTTTTTAAAACCAATTATAGAGTTTTTTATATATTTTATTATTTGAAAAAGTAAATGCTTCGGTTTTTATCTATTTTTATATGATATAAAATTTATATGAAAACTATTTGAATAAATTTTCTTGAAACTAGAAATTTTTGTTTGATAAATAATAGGAGTTAATTAGAATCATTGTTGTATTATATTGGATCTATATCAAAGAATACAAACTCATACTAGTTAGAATGTAGTCTTCATGTCTTGTTAATGTTTCTCTAGTACTAGTCTTTTGGATTTATTTTCATTTTCCTCTTCATTGTGAAGCTGGTGGTTATTGAGACTGTTGTGGTGACATGAGAGTTACTTTTAGATGGTTATTTTTCTTTTTGTTTCACGAACCAGGTTTTCTCATGTTTTGTGCAACATTCCTTGGTTATACTTTTATATTGTTTTTTTGATTCCTTTTTTAATTCTGTTATCCTTTTTTAGATATTGGTTTTTATGATATCTGTTTTTGGAATGAATCAATGTTTCTTCAATTATTATTAATTGTTTGGTTTTTTATATTTGGTTTCTTATGGGTGAAACCATCCATAAAGATTCTGTTTAATATCATTGGATATTTTTGTCCTCCAGGGAGGCATGAGGACACTCCTAGGGTATATGGTGGGCCATCTTAGAAGTATACTATATAGATGTAACATGTAATTTTATTATAGAAGAATTAGAACTATTATTAACAAGTTATTTATGTATCTATGTATCCAAATATACTAGATGTATATGATTTTTATGTCTATCCTAATGTAATATATTTGATACTCATCTAATAATATGTCAAATTTATTTATGAAAATTATGGGTTTTAATAAATTCATTAAAAACACATCATATAGGCTCAATATTGACAAAACATTTATTCTGATAGTTGATATATAGGTACTGAGTTTGAAGTTGGTGAAAATTTATTCACTCAAGTATATCATTGGAATAAGTTTATGAGATATGGAATCGATGGATTATTAAGCCAAATATATACCATTCCTTATGAAATTATTGTTCATATATGGAAGATATCTTATCACTTGTAACTTCAATATTACCTCTCTCAAGTTTATAATGTGATGCAAATATATAATTTTACGAATTATATTCTTGATCCATCCCAAATACTACCGTAAAAGGTTGTGTTTATGGGTAATGATCCGTCCTTGGGGGAACAAACATTGGTGATTCAAGATCAATGATATAATCTATTATGGAACAAGACCAATGACCTAGTCAATATTTTCTAGTGAAACTATAAATAAGAGGAAGCTAAATGAGAAAACAATTATGTAATGGGGAATACGTATGCATAATTTTTTCTTCAGTGCTTTGGAATGTTTCAGGTGAAATTCTTATAAGGGGGAAAATTTGACACATTTTGATTTTAAAATATATTTATCTTTATTAAATTTGATGTGTTTGATTGATCAAAACACATAACATAGAAAATAAATGAATAATGGGTTATTACAATGAAAATTGAAATAAATTAAGATACAATTAAATAAAAAATAATTATTAAAATAAAATAAGTAACTATTAGACTTAATTTTTCAATTATTCATGGTTAAACCAAAATGTATTTTTTACGAACATTGTTTTATTATATATATTTTATGAAAATGATATTTTTTATTTTTCAATTATTAAAATGTTACAAAATTCTTGTTCATATATTTTAAAAATGAATAATATTTTATAATATTATTATCAAAAGGATAGAAATAATGATAAATTCGTTTGATGGTTAAAGAGTTATTTTTTAGAAAATAATTTTTTTCTTGTCTATAGTGTATTTAATTTTAATAAGTTAATTAAGATATATTCATGAATAATTTTAATTTAAATTGTAGAAAATATATTAAATAAAATAAATTAACATTAATCTGGTGGTTTTTAAAAGTCATATAATATGAATGAAATATTATTTATGCCGAAAGTTTTTTTTAAATTGTTTTAGGTGTTTCTTGTATGGATATTTGAATTAATTTATGAAACATATCCGAATTGAATAATTTAATATTTATTATATATTTTTAATAATAATTTTAAATATTAGTTAATAATATCAATGTATTTTTTACCTGTAGTAAATAGTTATGAGGGAAAAACATCTCACTACGGTACGGGTTAAAAGGAAATAGTGGTTAAACATAGAGATAAAGATTAAAGAATCATTAAAACGTTTCTAAATCTGATTTTTTGAGATTATATTGACCAAAAAATATCATAAATTAAATTTTTTTTCCATTTTATTTCATGTCCTATGAAATTTAATTTATTTTATTATTATGTTAAGGGTATTAAAAAAGGAACATTTCCCATCCTTTACAAACATGAAACTACTCTTCTGTATTATTCCTAAAAATTGAGAACATTATCTCAAATAATATATTCTAAAATAACTCCCAAAATATCCTCACCATTTCATAGAGGATATGTTCTTACCAAATGACCCGCTTAAGAACGATTAAGGTGAATCCTAAAGGGGGATACTCAAAGGAGAGGTATTTGACTTTACTGTATTTTTTCGTGTATGTTTATTATTATAAAAACTCTAAATATCTTATAACCATATAAGTATAATTAAATAATTATATTTACTATAATAATTTTTTTGTTATTATTAAACTATTTTTAATTTATTTTCCATCCTATGGAAAATGAAAGCGTTGCTCATGCATATATATGGACTACCACCTCCACGAATTTTGGTATGTAATTTTTCTTCACCAACAATAATGGATAGTTATATAGAAGTATTTAATGATTATATATGATATTTATATTATAATAATTATTATAGAAATTAAAATTATTATTTACCTTCCTTACATTCCATTTACTGTAAAATGAAAGCATCACCCATGCGTACGTGCAAACTATCACCTTCATGTAGTGATGAATCTATTTTACAACACCAAAATTAATGGATTTACATAAAACATTATTTATTGTAAAAATATTATATTTATTATATAATTAAAATTATAGGGATAATGAAATAATGACCAAGGTGAAAGGTTGAAAATTGTAGAACTAAAACAAGAATGGAACACAACATAGTTGACTCCCAGAAATTGATCTCAATTAATAATTATTAATAATGGGTGTTTGGAAATTATAATGGAATTATATATAGAAAGATAATTATTAATATATATGTATATATATATTAAATTTATATTTATTTTTTAAGAGGTCAAAACTTTTATAAAAAGTCACGACATATTGTATGGGATTCCAATCTCAATTTTATTTCCTGGAGATATATTATATATTAAAAAATTGTTTTATATTGTGAGTTTTATTGCGTACTTATTTAAAATTTTAATCACACATTAATTCATATAATTTTATTTAAAAATCCATATCATGTACTATCTTTCACAAAATTTTGATTGAAGAGATACAATGAAACAACCTGAGATTTTATGAGAATTATTCTTTTTAAATTTCATTGATGTATTGTGTTGTACGTTACAAAAAAATTATCTTGTGCTATGTGCAACACTGTATAAGCTTATATTATATGCAAACACTGTAACGCCCTGACCCGAGTTACCCAGAGTTGGTGCATTACTTCGTAACATTGGCATGATCACAAAAGATCAAGTCTCGAAAGACCGATTAGTTTAGTAGCCTTGGAAACACTAGATACATTCATAAATGTTACATTACATCACAATGTGAAAAACTACAATAACATAGTCTCCATTTTCCACACTCATATCCCCTTCAGACTATCCCTGCAGGTCATTCCTATAAAACTTCATCACATCCTGGAAAAATTAAAACATTGAAATGGGTGAGCTCAAATGATCAGTAAGGATAAAAATATAGAGATAGCATTCATAAATAAACATAAACATTTAAGGAAATGTACGACTAAAACAAAATCCTTTTAAACTTTAACTTCAACATAATATGGAAAAAGTATAATGAGATAATTCCATTTACTTATTCACATGGTTATTCTAATGGTCTAATAATCACATGAAATGTCAATAACCACTTTCATAATGATGGAATGCATAATGCCATACTATCATAACCACGTAGCCAAGGCCTTGTGCCAAGACCAAAAATAATATTTTTTCAAGGCCTCGTGCCAAGACACTAGTTTGTCTCATGAGACCTACCGATGCATCGAGGAGCTATAGCGGGCTCCACCCGTCACTTATTAAGTCCAATGCATTCCTCATATGAACAGGTATAAACATATCATAAACCATAACATAATCGTATCACATAAAACATGAATAAAGGAAACATAAAATTTCTAAATTTCAATCACAAGATATCAATAAAACACATTGATATGTTAAAACATTATAAAAACCATTTTCAATACCAAAATAAATGAATGTTAAAACTTGGTTTTTATTTTTCATTTTAAAAAAAGTTATGGCTTGTAGAGGAAGCCGAAACTCAAATAATGGTCGCGGAGGCGGAGAAGTCATTGTCACCATATACGTACAACAAGAAAAACATTCCTTTTTGTCATTTACTAAAACGCTTTGTATAAAAAGATTCCTTTTGAATAACCGTAAAGGTCAAAGGGGATTATACACCGTATAAAAGAAATTTGTGTATAAACAAAATATGCCTCAATGAATGGAGATTGAGACGAAGTCCCTTAAAAAATCATTTTTAAATAAAATATATCTATTATGTGTATTCTCTATATGTACACATAAAGAAAGTACAAATTCAATATAGGACATAATAATATAATGAAATAATTTGAAAGTAAGAGATTAACCCAAAGAATGGAAATTGGGTTAAGAAGTTCCCTTACCTTGCGTCCTGTCTTGACTCGACCGTTCTTAAACCTCCTGAATAATAAACTAGAGTTAATTTATAGTTTCTTAAGAATCTTTTTCAAGTTTTATTCCTTTTATATCAATTATTACCATGTTATGAACATTATGTAATTATTTAAGTTAATAACGGTCGTTTTGTCGATCTTTGGTACTTGAGTCAAAAATAAACTTCTTACAATTACAAGTTGTTCATGTGGTGAAATATCCATTATATCCAGAATTATATTCATGATATAGATATCATATATCTCATATATATGCATTATAAACATGAATTTATAATATTCCATAATGTTTAGAGGTAAGAAATGAAATGCACCGTTCATGGAGACGGTAAGCCGTACGTACGCATGAACGCTACTTTCATTTCTATTTCGTATTTAATGATATCATAATGATATAAAGGTATATTATAATTCCAGTATAATATCATATATAACATCATTTACTCCATCCTTTATACATCCCACATATGGAATTAACGATTCAAATCACTTTGAGGGGGCGGTAGTCCGCACTTCTAAAATGAAAATATCGCATTTACCCATAATGGAAACAATAAAGGTATTCCATAAATGAAAAATACAGAACATTAAGTAAAAAATAAACATATTATATATTATTTATAAATAGAGTGACATCTTAATGGCCACCTTTGAAGGTGTTATATGAGTGTTGAACAATCATCGTTTCGTGAGGCAGAAATTCTCCATCCACAGAAATAGTATGTTCTTTAACCATTAGATGTAGGTGTGTGTAAGTGTAGCTCTAATACATCTTATAAAAACATCGATGTATATTGAGGATACTGGTGTTGTTACAAAAGAAATGAATAAAAAGAGTTTAAGGGGTTGGAGAAGCAAAATAAAACAAAATGACATTAGAGAAGACATTACCTTAAAATCGGGTAACTGTTTTTTATTTGAGCCAAAGGCTTCCTTAGGAAGAATTATTCCCACAGTGAGGCCTCTAGGAGTAAGATAGGAATGTTGGGAGAGTATGTGGGCAGAATTTGGCTAAGAAAAAAGGCTTTGAAAGTGTGAGTAAGGTGGTAGTGGTGGGGGCCTTTTATAAGAGGAGAGGAGGGGCACTCTTGGAATGTCATGAAATGTTACTTTATTAAGAAAAGATTTTCGGATTATAAAGGTCCCACAATGATATATATTGAGGATAAGGTGATAAGGGTTCTAAATATGCTCATTCAATAGGGTTTTTACAAGTGTATGACTTAGATTTTACATTATCCTTTCATTTTATTTAAATCGTTAATAAATGAGGTAATCGCGGCATCATCATGGCGTCATAAATACATTAATTTATTTAATGTCTAAAAATTATAAAAAAATTACCATGATGTAGGAAATAGTTTTAGCTTTGTAATGAATATTTATAGTAAAAAATATGACATGTATAACCCCACTTAAAAATTGTTTTAGTAAAGCAACTTATGTTTGTGACATTTTTATTTTAACTTTAAATAAACGTTATTTATGTCATTTTCCTACCAATGTGGCTCCATGGGGTCCCCAAGTTGACCCATGTATTTTCTTCGTCGGCCATGACTCATCCAATAGGTTTAGTACAAGATTAAAGGTCAGTTCATATATTTATAATATCATTTTTACCTTATATTTCACTAATTACCTTTAATCGCGATTAATTAAACTTAAAAATTACTATTCACCAAAAAATTATTTTAATCCCATTGAACCAAATTTTACTTCCTAATGACAACCATGTATGTTGTATTTTTGAAAATCAAATCACAGAAGTGACAATATTTCATTTAAATGAAAAATCATTTATTTAACTACCACTTAGTGGTTTCACTATTCATCAAAAATTGAAGTTTTTCAGAACAATGCCAAAATTTCACCCTAAGATATAATTGATATTCTGAATTAAAAAATGATGTCTATTTTTAAAAATTCCAAACATATAAGTTGAATTAATTAATTTTCTAATTAATTCCTGTTGTCACAACAAATAGCGTGTTTTAAGAAAGAATATCAATCAAAAGATTGACAATTGTTTGTGTCAAATTTCAATGTGAAATTAATTCTAATGAACACCATTGGATAAAATGGTAAAAATATATTTTATTATACTTTTAAAACACTAAATAGTATAATTTATCACTATAAATTATTTTTATTAAAAAAGTTGTTTTTAAGTATTTTTCACTATTCATAAAAAATTGGAAGTTCTCCGAAAATTACAAAAAATTCATCTTAGGATAATTTCGATATTCCGAATACAAAAACGAAGTCCATGTGGAAAGATAAAATTTATAAAATTTCAAAAAGTAGGTATTACTATTCATAACGACAACTTTGATTGGTTGTGGTGTGTGTTAGAACTCGAAGTTGCATACAACACACGCTACTATATTATTCAAAGAGAAGTGTACCGTGGAAGCTCAAGGTGTTACATTCTACCCTCCTTCAATAAATTGCATCCTCACAATTTGAAATTTTTTGTTGAAAGTAAATGGTTGAAAATAGAAAATACCTTTGTGGAAAACCCACATCGGAAATAATGTTAATAAAAATATAACATTAAAAGAAAGAAAGAGAAGTACAAAGGTCACCCGAGATAGCCCATACTTGGATTCTATGAAAATTTGGATATGGAAGAAAAACAAACCATCAAGGTTTGATGGAGAGTTGTAGAAAACTGGATTAGGAGAAATTTAACCTTAAGAAAATCACAAACTTGTGATTGGTTAAACGGTCATTGAATCCCCAGTTGGAAAAGTTAACCGGCAACATTTTTGTTTTAAGTAACCTTTTATAAAGTTGAGGAATTTATTTAGGAGATTTACTAAGAACATAAGGGAATATACATACTTTTTATGTAGACTTTAATTCTTTAATAAATTTTTACCACAAACCCATCTTTCACTCTAAAAGGTAATAGAACTCAAAAATATTCTATTTATCCTAATTGTATAAGGTTCCAAATATTAACACAAACCATTTAGATTAGTAAAACTATTTTGTAATAACCAGGGACTTCCTGTAGGCCAGTGGTAGGTAATAAAGGCATGTCGCATTATGGTTGTGGGTTCGATTCCTGTATCTTTGTCTAACACGACGGGTTATGCCCCACTCTGCAGGTTGTCCTTTTCCTAAAACTATAGTATTATAATATTCCAAAAATAATCTTCATAAATGTTTTAACCCTAAACAATACTATCCAAAGCTCAAATTATTCCATTCCAACCTTTATAGTTATCCAAAATACCTCTGTCCAGACTTTCTCTAAAAGGTCTCTAAATTCCAAAATCAATTGTAACATCAGATTCCCCAAACAAATTAATGTTTCTCGTTTTGTCACATACTAAAAATATGATTACCTTTATCATATTAAGACCATAATTAAAAAAACAAGTACTACAGTAAAATCCTTATATATATCATATTATTCTTATAACCAGAATATAATCCTTGAGTCCAAAAGAACCAATACATTAATTATTCCACTTCAACTGTAGTAACAGCATAAGATTGTCCTTGATCCCTTGGCCTTTTCTGAGGTATGTTTCCCTGACGCTTAGGACATTCATTTTCATAATGCCCCATTTCCCTACAATTGTAGCATTCAACATTGATAGCCTCTTTCTTTCCCTTGTAATCACGATCCTGGTGACCTTTTTCTCCACATTTATAACATACTCCCATTCCTTTTAGGAAAGCACTGGGGTGATTCATCCCACAATTATCACATAATGGAAAATCCTTCTTTCCCTTTTTCCCTTTATCCGTCTCTTGTTACACCGTTATCTTCTTCTCTTGCTTTACTTTGTTGTCATAAGACTTAGAGAATTACTTTTCTGTTTTGATAGCACACGAGACAATATCTTCATACGATGAGAAGGATTGTGATACTAAAGATCGACGGAGAAATGGTTTTATCCCATCAAAGAAACGATCAATCTTACTTCTTGGGTTACGTATATAATCTGCATCATGCCTTGCTAACCTTGTAAATTTAGCCTCATACTTTGCGACATTCTCATCCTCCTTCTGCCTCGGACTCAGAAATTGCCTTTCCATATCTGCTTGAAGGTCATGTGGAATGTATTTTTCTAAGAAAATTTCCTTAAACTCCCTCCATTCCATTATTGATACTTCTTCATCTTTCGTTGTGTTTTGAATCAGCGACCCCCATTGATCGGTATCTCCAGTGAGGCGGTAGACTGCCTTGAAAACCTTCTCCCTTTCGCTACACCCCAAGGCGTGGAATATTTTCTCTAAGGAGTTTATCCATTTCTCAGCTACTAATGGATTTGTACCCCCATTAAATGTTGGCGGTTGTTACCTTATAAAGAGGTGTAACATCGACCCTCCACGTTGCGGATCAGGGTGCTCCATACGAGTAAGTTTATTATTCATAACCTGAGTGAGTTGTCCTAGTATGGTAATAAGTTGATCAGCACCAGTTGTATCTCCAACTCCACAATAATTATCTTGAGTAGGAGGGAAATCCCTACATGGAGTGCGTGCATTGATATGGGTTCCATTCCTTCCACTAGGAGCCATTTCTAAATAATGGCATAAACTAGATTAGTTTACGAATCAAAATACATAATTCCATACTTGTAAAATACATAACATAAATTGAACTATTTATGGATATAATCCATAATCATAAAAAAGTTTTCTTTGAGGAAGTATATACTCATAACCCTTCATAGTGGTTTGTAAAGAAAATGGGAATTATCCTAAGCATATCCCCTGGGAGTGTCGTAACCAAGAGTGCAGCAAGGCCCATTGTTGTGAACCAGTTCCCGTTCGAGTCTAGCTCAAAGCGGTGTTTTCGGGTTTTACCCCTTGGTAAATCTTTGTCAGAGCCACCTCTACTTGCTCGTATCCAGACAGGGATGTATTGCTCGGAAAACTCACAAAATATCTATAATACCAAAATTCTAGGAAGTTTTTCTATACTAATCCTCAAAGTCTATCTTTGGGATATGTGCTCTAATCAGAGTTTATCTAAATCTAGCTTCCAAGGTTAGTACTAAACTGCCTCTGATACCAACTATAACACCCCGACCCCAGTTACCCAGAGTCGGTGCATTACTTCATAACATTTGCATGATCACAAAAGATCAAGTCTCGAAAGACCGATTAGATTAGTAGCCTTGGAAACACTAGATACATTCATAAATGTTACATTACATCACAATGTGAAAAAATACAATAACATAGTCTCCATTTTCCACACTCATATCCCCTTCAGACTATCCCTGCAGGTCATTCCTATAATACTTCATCACATCCTGAAAAAATTAAAACATTGAAAGGGTTGAGCTCAAATGCTCAGTAAGGATAACAATATAGCGATAGCTTTCATAAATAAACATAAACATTTAAGGAAATGTACAACCAAAACAAAAGCCTTTTAAACTTGAAATTAAACATAATATGGAAAAAGTAAAATAAGATAATGCCATTTACTTATTCACATGGATATTCTACTGGTCGAATAATCACATGCAATATCAATAACCACTTTCATAATGATGGAATGCATAATGCCAGACTATCCTAACCACGTAGCCAAGGCCTCGTGCCAAGACCAAAAATAGGATTTTGTCAAGGCCTCGTGCCAAGACACTAGTTTGTCTCATGAGACCTACCGATGCATCGAGGTGCTATAGCGGGATCCACCCGTCACTTATTAAGTCCAATGCATTCCTCATATGAAGAGGTTTAAACATATCATAAACCATAACATAATCCTATCACATAAAACATGAATAAAGGAAACATAAAATTTCCACATTTCAATCACAAGATATCAATACAACACATTGATATGTTAAAACATTATAAAAATCATTTTTGATACCAAAATAAATGAAAGTTAAAACTTGGTTTTTATTTTTCATTTAAAAAAAGTTATGGCTTGTAGAGGAAGCCGAAACTCAAATACTGGTCACGGCAGCGGAGAAGCCATTGTCATCATATACGTACAATAAGAAAAACATTCCTTTTTTTCATTTAGTAAAACGCTTTGTATAAAAAGATTCCTTTTGAATAACCGTAAAGGTCAAAGGGGTTTATACACCGTATAAAAGAAATTTGTGTATAAACAAAATATGCCTCAATGAATGGAGATTGAGACGAAGTCCCTTAAAAAAATAATTTTTAAATAAAATATATCTATTATGTTTATTCCTTATATGTACACATAAAGAAAGTAAAAATTCAATATAGGACATAATAATATAATGACATAATTTGAAAGTAGGAGATTAACCCAAAGAATGGAAATTGGGTTAAGAAGTTCCCTTACCTTGCGTCCTGTCTTGACTCGACCATTCTTTAACCTCCTGAATAATAAACTAGAGTTAATTTATAGTTTCTTAAGAATCTTTTTCAAGTTTTTATTCCTTTTATATCAATTATTACCATGTTATGAACATTATGTAATTATTTAAGTTAATAACGGTCGTTTTGTCGATCTTTGGTACTTGAGTCAAAAATAAACTTCTTACAATTACAAGTTGTTCATGTGGTGAAATATCCATTATATCCAGAATTATATTCATGATATAGATATCATATATCTCATATATATGCTGTATATACATGCATTTATAATATTCCATAACGTTTAGAGGTAAGAAATGAAATGCACCGTTCATGGAGACGGTAAGCCGTACGTACGCATGAACGCTACTTTCATTTCTATTTCATATTTAATGATATCATAATGATATAAAGGTATATTATAATTCCAGTATAATATCATATATAACATCATTTACTCCATCCTTTATACATCCCACATATGGAATTAACGATTCAAATCACTTTGAGGGGGCGGTAGTCCGCACTTCTAAAATGAAAATATCACATTTACCCATAATGGAAACAATAAAGGTATTCCATAAATGAAAAATAAAGAACCTTAAGTAAAACATAAACATATTATATATTATTTATAAATAGAGTGACATCTTAATGGCCACCTTTGAAGGTGTTATATGAGTGTTGAACAATCATCGTTTCGTGAGACAGAAATTCTCGATCCACAGAAATAGTATGTTCTTTAACCATTAGATGTAGGTGTGTGTAAGTGTAGCTCTAATACTTCTTATAAAAACATCAAAGTATATTTATGATACTGGTTTTGTTACAAAAGAAATGAATAAAAAGAGTTTAAGGGGTTGGAGAAGCAAAATAAAACAAAATGACATTAGAGAAGACATTACCTTAAAATCGGGTAACTGTTTTTTATTTGAGCCAAAGGCTTCCTTGGGAAGAATTATGCCCACAGTGAGGCCTCTAGGAGTAAGATAGGAATGTTGGGAGAGTATGTGGGCAGAGGTGTTCCAAGAAAAAAGGCTTTGAAAGTGTGAGTAAGGTGGTAGTGGTGGGGGCCTTTTATAAGAGGAGAGGAGGGGCACTCTTGGAATGTCAGGAAATGTGACTTTATTAAGAAAAGATTTCCAGATTATAAATGTCCCAAAATGATATATATATAGGATAAAGTGATAAGGGTTCTAAATCTCCTCATCCAATAGGTTTTTGACAAGTTTATGCCTTATATTTTACATTATCCTTTCATTTTATTTAAATCGTTAATTAATGAGGTAATTGCGGCATCATCATGGTGTCATAAATACTTTAATTTATTTAATGTCTAAAAATTATAAAAAAATTACCATGATGTAGGAAATAGTTTTAGCTTTGTAATTAATATTTATAGTAAAAAATATGACATGTATAACCCCACTTAAAAATTGTTTTAGTAAAACAACTTATGTTTGTGACATTTTTATTTTAACTTTAAATAAAAGTTATTTTTGTGATTTTCCTACCAATGTGGCTCCATGGGGTCCCCAAGTTGACCCATGTATTTTATTCGTCGGCCATGACTCATCCAATAGTTTTAGTACAAGATTAAAGGTCAGTTCATATTTTTATAATATCATTTTACCTTAAATTTCACTAATTACCTTTAATCACGATTAATTGAACTTAAAAATTACTATTCACCATAAAATTATTTTAATCCCATTGAACCAAATTTTACTTCCTAATGACAACCATGTATGATGGATTTTTTAAAATCAAATCACAGAAGTGATAATATTTCATTTAAACGAAAAATCATTTATTTAACTACCACTTAGTGGTTTCACTATTCATAAAAAATTGAAGTTTTTCAGAACAATGCCAAAATTTCACCCTAACATATAATTGATATTCTGAATTAAAAAATGATTTCTATTTTGAAAAATTCCAAACATATAAGTTTCATTAACTAATTTTCTAATTAATTCCCATTGTCACAACAAATAGCGTGTTTTAAGAAAGAATATCAATCAAACGATTGACAATTGTTTATGTCCAATTTCAATGTGAAATTAATTATAATGAACACCATTGGATAAAATGGTAAAAATATATTTTATTATACTTTTAAAACACTAAATAGTATAATTTATCACTATAAATTATTTTGATTAAAAAAGTTGTTTTTAAGTATTTTTCACTATTCATAAAAAATTGGACGTTCTCCGAAAATTACAAAAAATTCAACTTAGGATAATTTTGATATTCTGAATGCAAAAACGAAGTCCATTTGGCAGGATAAGATTTATAAAATTTCAAAAAGTAGGTATTACTATTCATAACGACAACTTTTATTGGTTGTGGTGTGTGTTAGAACTCGAAGTTGCATACAACACACACTACTGTATTATTCAAAGAGAAGTGTACTGTGGAAGCTCGGGGTGTTACATTCTCCCCTCCTTCAATAAATTGCATCCTCGCAATTTGTAATTTTTCGTTGAAAGTAAAAGGATGAGAATAGAAAATACATTTGTGGAAAACCCACATCGAAAATAAGGTTAATAAAAATATAACATTAAAAGAAAGAAAGAGAAGTACAAAGGTCACCCGAGATAGACCATACTAGGATTCTATGAAAATTTGGATATGGAAGAAAAACAAACCATCAAGGTTTGATGGAGAGTTGTAGAAAACTGGATTATGAGAAAGTTAACCATAAGAAAATCACAAACTTGTGATTGGTTAAACGATCATTGAATCCCCAGTTGGAAAAGTTAACCGGCAACGTTTTTGTTTTAAGTAACCTTTTATAAAGTTGAGGAATTTATTTAGGAGATTTACTAAGAACGTAAGGGAATATACATACTTGTTATGTAGACTTTCATTCATTAATAAATCTTTACCACAAACCCATCTTTCACTCTAAAAGGTAATAGAACTCAAAAATATTCTATTTATCCTAATTGTATAAGGTTCCAAATATTAACACATACCATTTAAATTAGTAAAGCTGTTTTGTAATAACTAGGGACTTCATGTAGGCTAGTGGTAGGTAATAAAGGCATGTCGCATTATGGTTTTGGGTTCGATTCCTGCAGCTTTGTACGACGTGATGGGTTATGCCCCACCCATGCAGGTTGTCCTTTTCCTAAAACTATAGTATTATAATATTCCAAAAATAATCTTCATAAATATTTTAACCTTAAACAATACTATCCAAAGATCAACTTATTCCATTCCAACCTTTATAGTTATCCAAAATACCTCTGTCCAGACTTTCTCTAAAAGGTGTCTAAATTCCAAAATCAATTGTAACATCAGATTCCCCAAAAAAATTAATGTTTCTATTTTTGTCACATACTAAAAATATGATTACCTTCATCATATTAAGACCATAATGAAAAAAAAACAAGTACTACAGTACAATCCTTATATATATCTCACTATTCTTATAACCAGAATATAATATTTGAGTCCAAAAGCAGCAATACATTAATTATTCCACTTCAACTGTAGTAACAGCATAAGATTGTCCTTGATCCCTTGACCTTTTCTGAGGTAAGTTTCCCTGACGCTTAGGACATTCATTTTCATAATTCCCCATTTCCCTACAATTGTAGCATTAAACATTGATAGCCTCTTTCATTCCCTTTCAATCACGATCCTGGGGACCTTTTTCTCCACATTTATAACATACTCCCATTCCTTTTAGGAATGAACCAGGGTGATTCTTCCCACAATTATCACATAATGGAAAATCCTTCTTTCCCTTTTTCCCTTTATCCGTCTCTTGTTCCACCGTTCTCTTCTTCTCTTGCTTTACATTGTTGTCATAAGACTTAGAGAATTAATTTTCTGTCTTGATAGCACACGAGACAATATCTTCGTACGATGAGAAGGATTGTGATACTAAAGATCGACGGAGAAATGTTTTTAACCCATCAATGAAACGATCAATGTTACTTCTTGGGTTACGTATATAATCTCCAGCATGCCTCGCTAACCTTGTAAATTTAGCCTCATACTTTGCGACATTCACATCCTCCTTCTGCCTTAGACTCAAAAATTGCCTTTCTATATCTGCTCGAAGGTCATGTGGAAAGTATTTTTCTAAGAAAATTTCCTTAAACTCCCTCCATTCCATTATTGATACTTCTTCATCTTCCTTTGTGTTTTGAATCAGCGACCACCATTGATCGGTATCTCCAGTGAGGCGGTAGACTGCCATGACAACCTTCTCCCTTTCGCTACTCCCCAAGGCGTGGAATATTTTCTCTAAGGAGTTTATCCCTTTCTTAGCTACTAATTGATTTGTATCCCCATTAAATGTTGGCGGTTTTTACCTCATAAAGCGGTCTAACATCGATCCTCCACGTTGCGGATCAGGGTGCTCCATACGAGTAAGGTTATTATTCATATCCTGAGTGAGTTGTCCTAGTATGGTAATAAGTTGATCAGCACCAGTTGTATCTCCAACTCCACAATAATTATCTTGAGTAGGAGGGAAATACCCACATGGAGTGCGTGCATTGATATGGTTTCCATTCCTTCCACTAGGAGCCATTTATAAATAATGGCATAAACTAGATTAGTTTACGAATCAAAATACAAAATTCCATACTTGTAAAATACTTAACATAAATTGAACTATTTATGGATATAATCCATAATAATAAAAAAGTTTTCTTTGAGGAAGTATATACTCATAACCCTTCATAGTGGTTTGTAAAGAAAATGAGAATTATCCTAAGCATATCCCCTGGGAGTGTCGTAACCAAGAGTGCAACAAGGCCTGATGTTGTGAACCAGTTCCCGTTCGAGTCTAGCTCAAAGCGGTGTTTTCGGGTTTTACCCCTTGGTACATTTGTGTCAGAGCCACCTCTACCTGCTCCTATCCAGACAGGGATGTATTGCTCGAAAAACTCACAAAATCTCTATAATACCAAAATTCTAGGAAGTTTTTCTATACTAATCCTCAAAGTCTATCTTTGGGCTATGTGCTCTAATCAGAGTTTATCTAAATCTGGCTTCCAAGGTTAGTAATAAACTGCCTCTGATACCAACTGTAACACCCCGACCCCAGTTACCCAGAGTCGGTGAATTACTTTGTAACATTGGCATGATCACAAAAGATCAAGTCTCGAAAGACCGATTAGTTTAGTAGCCTTGGAAACACTAGATACATTCATAAATGTTACATTACATCACAAAGTGAAAAACTACAATAACATAGTCTCCATTTTCTACACTCATATCCCCTTCAGACTATCCCTGCAGGTCATTCCTATAATATTTCATCACATCCTAGAAAAATTAAAACATTGAAAGGGTTGAGCTCAGATGATTAGTAAGGATAACAATATAGCGGAAGCTTTTATAATGTACGACTAAAAAAAAGCCTTTAAAACTTGAAATTCAACATAATATGGAAAAATTAAAATGAGATAATTCCATTCACTTATTCACATGGATATTCTACTGGTCGAATAATCACATGCAATATCAATAACCACTTTCATAATGATGGAATGAATAATGCCAGACTATCATAACCACGTAGCCAAGGCCTTGTGCCAAGACCACAAATAAGATTTTGTCAAGGCCTTGTGCCAAGACACTAGTTTGTCTCATGAGACCTACCGATGCATCGAGTAGCTATAGCGGGGTCCACCCATCACTTATTAAGTCCAATGCATTCCTCATATGGACAAGTTTAAACATATCATAAACAATAACATAATCGTATCACATAAAACATGAATAAAGGAAAAATAAAATTTCCACATTTCAATCACAAGATATCAATACAACACATTGATATATTAAAACATTAACAAAACCATTTTCGATACCAAAATAAATGAAAGTTAAAACTTGGTTTTTATTTTTCATTTAAAAAAAAGTTATGGCTTGTAGAGGAAGCTGAAACTCAAAAAATGGTCACGGAGACGGAGAAGTCATTGTCGCCATATACGTACAAAAAGAAAAACATTACTTTTTGTCATTTAGTAAAACGATTTGTATAAAATGATTCCTTTTGAATAACCATAAATGTCAAAGGGGTTTATACACTATATAAAAGAAATTTGTGTATAAAACAAAATATGCCTCAATGAATGGAGATTGAGACGAAGTCCCTTAAAAAGATCATTTAAAAATAAAATATATCTATTATGTGTATTCACTATATGTACACATAAATAATGTACAAATTCAAGATAGGACATAATAATATAATGACATAATTTGAAAGTGTGATATTTACCCAAAGAATGGAAATTGGGTTAAGAAGTTCCCTTACCTTGTGTCCTGTCTTGACTCGACCATTATTTAACCTCCTGAATAATAAACTAGAGTTAATTTATAGTTTCTTAAGAACTTTTTTCATGTTTTAATTCCATTATATCACTTATTACCATGTTATGAACATTATGTAATTATTTAAGTTAACAATGGTCATTTTGTCGATCTTTGCTACTTGAGTCAAAAATAAACTTCTTATAATTACAAGTTGTTCATGTGGTGAAATATCCATTATATCCAGAATTATATTCATGATATAGATATCATATATTTCATATATATCCAGTATATACATTCATTTATAATATTCCATAACGTTTAGAGGTAAGAAATGAAATGCACCGTTCATGGAGACGGTAAGCCGTACGTACGTATGAACACTAATTTCATTTCTATTTCGTATTTAATGAAATCATAATGATATAAAGGTATATTATAATTCCAGTATAATATCGTATATAATATCATTTACTCCATCCTTTATACATCCCACATATGTCATTAATGATTCAAATCACTTTGAGGGGGCGGTAGTCCGCACTTCCTAAAATGAAAATATCACGTTTACCCATAATGGAAACAATAAAGGTATGCCATAAATGAAAAATAAAGAACCTTAAGTAAAACATAAACATATTATATATTATTTATAAATAGATTGACATATTAATGGCCACCTTTGAAGGTGTTATATGAGTGTTGAACACTTATCATTTCGTGAGGCAGAAATTCACCATCCACAGAAACAGTATGTTATTTAACCATTAGATATAGGTGTGTGTAAGTGTAGCTCGAATACTTCTTATAACAACATCCTAGTATATTTAGGATACTGTTGTTGTTACAAAAGAAATGAATAAAAAGAGTTTAAGGGGTTGGGGAAGCAAAATAAAACAAAAGGACATTAGAGAAGACATTGCCTTAAAATCGGGTAACTGTTTTTGATTTGAGCCAAAGGCTTCCATGGGAAGAATTCTTCCCAAAGTGAGGCTTATAGGAGTAATAGAGGGATGTTGAGAGAGTATTTTCGTAGAGGTTGGCCAATCCAAATGGCTTTGAATGTGTGAGTAAGGTGGTAGTGGTGGGGGCATTTTATAAGAGGAGAGGAGGGGCACTCTTGGAATGTCATGAAATGTTACTTTATTAAGAAATTATTTTCGGATTCTAAAGGTCCCAAAATAATATATTTCGAGGCTAAGGTGATAAGGGTTCTAAATATTTTCATCCAATAGGTTTTTCACAAGTTTAAGCCTTAGACATTACATTATCCATTCATTTTATTGAAATCGTTAATTAATGAGGTAATCGCGACATCATCATGGTGTCATAGATAATTTAATTTATTTATTGTCTAAAAATTATAAAAAAATTATCATGATGTAGGAAATCGTTTTATATTTATAATGAATATTTATATTAAAAAATATGACTTGTATTACCCCATTTAAAAATTGATTTAGTAAAACAACTTATGTTTGTGACATTTTTATTTTAACTTTAAATAAAAGTTATTTATGTCATTTTCCTACCAACATGGCTCCATGGGGTCCCCAAGTTTACCCATGTATTGTATTGGTCTTCCATGACTCATCCAATAGGTATAGGACATGTTTCAATGTCATTTCATATTTTTATAATATCATTTTTACATTAAATTTCACTAATTATCTTTAATCGCGATTAATTAAACTTAAAAATTACTATTCACCAAAAAATTATTTTAATCCCATTGAACCACATTTTACTTCCTAATAACAACCATTTATGTCGGATTTTGGAAAATCAAATCACAGAAGTGGTAATATTTCATTTAAACTAAAAATCAGTTATTTAACTACCACTTAGTGGTTTCACTATTCATCAAAAATTGATGTTTTTCAGAACAATGCCAAAATTTCACCCTAAGCTATAATTGATATTCTGAATTCAAAAATGATGTCTATTTTGCAAAATTCCAAACATATAAGTTTAATTAACTAATTTTCTAATTAATTCCCGCTGTCACAACAAATAGCATGTTTTAAGAAAGAATTTCAATCAAAAGATTGACAATTGTTTATGTCCAATTTCAAAGCGATATTAATTCTAATGAACACCATTGGATAAAATGATAAAAATATATTTTATTATACTTTTAAAACACTTAATAGTATTATTTATCACTATAAATTATTTTGATTAAAAAAGTTGTTTTTAAGTATTTTTCACGATTCATAAAAAATTGGAGGTTCTCCGAAAATTACAAAAAAATCAACTTTGGATAATTTAGATATTCCGAATACAAAAAAGAAGTCCATTTTGGAAGATAAAATTAATAAAATTTCATAAAGTACGTATTACTATTCATAATTCATACTTTCATTCGTTGTAGTGTGTATTAGAACTCGAAGTTGCGTACAACACACTCTACTATATTATTCAAAGAGAAGTTTACCGTGGAAGCTTGGGGTGTTAAAAACACTATTATTGGCTTGCGTTACACGCAATCACGACCTTCCTCGATAGCGTGTGTAGTACGCAATACCGGGTTTCACTAAACAATGATATATTATTATAATATTATTATGGACTAGATTTTATGAATAGTATTAACTAAAATTTTAATTTTATAACATTATTATTCATCTTACACATTTTCTAAAACATGGTATGTGGAAAAAATAATATTTTTGGGTAAAATATGTATTTTAAAAAAAATGCTGTTTTGCCACTTTTTGATGGTGAACCCACTTTAAATATATATTTTAATAGTTTTATTAGTTCAATTTGACAAAATAAAATTCTTATTTCAAATTAGGATATGAAAATTTACTTTGGTTAAAATTTTCATATTATTCTGATAAATTTCATATTTTAATGAATAGTAAAACACGGTATATTTTAATTAAAAACAACTTTTTTTCATAAAAATAATTTATATGGTAAAATTATAATATTTAATGGTTTTAAAGTATAAATATAATATATTTTTACCATTTAATATAATGTATGTCATTACCATAAATTTTACACTGAATTCATATGTAAAAACATTTCAATCTTTGGAAATGTTTTAACTTTTAAAAAAAGTTTTCTTAACAACATGATTAATTTTAAATTAATTACTACAACTTCTGTGTTTTGAATTTTGAAAAATTGATTCTATATTTTATTTCAGTGGGTCTAAATTATGTTAATAGGTTACTTTTATATTTTTGATATTATGAATAGTAACTACTGTAATTTTTATTTACTGTAGTTAAAGGTAAATCAGGTAATTAAGGGTAAAAATAAGATTATAAAATTACACTAACACCTGCCAAAATTCTGATGGATGACTAAAAGTCGACCCATATCACCTAAGGGTCGGAATATATTAATTTTATGGACTTTTTACCATGAAAATAATTTAATTATTATTAAAACCAAAGAAAGTGACAACATGTCACTCTCTTAAATATTATAAGTATAATAATTTTAATTTAGTGATAAAATACATGAAACATAGAACATGAATAGTCTCTAGAAATATAACAAAATTATCTACATCATGTGAAATTTATTTAGAAATTTTAGGGATTAAATAGTTATCATTAAATGTGACACAATAGTGATGTTGAAATTATTTTATTGAGTGAAATATCAAATAAATGGGTTTAAAAATAATAAAATAAATAATATATGAACTATTTAATGTTCTCCACTAATTTTCTAGAAGCACATGAAATGTTTTTAATCTATTAAAACTTTTAGTTCGAACATATCTTTTGTGTGGATTTTATTTAAATTCAAATAAATGAATAGTGTCAAAATTGACACTATTGTTTTTTTATAAACATAACATAATATAAAATTGTTTAAAAATCACAAAAATATTTCAAAATTATAAATTAAAATTTATATTGTATAAAATGTCATAAATTATCCAATTATGGACAAATAACAACACATAAGTAATTATTTATAACAATTTTAAATTTAGAATCTTATTACAACAAATACAATAAAATAGATTAAATAAGGATAAATCAAGTTTATAATGTTTAAAATAAATACCAAACATGTATAAATTTTATTGGTTTATGATATTACAACCCTATATAATCTAATATTCTTATTTGAGTCATTTTGGATGTTTTTATGTGGGGTTTTAATTTATTATAAATTACTATTTTTGAGGTTTCCAAAGGTTCCCCTCTCCCCCTCATAAAAGGGCACCTCCTCCCTCTCCACTTCAAAACACTTTGAACCTTCAAGCTCGTCCAAAAACTGAACATTAATATTCTCAACTTCCCTAGTAATATTTGAGAGGTTCTTGTCTTCTCAAAAGACCAACTCTAGTCCGTTAAGAGAAATTTTAAAGGAGGCACGTCGAAGAAGAGGAAATCCCTACTACCTATTCTTTCATGTTTCATTCTTCTTCAACTTCTTCTTATTTAGTATTTTCATTATAATGTAATAAAATCAGTATAAATAATATACTGATATGTTATTATAAATATTAAAAAACTCCATTTCACCATATATCTATCCTAAGAAAAATGAAATCACCGCGCGTGTGTACTTACAAAATACCGTCTCCACGCCGTGGTGTAATATGTTTTTCCACCACCACCTTACATAGAAGGGTATAATGGATTAAAGAATAATTATATATGATTATTGTAAATTTATATTGATTCTAAAATAATCTACACACACTTCAATACAATACCACGATCATGGGAATGATATCATCGCTCATGCATACGTACGACCTACTGTCTCCACGATGTGATGCGACTCGTTCTACATGATCTTCATTGAATAAAGATTATATATCTGAATTAAATGAATAAATATGATATATATTACACTAATAAAATTATGGAGATGAGGCATCTATAACCTAAAAATAAAAAATAAGAATTTATTCGACAAAACATGCATAAGAACATAAAGCAACGAACACCTGAATAACAAGTAGCAATGAAAAATTACTAATAAGAAGATAAGAATATGACCATATATGATATCATAACAATGAATATGATTATTTAATAAGTAATTTACATTATTTAAATCATTATACAAGAGTTTCAGATACATACGAAGCATATCAGACATAAGGTAAGGGATAATTTTGCAATCTCATTTTCATCGGAGATTTCATATACATAAGTATTTACCGGGGTTATATTTTTTATCCATGTCCATAAAAATGTTTTTAAAAAAGTGTTTAATATTATTCCATGTATGTTAAAAGTCATTTTACCCCTATTTTAATTTTACATTGTGTTATGGAAGGAATCTTTATTTAGTTTACCATATGAGGAACTTTTTGACTTTTCCGACAAAAGTATAAGGAGAATGTTTTTTTAACTTATACGACATGAATAGATTTTCACAGTTTCATAACGCCTTATTTTCATGAAGCTTCATCTACAAGATTTCATGAATATTTTCAACAAAATCCTTTAGTTTTAAAATTTCATTGAATTTTGTGAAAAGAAAATGATTTTGAAGAAGCAAGGATATTTTCCCCAAAGAATTCATTTCAAGTGTTTTATCAAAACCATTTTCCATCTAAGATGACATTATTTCATATGTGTTTGTTTTAAGTATAATGTCTCAATTATTTACCTGGTTTGTCTTTTCTTATGATGAAATGATATCCATTTATATGGATTATGTTATGATGGGATGATGTTTATGAAACCCATTTTATTTTATTGGGTTATGATGAATGATTTATGTTTATGTTGTGGCACACGTAAGAATGATTTCATTATGAGATGGGTGGGACCTATATCTCCCTTGAATGTATTGGGTAATGAATTATATCTCATTATATAGACATGGCTGGAACTTCAAGTTAATCTGGTTCAGTGATACAGGACTAGAACGAGGAGTGAACCCGATTCAGAAAGGGACTTTGTCCACTAAGATGGTCTAGGCAAAAATTCCTTGGCTACTATAGAAATTATAACATGTTCTTAATGGTTGACACAATTACATGTTTTATTCCCATTCTATTTTATCATGATTAATGCTTCTTCATGATCTATGGCTTACGTACTGCCATGTTTTATGTCATTGCTCAAGATTTTGATGTTTAAACATCATGTTCATGTTTTTAAGTTCAAAGGTATATGGTTTGTTTTATTTTCTCCATGTTTACCCTTACTTTGCATTTGAGCTCAACCTTTATATGTTTTCTTTTCCGAAGAATATAATGAATGGTTTTAGGTAAGAAAACAAAAAGGGGAAGATCTTTATGGGAGATGTTGATGATCTTTCACCATGACTAGAAGATAATGTTTCGGGTTTCCGAAGACACTAAACTATTACAGTCCTTGAGTAGTGGTTTTTGTTATGTATTAAGTATTCCAAAAATATAATGTAATGTCCATGTACATCAAATTTGGGGTCTCTATAGTTGGTATTATATGGAGGTTTAGTTAAACTTTGGAAACTAGGATTCGAAACCTTTAGTGAGATCCCTAGATGTATTTCTAAGGTATGTACAGGGATGTCCCTAAGGTTAAGTATAAGTATAGGTTATAGTCCTAAAAATATAGTAATGATATTATAATTAAACCTAAGATGTCAGATATTGAATGTACTCCCCCTTTATTATGTTGTTTTCCCAAGCATGATATTTTCCTCTCACACTATTATTTTTGGGGTTTAGACGATGGCTAGAACCCGAAGGAACTGTGTTGATCAATGTAATGAACTATGCAATGATTGTCTTTCTGAACAGACCAATGTTATTGGAGATGTAGTGAAAAATATTATTGCTATACTTACACAAGCTATGAATCATTATGGACTTCAAAATGAGAAGATAAGGGAACAATATTCTATTGAGTCCTTCATGAGGTAACATCCACCATCTTTCAGTGGGTCTTCAAATCCACTTGTTGCTGAACAATGGATCAGTACCATTGATAAGATATTTTCCAAACTTCAATGTTCAGAACATGAAAAAGTCATTCTAGATTTTTACCGTTTAGAAGGTGAAGCGGACCAGTGGTGGAATCTAATTAAGAATACAAGGCCCCAAGATGAAATTTAATCACTAGAATGGGATGAGTTCATGAACTTGTTTTTCAATAAGTACTTACCTCGTATTCTTTGAACAAATATGGAAAATGAGTTCCCTGAGCTTATGAAAAAGGATTATTAATCTGTTGGTATATACGAAGTGAATTTTACAAGGCTTGCAAGGTATACATCTTGCATTATCATCCAACCTGAAGGTAAAGTTTATTGATTATTCATTGGATTAAAACCAAGTCTTCTAAGGGAATTAGATTTAAGAGACTTCAGTAGCTATGAAGAAATTATGTGTTGTGATATCAAGGTAGAACTGGAAGTTGGTGTTACATATCCATCTCATGGTTTTGACAAAAAACCAAAGATTGAGTTCAACGAGAAATCTCATAGTAATGGTGAAAAGATGATGAATTTTTCTTTAAGCTAAAAGTGTGGAATGAAGCATTGATGAGATTATCTTAAAAGGACTAGAGAATGTTTTAAGTGTGGAAAAGAAGTTCATCGAGTAGATCAGTGTCGAAGTAATGGAAAAAGGGTTTCTAATGATTTGAATAATGAAAAGACTGCAGAGAACTCACCACCAAAACGTCAATGCTTCATGTTCAAGGAAATGGGGCATTATGGTAATCAATACCCTAATCCAAGGGTTAATGATGATCTACGTGAGAAACATCTTAAGGAAATGGATAGAGGGATGTCACATGTGATCACTATTTGTGATTTTGAGTATGAAAATGATGTTGTTGAATTATTAAGTGTTTATGTAATGGTATTTAAAAATAGTATCATGGAATCTCATTTACGGTATCATGGAATTTTGGAATATCTATGTATTGTTTTTGAATAATTATATGGAACCGGTAACAATAAAAAGTGAGTTGAAATTTTTTTGGAAAGAAGATGATATGTGCATAATGAAGGGATAAAGAGATAATGAAATGATCTCATGACTGATATAAGGAAAAATTTATATCATGGTTTGAGTATATAAAATTTTTGGGATTTTTGGTATGTGGGAAGAGTTAAATTTTTACAGCATTCATGTTTTCACTAAGGTTGAATGGGTATTCATTTTTCTAGAGAATACATGATTAAGGTATTCACATGTTTGTAATGTGACCAAAAAGATATATCGTATGATATATGGGGGATAAATGATTGTATTCACATGCTCGGTAGATGACATTTCTAGTAATTCTTTACTTTATACCATGAGCTTGGACAGAAGTATTTTGGATAAGCCTAAAGATTTGAATGAATTAATTTAGAAATAAGATAGTATTGTTTAAGGCTAGAACTGTTTTCGATATTATTGAAGTAATGTTATAATAATGTAGATTTAGAAAAAGGGACAACTGGTAGGATAGGCGACGATCCATCTTGTTGGACAAGGATGAGGAAATCGAACCCACAACTGAAGTGTGACATACCTTTATCGCCTAGCACTGGCCTACAGGAAGTCCTTGGTTAGTAGAAACTAGTTTTATTAAGCGGTATGATTGATGAAGTATAAGTCCATTTTAGGAACCATATATGATTAATCTCATCATAGATGGACTTATGTATATAACTTTTTCTTTCCTTATGTTTGAGACAGACAGAATGACCTATCTTTCTATCGCACGATCTTCAAACACTTCACGGAAGAAAAATTCAACATAATTTGTTTAAGAGATGAAGTGGAAATTGTTCAAGGAACAAACAACAGTGAGATTGTTCCAAAATCATGTAAGTATTTCTTTTAATTAAAAATTTTCATCTTTAGGGAAATGATATTATAATCCAAAAATGTTATCCTACTACTCTTATATCTGATGAATCAGATGGTACCTTATATCATCACAAATTTATTGCATTGTGATTATTGGATTTCTCATAGCCATGTTCTCTACCACTCTCCATTTGAACATTATAGTTAGATTTCTCTTCTATATCCATATTTTCAGATATGTTCTCCTATGTGGAAACTCAGGGATGAGTTAATTTGGGTAACCATTATGTTTCAAAATTCACTTTTTAAAATTAATTTTTAGTATTCCTTTTTACGATGTGGGTTTCTATGAAATAAACTTTCATGTAGTAAACCATTTATAACCCTGATGAATTTCGAAGGAGAAATTTATTTTAAGGGGGTAGAATGTAAAAACCTGAGATTTTATGAGAATTATTATTTTTAAATTTCATTGATGTATTGTGTTGTACTTTACAAAAAAATTATCTTGTTCTCTATTCAACACCATATTAGTTTATATTATACGCAAACACTATTCTTGTCTTGCGTTATACGCAATCGCGACCTTCCTCGATAGCGTGTGTAGTACGCAATACTGGGTTTCACTAAACAACGATATATTATTCTAATATTATTATTGACTAGCCGTTATGAATATTATTAAATAAATTTTTAATTTTATAACATTATTATTCATCTTAAAAATTTTCTAAAACATGGTATGTGAACAAAATAAATTTTTCTGGTAAAATAAGTATTTTTAAAAAAATGCAGTTTTGCCGCCTTTTGATGGAGCACCCACATAAAATCTAGTTTTTGACAGGTTTATAAGTTCAATTTTACAAAATAAAATTCTTCTTTGGAATCAGGATATAAAAATTTACATTGCATAAAATTTTCATATTATTCTGATAACTTTCATATTTTAATGAATAGTAAAAACACGATATATTTTAATTAAAAACAACTATTTTTCATCGTAATAATTTATTTTGTTAAATTATAATATTTAATGGTTTTAATGTACAAATAAAAAATATATTTACCATTTAATATATTGTATGTCATTACCATTAATTTTATATTAAATTCATTGGTAAACACATTTCAATCTTTGGCAATGTTTTGACTTTTAAAACCTATTTTCTTAACAATGGGAATAATTTTAAATTAATTACTGAAACTTCTGTGTTTTTAATTTTGAAAAATGGATTCCATATTTGAATTCAGTGTGTCCAAATTATGTTAATAGGTTACTTTTATTTTTTGATATTATGAATAGTAACTACGGTAATTTTTATTTACTGCAGTTAAAGGTAAATCGGGTAATGAAGGGTAAAAATAAGATTATAAAATTAGCCTAACACCTAACAATATACTATTTGATGACTAAAATTTGATCCTTATCACCTAAGGGTCAGTAGAGATTAATTTTATGGACTTTTAACCCTGAAAATAATTTAATTATTATTAAAACCAAAGAATGTGACAACATGTCATTCTCTTAGAACTTATAAGTATAATAATTTTAATTTAGAGATAAAATTCATGAAACATTGAACATTAATAGTCTCAAAAAATATAATAAAACTATCTACATCATGTGAAATTTATTTATAATTTTTAGGGATTAAATAATTATCATTAAAGGTGACATAATAGTGATGTTGATATTATTTTGTTGATTGAAATATCAAATAAATGGTTTTAAAAATATTTAAATAAATATTATAAGAACTATTTAATGTTATACACTAATTTTCTAGAAACATATGACATGTTTTGAATCTATTAATGCTTTTAGTTAGAACATATCTTTTGTTTGGATTTTATTTAAACTCAAATAAATGAATAGTGTCAAAATTGCCACTTTTGTTATTTTAAAAAAATAACAAAATATAAAATTTTTTAAAAATAAAAAAAATATTTAAAAATTTTAAATTAAAATTTATATGTTCTAAAATGTCATAAGTTACCCAATTATAGACAATTTAGAACACATAAGTAATTATTTATAACAATTTAAACTTTAAAATCTTATTACCACAAATAAATTTAAATAGATTAAATATGGATAAATAAAGTTGATAATGTTTAAAATAAATTCAAAACATGTCTAATTTTTTTTGATGATATTACAACCCTATATCATCTTATATTTGGATTTGAGTCATTTTGGAAGTTTTTATGTGGGGTTTTAATTTATTATAAATTAATATTTTTTAGGTTTCCAAAGGTGCGCCTCTCCCCACTTTTAAAAGGGCACCTCATCCATCTCCTCTTCACAACACTTTGAGCATTCATGATTTGATAACCCCTGTCCATTACGCTTCTCAAATTCCCTAGTAATATTCTTGACGTTTAGGTCTTCAGAAAAGACGAACTCTAGTCCATTAAGAGGATGTTTAAAGGAGGCACGCCGAAGAAGAGGTAATCTCTTCTGCCGATTCATTCAAGTTTCATTCTTCTTCAACTTCTTATTCTTTAGTTGTTTCATTATAATGTAATAACATAAGTATCAATAATATACTGATGTGTTATTATAAATATGAAACAACCCCATTTCCCCTACTATCCATCCTACAGAAAATGAAATCATCGTGGGTGCGTACCTACGGAATACCTTCTCCACGCCATGGTGTAATCTATTTTTCCACAACCACCTTACTTTTAAGGGTATAATGATGTAAATAATAACTATATATGATTATTGTAAAGTTATATTGATTCTGAAATAGTATACATACACTTCAATACAATTCCACGATCATGGGAATTATATCATCGCTTGTGCTTACGTACGACCTACTGTCTCCACAATGTGATGCGACTCGTTCTATCTGATATTCACTGAATAAGGATTATATAAATGAATTTAATGAATAAATATGATATATATTACAATAATACCATTCTGTAAATGAGTTATCTATAACCTAAAAAGAAAAATAAGAATTGATTAGACAAAACATGCATAATAACATAAAGCAATGAACACCCGAATAACAAGTAGCAATGAAATATTACTAATAAGACGACAAGAATATGATCATATATGTTATAATAACAATGAATATGATTCTGTAGTGAGTCAATGAAATTATTTAAATCATTATACAGGAGTTTCTGATACATATGAAGCATATCAGAAATAAGTTAAGGGATAATTTTGAAATCACATTTTTATCTGAGATTGCTTATACGTAAGTATTTACTAGGATTATATTTTTCATCCATGTCCATAAAAATGTTTTTCATAAAGTGTTTAATATTATTCCTTGTATGTTTAATGTAATTTTTACCCAACTTTTAATTTTAAATTGTGTTATGTAAGGAATATTTCTTTGGTTTACCATATGAGGAACTTTTTGACCTTACCATCAAAAGCACGAGGAGAATGTTTTTTTAACTTATACGACATGAATGGATTTTTATGGTTTCATAATGCCATAATTTCATGAAGATTACTATAAAATATTTCATGAATATTTAAAAAAAATCCATTTATTTTAAAATTCCATGTCATTTTGTGAAAAGAAAACGATTTTGAAGAAGAAAGGATATTTGCCTCAAGAATTAATTTCATGTGTTTTATCAAAACCATTTTCCATCTATAATGACATTATTTCATATGTGTATTTTTCAAGTATAATTTCTCTAAGATTTACATGGTATAAATTTTTTTATGATGAAATGATATCCATTTATATGGATTATGTGATGATGGGATGATGTTTATGAAACCCATTTTATTCTTCGGGTTATGATTAATGATTTATGTTTATGTTGTGGCACATTTAAGAATGATTTAATTATGAGATGCGTGGGACCTATATCTCCCTCCAATTCATTGGGTAATGATTTATATCTCATGATATAGACATGGCTGGAATGGCATGTTAATCTGGTTTAGTGATACAGGACTGGAATGAGGTGTGAAATCGATTCAGAAAGGGAATTTGTCCACCAAGATAGTCTTGGAAACAATGCCTTAGCTACTATGGAAATCATAACATGTGGTTATTGGTTTCCACAATTAAATGTTTTATTCTCATGCTATTTTATCATGATTAATGTTTCTTTATGATATATGCCTTACGTAATTCCATGTTTTAGGTCATTTCTCAAGATTTTAATGTTTAATCATTATGTTCATGTTTTTAAGTTCAAATGTATATGGTTTGTTTTATTTTCTCCATTCTTAGCCTTACTAAGAATTTGAGCTCACCCTTTATAATTTTTCTTTTCCCCAAGATATAATGAATGGTTTTAGGTAAGAAAACAAAAAGGGGAAGATATTTATGGGAGATGTTGAAGATCTTTCACCATGATTAGAAGATTATGTTACGAGTTTCTAAAGACACTAATCTATTACGGTCCTTGAGTGTTGGTTTTTGTTATTTATTAAGTATACCAAAAAAAGTAATATAATTTCCATGTATGTCAAGTTTGGGGTCTCTACATACAAATGGTTTAAGTGTTTCCTCATCTCAATATCCCTTTATTGAGACATGATCTATATTCACCAGCTTATTTATTTTTTATAGGGAATATAATGATAATTAATTAATTTTATTATTATTTTCATTCATTTTATTGGGATATAAGAATCTATATAATTTAATATATTTTATGATGTTTTGATTCAATGATTCATTGAGTTGTATAAATTTATTTTATAATCTCACTTATTATCATGATTAATTATTTTCTAATAAACATTATTGGAAATTATAAGTTATTTATCATACAAAACCAACATATTTTCTTCTCATCTTCATATTACTAGGAATCTAATGTAATCCTTCCATTTCCCCATCTTTATTTCTAATAAGATCAATAGAATGATTTTAGGAAAAATGGAAATATTTATCATTTTTAGTGTGAATCTATCTCTTCTATATCTAGGTTCTTCAGATTTATTTTTGGGTGTTTTTATCTATATATATTTTTATAAATTTCATTTATACCACAATTATCTTTCTACATATTATAAATTAATATAATTGTTTTTTAATCCTTTCATTTTTAGGTATTTATACAAAGGTCATTAAAAAATTATTTTTCCAATATCTATATATCGAACATGTATTCCATCTATCAGGACCATTATTAATTACCAAACTACCATTAAAATTTTCTCTGGGGTATCTAATAAAATACTCTTCATATTTTTCTATAAATTCTTAGTTTTTAATATATGTAAAAATAAATGGATATATTAACATATTTTCAAACCATATTTATATAATTTAATTTTGTTCATCTATTACAATATAAGTTAAGGATTCAAATTTTTCACTAGGGATATGTTATTCTCATACCATCTACATCTATATTTCAAGATGGATTATCATGATGATGTTTTAATGAAGTTTCAAGAAACTTATTTCTTTCTTATGCGTTATGTAAAATATTAATGAATGATGAATTATATTTTTTTCTTGTGGCATAAATATGAATAAAATGTTATTATGTGACTTATAGGGCTATTATATACCTTAAGGAATCAGGTAGAATTTTATATCTCATTAACTCATATGCTATATGGGAGGTTTCCCATGACCAATTGGGAAAATATGAGGTTCTCCTCGACCTACGAGGTTACAAATGTGATTATACCAAGCCCAAGAGTGTACATGAGTTATCATACCAAGACCCAATGGGTATATTATAGTTTGATCAATCCCAATAAGGTAGCCCATTAGTTATCCCAAACCTATTACATGATCAATGACATGGTTATAATCCATGAAATATAATTTCTATACTTTTTCATACACCTCACTTTTATGAAAATAAAATAAGTGTTATGATTAATAAATTCTCTAAAGGATAATGGTTAATTATTAATGAATATGTAGACTTCTGATTCTAGTATTTAATTATAAAAAATACATATTTAATAACCAATGTTTTATTCTTTATGAATTTTTATGCATGATATTTTATGTTATGATCCTTTCGACATAAAATTACGCATATATAATTCTCACTTGGGTTCATCCATTGACATCTCTCATATTTAACATTACAGAGCATCTGCGTTCACTCTTCATTTCTTTTCCTTTCCATAGATTATGGGGAAATGTTTTTATTTGGATATATAGAAGATGGCTACTATATGAGAATAAATTTTATTGTGATGTTGAAGATATTTCAAAAAGTAATTTGATTATGTATCTAATATCCAAATAACTGAATCCATTACAATTATTGAGTATATTTTATTACAAGATGTAATGATTATTCATAAAAAATAAGGTAATATTTATATATGCGATTCTTAGGTCACTTTATGACTCTTGATCCCAACATTGTTGTCTACTAATGAATAGGTAGGTAGTGATTGCATATAGGTTCAAATAATTGTGTCCTCATGATATGAATTATGTGAATCATAATTTAGAGCTTGTAATGGTATTATTTACCATAAATACATGGATGTACTACCTTTATGGTTAGATATTTTTATTTTATATGAATAATAAAATCATTGAATATATCATGACATAGAAAGATCAAATACCAAGGCAAAGACATTCGTTAGAGTTTCTACAATACTAAAATAGTTAGAGTATCTATACTCTAGGAATTAGAATCATGGTAGATGATTTCCTTAACAAGAAGTCATAAATCACTTGTTAGAGTTTGAATTTGAGCAGCTGGTAATGATATATTTTTCTTTCAAGATGATGCATACATATCCCATCACTTATTTATAGTGGTGTGCCCTCTTTTAGAACACATGTGGGTCCAATTTAGTAGAGATCAATTACGAGGTCTTTTGTGACAAAATATCCTTCGCTGATACATTAGATGTAAATTCAAAATGTTGGAAATACATTAACATCTTTTTTGGGTGTAAATTATATCTAGTCATTCTATATGATGTGGTGATGAGGGAGTTAGATACTTACTCCATAGTGGTATATCCATGTGTGATGAATATTTAACAAAACATATAATATTTGTTTATTTGTCTTGATATAAAGATAAACATTGATGTGTTTTTCTCAACTTAACACACTTTTTAGTAGGTGAATGTTGATCAGTAGGTTCAATTAGGTCTATTTTAACTGCTAGATGTTCAATAATAGAAGTGGTATAATATATCTATGGAATTAATGATAGTAATTCCATATTTAGAAAAGGGTCAAAATGTAATTTTTTTGTTCATTGACTGACTTACCAAGTATGCCCAATGACTCTCTATTTGAGAGAATATTTTGGTGGAAGTAAAAACATGATTATACATGTATTATAATGTAATGACCCATACATTATAAATTATATTTTTCTCTTAATCAAATTTGTGTTATGTTAACTTTAAGTATTATATAGATACAAAAAATAGAAAAATAAATAAAATATTATTCCATTACAAAAGATTATTAAATTTGTCGATAAAAAAACAAATTAAAATCTAAAACAGTATAATGAGAAAAATAGAAAGAAATAAAAGAAGAATAGGAAAATTTGGATCATTCCAATCGTCTATAATCATAACTCCCACAAACAACACTATGTTAAAAAAGAAAATATTAGAAAACAATAAACATTTTTAAAATAAAATATATATAATAATGATATGAATTGAGGTGAATGATTAATTATGGAATGAAGGAATACTTTTAGGATTTAATATAATCATTTTAATAGTAATTTGGAAATTGGAATAATAACTTAACCATTAGGAATAATAACATGACTATTTGGAATAATAGAATTATTGTAGATATAAAAATTTAACCTCAAAATAATAAAATTTAATATAAATAATACTTATCATGATCATGAGTAATTAAAGAAAATATAGTAATTTTAATTACATAGAATAAATATCAAGACTGGAAACTAAATAAATCTATATGCACATTTTAAATATAATATATTTTATTTTATTTTGTAAAATAACTTTTTTTATATTAAATGAAATAAAAATTACCTATTTTATAAAATTAATTTAATAAATATAATGAATCCTTCATAATAATCAAATTAAAATTTTATATCGGTTATTTTTTTTGGTAATTTTCTAAAATCAATGAATTTTTAGGTGAATATAAAATGTAAATATTTTCATAATGAGTGTTTTTGAATTAGCATCCTTATTATATAATAATTTCATAATCAATTATAGAGTTGTTTGATTGAAAAATAAAATATTAAATGAGATAAATGAATTATTTAAAAATAAAATAATTATTTTCCAAACATAAAATTTATTTGTCAATTTTTAATGTCTACAAAAATTAATTAAAATAAAAATTTATCATATTTTACTTTCCTTCTTAATAAAATAATGAATTCTATTATGAAAAGAAATAAAATTCTTAAAATCATTTTATTTTATTCAAATATTTCTTAAACATTCAATAATATAACTATTAAAAATTGTCCATGGAAATTATATTTTATTGAATAATTTTACTTAAAAATACACCTGTCCTCATGTATAAATACCCCCTCTCCCAACCCTTGGGAATAAAATTCACATACACTCGCCAAATAAAAATATTTTCCCAATAGAAATCTATCAATCCATTTATCATCCTTAGTTTTGTTTTGGAGTAAAAAAACTCCATGAATTCATTTTTTTAGTGTTATAGAAAAGAAGCAACACCATGAAAAGGGAATTTTTTCATCCACTTTTTATATCATTTCCCTCTCCTCTTCCCATTTTTCCCTCTTCCTATAAAAAAATTATAAAATTATTTGATTAGTAGGTGAAAAAGATATTAATGATTTTATCCTTCTGTAATGATTATATAGTGGGACTATTTATATTTCATGCCTCTCTTTCCCCCTATTTTGATAACACATATCAATGGTTGGTTAACCACCCAAAAGGAAATTAAAATATATATAATTGTAATGAAAATTATATATGATTGAAAGAAATTATTTATAAAATTTAATTTTATCAATATATAACTTAATTATCCTTAGGTTTCAATCTTAATTATATATACATAATAATAAATTAGGATCATTAAATTAAAGAAAGATGTGATTTTTTATGGAAAATATGATATCAAAAAGTTTCACCATTTTAAATGGGAATTAATAAATAAAATACAATTATTATAACTAATCTAGAGTAATAAAATTAATAATTAATTTCTATTTCAATGTTTGAATAAACCTATACTTATTATATAGTTGGTAGAAAATTGATTAACAAAATAATGATTTTAGGGTTGGGGATTATCGAATCCAACTCTTTGTTTTGGGCTATCTCCTCATTAAAATTATTTTCAGTATAAATATTACTCAAATTCCATTAAAATGTATTTTCAATATTTTTTTTATTTCATTGGACAAAAATGTTTCTACATTGTCAGAATTATTTCTAATGAAATTCCTAGGAATTCACAAAAATTCATTATTTTTCCAAAATAGTGCACTGAAATGTGTTGAGATATTGTTTCCCATTCAAGAATTGTGATATTTCATTACAAAATTTCATTTCCCAAATTATTATGGGAAGCCTAGAGTTAATTAATGAACTTATTCCTTAAAACCCTTTTTGAAACCTATTTCTTTATATGGTTTTGTTTCATGAATACAAATTTTATATGTTCTATTTATATATGGATTACATGATTTTTATCATCTAATGATGTGACTGGCGAGACTAAAGTTGTACATTCATAGAATGCATTAGGTAATGTGATTTTTCTCATGATATTTTGTAAATTAAGAGTGAACATGATTATATATCTATCTATAATCATGATGCTATGATTTATACTCACATATTTTTTTTGAATATGATGATAGCTTTATTTAGAACTATGTGTGTCATTTGAGCACTATGTTATAATGTTTTAATATTATAAATATGCTAAATTTCATGTCTTTTTCAAATGTTTCCCTTATTCGTAAGATGATAATCCAAGGGTTCTGTTATGTTAGTGACAATTATTCTCACCCTCTCAACATTGAGTCATGTCTAATATTTCTACCCTTATTGGGATTTTATCTAACCCATTTATTTTATGTATATCCTTAGGTGAATAAATGTAAAAATGATAATGTTATATATTCTAGGAGGATTAATAATGAGGATTGAAATAGATTTCATGTTTTATTTTTTACAAGTAATTATTGAACTTAATTTTCCAAAGATATTAATCCTTTTGATCATATAATGTTTTATTATTACGTTATTTATCTTATAAATAATTTAATGGTTATATATAATTCAATTGGGTTACTAAAATTTGTATTAGAGAAAATTTTAGTCAAATTTGGAGCTTGGACAAGAAAACGTTAGGGGAAACACTAGGAATAATTATTCTTATTTATGAAAATATTCAGAAGTTTTGGTAAAATATAGTTTCTTATGGGGTTAATGCAATAAAATACCGACACAGATACTACGAGTATATGTGGATTTGGTAAAAATATTCATAAACATAATAACCGTAAAAATGGTGCATTGGGTATTTACTGGATCACCAAATATTTCACAAAAAAAATTCCATATAGTACATTTGGTTTGACACTTCTAACGTATATTTATTAGTTAGTCAATAATTATATGAAAACTATTAATAAGTATATATAACTAATTAAATGCAATCTTTTAATGTTTGAGAATGCCTATTGTACTTGATCTGAGAAGCAATGTTTGTGAAAAAATCTAAACCATGAGATACCTTAACTGATGAATTTAGAAATAATTTTCACTTGTTTATAAATTAATTCTCAATATTTATTGACTAATGTATTATTCAAACATTTTTAATTTTAGTACATGGTGGGAACAAGGAGAATTATGACCAAATAATTAGGGTAAGGATAATGGAATTATTCTCTTGAATAAATTACCAATGAAATGAGATATGGAGTTCAAAATATCTTGGTGATGGTTTTAAAAAAATTTCAAGATATAATTTTTTTTAACCACATTGAATGGAAAACTTCACCCAAAAAGGAGAAACTATCCGTTGAGTATTTTATGTGGAAAATACACAACTGTTTATAATATTTAAAGATCTAATTATCATAGAATAGTTGGTTAAATCAATATATAATATATTTTATATTTTACACTACTCTATGAAAGAGAATTTCACCTTGGTTGTCTATCATTGAGATATAGAGGCTGATATGTGATGTGTATTGATGAATAATACAAATTGTAAAGAAAAATAAAAGAAAAGTTTTTTAGAATACATTATGAATTTATTACATACATAGTATATTACTTAAACACATTGTATATTATTGATATATTATTCTTATATATTAATAAAACATCGAGTTAATCTTATAGGGATGTTGAGTAAGATTTCACAAGGCTAGAATGATATCACATAGTTTTTTATCAATAATGAATGAAAAAATGAAAAATTCTATCATTTTTTAAAACCACTTCTAAAAATGATTATATAAATATTAGAATTTCAGTGATAAAAAAGTAGTTTTATGTTTTCTCAAAGTAGATTTGGATTACAGAGAATGGTCCCATGGATAAGAATAAGGGAAGAGAAGAGTGTACTTTCAAAATATAAGATCCAATAAGAAAAGATGAAATAATATCCAATAACCCTAATATCAATGATGTGGTAAGAATAATCAAGGTAATTTCCACAGAGAGACCAGTAAATTCTTCATGTGTGTGATATGAGGACAAAAAATCATTAAAGTTTTAGAGACATGAAGAAACTGACCAATGTGATGGTGTAACAGATGGACCACCTATGCAGAAGCCACGGTCCAATAATTCAACTATATAGATTAATGGAACAATCCAAGTTAGTGAACTAAAACAAAATCTTTTAGACCAATTGACAGTAGCCTCAAATGAAGCTCAATGAGAAAGGGAAATAATATCCCATGACAACTAATGAGGTGGAACATGAAAATGAAATCATATAAGGTAAAAATACTGTTAACTCAGTAAAAGAAAAAAAATTTACTTACTTACTTCTCTATACATTCCTTTATAAGCCAAAATTTAGTTGATTTTTTTGAATCACATCCCCAATGCATTGAAGTAGATATATCCGTAAATAAACCTAGCAGTTTTATAATTAAATCCCATGTATTGGACTTTTCCCCTGTTTGTGTCTGCGGGAATATGTTTTAATAAAATATCACAATCCTTCCATTGAGGGAATTTTTTAAACAATTGGCATGGATTGGATATCATTATATTGAGATAAAATCAACATTATGGAAAATAAAATATGTTTCTATATTTCAGACCACCCCATTATCATGAACAAATGTAATTAAGATCATGAAACACATTTTGAAAATTCTTCATTGGTGTGTGTGTCGATACCCATTTAAGAGTCATATCGTTCCTAAATGGGTTTGTTAAAGGATAGAACCATCGTCACAAAAATTCCCATTACTAAGGAATATACTAATATATTTCTATAAGAGTTACTCAAACATCCCCCATATCATAAGGTTGAGTTATCAACAGAATGTATACCTGATTGCAATTCTATATCAAAATTCCACTATAGGATGGACCCAAAAAAACAAGAGTGTTAAAGAAGTATATTAAAATGAATTTAGGGAAAGGGTTCATATTCCATAGTGAATCACCTATTTGGGAACTAGTGATCATTGATAAGGAAATGGATTGATCAATGCGGGTGTGAATCAATTAACAGGAGTATAACGAGATCAATCAAAATAAGGTTCATCCATTGGAAAGGATAGACGAACTATTCAACCAAAATTGAGGATCTCATTATTTATTGAAGGTGGATCTGCATTTGGAATATCACCAACTGAATGTGAATAAGAAATATATTCAGAAGAAAAATTTCCATATAAGGTATTGTATTGAACCATTCCAGGGTTATATCTAACACAACACCTTAACCAGCCTATGGTATGGCCCATGGGGTGATCCCGATCCCCATGGTATTGAAACCAGTACTTGGGAAGTGTGTATATCCTTTGGGAATAATTTATCACATTAAATAACATACCAAACACAAATAGAAACAACATAAAAGTGAATAGAAAACAAATCCATACCTCAAAAGTAGAAATAATGATAAAAAAAGTGAGTTACACATCCAAAAAGTAAAAATGGGAAAAATATATCAAAATAAAGAGGTGGAATAAACTATAAAAAAACCTCCATACAACCTGTGGATTTAAACCCCACTCCACCACCACGACCACCTTCCCAAAAGGGAATGTTAGAAAAAAAAAATCAAACATCACTACTATAGTTGGCCATGAATTTACCTATGTTAAACATGATAGGATCTACATACACCCTTGGGATTATGTAGGATGAGAGGTAGATTTCCTAGTTGGATAAAACCAAAAATATATTCCATCCAATGAAATAAAATTAATAACTATCTTGATAGATTTAATGGAAAAGGAGAATACAATTTAGTTAAAAAATATGTTATGTCATAAAGAGAAAATGAGAGTGAAGATGAGATAATATGATAAAATTAGTATTAAATAGATAGGAAATCCATACATAATTATTTTTATCTAGTTTATTGGTACCTCATACTCTTTGTGATCAAATCTTGTACACGATGTTCTGTCTTCAACTCAAGCCAACCAATACCTATAATAAATTATTAGTTAGTGTGGAGACATTATCCTTCTTGGGAGATCAAGACATAACCCAGATTTCTCTCCATGTGCAATAAACATTGTCTTCATACCTACATACACCTAATTACAATTTTCATTATTCTAATCTACACATCAACAAGATTTCCTTATGTGAAATCACCTTTTGAATAATTGAAATCATGCTTGAGAAACAACCATTTATAAAAAAGAAAATTCACCATTAAACAATGAAATGACACCCAAACCCCTGAAAAACACATTTTTCATCACCCAAAAAATTTATAATAACCATTTGGAAAGAACATAAATATTAATAAAATCATTATATAATGTCAAGGAATTGAACCACCTACCTCTTTCTTGAAATCACCCAAAATTGGTTGGAAACCACAAATAACTCCATGGAGGAACCATAAGGAATAAAAAGGACTATAAGACTATCATGATCAAACCCATTAATAGATTATTGGTCACAATATAGGTCAACCTATCCATTATATAAGTGAAAAGACAATAGAAAAGTGAAGATATACTAAAAATAGGGAATAATATAAGAAAAAATGAACTCAATTAATTTTTTATTGAGGAATCCAATAAAAATAACCAAAAAATTTGAGATTAAGAGAGTGGAGGAGAGGGAGGAATTCCAAGGGTTTAGAGGGTTAAATGGTGGAAAAAATGTGGTTTAGGGTCTTAAAATAAAAGAATTTTATAATTGGAATTCCCAAAATTTTAATGATTCAGAAGGTCATATGGTTTGGCCGTATTGTTTCCAAAATGGGTACCAAAAATCAGAAACCACTTTCTAAGAGGGAAAGAGGCTACCAGGTTTACCTAGAGTGGGGGAATTATTGTAATGATTTCTATATGGATTGGAATGTTCCACTATCCCTGGAACACTATTTTCAGAAGTCTAGGACATTCTTTCTACTAACCTTTATCAAACCATGTACCTCCTTGATTCTTGCATTAAAATATGTTTTTATGAAAAAAATCAATGTAAACCATGTAAATAATTTAAGAAAAAACAATAGAGAAAATCTCAAAATAAACCAACATATGTGACAATTCTTCCCACCATGAAAACTTTCTATCCTTATAATTTCAAACTGAAGTCTGATCGAAGAATAAATGAGGATACTGTTCATACACACATGAATTCAGTTGGCATATCTCATGTTTATAATTTTCATGCATCCAATATACCCGAAACAAAGGTATATATTTTTAATCAATTCACTTTCACATGGGAATCCAAAATATATACTACTTTGCCAAAAAAATATTTGAGTACTCTCTCTTTCTAGACCAACATATGAGACGTGTCTAAATTATAATTTTTCAATTTCCAAACATGGAACACATCATGAATTGAAATCAACATGGATAGTAAATCCATGTGGTGTAAAACCATTCCCATCCTCTATGTAATATCAAGAGGTATGACATACGTTGGAAAAATATTCCTCTATTTTCCATATCTATAGTGCCCTAGGCTAGGTGTCACCTTCAGAAACACCTAGTAACCCAACATTAATTCCACAGACTAACACCATAGATTATCATTGGAAATAATATATAATAAAACAATCCACAACCACATCCTAATCTATCAAAATTTATCAGATGTATCAATTAAAAGGAGAGGTCCTAGTAATGAAGTCCCACTCACTTCCTTCCATATCTTAGGAGACTAACAAGGAAAAAAATAATCATGTTAAAAAATATATATTAATCAAGGATTTTTAACTACTGTAATAAGAAAATTGCTCTAATCTCATCTGGTTATTCTTTGAGACTCAAAAATTGATCATGCATTCATGAATCATTTATTCAAAAACATGATTTTCCAACTCATCCTTGCATTCTGTTTGAGGATGATATACAATAATGAGATTGACTGATGACCCCATTACCTTCTAATGGATGTAGTAGAACCTGGATGTAATGTGGAGGTAACTATTAGAAAATATTTCTAATGGAACACCATGAATCCTCATAACTTATTGAATTAAAATCCATCCAAACTCATCCACTATGGTAAAATCTTTGATTGGAATGTAGTGGGATATGTTGGATAGATGGTAAATAACCACCCAAATTGTGTTTCTTCCTATGGGTGTATAAGGAAACCCAATGATTAATGCAAAGTAAAACTCATACCACTTCCATGGAGAAATGGGGTGTGGATAAATCAAACTAGAGGGCCTTCAGTTCTCGGCTTTAATCTAGTGACTTGTATAACACATGGATACAAAGTTAGATATATCACTCCCCATACCTATCCACCAAAACTACAGTCTCACATCTTAAAAGGTTATACTGGTCCAAGGATGAATGGACCACTGAGACTAGTGGCTATATTCCATAACTACTTTTTATATAGAATGAAACCATGAAGCAACCCTTAAAATGAGAAATTACCTTTAAAGACAAATAAAACCTATTGGGAACCTTTTGAAAATTTATAGATAGTTAATAAGATTAGAATAGTAAATTATTAGGATGTTCCTCTCCAATAAGATCAAATAGGGAGGGATAAAATAGATGTTGGCCAGGAACATGAATAAACAATTCTCCTTGTATTCAAATTGAATCTGAGTAAAACAACCAATTAGATTCCTTTCATCATTGTAATCATTTATAAATTTCACCGATATATTTCTTCTTAGGGAATCTACCAATAGATTTCCATTTCCTGGGGAATATATTATATCATAGTTAAACACTTGAATATACTAAACCCGTTAGCGCTACCTAAAATTTAGGACATTTTGGTAGAAAATTTAACGCATGACCTTATTGTTAATGTAAAATACTAATTTCATTTTGATGAGAAAGTGAAACCCTATTTTCAATTCACAAATCACTACCAGTCGTTATAGGTCATGGGTTGGATACTTCCTTTCATGTGTTCGAGTAGGAGGGAGACGTATTCCACCACATGGTCATCTTGAATAGAAAACATCAGAGACTCAAAGTAGATGCATCATAGTAGAATAAATATACCTTTTATGATTTACGTAGATTAAAAATAGGGGTGGAAATGAATCATCATTAGATATCTTCAAATATTATTAAAATTATGAAATCCATTTAGAACATACCCATTTATGGGATAGCGTAGTCATGGGTGATGTAAGAAGAGAAAAATCTCATAAAAACAGCTTGTAATACCCTTCTAGGCATAAGAATATCCTAATATCAAAGTCATTATTCAGTTTCTACCATGACATAACTGCTCCTATTTTCATAGGTTACACTGAAACTATAGGTTCTAAGATCACATTTACCAGAAACATGACCTTATATGTCTATAAAGCGAACATGGAGATCATGGAATAGAGAAGTTGGTCCAGAAAAGCTCTTAGAATAATCCTCAATTGAATCCCATTATCTGCATTTTTCCTGGAGTAGACTATGATTTGATTCTATATACAATCCAAAAAAAGATTCTTTGTATTTATTGAAAAACGAATTCATAAGATCCATGAAAATGTAGAGTCATTTTTTAACCCTATTGGAATAAAAATTAAAAAAATTTCTATACAACTTTTAGAAGCATATCTTGATAATGTAATCCTCTCTATCTTGAAACTGATAATAATAGGAGCACATATCATTCATTGAAAACAACCTTCCCCCTTGATATGATCATAATGGTAATCTATGTAGGGAAATGGTTATTTATTCTTAATTTCAACCCTATTAAACATCCTGTAATTGATGAAAAACATAAAAAATTTAGAAGAAATTTTATTAAATAGACATGTGGAGGCCTAATGTGAGATACTCGAGTGAATGAATCATTTCGATTCTAAATCATCTAACTATATCATTAAAACCAATAATTCAGTCGGGGCCATACAATATGAAGAGATGGATATCAGTTGTCTTCATAGTGCCAGATCGATGGTAAAATCCACAACCCATTCAGGAGGCAATCCTAAGAAGTATCTTGAAAAAAACTCTATAAACTCAACCAATATTTTAGGAAACTCATTTTTAGGTCCTCTATCATTATTCCCCAATATAAGAGAAGAGACCCCAGAAAATGTAAATCCTAACATTGTAAGTGGAGGAATAACACACCGTGATCGAGGATCCGATTCACCTTGGAAGACCTGGGTACTCCCATTAGGTTCCATTAATGTTTAACAAAGAAGATATTAATAAATATAAACCTTGAGATGTATAATCCAATAAACGACTAGGATCATTTAAAATGGATCCATTCGGAAAAATAATAATTCTGATACTAGTCCAACCCCTGGCAGGGTGAGATCACAAGGAAAACATCAGATACATTTTTGCCACTTCTTTGTATGTGGCATTACCAATTCCATGGAAAAATGAAAAAGATCAGTTAGTAATTTCCACATTTCCACAAGATGGTCCAATGTAAAAGAATTATAAGAACTCACATTAAATAAAGAAATAGATATTATAAGAAAAGTACCTTAAACTATTTCAAGAAATACATTTTATTATACCGGTACCAGATCCATATCACAAATGAACATTGTTTCCTCTGATGTTTAATATATATAATTGGATTGTTGATTTTCCTTAAACTAACAATGTGCATAAGAAGACATAGACATTCCACCAAACATAGAGGACTGAGAGCCCATATCCCTTAATTCCCTAGATTGAGTTTTTATTTTCCTATGTACCAAGGATTTTTCTCCAATCATTGTCAAAATAAACCTTTAATAGAATATTTTCAAGTGACCCAAAAGATAAAACTTATATATGGGTCTAGGTTTAACTAGACATGCTGATTGCACATGACCTAACCTTCCACATTGATATCACACAACTGTCCCAATAGTGGTAATTGTAGTTGAATGTAGTTGGGATGGGAAATTTGAGCTATGACCATTATTCATACCCATGTTATTAAAATTAATTTATTATTAGTTATTTCATTACTGTTTTGGGACAAATATTGGGTTTCCAAAATGAAACTAGACTTACCTACCTAATCAATCTCTAACATCTTGGATTGATCAACCACATAAAAATATATATTTATCTTAATCAAGAAGTCCTAGGATCGAATATCTGACTGCAATCCCATTTCAAATCCGTTAGAATTTAATTTATCATTAGAAACATCATAAAGTGTGAACAAGACCAACTATAAATAATGGAAAGAAAACCTCAACATGGATTGATCCCCTGAATGGCGATATAGAAATAGATGGTTCTTGGAAAGGGACAAGGTCTTAGGAAAATATTTCTCTTTGAAAATGTCTTTTAAATCTTTTTTACTATATGATAATGTTTTTAGGACTGAGCCATTGAATCCCGCCACCAATTACTATGGCCTTCCATCATGAATTAATGCCATTTCACCTTGGATGCTTCAAGATTTTCAAGAAATCTGAATATGAATTCAATCTTATCCACCCAATCTTTCAATTCATTGGGGTCCATGATATATTATAAGGCACGTGTTTATTTTTTAAGATAGTCAAGTCTTATCCGTTTCTATACTTATGTCAATTTCCTAATCCTGAGTAGGACCATCACCCAGTCATTTATCTAATGCTTAGATAGCCTGAACCACTACTTCCAACAATCTCTGATTAATAAGTGAGGGGAAATTACATCCATTCACTTCTAGTGGATTCCATTGAAGACTCCAGGGAATCATGATCCTATATAAATTAAAAAATCAAAAGGACATATTTAATTCAACACCAAAAAGGGTTTTAACTATAATATTATTTAATCACCCACATAAATAATGATGAAACCATAACAATCATAAATAAAATATTAAACCTATCTTTCCTAGATCTATGTCCAAACATAGTCTGTATCATAGTAATCACACCTATATGAGTAGTTAAAAAAATTCCCAAAATATCACTTGCTGACCTGAGTCCTTTCACAAGGTGTGTTGACCAGTCAGCCCACTCAAAACTGAAACCACAGGTACTGACTATCTTACCTACTGCATAGTGAAAATCTCTCAAATAACATGACCCAAATAAAAATAATAACATGGAACTGGTGTATGTTTCCATAAAACATTATAGGATTCCATCCAACCTGACACCCAAACTATCCTGTGTCACAGAAAAAAGGGAATTCATGATCCCCATGGGATGGAAACCAGTGATTGTGCAACAAGTCACTCCTTTGGGAACAATTTAGACCACAAAATAAATATCCAAAAACAATTAGAAAATACATAAAACTGAATCAACATCCATGAAATATCATATCAAAAGGGGAAATAAGGAAAAAATGGTTAATTACACATAATAATTGTACGATTAAAAAACAATCAAAATTAAGAGAGGAAATCAACCAGAAAAATAATATCTATGTGTGTTTGGTGGGTTGGTGCCCCATGACACCACCACCACCACGAAAGGCCTTGACATTAACTAGGTCAAACGTGATAAGGTCTATACAAAACCAAGGGGGAATATAGGGTGTGAGATAAATATACCATAAGGATACCAAAAAAATTATTCAATGCAATGAAATTAAATAATAAATTGACATGTTTTTTAGAAAAAAAGGATAATATAATTTAATTTTTTTAAAAAAGCTTTTTCATAATGAGGAAAAAAACGAAAAAAGATGACATGGTAAAAAAATGAGAAACATGGTGAATATTTATGTAACTAGGGTTAGTAGGGTCCTAGGATCATCATACTATAAGTGATAAATTCGTAGACATAAAGATCCATCCTTTTCTTGATCTAACCTAATATATTATAAATATTTGGTTAGTGTTGCAATGTTATCCAGAGCAGTAAACCTGGCATTGGCCTTGCTGTCTCAACTAGGAAACTACCCCTAGAATGCCTTCCATGATTCCCACAATTACCAACTAATTTATTCCAATTCCTATATCAAATGGATTCCATTTTTGTGAAATCACCATTTGAATAATGGAAACCACACATGAAAACCCCCATTTTAAAAAAAATCACTATTAAACCTTTAACTCACAAAAAAACCCTTGTGAAACACCTTTCTAACACTCAAAAAATATATAAAACGCAAATAAAAATGATAAAAAAATAGAATAAAATAAAATAAATTCATGTAATGGAACCACCATCATCTTACTTGAAATAAAAAGGAACCAATTTGATACAATGGGTCACACTAAGGAAGAACCCTAAATAATCAAGATCAATCCAAAACTATCAAGACCCTAACAATGGAAAAAATTATTAAACCCACATTGGTTTAATGTGTCCAATAAATAAGTGACAACATAATAAATAAGATATGTGAGACCAATAAGTGGGATGAAGAGAAGAAATAAAGATCTCACATAATGTTTTCTTAAACAATTTAAGTCAGATCACACAAAATTTGGATCCAATGGGAGTGGAGGATGTGAGGGAGGTGTTTATAGTGTAGTGAGTGTCTAATGGGGGGAAATGGGGGTTAGCATCATAAAATTGATCGACAGTAGAATTGGAATTACAAAATATTTATTGATCTGGAAGGCTATATAGTTTGGCCACACAATTTTCCAAATAGTATTCCAACCTTGAATCACCAATATCCTATTGGAAAAGAGGCTACATGTTTTAACTATTGGGGAAAAACCCATTTGGATAGAGGTTTGTCTTGTATATTTCCACTATTATTAGTTCATTGTTTTCACTAGTCTGGTCCATAGTTTTTATATATTGTGCGAACAATTTGAAACTCATTTTGTACACACCAAAAAATTGACATTATTCATGACAAACACATAGGTAAACAATTGAAATTATGTAATTACAAAAATAAAAGAGATAATACCTCAAAATAAAACTATATATGTGATATCTATGGACACTTTAAGTAAATTGTGATTCCATTCAGATATATTAATGCCCATAAATTCATCATGGATTTTTTTAATAGTCTTTAGAAACTTCCTTTAAAAGTTTGTGGTGGTATTTAAAAATGATGTTATCATTTACTATATAAATAAGGGGAAACATGAATAGAATCTAAAGATTGCATTGGGAACACTATGAAAAGAGAAAATGTATCACATGTTTGGAAAGTACGAGTTATGGATAGAGAAATTCATATTCATAAGGCATGTGATCACAAGTGAGGGAATATTTTTTGATTCTTCAATGATAATAGATATTGACGATTGGGATATACCATCATGTTTCAGAGAAATGCATAGTTATATTGGATTTTATGGTATCGATGATTTGTGAAAAATTTATCATGATTTTCTATCCCACTAATGTTGTTAACATGGAATGTTTTAATGTATATATAGGCATAATATTGTTTGTAAAGTGTTGACAATGAGAAGAATAATCTAATAACTAATCAGGTACTCACACTATAATCAAATAGAGATGGTTTTATGACATATAATGACCCATACAAAAAATTACTTCGTTTTTTACTCATGCATATGATAAAGAGAATGTCTAAATGTCATGACAATTAATTATACATGATAATAACTACATGATGTATTATTTTAGAGTTAGTAGTTGTCATCTTTTCTTCATGGTTTTGGAAAACTACCTATATGGTGATAAGAGAGGAATATATATAGATCTCATGAGTCTAAATTATAAATTCACATAGAAAGAGCTCAATATGATTTTGAAAATATGGTTAGAGTTGATAAAGTACTATTATTTCTATTTTCACTACCATCATAGAAAGGTGAAAAATGTTATTGTCTTTCTTAGAAAAAGTGAACCTTCAATACTTTCAAATATTCATATAGAAAAAGAATATTTGTTCATGAATATGAAAACATTATATCTAAAAATAATATTGGGAGGGAATATATACTACATTTCCCAAAATATTTCCCTGAAATCTATATTAGACAAGATCAAGAAGGAACAAAGGGATGATTTCGATCTTCAAAAGAATGTTAATACCTCAAAGTGATGATATAAATTATATTTCCAAGTACACATGAAAGTTATTAGTATGAAAATGCTAAATTAAAATGATAATACCTCAATGTGATGATACAAATACATCCAATACCCACATTGTAATTAGAGAACATCTCCATGTACAATATCACTCATCTCTTGAAGACATCTATGGGATTAAAAAATGGACAGATTATGGTGGAATAACTCACCAATACCTCTCACTTAATCACTATTTGTGAAGATTTATCTCTTAAAAAACATTCCAAAATATATATCTAGGTGATGGAAAGTCATCATGGTGTATCACATTTGATCATTTCATATCATAATCTATGGTTCACCTTAAAAAAATTTTTAATTCATAAAAAATCTGGGAATGTTGAAATGAATTTTCATACAACCTATCACCCCCAAAATAATTACACAACCTAAAAAGATTATTTAGACCATATATTTAATGTTGATAGTTTTATTTGTAGAATTTAAAGGATAATTATATCACCTTCTCCAATTTGTTATTTTATCATACCACAAAATCTTCAACTCATGAATTCAAATAGATCATATAAATCTCTATATGGGATGTGATGTAGAGCTCCTATATGTTTTGATAAATTTGGTGTACATTATCTACATTGACCAAATATTTTCCATGAGAAGATAGAGAAGGTTTAATCCATTAAAAAACATATAAATTATGGCCAGTATCAAATGGATATCTATAATGTAAACCATATAAGGGAGTTTGAGTTTAAATGCGTAGATACACATTTCTTTGAAATATCACCATAGAAAAGAGTAATTTTGTTTGGAAAGAGGTGAAATCTCATCCCAAAGTACAGTAGACCCTTTTATATCATTGACTACATAATATTAGTGTCTTATGAACCTTCCCATGCACCGAAAATGGATCAAGTAGAAGATGTGTTCAACATATCTCTCCTTAGTAAATATATACCTGATCCATCATATATACAAAATACACTAGTTGTACAATTAGAGAATGAACATTACATTCAAAAGCATTCAATGAATATCATAGATAGTAAATAAAATGATCTATGATAAAATATAACTCACCATGTTAAAGTGATGTATCAGAAACATAAATATGAAGAGAGAAGATGTTAACCAGAGGAAAAAATAAAACAAAATTTACCTAATCTATTCTTAATCACGAATATGAGTTGAAATTTTAGGGGTGAAATTATAACGGGAGGAGTAATATAATGACCAAGAGTTTATAAATAATATTTTTCCTAATTAAATGTATTTTATTTTAAAATATACTATTATAGACATACTATACATATAAAATCAATCAAAACTTAATATTATTAATATTGATCATTACATAGTCAACGAATAAACCCACGAAATTCAAATTATTATAATGGGATTAAAAATATAATAATATAAATTTATAATTCAAAAATTAAAATCATTCAAATTTTCAAGAATTTTTACTTCCACAAACAATAATATGGAAAAGAAAAAAATATTAGTAAACCAATCAACATTTTAGAAATAAAAAATATAGAACCTTGGGAGTCATTGTGGTGACTAGTGAATGAATAAATGAATAGGTATTATAAGATTTAGTATGACCATTGATATGACTATTTTAATAGTTTCCCGATTGTTAGAAGTTGTTAAATGACTATTGGGAATACTAACTTGACCATTGAAATAGTTACATGAATTCAGAAAAAAAAGGTAATACAAATAATATTTATTATGAATAATTTAAGAAAATATAAATATTATAATGAAAAAAATATAAATATTAAAATCTAAAAAAACGTATTCACATTTTTTTAGAAACATTATTGAAATATAGTTCACAAAAATTAAAAAAATTATATGAAAATATTTAAATAAAATATTTTATAAAATTATCTTGGTAGAATTAACTTCAATTCTTTCATCATCACATAAAAAAGTTATTTGGGATATGTTATTGTAATTTTCTAAAATATTTTAGTTTTTATATGAATAGAAAAAATATATGTTTTTATCTAGGGTATTAAATTAGATCATTTATTATGTAATTGTGAAATAATCAATTTTGTATAGTTGAAATAAATATTTAAAGTGAAAAATGAGTCACTTAAAAAATTATACTTTTTTCCAAACCTAAAAAGTATTTACCAATGTCTAATAACTGAAATATTCTAATAAAATATTTTTTTTATTTTTTCCACTTTCCATTGTTATAAAATAATGAAATCTATTTTTGAAATCCATAAGAGAACTAAATTAATTTTTTTTAATTAAAAATGACTTAAAATTTCAATAATATAAATATTAAAATGTTAACACTGGAAAATATATTTTATTCAACCTTTTATCCTAAAAGACCCCTGCCCTCACGTATAAATAACCCCTCTCTCCCATAGGAAAAACACTAAACTTCCACTTAACAAAGAAAAATATTATCCCAAATACCATTTATAAATCCACATAGAATCTTTATTTATGTTTTGGATTATAAAAACTCCAAATATTCAAGTTGTTTTCAGCTGTACGAAAGAAGCAATATTAAGAAAAGGGTATGTTTTCATCTACCTTTTCTCTAATTTTCTTCTTATCTTCCTATTTATCTATGTTCCTTTGAATCTAAAATATTATATGAGTAATTGTGTAATAATTTAAAATTATATTAGTGATGTTATACTATACTAATTATTATATTTGGGATTTATTTATATTTCATTCATCTCTTTCCTGCTTTTGGACAGTGTCCTATCAACAGTCGGTTAACTACCCCTGACGATATTTCCAACTCTCTAATTTTCACAAAAATTATTGATGATTATAATAAATAATTTATAACATATTAATATATAAATATATGTATTTAAATTATTCTTTATTAGATATTAATAATTTACAAAATCAAAATAAATATTATTATAAAATCAAAATACAGTGACATATTTTAAGGAAATTATTATATCAAAGTTTTCAATGCTACCAATGGGAATTAAGAAATATAAAGAAAGTATTATAATTGATAAAAACTAAATAAAATGAAAATAATTGACTTATTTTACAATTTATTAATAAAAATACATTTTTTACATATGATGTGGAGATGTGAAAAAAGAAATTGGGATTTAAGGTCAAGTTATTCTCAATTCAAACACTTAATTTTAAGTCATATCCCTTGTAAAATTATTTCTATTATGTATATAAATCAATTCCATTAAATTTATTTTTAATGATATTTTCCTTTTAAATCTTAGGATACCCATTTTTGTTCCATGGTGAAATTATTTCTAATACAATTTCAATAAATTGACAAAAAATGAATTTATTTTTCAAAAAACACACATTGGGTTATCCCTAGATGTTTCATCTCCACTAAATAATGATAAAATATTAAGAAACAAATTGATTTCCATTTTTTATTTGGAAACCATAGAGCTTGTTTAGGAAATTATTCATTATAGAAAATTCAATAATCCCATAATATTTTAAGAGGTCGTTTCTTGACTAGGAATGTTTTTTCTTATCATTCCATTTGGAATTTATGATTGAGATCATTTTATGATGAGATGGGTTGGCCTGAAATTATAATTCTCACTAATTCATTGGGTAATGTGATATTTCTCATTAAATTAAAGGTATCATTCATGAACATGATTCTTTTTTTGTCAACAATCAAGATTTTATGATTTGTGTACAAATTTTATGTGTAAACATGAAGCTTACATTGTAAAAAACTATGTGTTTATTTTTACCATGACGTTTTTATATTTCAATATTATCAATATTCCACATTCCAATCGTTTTTCAAATGATTCCATAATGATTATGATGATTAAACTATGATTATGATATGAAAATGATGATTATTATTCTCACCCTTGTACTTTTGATTCATGAACCTTATCCCTATGATGTTTTTCCTACTATTTTAAGTCTTCTTGCTATATAATTTCTTTGATATATGTCCTAATATTATTAAATAGACTAATCATAATGTGAGATATTCTGGTGGGATAAAGATGAATGTTTTAAATAATGTCACTTTTTCATTTTATACATGGAATGTATGAACATAATTTTCCCAATAAATTAAACCATTTGATCATATAATTCATTACAATTAGGTTATTTAATTAACATTGTTCAATGTACAAACACTATGTGGGGGATGGGGTGAATCAGTGACCAATTTTTGTATGGGAAACTTTAATGACATATTTAGGAAAATTTTTCAATCCTATGAAACACTATAGATTTAAAATCTGCCAAAATAAAAATCTCAACCATACCTTTCATATGAATCAAATATATAGAGAGACCATAACTTGATATTTACAAGGCTTAGTATAAAGTCATAATACTTACCATGTTTGTTTTTAGCCAAAAATTTTATTATTTTACTACCTTCATTAAGGATTATAATATTATAGGAAAAAAGTGGTGATACACCCATAGCAATAGATCCTCAAAGAAACCTATTTCTACCCCTAACAATCAGATCTTCTTCCATAGTTGGTTACACACCCAAACATTCCTAACTGTATCCACTTGAAGTCATGAAAAGTTAGTACTGCTGGCCATATTCCTTTTTAGTAACTAATTGTAAACCCATATACAATATCTTTCATTTTTCTTTATGATGAGTTGTAGAATGATCTTATCTACCTCAATAAGAATGTTGGATCACCTTCACGTTTTTACAGTCATAAATATATTTAAAAACTCTACAAAGAGTCTATTATCATTAAAACATCCTTATGAACATATAAAGACATGAATAATCTCAATATACACTTTTTCAAAAAAAAATCCAGAAAACTTCACCAAAATGTTCATCAAATCGACTCCATCTAGTATGACCTTTTTAGGACTATTTTGTATATATTTATATTCCATGCCCCTTATTTCACTTCAGTCAGGAATGATCTTTCTGATACACCACTAATTGATGTTCCAATATAATTATTCTCTATCTAGTGAAGTATGTTCTGTAAAATTAACCTTATTTAATCATGTAGTAACTTGGTCAGTTGCACTCATAATTTGACCAATGAAACTCGGTCGGTTAGAATTAATCTTCAACTTGGTAGTAAACTTGGTTGGGTTCCAATGGTGTAAATTTTTTAGTACTTCAGATCCACCATATATATTAATATTTTATTATACAATTATCTAAACCATTTCACCCATTACATATTTTTAATAATTGTTGTTTGGGTAGGATATCAATGGTAACATTCGGCTCAATGAAACATAGTATTTCGATGATTCATTTTAAAATTAATTTCACTATGAGGTTATCATTACTTTTGGAATCTTCATGGGGGTTGATATCGTTTCTTGAAAGAAAACCATTTCTCAAAACATCATTAAAATAAATGTTAAGTAACATAGGTAATCTTCCTTGACCATGTTAAATGTAAACAATTTTAATATTCAACTCAACATCATCATTGTTAAGGACTTTACATTGTTTATGTAAAGCTCTATACAACTTATCTCTCTAATGTATGTATATATTTTTCTTCTAGTATGAATTCTATACCTAGTTTATGTCTATATATTTAATTTTTTAGAACTTCTATGTCCAATAGTACACTAAAAAAATTATATAACTAATGAACTTATAATCGTTCATCATTTGATGAACCTCATTTCAGTTTCAATATGTTAATAAGAATATTTCCGATGTACTCATCATATATTTCACTGATAAAATTTCATATATCATCTAAGTGAGTCTTAATACTACTCTCTGATTCATTCTCTTCATATGAAACCATTTTTTGATGACTTAGAAATATCATGTCTAATATTTATACCTTCTAAACTAATGTTGTTACTTCTTCATAGGATCATCTCTTGGATGACATCATGTAACTCATTTCAATGTTATTCCATCTGATGCCAATAAAATTTATCTAAAAACATTATATGCCTTTCCATTAATGGATATCTAAATTTTTATCTATCTCATATTAGTGGAAAATATATATCCATTAGATCCTTTTAGTGTCTCACCGATGGAACTTAAAACATTTCAAACACCGTTGACACATCCATTTAATGTTTTTATAAGATATCAATTGACAAATTTGATATACAAGCTATCCTTAAAAACATAACTTTCCTTTCATAAATATTAAATGAACATTTCCTAACCAAATTAATTTAAAAATAACATTACACAATTACTACGATACCTTTTCATGGAAACAAAAATCACGATTCACCTCCATATATCCTTTACAACTCTTTTTATATCTATCTCTACATAATTTTTCATCATTTTTTATATAGTATATGTCCATATGTTAATATGAAATACTTCATAAAACATTTAACATAAACATTATAACATGTAAATCTAATCGATAACATGAGTTTGGTCTATCCAATAACTTTGTTCTATATGTTAAATTACATAATGAAACTTTGTAATAATAGTTCTTCAGAAAACTCATTGTCTAAATTTGTATTGCCTCTCGTTCATGGAATTTTATCACATTATACTTCCCTATGTTTTAATTTCTTCACTTTGTACCATGGTATACCATATTTTCTGGGATGATGATAAACATCAGGATGATTGGAACTTTAATAATAGCACAACATCAAAAAAATTAAAATGAAACATTCTTATACTATATAATGGAATATCCTTACAGTCCATAAGAAAACTTATGTAACCCTTATAAGGAATATTTACTATACAACTCCATCAAATTATTTTCTAAAATTTATATATAAACACATATTGATATATTGAAAAAATGAAACCAAACATGCTTTATAACAAAAACTTCCCCATTCTTATTTGGTTTCAATATGTTTATAAAAAATTAATCATCATCAATGTCAATATGTGCGATCAATACTTTCTTCCCACATATATTTTTCATTTTATTTCCCACCTTATGTTTTTTTCTCCCAATTATATAAAATTAAATAAAAAGAGTGGAATAAGGATAATATAAACTCATTTTCCATCAACTTAGAAACATGAAAACCATATCTCAAGCCAAAAATAGTATCACATGAGTGTCTTAAAGAAGATCATTTAACTAAATAACTCTATGATTACATGGGTGAAATCAGTTTAGAAAAACATGTGTAAAATCATTGTGAATTATATTTTATATAATTTTTTTCATGTAACACATTCCTTAATATTATTCCAATTCCTTTATATTAGGGGAAATATGGTGAATTTTGTAAAGGGAAAACCCACACCCACCATAACAAACATATCAAGATCGTTCAATTTTTTAAAATATAAAATAATATTTTTAGTCCATTATTTAAAAAAATATTAATTATTTATAATGGATTTTAATGAATATTTTCACATATTTTAATATTTATTTAGAATGTTATGATTTTCATATAAATAATTAAAATAAATTTAATTACTTTTTTAATGATTTATTTTGATGAAGAATATTTTATTGGAATCTTATTATGATTTTCTAATATTTTTGAATGTAAAAAATTGGTCTATTTGTTAGAACTCAACTCATACAGACCATGAGGGAGATCCTACGAGTGGTAGTTGTGGAGTAGACTGAATATAAAATCCCACAGTTGTATAGGGTTGGTCTAAGACCGCATGATTGATGAGGGGCCATATAGCCAAAATTATTTATGTGCAGTGTAATTAGGAGCTAATCTATAGGGTGATATTATAAATAGTTCTTCATGTCTGATTTTTTTTAAAAGAGTATGACACACTATTTTATTTCCAATATGGGAGTATATTTTGAATCGTATTATCCAGTTTAACCAAAATGGTGTCATTTCACCTTAGTCATGCATTCTCCCACATCAGAAACTCCCTACTGCCCCTAGACTTCTTTTATAAAATCATCCCTCATTGGGAAAGGACATAGATAACCACCAAGAAACTCATGCTCAAGATGGTATCCACCTCTATATCCCATGACCACCATAAACAAACCTAGTGACGTTGAATGACCACTTTTCATGATTGAACAAGAGGAGATCAATCCAATTAGCCACTATGATGAATGATTGATCTAAGGACGAATTAACCCACTTCTATGTGTCCTTTCATGGCCATGTATATGATTTACTGCTCATCCAACATTTCTTCACTCAAATGAGAACAATCCCAAGATTTATGGAAGATTCAATACGACAAATATTAATTCATGGATTAGAGACTAGTTATGAAAGATGAAGTAAATATCCTATGATTGTTAGAGATTTTTAAAAAGTAATATATGAATATTTAAGGGGGGAATAAAGGGGAACCTCACTCTATAAATATGGGTGTGTACCCATTGTTGAAAAGGACCCATCCTAGAGGATATCCTAGACTATGTTTTATTTTTTCCTTTATTATATTTTAATTAATTTATTCATTGTAGTAAAATTTTGTTTATTATATTTTATGTAATTTTTTTTATCATAATTGATCCATTTTTTCTCCAATAGGTTTTCTCAATAATTTTATATATGTTTTATTCTCCTTCTTATCCTTATCTCATTATACTTTTATCTATTCCTTATACTATTTCTTTCTCACTGTTATTATTTTTATTTATTTTCATATTATTATTATTATTTTGTTTTATTTTCTTCTCCTTTTATATTTTTTCCAAAAAGTGATCTCTTACACCTAATAATCGGAGGTTAACCCGAGGCTTAGCCTTATGGGAGGCTAGGCGTTTTTGAATGATGTACTTTATTTCTTTAATATTTTGAATAGTTTTGTATTGATTAAAAGTGAAAAGTATGGGTAATATGGTTATCCACCAAACATGTATATCAAAATAATTTATTTTATTATGTTCAAATCCATTCCGTCCATTCAGATGAACATAAGATTAACATATACAGATGCTTATCCATTAAATTAATGTATTAAAATATGATGGGTATGAGTACATGAAGGGGAAACACTCTCAGTTATGGTGTTCCATCAAAAATCATTATAGGAAGAGGTGGGGTATTATTTTATTTGTAATTTTAGATTTCATAACTAGTAAATAAAGGATATCAGTTCATGAATGATATTTCATTATGATACTACAGAAATGAATCTAAATAACAATAATGAATAGTGTAGGAATCTGAAATCAAACCCATTCCTATGTTTGTTTATTTTTAATATCACTCTATTGTATCTACATATTAGTGTAGTTTTAATTTATTGAATTTAATATACATAAAATCCAAAAATTATTACTTTAATAAAAAATAGAAACAATTACAATAAAAAGCTTAGCTGAATTAGAAAGTAGTGAGTATAAAACTATGAAACTCCTTAAGTGATATAATGGTGGTCACCTGCAATGTTGCACTAGGTAAATATATAAATTAGATTTTTTTCACCCTATGATAGGTGTACATCAAAAAATAAACATTTCTTAGGGACCCCACAATTATTTTTCTTTTTTTTTACTTTTCACACATTGTATAATGTTTTTCATTGCTTTTTATAAAAAATATAATAAAAAAAATACTTTTGCCATCATGTATTCATATGATTATTACTATTCATGGAATGATTGCTCAAATGGTTTGGAAAATCAAAAAGTATCTCTAGAATATAATAGATTTTAATTAAAATTACATAGGGAAGTTTTAGAAGAACAAAAGTTCTAGTGTGAAAGGATGTAAAAATGTTTTTATCTATTTTTGGAGAAACCTAAACTTGAACTAGAGAAATAACCCTTTTTCATTCTATATTTTATTGAATATATCCTAAATTTTGAGGATAAACAAGAATAATATACCCAAAAAATAATTTGGAGATCAAAATTAATGATTACCATGAATAATTATTGGGAGAAGATAAATACTAAAAATATTATAGGAATATAGGAAAATATTTGGATAATTTTGGGAGTGAACGTGAAGAAGATGAAATGTAATGAGATCTTACGATATAAAATAATTTATAAACATCAACTGACAAACTATTTTTGGTCATGGAAGATAATGAAACCACCCAAGTGGTGGAATTTGAAATAATGATAGAGGCTATTGACTATCTAATTGTATATAGAAATATCCATCATCAATAGGTACTTACCAGTGATGAATATATTCAAGATGAACCCCTATAGGGTGTCGATCATTCCTTGAAATCTATATTATTTGATTTCATTAAATTTGAATTAAGTTTTAATAACAAATATTTGAAATTTTCATATTTGGGGACTTTTTACTTGGATTAAGATGATCATCAACATGAAAAACATAAGGAACACAAAAATATCTGTGATCATTGAACTTGAATTAGAGGAGAAATATTGGGAGATTCAAGTGGATCAGCTTGGGGAAACCACGTAAGAGACTGATCATATTGAACACGATAATATTTCTTATTAATTTTAAATGTTTAAATTATTTACAGGTAGAATTACATTATAACACTCTTTTTTGTCACACAATTCATGAATCCCATATTGAGGAAGCATAAGAAAATCTAGAGGAGGTTTCACAGGTAGAATCCAAGGAGGATGATCCATACTCCATCCTACCCCAACCATGATAAATATACCTTATTTTTAAGAGCATAGATTTTGGTCACTCTTTTAATGTATCATTTGTTACCAAAAAATAGGAAGTGAAAGTTTGGAATATCATTCTGTGGTGGTTGAAATCAAAGAAGATTCAACCACTAACCAATGATGGTTAATAGATGGAACTACACTTATGGAGGTAGTAAAAATTCATGTACCACTAATGGGATTAAACCAATATTTATATAACATGATTTCTAGGAATCCATTTTTCAATATTCTTTCTTAGGAATTAGTGTAGTATGCTGCCCCAATACATTAATTTTTGATAAATCTTGGGACATGTCACCTGCTATAAATTTCATCGGAACATTTCAAAGCTCTAAAAAGGAAAAGCCACATTTAAATTTATTGATGCAAATTTATTGATAATTACTTATTTGTGAGACCGCATTATACATTTATCCTTGTTTATCCCATAGATATAATGAATAAACTTGTTATGGATTATCCATATTTCAATCCATTTTTATACATTCCTAACATCATCAATGTATTTTGAATGATATTTTAAAGTATAAGTATAGGGATGAGGGAATTCATGGTGAAAGGGATTCATTGTGTAGTATATAATAAATTCAAGTTTTTTGAATTGAGGATATAGAGAAAGTATGATGATTCATTAATTATAATTTGAATTTTTTCCCTTCTTGAGAAAAATTAAAAAATAGTAATGCGATGTTACGTAGAGAACCAAAATTTACTATAACTAGATCAAATAATTTATCATATATTTTTAGGGGGTGAATCTAATTTTTTTCCAAGGACAAATTTCAAAAAATATATGAAAATTTAATTTCAAAAAAAGGAAAAAACTACATAAGATTCATGAAGTTTCACATCATTGATTATGTTTTCCCTTTCCATGACCATTACATTGAGATTGTAATGTTAGTGTTTTCATTTTTAAGTGGATAATTGTAATGATATTTTACTTTTTAATGAGATGAAATTTTCATTATGATGAAACCCTCATACTTTAACCCTCAATTTTTAACATGAATTCCTACCAACTGTTATCCTTATATTCATTTGAAAATTTATTAAAATCCCTCATGATTTCATGCACCATTTGACATTATAATGTATATAATGTAGTACCATTAAAATCCTTCTGACGAGGAGAATGTTCTAATGATATGAGAATATATCTATATGAATTTGTATCATGGGTGAAGATATAAAAAATTACGGAGAAGTAGACCATGATTTGTTATATTAAATGATAAATAATTATGGTGAGTAAATATATAATAAAATAAGATACACCATTTTAAAAATAGATAATGTAAAATATTTGGATTGATTATTTCATGAAATGTGTGAAATTGATTTTTTGTTTTATATGGAAGTTGAATATTTTGGATTTACATTTTAAATAATTTTTTTTATTTCTTCTAAATATAAATATTGTTAACATTGGTTCACTCATATATTCATTGTTGAGATTTTATTATGGAGGAAATGTATTGTTTAAGTGTGGGGGTATTTGATGCATCCATATTTTTATGAAATATTTCAAAAAAATAATAATGTATTTTTTATGTATTTTAATTAATATAACAATGTATTTAAATGATTATTTATAATTGTGTGATTTTAAAATAATTATATAAAAAAATATAAATGTTTTTTAATGATTTATTCTGTTAATGAATATTTTGTGGGAATTTTATTATGAATGATTAAATAAATTTATATTAGAGAATTTTGAAATTGGATTTCCCTCAATCTCATGGGACCGAAAAGAAAAATATCAAACCATAGTGGGACAGTTGGCCTTGAATAGCCTAAGTGAGATCCTGCTAGTGGCTAGTTTGTAGTGACCCTCGAGAGGAACTCGCCGGTGCAAAGCTTTGGACAAATCCCACACAATCCATGAGTGGAAGAAAAAATTGATATTTATGTGTTTTGATTCCTATTCCCAGAGTGAGATTATGTGAAAAATAATTCAATTGGATTTTTTATAAATGAGTTTGAAATCTTGAATAACATAATAGAAGGGACTAAAATCTGCATGTAACTGTTCATTTTAACCAAAACGGTGTCATTAGACCTTAGCCACACACTCCCCCACCTCAGACACACCATACCACACCTAGAAGTCTCCATAACCATACACTATCACCAAGAAACCTCATGGATGACCACTAGGAAACTTAATCTAGAGTTGATATCCACCACCTTAGCCTTGGATCACCATGAACCACCTAAAAGACCACATACGACAACCTTTCACTGCTAATGAAGTGGAGATCCATCAAAAAATCCAATGTGAGGAAAAGTAGGTATGAGGAGGTGTTATCCCACATCCATATGTTCTTGACTGGTCACACATGCACATATATTATCTACCCATACATCGGCTCTAAAATTTGGGAAAATAATATATTTTAATATTTGATGTAGAAAACATTCTTTCAAGGATCACTAACTAGATATGAAGAAAGAAGGAAATATCAAACATGTTTGCGATATTTTTAAAAAGATATATATGAAGTCTAGGAAGACAGAATATAAAGGGTAATATCTCTATATAAATATTTGTGCTCACCCACTACTGAAAATAACCCATCATAAAGGAGAACCCAGAAGAATTGAAAATTATTCCTTCTTTTGTTTTATTTTTGTTCATCATTTTAGTAAAATATAGTTTATTATATTTTATTTTAAACATTAATTATTTTTCAACTTATTTTATTTATTTATGTTCTCCTACTATGTTTCTCAATCATCTTATATATATCTCATTATCTTCTTCTCCTTCCATCATTCCATTCATTCATCACCTTTTCTCTCTTCCTCCTGACGTTTCTTCATCTTTCTATTTTTCTATTTTTATTTTCTTTCTTTTATTCCTTCCACCAAGTGATCTATTACTCCTAATAATCGGTGGTTAACCTGAGTCTTGACCATGATGGAGGTTAGGTATTCCTAAATTTTTAACATTTTTTCATTATTAGTTTCAATCAGTTCGTGGGGATTAAAAGGGACATGTATGAGTGTGGCAATTTACCATAATGAAATGGACTGAAAAATCATATATTTTATTTTGTTAAAATTGTTTCCTATATTATATTGAATATAATAATTTCATATTATAATGAAACATCATTTTTCTGTCAAACTATCCACCTGAGTCAGCTTTCACATTTTGAGGTGTTATAAAGATAATAAAAACTATTATTGAATATTACCAGTCAAGAAATAAAAGCATTTTATAGTGTGGATGAGATTGAAAAATAATATCCACACAATCTAAATCGAAATGGATAAAATATAAAAATAATGAAAATATAAAACTAACAAGTCTCCGTGTGACCAACCATAACCTCCAAGCCATCCCACTGTGAAGGTAGTATATGATAAGGGAAACCATAATGATAAATGATACCCTTCTTCTTCCTTGAGTCTTATAAAAAATGTCTACAACCACCCAATGGAAAAAATGGATGTAATCACAAATCCAAATAGGATGTCACAAATGAATCTATACACAATATAATTTTATAAATTCCCAAGTTTTAGCTTTTAAAAAGTAAAGTTTACAAATTATTTTCTTAAATAAAACCATTTGTAAAATATTTATTTTATTTCATTTAAATGAGTACCAAATTCACAAAATAGTTATATATTAGGTATCAAAGAAACACTAGGTAAACTAGATGTGTGAGAAAATATATATGAAATAAACTATCATTCGATAAACTAGGTATAAAATAAAAATGATGACATTTGGTCCATTTCCATGGGAATATAAACTAGACCAACTCATATCAAGTCCCTCCATAGTCTATTTATTGTAAAAAAGTAACCCCTAGAACTACCACATACATTATGGTTACTGATCTACATTTCCCATCACACCCAAGGTTTCCAATTTGACATGTAATTAAAATACTATTTCAAATGTCCCTTCTCGCATTTCAAAAAACACTTTTTCCATCAATGTAAATCCTATTAAACAAGAATAAATAGAAAATTAATAATTTAATTACTTTAATAGATATAAATACCCTAAGAACGATGGAATGCTATCCAAATTTAACAATAGAGATTGGAAAACCTCTAGTACTCCTTAAAAATTACAAGAATAGCCAGAATATGATAATTATTGATATAAGACTGCAATCAGTCATGAATTTGAATGATAACTGTAGACAATTTCACAACTAAAATAAAAAGGAAAATAAAAGTAGAAATATATCTTACCTAAAGAGATGCACCACAACCAAATTTATGATTAATCTGTGAATGATTTCTCTTGAACTAGCATATATATTAAAAAATTTCAATAAAGATTTCTTGGTCATGAGAGGCGAGGCATCATAAAAAAGGAATAAAAATTCACCGGAGCCATGCATTTAAAATTAATCAACTTGAACACTACTTGTCATGAATCAATTTTATGTCCTTAATTTTCATGAATTAAAAATCAAATAAAAACACATGTCTCCATGGATTAAAAATCATGGACATTACCATTACATGATGTGAATATAATACATTGTCTTTAAACCTATCATGCCCCAAACCAATTCGTATTACCTTCCCAATGATCAACACATGACTTGAACATGATTCATGGAATGAAAAACATTCAAACCATGAAACAACTCAGTATATCTTAAAATAACCTATATATGATGTGAGCCTGATTCATGGTGTGCAAAAAACTAATTTAATAAATTTTTCTAGTAGAAAAAAACTCCCTAAATTATATAACAAAGATAAAGAGAGAATCTAGTGTTCACTAAACTCATGTTGAATCATATTACAACATTGACCCAATTATACCCTGAATCCATAAGAAAAAGAATGAAACCCATAATATTAGGGAATTTCCCACTATTAATATCTTATTCATTATAAGATAGAGACAAAAATATACAAAAATGGAAGTAGAAATAGAGAAAAGAAATATTGAATGGAAGATAATTTGGTGTCATAATATCATCATGATAAACATATTATATCCATATCATGCTATTATATTACTAAAAACACACAAAGGAATGTCCACTTTATCATCATCAACACTTACTACTCCCACGTCTTCTTTCTATCCAATCTGCACTTCCATTCTACATGGACCAGAGGAATAATTTTATTGTGAATCTCCTTCTCTTCTGGATCCATTATTTGAGATTTCATCTCAACCATAGTGATGTAAGGCTCAAGGTCGATGACCTCCCATCCTATCACATGGGAAGGATTTTTACAATACCTCCATATATAGGAAACTAGGAAAACATCATTTATTGAAGTCAAAATAGTAGAAATCCCAACCCATAGTCCACCTTCCCCAATAATCTAATGATCTCAAAGTGGCCCCCAAAACATGGTGTCATCTGACCCTATATACCTAACTAAAAATGACCCAATGTTGGTGAAACTCTACTAAAGACACAATCATCAACCTGAAACCTCATGTGGGGTTGTTAATGGTCCATATAAGCTTTATGATAACCCTCTTACTTAATCAGTCTCATCTAGATAAACTGTACCCTCATTGTCATCTCTAGAACAAGACTCATCCAAACCATAGTCAATTCTCCCAACTCTTCCTAGTACATGGGAGATATATATATATCCAACTATAAAAGTAATCATAGGGTGCTATTTTTATTGAGGATTGAAAACTATTCTTAAAGGTAAACATGACTAAAGGAATAGACTTTTCCCAAGAACTACCAAAATCAAGCATATGGTCCTCCTTGTACATCCTTATGAACTTGGATGAATCTCTCTATTTTTATATCTATATGCAGATGAAATATTGTTCTCAATTTTATCTAAGAACCCTTTAACTCTTATATACTTTTCCAAAAAATTGATTTGAACCTCTGGTCCATGTTAAAAACTACTATAGTGGTAAAGACATGATGTCTCAAATACTCTCAGACATAAATGTAACTAAGAGGCCCCAGCTTGTTGTCTCCTTGATAGGGTTGAAATGTTCTGATTTCATGAGTCGATCAATGATCAACCAAATCAGAACCCTACTAAATAGTGTCTGTGGTAAACTAATAATGAAATCTATGTATGTCTTATATAATTTACATACTGAAATGGGTACAGTTTGTAAAAAACTAGAACGAAAATTATGTTACTTCTTAATTCTCTAGAAATTATGACACCGTGATACAAAAATCTAAAATCAGCCATCACATCCCTCGATACCAATACTGTAATCTCAAATATAGACACATCTTCATAGTACCTAGGTGTATGGATGAATAAGAATAGTTTCCACTATCCATTAACTCGTGAATCATGGAAATTAAAACAATAGACCAACTATAAATGCAGAATCCCTACTGGGAGACAGAGACCACCCACATAGGGTCTCCCCGACATAATGGATATTATTAAATATCTTGAAAATAGGTACATACATATTCTCAAGATGTAATTTATAATCAAATAATGAGTCATATTTTATCAAATCAATAAAAACTCACCCAAAAAATTCTTTTATTCCAAACATGATCTTAGAAAACAAATTCATTGAAGACCACTCTACCATTAATTCATTCCCAGCTTCTGTCAGTAATATCATGCTCAGCTTATCAGACATTACATTCTCTTTTCTAAGAGTATAAATAATATAGAAATCAAAAAAAATTAGATACTTCACAAAATATATCTATCAAAATATAAAATCCCAATGTTTTAAAATAAACCTTAGGATTTCATGATTAGAATTTATAATAAATTATTCCCCAAAAAAGGTAGTAACACCATATTTTGGGAGCATGAAGAACCACTGCCAACACAAGATTGTGGGTATGTTAGATATACTCATGAGGGAATAATTTTCTAGAGACATTAACAACCACATATAACCCCAACATCAAAACATGCCCCAAACCTGTTCATGAAGAATCATATAAAACATCATAACTAAAATATGGTTCTTGAAGAATCAAAATTGGTATTTAATTAAATATAAAATTAATTTCATCAAAATTTCTCTAAAAATTTTCACTCCACTCAAACATCACTCCCTTTTATGTAAAATATGTCATTATATATTTAATCAAGGAGATGTCCCTAAAAAACTATAGGTAATAAACAGATAACCCTAAGAACATTCCAATCTCAAACATGTTTATACTATGTTTCTTGTATATAAATCTATGTTATTTTTTGGGATCTAATAGGACCACCATCTGAGATATAACATCCCACAAAAAACATACTTATAGAATCCCAAAATAACATTTGGATGGCATACCTTATAGATGATATTCCTTAAAATTTCTAATAATGATATTAGAATTGTCCATGTGTTACTCCTATAAATTTGAGTAATCTAAAATATCATCCATGGAAACCACAACAAAAGATTCCAAGAACTGATGAAATATATAGTTCATCAATTCATTAAACACTATATTGGAGTTAGCTAGTTTAAATTTCATAATCAAAAACATGAAATCCAAATAATAGCTCCAAAACACTATCTTAGGTATACTATTTCTCGTCGTCCCTACTGATAGTACCCTCACTATATGTCAATCTTTGAATACAAAAAATCCACTCCAAGATGATCACAGAGATCATCAATCTTGGGAATGGAATATTTGTTCTTAATGGTCACAAGATTTAACTTTTTATATTAAATACAAAGACTTAGTCACATATATTCTTTATTAGAAATGAGTATATGATAATACTATTATGAAGATATAGGATGAATATATCCCTTATCATCGAGATCGAAAATCTAGATCACAATTTCAACCAACTAAAAATGCTTCATATGGTAGGATTGCCTAGAAACGAGAATCAATCCATGGAGAAGGTCAATAGTAAACCCTATCACTCTCTATGGTGGTAAAATAGGAAAATTATCTAGTAAAAACTGGGGTCACATAGACAAAAAATTAGGTATATTAAGTATAAAATAATGTCAAATATAATTAAGCAATATCTGTAAACATTGGAATGATATTACCCAAAAATAAAGAGAAATAATCCCATCCTTTCATGATCTGGAGTCCCACTCACCCAAAAAAACAAGAGTGAACCCATTGAAAAAAAAAATCTGAACTCAATGGTGATAATATTCTATCTATTCCATAACACTAATCATCCAATACATTCCAATAATTAATTATAAGATGTCATGTTTTTCAATTAAAAAGTTCCACTCCCCCTCGATGTCTACTATCATCACCCAACACATGGGACAATTTAAACCTTGTTTAGACATATTTCACAAAGTAATGAAAGGATCCATGAAGTAAAAATCATAGATCTGAATGAAATCCAAACTCATCAACTAACATTGATTGAAAAGTAATTTTTTATTATTCAAAAAAATTTCAACAAATAGTATAAAACCATTAGTTCTACCACAAAAATTAATTATAGAGTCTCTGAAAGAATATTTATTCCTATAATAGTTAGTATACAAAAAGGTGCTATCATGGGTTCCCTCAAATTAATATTGGTTTTTGGGTACTTAGGTGTAGCAGAGTGGCTGACCAAGGTAGTATCTCAAAGGAGGAAGTGAATTAAAAAAACTTCTTAAAGTTATTATAATAATAAAATAAAAGGGAATAAAAACACTACATGAAAGGATATTGGGTTGTTTATAATTTATATAACTATAAGAAGTTTGTGGGAATATGATTGCATTTTTTTAATTTTTAATTTTTTAAATGAAGTTTGATTAAAATGACACAACAAGAAGATATTTTTTAAAAAAATATTTAAAAGGCATAATCATTATAACTCTACATATTCACTAAATTAATTGTCATTATCATTTAAATAAACATCCACTTAATTTTAATCCTCTAATTTGTTAACCCTAGAACCCTACTATAGTTAACTTAACCACAAATATGAAATTACTTAAACCCTACGCTAGCTTCAGAACATGCAATCGCAACACCCTGCATTGATTGATGTTCGTAGATAAGATTATGGTTAGTGGTTAATTAGAGAACATATACACTCTATAAATGAGTATTAATTTAGTTTAGGGATTATATTTTCACTCTACAAATTTAACATGTGTGGCCTTTTATTACAAATTATGATCACACTCTCACAATTTACACAACTTTCGTCTTTGTGTGTTTTTGGGTTAATAGTTAAATTTCTTTATTTGTTTCATTTAAATTACAAACTCAAATAATATATCATAAAATGTGAATTATAATATCTTATAGATTCAAAATAAATTAATGAATAAGTTTAGGGGTAGATCGATTACTAAAAATAACTACCATTCCATGGATGATGTAGTCATCGTAGAAATGTTTTTCATGTAAAAAGGTTTAGGAAGAGTATAACCTAATCAAGTTTCTACTAATGATTCCATACCAAGTGTAAATATTAGGAAAATAATAAATTTGAAAAGAAAATAATAAATGAGATGAAATAAAAGAAGAATAGATAAGTTTATTATGAAAACACAAACATTACAACATGATGAAGAAGAATAGTTCTTCGATAAAGGGATCCTTGCTTCAAGAGCTACCCTTATTGAATTTCTTGGTGAATTAGAGTGGAACCTATTCTCCTTATCCCGAAACTTCCTAATGCACATCCCTACACCACCAAATGAGAAAAACAACAATTTATAGAGTGGTGTGGAGGGTAGGTTCATTGTGGCTTCAAGTGTGAATGGGGAATATCAGCCAAATATTTTATTCCAACATGCTCGGCCCATTTGATCACCAAAATGCATGAATCAGATGTCCTACCAGATGTATGATTTCTAAGGAAATGTTTCCTCAAGCTCCACTTAAATTTGGTCCTATTCCAACCACTTAATATGAGTATTTGGCTCAAATACAGAACCCATTTCTAATCTAGAAGGTCCAGCCCATCTTTGACATAATGACACATTTCCACCTACCAAATGCATGTTTTAGCTCCAATTTTCTTAAATAAATTTGTAGAAAACTTTGTTGTGAACATATTACAAAAATTATCATGTTCAAATAATTCAAATAAATTTATTTATGTTCTAAATACAACCAAGAATATGTAAAGGCTAAAACTAATATTTTCATCATATTTTCAAATGAATGATCTACTACCAAATATTCCATATATGAACATAGATAACACCATGTGAAGAAATTATATGATTTATAATAAATAAAATATTCAATAAAATTTCTTTTTATCAACTCCCCCACACTAATCCATTTTGACTCTAGGGAAAAACCTTATATTATGTATTCCAAAAAATTATGACAAGTAAACCTCAATATGAAATAAAAAAATTAAAACACAAATCCTTGAGATCCCACAATTCCACACCAAGAAACAAAAGATATCATTTCTCATAAAAAACATTATTACAAGTTCTGTACTTATATCATCCAATATTTTTCCACTTCATTTATCCTCCCATGCACACAAAACACATACCTCACATGAATTTTCTCTTATCACACAAATGACAATTTTTCAGCAATGTCTTTCTCAAAAAACTCATACAAGGGTCACCATAGGCTTGATAAATTCATACATCACCACACGATGTCATTCAAGGACATATTTTTATCATGATAACTTTTTAGGGTTGTTTTTTGGCTTTCAGTATGTAGGCTTTAGATGTGAAAATCTATGAGGGTGAAAGAGGATGGCTTGACTGTTTTTGGAGAAAAATTTAATTATTATAATTTTCACTTAAACATGGTCTCCTACTCAATCCCCAGAGCATAGATTCCTATTCATCATAATGAAAATAATGTAATGTGCACACCATTCAATATTTCAGCAGTAAAAATGTCAATCTTCTTCAAACATGATTTTTTTGAAAACTCTAGATAGGCACAACTTTCTCTCACAATTAGAAGCCCCAGAAAGGCACAACTTCACTTATCATGAAAGATCCAGAAAAGGAAAAAATTCAATATAATGATTTTATTTAGAGTAAAAACATCTATTTAGAATTTTATTTTCCACCCAATGTATCATAGAATGTGGTAGCACAACAGAAGACAGCTTCCCCCACACTTGAGTTCAACTAGATTATGGAATTTCAATTCTAGAGTTGGTTGGATAGTGAAAATTAGCTTGTAATGTGGAAACCTAATAGGATATTCATGGCTTCTACTTTATACAAGGATTAAATGTTTAAGGTAGTCCATCACAAAAATTATTATTTAAAATAAGGACTTCAATAGAAAACAAATTCCTCTATCATTTTAACATAAGTACCTCAATACCTCATGTTTTTAAAGGAATAAATCAAATTCTGTTTAAATAAAGCATGGTTTAGTTCTCTCAAGAAATGATGGAAATATAAATAATATGAAAAATAATGGGTCAGTAGACTCACATGAATGTGAATTAAAATATAAAGCGAGTGAGATGTGGCATTAGATTCCAAATTCAGAGTACTTTTCATGAAATTACTAAATATTTGAACTTGAAACAAAGTTATTTTCACCATTCATTTAATCTCCATTTCATGGTATAAATTGTTTCACTTATTGAAATTAATTTAAAAATGGTGATGTGAATCATATCTACTTAAAATTTTCAAAAACACACAAAAAAATGAAAAATAAAAACACCAAATATAAAAAACAGACCATTTTCTTTGAAAATCATCAGAAAACAGGAAAACAATAGAAATTACTAAACTAAAAGGTTCCCTCCCTCAAACTTAAAATTTTTCATTGTCTTCAATGTGAACCCATGAGATGATATATGCACATAAAATGTATAATTTTAAATTGGACAAAGAATAAAAAAGTGAAAGGGTTTGGAACAACCTCATATGCTCAAGTAATGATGGGGTAATGCAGTGTGATGAAATCCACGACATCAGTAGGAAGTCCCTCAACGTATCTCTTAAAAAAATTTCCCATTGACTATAATGCGCCTTACCATGTCTTATTGTGGGATATCCATTAAACTATATGTAAAAACATTAGTTACACAAAAAAGGACCAAACCACCTAGAATGCAACATACCAGGAATCAACTTCAGTTGTGAATTATAGAGAAGACTTTCTCACCAACTTGAAATTATATTCTATGTATGATATTCTCATGAGATGCTTTTGATATTTCCTTATAGAGCCATGAGTTATCATATAAAGACAATCAAATCTCCTCAAGATCTTGAATTTGCATCTTCATTTGGATTCCAGCATTGGAAAAATCCATGTTGAATTTCATTATATCCCAATAATCCTGATGCTCAAATTCCAGTGGGAGATGACAGACTTTACCAAAACCAATCCAAAAAGGGGACATACTAATGGATGTCCTGTATGCTATCCTATAATCCCACAATGCATCATTCAAGTGCTTACTCTAATCATTCCTATCTGGCTACATGGTTTTCTCCAAAATTTGTTTCAACTCACGATTTGAAGCCTCAGCCGGGCCATTTGTTTGGGGTTGGTATTGTGTTGATGTTTTCTTTGTCACCCCATACTTCCGAAGAAGTGAAGAATGATTCATATTACTAATGTGTGTCCATTGGTCACTGATGATGGCCTTCGGTACTCCAAACCTGCATAAAATCCACACTTTGAAAATGTCAATTATAACATGATAATCATCAGTCCTACTGGCCTTAGCCTCCACCCATTTACTAACATAATCAAAAGCAACCAAAATATACAAAAAAAAGTAACTAGGTAAATGAACTATAAAATTTATGTCACATTCATAGAAAATCTCATAGAATAGTACGGGTTGTTGAGGGATCTCATGTCTCATTGAAATGTTCCTAGTGTGTTGGAAATGAGAGCATGAAATACAAAACACAAGTGCATCAGGGAATAATCTAGGAAAATATAATCAAGAGTCTAAGACATTACTGGCTGTCTATGGGGGTCCAAAGTGTCCACCATAAGAAAGTGTGTGATAGAGATATAGAACAGAGCCAAAATCATGATCAGGAACCCACCTTCTAATACCATGGTCACTACAAATTCTCCATAGGTATGAATCATAAAAAAAATAAAATCCTGACTCACTCATTAATTTTTGGACGTAATGATTCTTTAAATTTGAAGGGATTTCAGAGGCAATAATGTAGTTAACTAAATCTGCACACCGAGTATACACACCTTAGGTAGAATAATGATACTCATCAGGGAAAGTGTCCCGACGTGGTACCTGGTCCACAGTGTCATCCTCTAGTGTGTGATTAAGCCTACTCATGTGGTCTACCAAAATGTTTTCCTCCCCATTATTGTCCTTTATCTCAATATAAAAATCTTGATGATGGAGAATTCATCAGATTAGCTTGGTCATTGCATCTGGTTTCTACAAGGGGTACCTCATAGCTGCATGGTCAGAAAACACAACTACTTTAGAGCCTAATAAATATGAACGTAAAATATCTAAAGTGAACAAAGTAGAAAGAATCTCCTTTTCCATGGTTGTGTAGTTTGATTGGGCTAAATCCAGTGTACTCGATGAATAGGCAATCACATGTGAATGTCCCTCCACCCAATTAGACAAGAAAACTCCAACTACGAAGTTTAAGGCATCACACATAAGCTCAAAAAGAATCTCCCACCGTGGGGGATGTATGATTGATGGAGTAGTCATACAATTTGTTTTCTCATCATTGGAAGTCCTTCAATAATCCTCAATCACAAAATCAGAATCCTTTTGAAGTAATCGTGACATTAGAAGAGAAATCATACAAAAATATTTGATGAAGCGCCGATAAAATCTTGCATTCCCTAGGAATAATTTAACATCACGCACACATAAATTATATGGAAAGGATGAAATGATTTATACCATAGATATATAAACCTCAATCCCATGTTTTGACAGAACATGATCAAAAAAAATTCCATGCTCTACCATGAAATGACACATTTCAAAGTTCAAGACTAGGTTCTTCTCAATACAAAGATTCAACACCATTACAAAAATAGAGATAAAATCATCAAAGGAAGACCCATACATTGTAAAATCATCCATGAATACGTCCATGTAGGTATTAGTAAAATCAGACAAAAAATACCCCCCATGCATATCTAGAAGGTACCTGGGTAATTTAAAATTGCATATGGCATCCTTTGATAGCCAAATGTAACAAATGGATAAGTGAATGTTGTCTTCTCTAGATCCTCCAGATCAATAGGAACCGAAATATATACAAAAAATCCATCCAAGAAAAAGTATAGTTTTTTCTCAACTAGTCCCTCAGTAATCAAATCAATAAATGGGAGGGGGAAATTGTCTTTGTGAGGGGACTGATTTAGTGTGCTATAATCAATACACACACACCATCTATTTTTCAACCTCATTGGAACCAAATCATCTTTCTCATTTTTAACAATTGTAAAACCACATTTCTTAGGACCAACGTGAATAGAACATAACCACTGATTATATGAAATGGGCTAAATTATACCTTCCTTGAGAAATTTTTCATCAACTTTTTAAACAACTTCCAGAAGGGTTGGATTGAGTCTCCTTTGAAGCTGCCTCACTGGTTTATCCCCATCCTTTAAAAGGATCCTATGCCTAGAAATGGAGGGTCTAATGCCTGAAATACCACCCACGGTCCCCCAAATTTCCAATACGTTTTCCCTTAAAAGGTTCAATTTTTTTTCTTTATTTTCACAAGAGAGATTTTTAGTAAATGAAACAGGTAATTTCTCACCACTTAACAAGTATAATTATTTGAGATTAGGTGGAAATGGCTTGAGATCTAATGAAGGGGGTGATGTATAGATGGACAAATTTAAATAACTGAAATATGTGCACAATGAACATGAGTATCCTAATATACATCATCCAAGTCAAAGAATAAAGCATCAAATCGATCAGCATACTCAACAGCCTTGTCATAATCAAATTTCGCAAGATCAGAATCAGAATATGAATCCATTTCCAAATCAAATCTAAGAGATTCTTGTGCATTCGAAATAGGTGGGGATGTACACTTAGACATAAAACTAGAACCTATACTCCTAATCACCCTAATCATTGGACAATAAAATTACTTGGTATTATTCTTTCTTGGTTCAAAATGGGAGATAAAAAATGAAGAATGGTCCTCTGAGGGGTACTTCATGGAGTCCATAACATTAAATATCACAACATCATCTTCAAATTCCTTGGAAAGTGTACCCTCATTGACATTTAATATAGTTTCTATAGTTTCGAGGAAGGAAATACCTATGATAATGGGAGAATTTGAACTTAACTGATTTTCCTCCATGTTAAGCACATAGAAATCAGCTGGGAAGATCATGTCTCTTACCGAGACAAGTACATCCTCAAGGAATGTCATTGGATATTTTGTAGCTCTATTTTCCAACTGCACCACTACTCACGTCGGCTTCAACTCACTAACTTATTAATAAGAGAATACAGAGCGATGCATCACATTTACAGATGCTCTCAAATCACAAAGTGCATCAAAAAATTGAAACTCCCCTATGGTGCATGGGAGGATAAATGTCCCAGGATCCTTGCACTTTGATGGAATTTTTGGAGTTGGTGTAATGAGTGATGACACATTCCTTCCAAGATTGATCCTCTGATTTCCATTGATACCTATTCTATTGGTACAATGTTCTTCTAAGAATTTTTCATACCTTTGGATTTGTTTGATGTCATAAAGTAGAGGGATATTGATCTCCCCATTCATGAATGTGTCTAAAAATCCTTTTTTTTCATCACCACTTCAACCATCATCTTAGTTTGTACAAATCTATTTTGTAATGGAATGGGTTTAGGAGGAATATTATCAATATTTGTCTAACCTTTATCTTTCTCCATGGGTTGATCAATAGTTGGTTTGGAATGAGGATTTTCTGGAGTTTAGGGGAATCCCGGTGGAATGGTAGGTACATATGTATCATTAATTTGTATCCCACTTCTCAATATGATGGCATAGACATTACCCTTGGGATTTGGAGTAGGTTGATAAGGTATATTTCCAGAATTCTTGCCTACCAATTCATGGAGGGAAGTGGAAATATGGATCATTTGAGTCATTAGCTCCCTCAGTTCCAAACCTTGAATCTGAAGCCCATTATATTGATAATGAACAATTTATCTCAATAGATCATCAGTTTTAGAATCTACCTTGGCTTGGAGATTCCCTTGTTGTTGTCTTGTGGATTCTTGAGCATCAAATAGCCTTTGGGGTTGTTGGAACCCATGTTGGTATGGTTGATGCTTTTGGATGTTTTATTGAAAAGGTGACCTTTGTTGTTGTATAGATCCATACCTCAAGTCCGATTTATCCTACCACCCTTGGATGTATGTTAGAGAAAAGGAATAAAACTGTTCTAGGGGATATGGTTTTTTCTACAGCTGATATGGTCTCTTAGGAAACACTACTGCACAATCTTCAATTTGTTGCAGTTTGGGGCAATAGTCAGTTTGGTGGTTCGTTTAAGTAAAATTTCCACATGTCCTTGAAGGAGGGGATTGGGATTCCTATTGATAAAATAAATCTGCCTCAACATTGTGGTTAATTCTTCCATCATGGTATCAATTAAATGAATTTCAATAGAAGACAGACTTACCTGATGTGCTCCCCTGACATGTGGTGTACCTCGATCACCAAATTTTTGGTCTTTTTCAGACATCTTGTCAATAAATACATGTGCAACTACTGGTGTCTTGTCCACTATGCTCCTCTAGCCATGACATCCACCCTGCTCCTCTCCATAGGTCTAAGTCTGTCCTGAATGAATTGAATGAGGATTTTCTCACTGATTTGGTGATGTGGAAAGCTTGCACACAACTTATTGAATCGCTCTATGTACTCATACATTGACTCCCCATGGGCGTGCTTGATCCCAAAGACCTCCTTATTAAGGGAAGTGGTCCTTGATACTAGAAAAAATCTCAACATGAAAAGACATTTCAAATAATTCCAACAATTTGCATCTTCAGAATGTAAATAATACATCCAAAATATTGTAGCCCCATCGAATGTGAATTGGAATGCTCATAGTTTGATTTGATCGTCAGAAACATTTCATGGTTTTAAGGCTGAGAAAACCACATTAAATTCTTTGAAGTGGTTATTTGGATCCACACCAAATAATCCATGAAACTTTGGAAGAAGATGAATTAACAGAAACATCGGTTCAAAGACTGATTCAAGATTTGGGTATGCAATGAAATTTGGATGATAATTATTATTAGGTGTAGCCAATTCATGAATGGTTATATTAAGTTCACTTCTATTATTTTCAGCCATTGGTTCTTGTTTTATGGTTGAATTTGAATTTCTTAAAATTTAAATGTTATGGGAGTGGAATAATTCTCCAATTGGAGGAATTTTGAAACTTCTCATAGACTAAGGATTTCTGATTTCAGCCCGAAGGCTACACCCAATATCAAGATCATGATCTAAGAGATCATTAGGATTAGTTTGTGTCATAAATCAAATAAAAATGAAAACCAGGAAAGTTGACCATAGTAAAAATAAAAACGAAATATTTGAGTTGGTGGTCCAAAAAGAAGTAGAAGAATAAAAAAAGATGAAGAAAAATTCAGAATGGGTAATGAAGAATGAAAGAAGAGATGAAGAGAATAAAATGTAAAATTAAATAAATACCTTTAAATGGTTTAAATAATTACTTGCCTCCCCGAAAATGGTGCTAGTGGGTCCCACAAGGACATTTGGCCTAGGAACCCCACTGATACAGCCCCACAGCCCCACTGCAACAGAAATATCCTAACCCATCACTACAACAGGGACCCACTGGGACACCTAGCCTAGGAACTCCACATATACGAAAGGAAAACACAAAAATTTCAACATGAGGAAGAATACGAAGGATTAAACGAAGGGATCATTACTTCAAGAGCTTCCCTTATTGAATTTCATAGAGAGTTGCAGTGGAGCATCTTCTTTTATGCCCTCAACTTCCTAGTTCACGTCCCCACACCACCAAATGAGAACAAAATGAATTTTTAGAGTGGTGGGGAGGATAGGTTCAAAGTGGTTTCAAGTGTGAATGGAGATTATAGACCAAATATTTTATTCAAACTAGCACCCCATTTGAACACTAAAATATGTGAATCATATATCATTACAAATTATTATTCATGTAAAAATGAGTCCTAGAGCGCCTATCAAAATATGGGCCTCATCCAAGCAAAGATGAATATGTCATGGCCCAAATACAGAACCCATGTCCAATCTAGCGAGTCCAGCCCAAATTTGTTTTTATGGCACATTTTCACCAACCAAATTTAGGATTTAGCTCCAATGTTCTAAATAAAAGTTGTAGAAAATTATGTCAAGAACACATATAAAAAATTAAGTTCATATAATTCAAATAAAATTATTTACATTTGAAATATTACAGTGTATATTTAAAGGGTAATAATTGAATTTTCCTTATCTTTTAAAATAAATGATCTAATGCCAAATTTTCCATAAATGAACATATTTAACACAATATGAGGAAATTATATCATTTATTATCAATAAAATATTCAATAAAATTGTGTTTTATCATATACCTAAACAATTTCAATGTGATGTTGGCAACATGGGTGTCTAGTTCCTCCATTAGAATATCTTCAAAAAGAATGTGCAACCATTCCCAGGGCTTGATGTACTCCAAGATTTGGATCAAAACACTATTGAATCCCCCAATAAGGATCGGGTGGTGATTATCGATCTAGTAGAAATCCCCACTTCATATTCCTCCGGTGCATAATATACCACGCAAATACATTTTGTCTCATGTCATACATAAGCTATCATAGCCACATGGACATAGCCCTTTGCCTGAGGATATGAACCACCTCCATTGGAAGCATTAGTATGAACCTTAGATCCTTTGGTGAATTCATATCCAACCCTACAACATTGGGATATTTTTCCACAAAAAATTTTTAGATGAAAAATTTTCCACAATGATGACTGGTCTTTGGAGACTCAGTAAAATTCATAGTGGAATGAATATACCACCTACAATGATAAAGAATAAAATACTATTGTCTTGAAGAATCCCTCGAAACACATCCTAAAGAAAATTGGCTATCATTGCACTTACTTTTCTAGGAAAAAGACACACCCTGGCTAAATACATCACCAAATAAAGCTCCTCACAAACCTATTTTTCTAGATATGTCAATATCTATAAAATATTCCTTGTCAAATCCCTCCAAGAAGGTCATACGAAACATGATAATCAACATTAATTAAATATCAGGCCCCAGTACCAACTCAATCCTTTGAGACTTTATGTGATTATTAGTGGGAATCTCTAGTGTTTGGTGCACTAGCTCATAGAAATGGGTGGAATACTCAAGAAAAATATGCCCTCCCCATTCCAAGGTTAAAAAATCCTTGGTTTTCGGTGTAATAATGTATCAAGATAAAATTTATGATCAAATATTTTCTTGTAAAATCCATGGAGAGATCTGTGTGTAACTTTGTTTTCACATTTGAATCCTACTATATCATTCCCATTACTTAAATATTATAAATGGAAGAGACCACCATAGAGTCCTAAACAATATTCATAATGTTGGATATATTTTCAATCCACTCAATCTGCCCATCAGATTCCTCTTGTACTTTTCCACTACAGATTGTAGGAGGATGAAGCATCATAAATCTTGAGTTGGGGTCTACATCTCATCTCGAGTTCACACCACCTATTAGACCCAGAGTCTCAATTGTGTAGATTAATGCTTCTACCAAATAAGGTTTTACTAGTTAGTTTTCTTTCAGAACCTATCTCATAGATTCATCTCTCAGAATTAGAATATATCTTCTTGGATGCAATTTCTAAAAATCATAATATACAAACCAGTATGTCATGAGAAGTTTCCAAAATGATTAGTCCAACTTTTGGTATTTATATAAATGATTGAAAATGATTATATTTTAATGTTATTTATATGATATATAAATAAATGAATAATGTTTATGAAATGAATATCTTCATTTAGATAAACAGCTAATAAAGTTTATTCAAATGACCTCAAACACCACGTCTCTAACCTAGTAATAACTTATCTAACCACCCATGGTAACTAATGTTTAGATATGGAATTGAGTCAGTCTGAAACACTTCAAAAAATACTATATAAAATTTGATGGTCCTAAATTCAATGTACCTAAGAGACAAAAAAAACATAGGAAGTATTAACACACTTCAGATAGATCACCCCACCTAATTTGCAATGAACCAACCCAGGCCTACCATACCAACCACCCAAGTCATCCATCACATGGTGAGGTATAATAAATATAAAAAACAAAGTTCTTGAATATAATCAGATAATACATAAAAACGAATTATGGTGTGGAAGTAAAAGATATAAAAAGATCTAAACAATCTAATATAATGGTGAAAACCTAGAAAAAAATATGAAAATACAATACCAACAAGTCTCTATGTGACCAACTGTCACCTCCAACCCGTCCTACAATGAGGGAATGAAAAGAAAAGAGGGAATGAAATATTTTATGATGCAATTATCTTTCCATAATTTCTACAAAAAAATTTCTAAAACCACCCAATGAAAATATTAGACTGTGTGCAGAAATCCTAGTAGTATATTACCAATGAATCCATACAAGTTATAATATCAATAATTCACAAGTTTTATATTTTGAATAAACAATTCTATAAGAAATTATCATAATTAAACCATTTGTAAAAATTTCATTTACATCCCATAAATTCATACCATATTCCCTAAATAGGAATATATCAGGTACAAAATAAAATCAGGTAAACTAAACATGTGTTAAAATATCCATGAAATAAACCATCATATGATAAAATAATTATAAATGACCAAGAAAACCATTTGAGCACTAGCATATGAGAATAAATCATAAAAATGATATAAATTCCTTCAATAGTTTTACAATATTAGAAAAGAAACCCCTAGATGTTACATACATAGTACGATTACTAATTTCAATTTATTAATGCTCCCAAGGTTCCCAATGATCAATTTTTTTTTTAGAAACCATTTAAAAATACCACAATCACATTTTAGAAATGTTTTTTACATCAAACTAGAAAATGACGGAACTATATCATCCTTCAACAATGGATATTGGGAAAACCCATAGATTAATCATCAAAAGAAAAGGATTGACAATAAGATAAAAAGGATCTATAGAAGGCATCAATATATCAAAAATCATAATGAAAATCTCATACAATTCTACAACCATAGCCAAAGTAAAAGAAAAATTGGAAATATGTATTTCCCAAAAAAGACACAGCACGACAACAATGATTCTTAATCTTTGATCCAATGATACATAGGGAGTGGAGATCTTCCAAAATATCTAGGGAGAGTTACAGGTCATTATACAGGAGGCTACACACTAAATGAAACAAATTTTATTCAATCTTTCTATATAAAATTATAGGACTCAAACATCAGATGTACTGAATCCCTTTCATACGATGTAATTACATGAATTAAAAAAGACATCCAAGAAATGAACATTCTCTGATTAATAGTCCTGATGACAAAAATTCCGTGATGTGAAACCAAAAAATGGCTTGTAAAATTATGACACAATGAACCAATTCATGAAATCTTCCCATAAAAAAATACATGATTTTTATTTCATTCAGTGAATGTTAAGAATTAATGAGTCTAACCAAATCATGAAATATAACTATAACCTATAAAAAATAGAAACATGATTCATGATATATAAACCTTTCACATTCTGAATTAATATACCAGGAAACAAACCACCTATGTTTTGAAAAAAAAATCCCAAAAACCACTACCAGTTTTCTATGAACATGGGGAGATCCCTATATATCCTTTAAAAAAATAATCCTGATACTCCATTATATTCCAAGAAACATATATAATAGATATTTACATCATTTTCCCAAGAAAAGGATCTTGATTATTATGAGGCCCATTATATAAAGAAAATGAAACCAAAAATAAAGAAATGGAATAATTGGAGGAAGATAATGGGGTGTTACATAGACAATTTAGTAGATCTATTTAATGGAAGAAATTGAAAATGATGGATCCAGTTCTTAGAAGACTCAGCACTCTTAGATATGGCGTGTCATCAACCTTGATTATAAACGGAGGTATAATATACTTTTCATTTGAATTAAAAATTTGACAACTAATAAATAAAACAAAACATGTACATAAATGAGACTTCATAATTGAATAATCAAACTAAATGTAAATAAAGATATTGAATAATGAACGAACCATATACCATATCCTTTCTTATGTACATTATTTTCTAATCCCAATCTTTTGCATCTACATATTAGTACAGTTTTATTCTACATCATTATATTAATATTACAAAATGAAAAACTTTTTTTTCATAAATAATAAAACCCAACAAAATAAATTTTATAGGTGAATTATAAAAGAGTTAGTGTAAAACTGTGATGCTCTTAAAGAGATAAATCTCTTGTCAGCCACTATGCTAATCGAGGAAAACATTAAAATTATAAATTTCCACATCCTAATATAGGTTTGAATCATTAAACACAACATCCCCCAATATATCATCTTTCCTTCTAACCAAACATACTCTTATTATAAAATTGTGACACTCATACTTCATCTTTAGTACTCCTCCCCATTTAGGGTAGAACACTATCCATTATCTCAATGATAAGAATTTTCTATGATAGACCTTTATTATAGCTATAAAAACAACTACAACACTCAGCTAGATTCCTTTTTTATATCCATTAAATTCCATTCACGTTATAAATTATAGTGGGAATGAATAGAAATTTAATGTTCCATAGAATTAACATTCATTCTGAGAACATTATCTTAGTCTCAAATTTTTCTTCATTTTCATAGTCTTTGAGATTTGATATTTCTAATATATAAATTCTTTTGATAAAGCTATAATCTTCTATTAATATTTTGTATCATTTTTTACATTGAGTTTATAAAATCATTTTAATGATTTGTTCTTATTCTGTTAATATTTTAATATATGTTTGAGTAACACTCAAATTATTCTTACATCCCTTCTACTTTAATGAATTTTCAAATCACATTATATTATAAATTTAATATACAATTAATTAAAATTTTATAAAATCTTTTTATTACATTTTAATTTAGAAATATTTTATACATCCTCTATATTATAACCATGGATGTTTAATATAGTAGAATAACTGAGCAGTCTTTCACAACATGATCAACATTATTTATCTCTTTCATTTCTAAAATTTATCACAATTCTAAACTATCATAAACTTCTAAAATGTTTTTCCTGAGAAATTAACATTCTTCAATTCCCAAACATTTTTTCTCCGCACCAATATAATGATCCAAACCATACTAGCATAGTGTTAGTGGTTACATTATAACATTGGTGATAGATAAAATTGATCGCATCCCAAGGGATCAAATATTATAGTAGTACTGGAAAACTAGATAAATACATAAATTTGAAATTACAAATGAAAAAACATAACAAAACATAGTATTATCTTTGAGTATGTCATTATTCCCTTCAGTATGTCCCTTAATATTAATCATAATACACTTCTAGTAACCCTATGGATGTGGAAAAAAATAATGTTTTGAGATCTAATGCTCAGTAATGCTATGTGTAAAATAGATGTTATTTAATGTTTATATATAGAATAATAAATATGGAATGGTTTATAATTGAAAAAAATACCACTTAATCAATAACCTGAACATAAAGAAGAATATGTTATGATTAAATGATGATAAAATAAATCTATGTAAACAATCATTTGATCATGTTACTTATCCATTTATATTATAACTAATCGGATAATGACATATAAATCATTAACTAATATCATAATTTGGCAATAAATAATGTCTGACAACATAATTATACATTAAAGTCATCTAGATAAGACATCTAACATAAATGGTTAAGGCCTTGACTATGCATATATGATAGTTTTTCTTAAGAGGCATGTCGATTAATCAGGAATATTTAACATACCTTGACCACCACTTACTAAGTATAATTAAATATCCATGTGAAAGGGTTGAAATATAGTCAAAATAAACAATTTTATTAAAAAAAATATATGAAATATTTATAATTACCCTAATTAACAAACAAAATCAGAAACCGTTTAGTGTAATATGGATAATGATATCAAAATGCTACAACCCATGTTAAATGGATCATAAACCATCTAGATGAATAATAAGGATGGTATCATTATAACATATCCCATGTAGAGAATAAGATAAATAAAGGTTGTTTTCATTTAGGAATATAATTACCATAATAATGTCCATAAAATTTTTTTTGGGAAAACAAATTTCATTTATCAAAAATACATTTAAAAATTAGATATTTTAAAAATATTGTAAAAAAAATTTTCATTGAAAATTACCTTCTAAAACGATAATGAAAGATTCAATGAAATGACTTTTCAGGATGAAAGGTAGTTCCATGCAAACTTTATTTGTTAAACAAGTCATTCTAGTAACACTATTTCAAATAAGCTAAAATGATTTTTTTGAAATATGAAGAGAATATTATTTTCAAACTATTTAAAAAATAATAATTCAAACATGTGTCATAATTTCCTTAATAAATCATTTGGATAATGTTAATAAATTCTTGAAAATTGTTATAAATAACATGGATATGGAAGAAAAAGAGTTATATACCAAAAGGATAAATAAAGTCGGATTTTATTTATAACATTTACTCAATAATTTTTATAACCAATGACTATAAATAGGAATTATTACATGACAATTTTACAAATAGACATAGGATAAAAAATATACTTGTTTTAAGAAATAAAAACAAATTAAATCTGTCATGGGAACATAAATAGTCTAGAATAATTATGACATTGTGAAATAAACCCTTACCACTTCAGTAAAATTTGAGTCATAATCCCCATAAAATAAATAAAAAAATAAAATTATAAATACCACATAGATAAATATATTAATTATATAAAATATCAAATTTTTAATATATACACCAAAAAAATTAAGTGCTGAATGTGGAACATATATCACAGAATTAAAAGTGAGATAAGAAAACCCAACCTTAGGCCTGATTTAATATGTAAATGTTCTTACCTCCTATATAATAAAAATATATTAATTATAAATCTATAAAATAACCTTAATTATATATTTTTTACCATATATGATTTACTTATAGTGTTTTATGACCCTTTTATAAAAAAATATTTATTATTACTATTTGAGGTGATAAATGTTTTATTTTCCCAGTATATTTTAGTTCATCAATATTGGTCCTTTTAATTGTTGTAGTGTAAAAAAATTCCATAATGTAAAAAGTTATTTATATTTTATATAAAATTACAATAAAATTTCTTATAATAATCTCTAAAAATTTATAGATAGGAAAATGAGTTATGCTGTTCATAGAGAATGTATGTCGTACATATGCATGAATACTAATTCTATTTTTTAAATAGATAGAATGAAAAAAGAGAAAATTCCTTAACATTTATAAAGAAATTATTATCTCAAAAAATTGATTTATATACAATAAACATATCATTATTACCAACCATATCAAAATAAAATGAAAAACAATTCACAACGCTATGTGGAGGCGACCGTCCACATATACGAATAGGAGACATTATTGTCTACCAATGGATTAGAAGGTAAGAATTTATATGTGAAATTATATTTATTTAAGTATATTAAGGTCCTAAATATCATATAAGTATTCTAAATCCATTATTATATCTATCTAGGAGAGTTGGTGATGGGAAAAAATCACATCTGTTCATGAGCCGATAGTCCACCGTACACATGATGGATGGTTTTGATTCCCTTTTGATGGAAAATTAGATTGATATACGCTATTTATTTATCATAATAACATATATTTATATAGTATATAAATGTGTAAATGATTTATAAAATTATTATATTATTTTAAAATGTTACATGAACATGTAAAATGAAAACTCAAGGTTAAGAACTTTACCTCTACCTCAGACAACCTCTTTTGGTTTATACTTATTTCCTTCCTATAATAGATTAATGATCAATCCATATTTTTTTTATAATATAAGGAGGCATTTAATGAAGATATTTTTATGTATTGTCTAAACCAAAATTATTTGATACTATAAAGAACATATTAGAGGGTGTGCTTTTATAAGTGGGGGAGAGGGAAGAATTGGTTTTTTTGAAAATAAAGAGTAATGCCTTTGATTTTTCAAAGGCCATGAGGATACAAATGGACCATTATTGAAACTTGTATGTGATATGGTTGACCTATGACCATAAAATATGAATTTAGATTATTGGTCATTTTATCCCTTATCATTTTAGTTTAACCCCTTGTAATCCTGTTTTAATCATAACCGCAATAATTATTTTCTATAGTTTTTACCAGAAATTAGGATCAACAATTAAGTTGAAATTATTTTACAGTACTAGTTATGATAATTGAAAATATTGAATCTTTTTTAAAAAATTTGATTCTGAAATTCCCTAGTGAGGATTTTTTTATCATTGAGAGGGGGACGAGAGAATCAATGATACCTTTTATTTTATATTCCCTTGAAATAACCTTTACCTTATGCTAAAGATTTCATTCCCTACTAGAAACAATTAAAACACACATCCCAAGGAACACAAGTATTTATATGGTTTACTATACAATAAGAATACATAAATACAAGGTTTGAAATTATCCAATAACACACAATCCACTATAAATCATTCCTTAGAATACAACGAGTAGGATATTTCCTTTTAGTCATGTAGAATTATGATAAAAATATAAAGGTAGGTATTCACCCACTTAGAAAATATAGTGTAAAAAGATGTTTGTGTGACAACTCATGTTAAGGGTTCTTATTTTCAATTTCCAAAAATATTTTATTTTGAAAAAAACTGTTTAATTTCCTAACCAAAAAATGGTATGAACTTCAGGACTTTTTATGGAATTAAATATTATTTTCATGTTTGACAAGATCACTATGATTCTACGGATCCTATTTCAAAATCTGAGCTCCCACTCTGATATTAAAATTTGATTTCCCGATATGGTAGATGAAGATATTATAGAATACAGTTCAGAAAATACATAATTCCTACTTCCGAAGTCCATAAATCTCAATACAGAAATCCAGAACCAATTATCCTGCCTGATACGATGGCCAACCAAATTCAATGATAAGAAGAATATGATAGATAATAGAATATGATAGTCACTAAATACGATGATCATATGAATACAATGATTCAAAATTTTCTATTCTCTTTTCACTTATCTCTGTAGAAACATATTCCACAAATGACCAATATAGAAAACATCTTCTCTCCCTAGGGATTTTGTACTTCTCTATCTTCACTTGACTAGTATGTCAGTCAAAAAAAGTAAAAATTACTTTCTAATTTTATAGACGAACCATGAGAGGTTTTTGTGGGAATATCAAAATAATTCATGATTATACAAATTCACCGAAATGTTTATATCTATTGAATTTTTTGTACACTTATTGCTTTATCAAATCATCTTGAATCTTCTACAATCATAATCTCTTTAGTGGATTTTCTATATGAAGTACTAGTTAAGATTCATTTTTTCAATCAGATTTCAATTGTTTATTCTAATTGGCTCAATAAAATTTCTTCAAATTGATTTCTCTATACAAATTGAATAAAAACATTATTTGAATTTCAAGATCCCCCTCAACAACAAATCTAATTTTTTTTCCATATTTTATCATTATTCATTAGAAATAGAAAACTTATTGTTTATATATTATTTCAACCACCTTAGTTATCAATCAAATCAATTCAGCCCCCTTTAAATGGTTAACTATATTGTTGATCATATGACTTTAATTTCTTTTCATTCAGTGATCTCAATAAATTTTTTACAAACATTCAAGGATTTTGTGAATTTGTTGAGCATATTATGATGTGTTCACCATCACTATTATTCAACGTTCATGCCTCTGAATAAGTTGATAGTCAGAATTTACATTATTCTTATTTAAATTGAATGTATTGCAAAATTCCAATTATCAGAAAACCTATTTTTTCTTTCTCATCCTAAATACGATCAGGTTTAATATTATATTCATAATCCCTTTTCCCTTTCCATCCAGATCCAATAAATTTCAATATGATTTAAATCATCACTTTCACTTTCTCATTCTTCGATCAATCTTGCATCCTAAGATTCACATATTACTTATTATTTATGAGAAATCCATGATTAGTAATGCATCATCACATTTGATTTATCACAGTCATAAAAACTCTAATTATTCAATAATACGATCACTTCTTCTATACCAGATCCAGAGTTAATTTGATGAAGATTTACTTCCATTAAGATGAATTCACAATACAATCAGACTTCTCATACTATATTTAGTGTGAATATGGCGAGAACCATACAACTTCTTCCCCTTATGATGGAATTTCTAAAAAATGTGAGTATGAATTTTTTGAAAAAAATATAGTATTTTAATTCTCCACTATTATGATGATAGTTGAATTTTCTTATTTGACAAAAATAACAACAAGAAAACAATCACATTCCTCATCATATTGGTCACAACATTTTTTATTTAAGTTACCTTTTATTAAGATGAGGAATTAATTTAGGAGATTTACTAAGAACGTAAGGAAATATACATACTTGTCATGTAGACTTTCATTATTTAATAAATTTTTACCACAAACCCATCTTTCACTCAAAAAGATAATAGAACTCAAAAATATTATATTTATCCTAATCATACAAGGTTACAAATATTAACACATACCATTTGTATTAGGAAAACTATTTTGTAATAACCAGGTACTTTCTGTTGGCTAGTGTAAGGTAATAAAGGCCTGTCACACTATGGTTGTGCGTTTGATTCGTACAGTTTTGTCCAACGCGATGGGTTATCCCCCGACCTACAAGTTTTCCTTTTCATAAAACTATAGTATTATAATATTCCAAAAATAATATTCATAAATGTTTTAACCTTAAACAATACTATCCAAAGTTAAACTTAATCCATTCCAACCTTTATAGTTATCCAAAATACCTCTGTACAGACTTTCTCTTTAAGGTCTATAAATTCCAAAATCAATTCATCAGATTCCCCAAACAAAGTAATGTTTAACTTATTGTCACATACTAAAAATATTATTACCTTCATCATATTAAAACCTTAATTAAAAAAACAAGTACTGTAGTATAATACTTATATATATCACATTATTCTTATAACCATAATGTAGTTCTTGAGTCCAAAAACACAAATATAATAATTATTCCACTTCAACAGTAGTAACATCATATGATTGGCTTTGATCCCTTGGCCTTTTCTGAGTTAAGTATCCCTAACACTTAAGACATTCATTTGCAAAATTCCCCATTTCCCTACAATTATAGAATTCACCATTGATAGCCTCTTTCTTTCCCTTGCAATAACGAGCCTGGTGATGTTTTTCTCCACATTTATAACAAACTCCCATTTCTTTTAGGAAATTACTGGGGTGATTTTTCCCACAATTATCACATAATGTAAAATCCTTCTTTCTCTTTCCCCTTTATCTGTCTCTTGGTCCACCGTTATGTTCTTCTCTTGCTTTACTTTATTGTCTTAAGATTTGGAGAATTCCTTTTCTGTCTTGATAGCACACGAGACTATATCTTCGTACGTTGAGAAAGATTGTGATACTAATGGTCAAAGGAAAAAACGGCCTTAACACATAAAATAAATGATCAATATTACTTCTTGGGTTATGTATATAATATGCAGCATGCATCGCTAACCATGTAAAGTTAGACTCATACTTTGCAACATTATCGTCCTCCTTTTGCCTCCGACTCAGATATTTTCATTCCATTTCCGCTTGATGGTCATGAGGAAAGTATTTTTCTAAGAAAATGTCATTAAACTCTCTCCATTCAATACTTGATACTTCTTCGTCTTCCTTGGTATTTTGAATCAATGACCACCATTGATCAGCATCTCCAGTGAGGCGGCAAACTTCCATGATAACCTTTTCCCTTTCACTACTCCCCAAAGCCTGAAATGTTTTCTCTAGGGAATTTATCCATTGCTCTGCTACTAACATATTTTTACTCCCATTTAATGTTGGTGTTTTTTCCTCATGAAGTGATCTAACATTGATCCTGCACGTTGCGGATCAGGGTGCTCCATACGAGTAAGGTTATTATTCATAACCTGAGTGAGTTTTCCCAGTATGGTGATAAGCTGAGCAGCACCAGTTGTATCAACAACTTCATTATAATTATCTTAAGTAGGAGGGAAATACCTACATGGAGTGCATGCATTGATATGATTTCCATTCATTCCACTAGGCACCATTTCAAAAAAATGTCATAAACTAGAACAATTTATGAATCAAAATACATAATTCCATACTTGTAAAACACTTAACATAAATTGAATAGTTTAAGGATATAATCCATAATCATATAAATGTATTCTTTGAGGAAGTATATACTCATAAACCCTTCATAATGGTTTGTAAAGAAAATGAGAATTATCCTAAGCATACCCCCCTAGAGTGACGTAACCAAGAGTGCAGCAAGGACTGTTTTCATGAACCAGTTCCCATTCAAGTCTAGCTCAAAGAGGTGTTTTTAGGTTTTACCCATAGGTACATCTGTTCTAGAGCTGCCTCTACCTACTCGTATCCAGACGGGGATGTATTGCATTGAAAACTCACAAAATCTCTATAATAAAAAACCCCTAGGAAGTTCTTCTATACTAATCCTCAATGTCTATCTTAGGGCTATTTGCTCTAATCAGAGTTTATCTAAATATAGCTTCCAAGGTTAGTACTAAATTTCCTCTGATACCAATTGTAACACCCCAACCCTTGTTACCCAGAGTTGGTGCATTATTACATAACATTGGTATGATCACAAAAGATAATGTCTCAAAAGACCGATTAGTTTAGTAGCCTTTGAAACACAAGATACATTCATAAATGTTACATTATATCATAAAGTGAAAACTACAATAACATGGTCTCCATAGTCCACACTCATATCCCCTTCAGACTATCCTTGCAGGTCAGTCATAAAATATTTCTTCACATCCTGTAAAAATAAAACATAGAAAGGGGTGAGATCAGATGCTCAGTAATGATAACAATATCGCAAAAAAATCATAAATAAACATAAACATTTAAGGCAATGTATAACTAAAACAAAAGCCTTTTAAACTTGAACATCAGCATAATATGGAAAAAATAAAATGAAATAATGCCATTTACATATTCACATGGATATTCTACTAGTCGAATAATTACATGAAATAGAAATAAGTACTTTCATAATGATGGAATGCATAATGCCAAACTATCATAACCATGTAGCCAAGGCCTCCTTCCAAGACTACAAATAAGATTTTGTCAAGGCCTCATGCCAAGACAGTAGTTTGTCTCATGAGACCTACCGATGCATCATGGAGCTATAGCGGGCTCCACCCGTCACTTATTAAGTCTAATGCATTCCTTATATTAAAATGTTTAAACATATCATAAACATTTCCCATGGACCATAACATAATCGTATCACATAAATCATGCATAAAGGAAACATAACATTTCCACATTTCAATCATAAGGTACCAATACAACACATTAATATAATCAAAACATTATCAAAACCATTTTCAATACCAAAATAAATTAAAAGTAAAACTCAGTATTTATTTTTTATTTTAAAAAAAGATATTGCTTTTAGAGGAAGCCGAAACTCAAATAATGGTCACAACGATGGAGAAGTCGTTGTCGCCGCATATGTAAGACAAAAAATTACTTTTTCTGTTTAGTAAAAACGTTTAGTATAAAAATATTCCTTTTGAATAAAATTAAAAGTGAAAGGGGTTTATATACCTTATAAAATAAAGTTGTGTATAAAATAAAATACGCCTCAATGAAAGTAGATTGAGAAGAAGTCCCTTACCTCAGGTCCGACATGACTCGATCGTTATTTAATCTCCATAATAATAAACTAGAGTTAATTTCTACTTTATTAGGAACCTTTTTCAAGTTCATTATTCCTTTTATATCACTTATTACCATGTTATTAACATTATGTAACTATTTAAGTTAATAACGTTCGTTTTTTTGATCTTTGGTACTTGAGTGAAAAATAAACTTCTTATAATTACAAGTTGTTCATGTGGTAAAATATACATTATATCCAGATTTATATTCATTATGTAGATATCATATATATCATATATATCCAGTATATACATGCATTTATAAAATTACATAACAATTAGAGGTAAGAAATTAAATGCACCGTTCATGGAGACGGTAAGCCTTATGTACACATGAACACTACTCTCATTATTATTTCATATTTAATGGAATAAAATCAAAATTATATAAAGGTATATTATAATTCCAGTATAATATCATATAGAATATCATTTACTCCATCCTTTATTCATCCCACATATAGCATTAACTATTCAAATCACTTTGACGGGGCAGTAGTCCGCATTTCCTAAAAAGAAATTATCACGTTTATCCATAATGGAAATCATAAAGGTAAGACATAAATGAAAAATAAAGAAGCATAAGGAAAACATAAAAATAATATATATCATATATAAAAATAGTTTCATCATAATGTCCACCATGAGAGGTGTTAAAAGAATATTGAAAAATCATCATTTCGTGAGGCAGTAATTCGCCACCCACAGAAACAGTATGTTCTTTAAACATTAGAAGATGGTGTGTGTAAGTGTAAATAAAATACTTCTCATAACAACATCCAAGTATATTTAGGATACTGTTTTTGTTACAAAATAAAAGAATAAAAAGAGTTTAGAGGGTTGGAGAAGCAAAATAAAATAAAACAACATAAGAGAAGATATTACCTTTAAATCGGGTAACACCCCTCGGTTTGAACCCAAATGGGTTATTGAAGAGATTTATACCTAAAGTATGTATTATAGGATGAAGTAATTAATTTTGAGAGTGTATTTGGGCACACTTTGGTGGATCCAAGAGGCTTTGAAGGTGTGAATAATGTGGTAGAAGTGGGGGCCTTTTATAGGAGGAGAGGAGGGGATCTTTTGGAATGCCAGGAAATGTTACTTTATTATGAAATTCTTTTAGGATTTTAAAGGTGCCAAAATGATATATTTCGAGTATATGGTGATAGGGGTTCTAAATCCACCAATAAATAGGTTTTAGACAAGTTTATGTCTTAGAATTTACCTTATGTTTTCATTTTATTTAAATTGTTTATTAATGAGGTAATCACTTCATCATCATGGTGTCATAAATAAATTTATTTATTTAATGTATAAAAATTATAAAATAATTACCATGATGTAGGAAATATTTTTAGAATTATAATGAATATTTATAGTTGAATGGTTAACATATGTAACCCCATTTAATAATTGTTTTAGTAAAACAACACATGTTTGTGACAATTTTATTTTTACTTTAAATAAAAAGTTATTAATGTCATTTAATACCAAAGTGGCTCCATGGCGTCCCGAAGTTGAACAATGGATTTTATTGGTCGTCCATGACTCATACAATAAGGGTAGGACAAGTGTAAAGGTAATTTCATATTATTATAACATTATATTTACCTTAAATTACACTATTTACTTTTAATCGCGATTAATAAAACTCAAAAAGTTACTATTCACCAAAAATTATTTTCATCCCATTGAAACAAATTTTACTTACTAATGACTACCATGTATGTTGGATTTTTGAAATTTAATTCCCATAAGTGGTAACGTTTCATTTAAACGAAAAATTAGTATTTTAACTACCACTTAGTGGTTTCACTATTCATCAAAAATTGATGTTTTTCAGAAAAATACAAAACATTCACCCTAAGATATATTTGATATTCCTAATTCAAAAATGATATATATTTTACAAAATGAAAAAAATATAAGTTTAATTAATTAATTTAATAATTATTTCCCGCTGTCACAGAAAGTAGCGTGTTTTTAAGAAACAATATGTATCAAAAGATTGACAATTGTTTATGTCCAATTTCAAAGTGAAATTAATTCTAATGACCACGATTGGATAAAATTGTAATAATATATTTTAATTATACTTCTAAACCACTCAATAGTATAATTTTTCACTATAAATTATTTTGATTAAAAAAGTTGTTTTTATGTATTTTTTCTGTTCATAGAAAATTGGAAGTTCTCAGAAAATTACAAAAAATTCAACTTAGGATAATTTCGATATTATGAATACAAAAATTAAGCCCACTTTGAATAATATAATTTATAATATTTCAAAAATTGGGTATTACTATTCATAAGGACTACTTTGATTGGTCACGATGTGTTAGAATCTTGAACTTGGGTACAATGAAAGCTATTGCATTATTGAAAGAGAAGCGTATCGTGGAAGCTTAGGGTGTTAAATTTACATCTTTATAGAGAATATTTATCTATAATATTTAAATAATGAATTTTAATAATAGATGAAATTAATGTATTCTAATATTAAATGAGTTAATAATTTCATTAATTTTTTGGTAAATTTCTTACTTGCAATTAATGATCATTAATTAAATAATTTTGGATATATTTCCTTCATAACATTCTCAAATTCCTTTATTACTGCTTCATCAATTTTTTTCCCAAAAAACCGTACTTGAGGAATTAACTTTTTATACTACACTTAATATTTGTGGGAAATAACTTGATTATGGTTTTACACGTATGAAATATTATCTACCAATTATTCTATATTAGGTCTCAATACTGGAGTTGAATTCAGAAATTATTTTCGTAAGAATGAAACATAGATTACATCGTGTACCTAAGATAAAAATATAGTGAAGTTAACTAAATAGAAAACCAATCCAAAATTTTTCAAGATATCATACACCCTAATAAACTATGTACATATCCTTAATTTTTTTTAACAAAACACACAAACAATTTCTATTGATATACTTTAAGAAAAACATGATAACTTACGTTAAAATATAGATCTTTGCTCCTATTATCTGCAAAAAATTTCAACTCTCTATAAGCCATTTTCATGTATTGATAAATCATATATATATTATAATATATTTATTTTACCAAAATTTTTCCCAAAACATCAATTTTTTATATATTGCCTAAAATATTTCCATTTTATATTGGAATGAGAAATTTTATTAAAAAAACTCAACCAACCAATGATCTTGATTCCAACGTCCCATATAATTCACTGAAAAGGAATGAAGAATAATCCCAAAAGTATGAATTGTTCTCAATGAATTTTCATCAAATTGTTTAATAAATACCCTACCAAAAGTAAATTCGTCACCAAATGACTTCGAACGACTTTAAAAAAAATTAAATGCATACCTAATATCACAATAAAAATAAATGTAGAGTGAGACACCATATATTATAATTATATATTTCACATTAATCTATAAAAATTTATTCAACGAAATTTTATCTCAAATTATAATAAATTGTATTGATTAATTTAATCGAAATATAATCACTCATTTTTTTATTACCTTAAGATATATTTGATAATAAAACCATTAAATCCATTGATAAATTCTCCCATTTAAAATATGGAATTTGAAAAGGCTGGAGAACCCCTGCCAGTGATTTGCATACATATTTATAGTTTTGGAAAATCAGACATTGCCTAAAAAAATCTATATTATCATTCTTCATTCTATCTATCCAGAAATATTCCTGAAGGTCTCTACAAATTTTTGTGCTACCAAGATGGATAAAAAATGGAGATATAGGAGCATCATTAAACCATTATTTATTTATCTTGGGGGATATATAAAACAAATAACCTTTTTATGAATCTTAAAAAAACATATCTTACATCATTAAAATTTTGAAATATACATTTGTTAACCAATTATACCTTTTCCATTAAAAAATATCTTTATTTTAGTCATATTTAATCCTATGTGACAATGAATATTGAACTAACACCTAAATCAATATAGAGGGAGTCTCTAAATGGACAATTTAAAAATCAAGTTTTTTTACTTATTAACTAGAGGATTATGTTATAGATGTAGTTTCATTAATGATAATCAATCTTTCTAATTAAATGTATCAAAAACACTATTTATTTTATTGGGATGGTAATGAATTGTGTCCTATTTGTCCTTTATTAGTCATATATTCATAATTTTTATCATACCCAAATCATTTTAAGGGAATATAAATCTTAAATTTCTATGATCCGTATATATTTTACATTTATTCCACATAAATGTTGTCTCCAAATTCTTAATGAAAACAATACAATCTCTAGCTTAAGGCCACGTATAAGAAACTTTTCCACATTAGTTTTTAATTACCATGATGAATAATAAATTACATTATCATTATATACTAAAAAACAAAATATTACCTTCAACTAAGTGTTATAGTGAAAATTATATAATAGTTTCCAAATAGAAGGCCAATACATGATAATTTACAAAGCTTCTTTTCAATTTCTGGAAACATTCATCGTATCCCTTTATCCAGATGATCTAAAATCCTTTTTGTGAGATCATGGTTAGTAGGTTTGATAATCATCAAACATTTTCCGAAAACCATATGTAATATCCATATAATCTATGAAAACTATGAATCTTAGTAAAATGTTTATGTGTTTATTATTCAGAAACTAATTTAGTTTAACTGGGATTTATATTCATGTCATCATTATTTACTACATATCTAAGGAATGGAATCTTCCATTATAAAAACTATTATTCACATAATTTTCCAAACAAATTACTTCCATTTAGGGTTTTTAGAAAAATACATATTTGGTTTCCATTATCATAATAATTTTTTTAATAAATAGATATATCATCAATAAATAGAACAATAAATTTATCTGAATAATAATGTATAATTTGATTAATAATATCAATAAATACATATGGGGAAATTTTCAAACCAAACCCCAAACTCATAATACCCATACATAGCACAAAAATTTGTTTTAATATTTTCATCCTCATTAACCATAAAATGATGGTATCCAGATCTTAAATCAATGTTAGAAAAAAATTTGGACCACAGAGCTTTTCAAACATGTTATAAATATGAGGGAAGAGGTACATATTCTTAACAGTGATGTTATTTAATCCTCTATAGTAAATGAAAATAATCATGGAAGAAACTTTATTTAGGCAAATAATACATGATCACCTTATAGAAAAGTTCTAGGATGAATGAATCCTATACAAAATAATTACATTTACAATTTTTTTTGAATCTTGAATTTTATATAAGCCATTCGGTAAGTGTGTTTAGAAATTTTGAATGAATCATATTCTAAGTCAATAGTTATTTCAACATACCAATCTGGTATAGCATTAAAAAAGACATTAGAAAAAACATCTGCATTCTATTTTACTAAAAAAATATAATTAATCTAAATTGATGCATTATTTTAAATAATATGATCATCAAAATTTTATTTTATATATCTTAACTGTTTCTCAGCTTAGTGATATGTTATGCAACATATAAAATTCATGTATATAAATTTATTAGACCTAAATTTTATTATATAATGATAACCACATACAAAATCCATACAATGTATAATATTGAACACCAATATGGTCAGTTCAACAATATTTTAAGGAAATATTATCCCACTGTTAATAATAGAATGATTCATAAAAATAATAGATTATTAAATATTTGTTGCTAGAGTTTTGCACAGAATTTCTATCTTATTTTAATCGGGGTTATATTCCCATTTTCATGAAAACTTATTATAAATGAAAGTGAAAAATGATATACTATTAAATATGGCTTCTACATAATCTAAATAAACAAATAATATATCTTTCACAACTATATTAGATAGAAGAAAATTAACTATAATAGTAGAAAATGATTTTCCACAAGTTTTTTCTTTTATACCTGATGATTTCCACCACAAGTATCCACCTTCAGAAAGACATTAGAAGAATACCCAAACTCATTGTATTTTAAATATCCCACCATTAGTTGTATATATATTACCCCAAATGTATAGTTTACATGACTATTATATTTACATTCAAAATCTATATAAATAAACATTCCACACCAGTAACACTTTCCAAATCCTATAATCAATTCCATGATTTTTTACCACATGTGGAAAATATAGGGGTCCTTATTCTAGATTTATTATTTATATTTTTTTTATTTCCTCCCACCTTAACCTGATTATAATATTATCGTCTCAATAAACATATGTTTTATAAAACTCTATCTCAAATTTCTCTGTATAATGAAAACTATTCCCATAACTTTTATATTTTTCTGAGGACAATGATCATCATTAACATAGTTTTAATCCTAATTAAAATCAATGAATTATAATATAATGGTCTCAAATAAAATCTAAATTTACATGGACAATCATGTAAAATTTTCTATATAAAATTTTACAAAATTATCATCTTTTATCTTCAATTACGATAATTTTTTCTCTATTCTAAGTTGAAAAAACATAATGAAATACATCTCTAAGAAAATATAAAACCATGTGACCCCTTCCATGGAATAAATATCATCTCCCTATATGAAATTGATAACCAATTACTAATATTAATTAGTTTCAAATTCAAAATAACCAATGTAAACACTTACTGTTTTATTTTTTGAACATCTTAAGAATTTAAATATATTTTATATTGCATTATTCCACCATTCATCTACCAATATACATGAGGTTTTATAGAAATATGGAGGGTTTTATAACGAGAAATGATAAACCATTGACCCATTCCACTATGGTAAATGTTATTTCCCTCTAACATGGATTCACCACCATTTATACACTATGTCAACTGAGGCATTACTGAAAAACACTGATTCACCCAAATTTCAACTATTCCTGGATACTAAAATGGAAGGATATTTTTCCCTTGATAACTTCCAAAATAATCTTCCCTATTTAATTTTTTGAAAACCATGTTTAATATAAATAGATTAAATAAAGAAACATTGCAATCATTAAATTCTATATCATTCGAAATTAACCTTAAAATAGAATATCACATGGGTAGTCTATTAGAATTATCCAAAATTCTAATGTTATCGCAAAATTTTCTATATTATTAACTACAAGAACCTATTATTTAACATTAATTAATCAATTTCCATTATATTATTATTCAATTTCCTTCATTCCAAAATATATTTCAGGATTTTAGTTTGGAGAATTGGGTCATAACTTTTAAATAAACCCCAAATATTACAAAGTGGACACTTCAACGTAGTATATATCTTCTCACAATATGATTTTTTAAAATAAAACATGATTTATATTCTATAAAAACCTACTAAAATTCAAAATTGAATTCATCTTTGTTGTAACTCATCCTTAATCCTTGTAAAAGAAATTAAAAAAAGGTATTGGAACCAAAATATTATTGAGGGACATAAATGAAAGAAATATTGTAGACTAATGAAAAACAAGAAAACCCATTATAATTTAACATTTATCCTGATATTATTTAACCATATGTAATAAATAATTCCCACCTAGAAAACAAAAACTTTTTCTTAAAAAAAACCTTAATACATTTAATAAGAAAATAGAATACCTACCTGAAAAGATTATGTATCTTATTAATAAAAATTGTTTAATTTTTTATAAATAATCAGATCCCAATTAAATAAATCTGAGAAACCCCACCAGTTTACTCCCTCATTCTTACAACTGAAGACGAGGAATATTACCCAATTCATTGGAGAGCTATATCGAGATCACCCATCATATAAGATATATAAGGATAACCAATAATATAAGATATATAAAGATCACTTTCCATCATATATAATTCTCAAGTACCATATCTTTAAAAAAATATATTCTTGTACATTTTTGTCATCAAACACTTTAGACAACAATTTAAACCAATATGAACAAACACTTTTGGATGATGAAATATCCTTATTTTTCAAAACTAAATACCCATAATAAAGAGAGAATTTTTTTAATTAAAGATAACATGAAATGTTTCAAATGAATTAAAATGGTAAATAATTATTAGAATGGTGGTAATGACTGTTGATGTCAAATTCATTAAAATAGGAAATTCCATTTTCTTTTTCAAATAAAGACTAAATGATCTGAATAAAATATGTAAAAATATTCTTCTAGAAATCCATTTATAGAAATGGATAAGGGAAATTAAATTTATATTTTAAATATTTTATATGTATATAACTACGTATAAAAATTATTTTTAAGAATATGTATATATAAGATAAATATTTATAAAAATAAATCTAAAAATAATTTAGAATATGTTTTTTAAAGAAAAGATGTCACTTCCCATGGGTTGGACTCATCACATACATTATTTAGCTTTTATAATAATAAAAAGTATTTTAATTTTTAATTATTTGGGAAATTTTTCATGTTTATTTTTGATTTTATTTTATTTATTATCATGTTTTATTTAATTAAATTATTAATTAAGTTCACATTAGTTATTTTGATGATATCTAGCTCATATATCCAAAATGACATTGGTAGGTCGAGTAATATCAAATAGGTTTTTATTCAAACATCTATAGAATAATAATAATGAAATAAATATAATTTTTTTAATCCAAATATAATTACAAAACAAACCATAAAATATTCTTCTAAAAAATGAACTACATTACAATCTTGGAGATGGTAGGTCATACAGATGAATGAGTAACAGTTATGTTTTCAACGAGCATGATGTAAATGAGGTATATATTATTTTATACTTAAATAATAATGATTATATATAAAATATAATATTATTTCATTAAATACCCAAAAAATTTTAGGCCATCTCTGTAACACCCAAGGTAAATAAAGAGTAGGACATTTTCTTATTTATCCATATTTGTGAATAAAATATTAGTATAACTTTAAAGGGGACTCTATGCTCGATGGCGTACCCAACACGCAGCAACGAGTTTCTTGGGAATCTTACGTTGCACTCTAATAATAAAATAATATTATTTTAAAAGGTAGTTAACGCACAGCTGTTGTGATGGAGGGAATGAATAGAACTAACTACAAAATGATTATATATGTTTGTCAAATATTTTTACTTTTGACAATAAATGCTAGAGGATTAAAAATGTGAATGAATCTAATTTTAAGCGTAAACATTCTAATATTCCTTAAAAGGTCGATTAACTGCCTTTTGATGGTGAACCTCTTTTAAATCAGCTTTTTTATAATTTTATGTGTTTTATTTGACAAAATAAAATTATTCTTTAGAATCATGACATCAAAATTTAATTTGTGTAATTTTTTTGGTATTTTTCCGATAAAGTACATTTTTTTAATGAATAGTGAAAAATGTTGTATTTTAATTCAAAACCTTCTTTTAATCTAATTTATATATATGATTATATTATCTTTTAAATTGGTTTTAAAGTTAAATTAGAATATATTTTTACCATTAAATAAAATGGTGGTCATTGGAATTAATTTCACTTTGAAATTGGACTTAAACTAGTGTCAATCTTTTAATAGATATTGTTTCTAAAAAACACGCTATTTGTTTTGACAGCGGGAATTAATTATTAAATTAATTAATGAAACTTATATGTTTTGAATTTAGTAAAATAGACATCATTTTTGAATTCGGAATATCATATATGGCCTAGGGTGAATTTTTTTGTAATTTTCTGATAAACATCAATTTTTAATGAATAGTGAAACCACTAAGTGGTACTTATAAAAACTGATTTTCCGTTGAAATGAAAATTTTCCACCTTTGTGTTTTGAATTTCAAAAATCTGACATACATGTTTTTCATTATGAAGTAAAATTTTGTTCAATGGGATTAAAATAATTTTTTGTGAATAGTAACTTATTAAGTTTTTAATCGCGATTAGAGGTAATTAGTGTATTTTAAGGTAAAAATATTGTTTTAATAATATGAAATGACCTAGACACATGTCCTACCATCATTGGATGAGTCATGTCCGACCAAGACAATCCATGGGTCATCTTGGGGACCCCATGGAGCCACTTTGGTTGGAAAATGACATAAATACCTTTTTATTTAATGTTAAAATTAAAATGACACAAACATGAATTATATTACTAAAACAATTTTTAAATGGGGTTATACAAGTCAGAGTTTTGACTATAAATAGTCATTGGAAATATAAAAAGATTTCCTACATCATAGTATTTTTTTATAATTTTTTGACATTAAATATATTAAATTATTTATGACATCATGATGACGCAGCGATTACCTCATTATTTAACGATTTAAATAAAATGGAAAGATAATGTAAAATCTAAGACCTAGAAATGTCCAAAACCTATTGTATGGGTGGAATTCGAACCCTTATCACCTTATACTTGAAACAAATCAATGTGGAACCATTAAAATCCGAAAATCATTCTAAAATAAAGTAACATTTCCTTACTTTCCAAGAGTGCCCATCCCCTCCTCTTATAAAAGGCCCCCACCTCTACCTCCATACCCACACTTCCAAAGCCTTTTTCTCGGCCACACCCTGACCATTTTGTCTCTCCACATCCCACTCTAACTCTTAGAAGCCTCACTTTGGTCATAAGTCTTCCCAAGGAAGCCTTTGAGCTCAAACCAAAGGGAGTTACCCGATTTTGAGGTAATGTCTTCACTTGAGTCCTTTTGTTTTATTTTGCTTCTCCACCCCCATAAACTCTTTTTATTACTTTCTTTTGTAACAACACCAGTATCTTCAATATACTATGATGTTTTTATGATAATTATTCGAGCTAAACATACACACACCTTCTTCTAATGGTTAAATAACATACTATTTCTGTGGATGGCGAATTACTGCCTCACGAAATGATGATTGTTCAATCTTCTTTTAACACCTTTCATGGAGGTAATTATGATTTCACTACATTTATATATGATATATAATATGTTTATATTTTCCTTAAGCTTCTGTATTTTTCATTTATGGCATACCTTTATGGCTTCCATTATGGGTATACATGATATCTTCATTTTAGGAAGTGCAGAATACCGCCCCGTCAAAGTGATTTGATTCGTTAATACCATATGTGGTTCGTATAAATGATATATTTAAGGATATTATATATGATACCATACGGGAATTAAAATACTATTATGTATCATTATGTTTTAATTCCATTAAATATGAAATATAAATGGAAGTAGCGTTCATGCGTGTGTACGGCTTACAATATCCATGAACGGTGCATTTCATTTATTAACTCTAAATATAATGTAATATTATAAATGCATGAATATAATGGATATATATGATATATATGATATCTAAATCATGAAAAAAATTCTGTATATAATGGATAATTTACCACATGAACAACTTGTAATTATAAAGAGTTTATTTTTTTGACTCAAGTACCAATGATCGTTAAAACGACCATTATTAACTTAAATAATAACATAGTGTTCATGACATGGTAATAGGTGATATAAAAGTAATAATGAACATGAAAAAGGCTCTTAAGGAAGTAGAAATTAACTCAAGTTTATTATTCAGGATATTAAAGAATGATCGAGTCATGTCGGACCCGAGGTAAGGGATCATACTCCTCTCTTTCTTTTTAAGTACACTTTTTTATGTCATTCCTTTTAAGATCATCTTTATTATGATTGAGATGTTATTTTATAATAATACTACTTTATTTTTTATGTTAATATGATGAGAGACCCTATTTTCTCTCATAAATCCATTATGGAAGTTTTGAGTGGTGCTGTTAGGCTGCCAAAGTTTCGTAAGAGATCTAACCTCTCTCTTTCATTTTAAGTACTCTCTTTTATGTCATTTCTTTTATGCTCACATTTCTTATGTTTGGGGATGTTATTTTATTGTCCTAATACGTTACTTTTTATGGTCATATTATGAGAGACCCTATTTGATCTCATAAATCCATTTTTGGAAGTTTTAAGTGGCGCCGTTAGGCTGCCGAGTTTTCGTAAGGGATTTTTCATCTCACTTTTCTTCCCGTGAGATTTATGCTACATTTGCGACAATTTCCATTGTGTGGTGTATGTACTGACCCTTATATTCACTCATTGTGTAGTATACTTTCATTTATGAGTATTTACATCAATTTTGTATTGTCCTTCTTTCACGGGGTGTATGTTTCGAAAGATAACCATGTCGGTAAGGGAACCTTTCACCCTCCTCCTTTTAAAAGACTTATTTTGTTATGAATTTTAATTCACATAAAATTATGTTTGGATATGTTCTTCTATATCCTTATTGATTAAAGTTTTATGTCCAAGTGATGAGATACCCTTTTTATCTCTCATCAACTCAATTTTTGAATTTTTGTAGTGATGTCGTTAGGCTGTAAAATTTTTTGCAAGGGAACTTCTTAACCCAATTTTGAATCTTTGGGATAAGCTTGTACTCCTTAAATATGCCGTTCTATGAATATTTGTGAATAACCTCTGATTGTTTTACACTTAATATCCACTTATATTTGGTTTATTATTTTGTCACACATAATTATGTAATTGATTTATCCTTAATCCAAGGATACCGTCTTTGTATGGGACTTCGTCTCAATCTCCTTTCATTGAGGCATATTTTGGTTTATACACAACCTTCTTTTATACGGTGTATAAACCCCTTTGACTTTTACATTTATCCGAAACGAATGTTTTTTATACAAATCATTTTACTAAACGACAAAAGGGAATGTTTTTGTCATACGTATACGGCGACAATGACTTCTCCGCCGCCGTGACCAATTTTTTGAGTTTCGACTTCCTCTACAAGCCATACCTTTTTTAAAAGAAAAATAAATACCATATTTTACATTTCATTTATTTTTTTATTGAAAATGGTTTTCATAATGTTTTTATATCAATGTGTTGTATTGATATCTTGTGATTGAAAAGTGAAAATGTTATGTTTTCTTTATGCATGTTTTATGTGATACGATTATGTTATGGTTCTTGGGCATTATATTGAAGACGGGTGGTTCCGCGATAAACTTAGGGCGGGTGAGCCTGATATATCTCTCCAATGCATTGGGTAACGCGATGGAGTGAAACGTTAAGGTTTCTCCGAAGAGATTTAGGGAATATACTGTGGTGGGTATTCCAAACGTAACCAAGAGGGTTACTCCCTACGCAAGAATGTTATGAATGCCTCAAGTTACCTTTTATTTCTTATGATTCTATGATTTATTCATGATTTGATATGCCTATGTTTTATGGGTAAAGTATGATTTCATTCTTATGTATATATGAACTCATGTTTCCTTTCCATATTTTTATAACCCTTATAGAGCTTTTTATGCTTATCCCATGTTTTTTTTGAAATGTTTTTCACTGGTCAAGGGAAAGGTACATGATATGATGATAGTGTCAAGGAAGTGTCAAGAATGAATCCATGCTTTATTTGTAAATATGTTTCTGTTGATGGAAAAAAAATTAATACTATCTTTTATGTAACCGCTTTGTTTAAATGTGGAATGTAATGCAAGTTTAATGATCTAATTCTCTAAAACTCTAAACCTGAAAAGATCCTCAATGTGTAATCTTGTAATAACTCAAGATTAAGTAAGGTTTAATGCTAGGGCCTTATAGTTGGTATCAAAGGGAGGTTTAGATAACTTTAGAGGTTAGGGTATTCTTTAAGCATAAGTGACATTACCATAATGGTTAGGATTTCAGAAAGAGTCCTAGTTTTAGATAAAGTGAATGAGTAAGTATATCTTAGTGTTTATCTTCCCCATTAGTACATGATGGTTTTGTTGATATACTCACACTGACCTTTATATTTTTAGTAAATGGATGGATCTAGAAGGCACCAAAGTGAAAATAGGTTTGAGGGAAACTGTGGTGGTTCTTTGATTAAGAGACTGGATGAAATGGGGGATTCATTGAGGAAAATCGTGGTTGTTGTAAACCAACTATCAAGGAGTCTTGATAAACCACTTGAACCTTGGTATGTTCTGTAATGCATCATGTACGAGATGACCAATCGATGTGGATGTTTAGGTAATAATTATAATGGTAACCATTTGGGTTTATATGATCCTTACTTTTGAGGTAATTATGGGTTACTATATGTTATGATGGAAATGAAAGGCATGAGATAAAATTGAGGTTAAATTATGTTATGGTTATTTTTGATGATTTTATCTCTTTTTGGGGAATGATTTGAGAATTATATAGTTTTGAAAAAATGACAACACGCAGACCGTGTGACAACACGTCGCGCTAGACAAAGCTGTGGGAATCAAACCCACAACCAAAGTGCAACTGGTATTTATCGCCTACCACTAGACAACGTGAAGTCCCTGGTTAGTATGACTTATTATTTTTTGTGAGGTGACATTATGAATTAAGAGTAAGTTGATTTTGGGTTATTTATGAAAATGATTAACCTATCATGGAGGATATGTGATTAGGTTAATTACTTTTCAATACGAGACTTTAGGAGCAACTAATGTTGTTTCGAGATAAATGTTACGATATAACTTGGAAGACTATGTGACTAAATCCTTCAAATATTTGGGTTTCAATATTAGTTTGGTTTAATTGAAGAATTTTATGGACAAATTTTTTATCGAATGGCCCTCGTTGAACTCTGGCTTTTGTTGGACAAATTTTGGAGATTAAGAATAGATTTTCTTTTTAAAAAGGGTTATCCTTTTCTGGATTATCTGATCTTTTACTAACCATTTTGGTTTTGGTTTTGGTTAAGGTCTAAATATATGGGAAGTATATAGTTCTCTTTTGTGGATTAGGTGATTCTCTAGAAGTTTATTATATTACTCTTAATGTGAACAAGTCTTTCTAAATACTCGACTTTTGGGGAAAGTATGAGTCTGAGCAAGAAATCTAGTAAAAAGTTGAAAGTCAACATGACAAGTAAGTATGTTTCCTTAAGATCAAAAATAAATTCCTCAATGAAGAGTAACTTAAAACAAAAGTTTTGTCTATTAACTTTTCCTACTGGGGAATCGAATACCGTTTAACCCATCACAAGTTTGTGATTTTCTTATGGTTAACTTTCTCCTAGACATGTTTACTATCACTCTCCATCAGAACACAACCCTTTGTTTTTTCCTCAATGTCCATATTTTCATACCTGGAATCCTAGTATGTGTTAACTCGGGTGACCTTCATACTTATCTTTATTTATTTTATAGTGATTGTTTTACTGACTCTTGTTCTGATGTGGGATTTTCAATGAAGTTTCCAAGCCCAAATTTAAAATTGCGAGGATGCAATTCCCAAAAGGGGGGAAGGATGTAACACCCCAGGTAAAAAAAGAGTATGAAATTTTCACATTTATCAATATTTGTGAATAAAATATTAGTATAACTTTAAAGGGGATGCTATGCTCGATGGCATACCCAACACGCAACAACGAGTTTCTTGGGAATCTTACGTTGCACTCTAATAATAAAATAATATTATTTTAAAAGGTAGTTAATGCCTAGTTGTTGTGATGGTGGGAATGACTAGAACTAACTTCAAAATAATTATATATGTTTGTCAAATATTTTTACTTTTTACAATAAATGTTACAGGATTAAAAATGTGAATGAATTTAATTTTAAGCGTAAACATTCTAATATTCTTTAAAAGGTCGTTTAACCACCTTTTGATGGGGAACCTCTTTTAAATCCACTTTTTGATAATTTTATGTGTTATATTTGAAAAAATAAAATTCTTCTTTACAATTAGGACATCAAAATTTACTTTGTGTAAATTTTTGGTATTTTTCCGATAATGTACATTTTTCTAATGAATAGTGAAAAATGTTGTATTTTAATTCAAAACCACTTTTTAATCTAATTTATTTATATCATTAGATTATCTTTTAAGTTGGTTTTAAAGTGAAATTAGAATATATTTTTACCATTAAATTCAATGGTGGTCATTGGAATTAATTTCACTTTGAAATTGGACTTAAACTATTGTATATCTTTTAATAGATATTGTTTCTAAAAAACACACTATTTGTTTTGACAGCAGGAATTAATTATTAAATTAATTAATGAAACTTATATGTTTTGAATTTTGTAAAATAGACATCATTTTTTAATTCGGAATATCAAATATAGCCTAGGGTGAATTTTTGGTAATTTTTTGAAAAACATCAATTTTTGATAAATAGTGAAACCACTAAGTGGTAAGTATAAAAACTGATTTCCCGTTTAAATGAAAATTTTCCTCCTTTGTGTTTTAAATTTTAAAAATCCGACATACATGGTTTTCATTAAAATGTAAAATTTTGTTCAATGGGATTAAAATAATTTTTTTGGTGAATAGTAACTTATTATGTTTTTAATCGCGATTAGAGGTAATTAGTGTAGTTTAAGGTAAAAATAATGTTTTAATAATATTAAATGACTTAGAAACATGTCCTACCCTCATTTGATGAGTCATGGAAGACCAAGACAATCCATGGGTCAACTTGGGGTCCCCATGGAGCCACTTTGGTTGGAAAATGACATAAATACCTTTTTATTTAATGTTAAAATTAAAATGACAGAAACATGAGTTGTTTTACTAAAACAATTTTTAAATGGGGTTATACAAGTCATATTTTTGTTTATAAATAGTCATTGGAATGATAAAATAATTTCAAACATCATAGTATTTTTTATAATTTTTAGACATTAAATAAAGTAAATTATTTATGACATCAAGATGATGTAGCGATGACCTCATTATTTATCGATTTAAATAAAATGGAAAGATAATTTAAAATCTAAGACCTACACATGTCCAAAACCTATTGGATGGGTGGAGTTCTAACCCTTATCACCTTATCCTCGAAACACATCAATGTGGGACCATTAAAATCTGAAACCCATTCTAAAATAAAGTAACATTTCCTTACTTTCCAAGAGTGCCCCCCCTCTCCTCTTATAAAAGGCCCCCACCTATACCTCCTTACCCACACATAAAAAGAGTTTTTCTCGGCCAAATAGTGCCCATTTTGTCTCTACACATCCCTCTATAACTCTTAGAAGCATCACTTTGGTCAGAAGTCTTCCCAAGGAAGCCTTTGAGCTCAAACCAAAGGGAGTTACCCGATTTTAAGATAATGTCTTCACTTGAGTCCTTTTGTTTTATTTTGCTTCTCCACCCCCTAAACACTTTTTATTCCTTTATTTTGTAAACATAACAGTATATTCTATATAATATAATTTTTGTATGTTAAGGATTCGAGCTACACTTACACACACCTTCGTCTAATGGTTAAAGAACATACTGTTTCTTTGGATGACGAATTACTGCCTCACGAAACGATGATTGTTCAATCTTCTCTTAAAACCTTTCATGGTGTCCATTAGGATGTCACTACATATATATATGATATATAATATGTTTATATGTTCCTTAAGATTATTTATTTTTCATTTATGGAATACCTTTATGGCTTCCATTATGGGTATACGCGATATCTCCATTTTAGGAAATGCGGACTACCGCCCCCTCAAAGTGATTTGATTCATTAATACCATATGTGGTACATATAAAGGATATATTTAATGATATTATATATTATACCATACTGGAATTAAAATACTATTGTGTATCATTATATTTTAATTCCATTAAATATGAAATAGAAATGGATGTAGCATTCATGCGTACGTACGGCTTACCGTCTCCATGAACAGTGCATTTCATTTCTTAACTCTAAATATTATGTAATATTATAAATGAATTAATATACTGGATATATATGATATATAATATATCTAAATCATGAATAAAATTCTGGATATAATGGATATTTTACCACATGAAAAACTTGTAATTATAAAGATTTTATTTTTTTGACTCAAGTACCAATGATCGTTAAAACGACCATTATTAACTTAAATAATAGAATAGTGTTCATGACATGGTAATAAGTGATATAAAAGGAATAATTAACTTGAAAAAGGTTCTTAAGGAAGTGGAAATTAACTCAAGTTTATTATTCAGGAGATTAAAGAATGATCGAGTCAAGTCGGACCCGAGGTAAGGGATCCTACTCCTCTCTTTCTTTTTAAGTACACTCTTTTATGTCATTCCTTTCAAGCTCATCTTTCTTATGATTGGGATGTTATTTTAAATTATTCCTACTGTACTTATTATGTTCATATTATGAGATACCCTATTTTCTCTCATCAATCCATTTTGGATGTTTTGAGTGGCACTGTTAGGCTGCCGAATTTTCGTAAGAGATCTAACCTCTCTCTTTCTTTTTAAGTACTCTATTTTATGTCATTTATTTTAAGCTAATCTTTCATATGATTGTGGATGTTCTTTTATATTCCTAATACTGTAATTTTTGTGGTAATATTATGAGAGACCCTATTTTATCTCATAAATCCATTTTTGGATGTTCTAAGTGGCGTCGTTAGGCTGCCGAGTTTTCGTAAGGGATTTTTCATCTCACTTTTATTCCCATGAGATTTATGCTACATTTTCCACAATTTACTTTGAGTGGTGTATTTACTGACCCTTATTTTACTCATTATGTAATATAATTTCATTTATGAGTATTTACATCAATGTTGTATTTCCATTCTTTCACGGGGTGTATGTTTCGAAAGATACCCATGTCGGTAAGGGAACATTTCACCCTCCTCTTTTTAAAAGACTTATTTTGTTATGTCTTTTAATTCACATAACATTATGTTGGGGTATTTTCTTCTATATCCTTAGTGATTTTATTTTTATTTCCAAGTGATGAGATACCCGTTTTATCTCTCATCAACTCATTTTCTGGATTTTTTTAGTGATGCCGTTAGGCTGTCAAATTTTTGCAAGGGAACTTCTTAACCGAATTTTGATTCTTTGGGATAAGCTTGTACTCCTTGAATATGTTGTTCTATGAATATGTGTGAATAACCTCTGATTGTTTCACACATAATATCCACTTATATTTGGTGTAATAGTTTGTCACACATAAATATGTAATTGATTTATCCTTAATCCAAGGATATCGTCTTTGTATGCGACTTCGTCTCAATCTCCTTTCATTGAGGCATATTTTGTTTTATACACAACCTTCTTTTATACGGTGTATAAACCCCTTTGACTTTTATGTTTATCTGAAAGGAATCTTTTTTATACAAATAATTTTACTAAACGACAAAAGGGATTTTTTTTTCGTACGAATGCGGCGACAACGACTTCTCCGCCACCGTGACCATTTTTTGGAGTTTCGGCTTCCTATACAAGCCATAAATTTTTTTTAAAAGAAAAATAAATACCATGTTTTACTTTTCTTTTATTTTGGTTTTGAAAATGGTTTTCATAATGTTTTTATATCAATGTGTTGTATTGATATCTTGTGATTGAAAAGTGGAAATGTTATGTTTCCTTTATGCATGTTTTATGTGATACGATTATGTTATGGTTCTTGGGAATTATATTGAAGACGAGTGGTTCCGTGATAAACTAAGGGAGGGTGAGCCAGATATAGCTCTCCAATGCATTGGGTAATGCGAAGGAGTGAAACGTTAAGGTTTCTCCGAAGATATTTAGGGAATATACTGTGGTGGGTATTCCAAACGTAACCAAGAGGGTTACTCCCTACGTAAGAATGTTATGAATGACTCAAGTTACATTTTATGTCTTATGATTTCTATGATTTATTCATTATTTGATACGCCTATGTTTTATGGGTAAAGAATGATTTCATTCTTATGTATATATGAACTCATGTTTCCTTTCCATATTTTTATAACCCTTACTGAGCTTTTTATGCTCATCCCATGTTTTTTTTGAAATGTTTTTCACAGGTCAAGGGAAAGGTACATGATATGATGGTAGTTTCAAGGAAGTGTCAAGAAAGAATCCATGCTTTATTTTTAAATATGTTTCTGTTGATGGAAAAAAATGAATACTATCATTTATGTAACCACTTTGTTTAAATGTGGAATGTAATGAATGTTTTATGATCTAATTATCTAAAACTCTAAACCTGAAAAGATACTCAATGTGTAATCTTGTAATAACTCAAGATTAAGTAAGGTTTAAGGCTTGGGCATTATAATCTGATATGGTGATAAAAAACAAATCACATCGTTTTGAAGAGGTGGTAATCAACCCATACACATGAACGATGTTATCATTTTTCAATTGATTGAAAGGTCTGAACATATATGACATATAATTTCTACATAGTGATAATTATGAAATAAATATTTTATATATAAATTAAATATTTCATTATAAATATCTGTTAGAGTCAATAACTGAAAATGAAACACAACACTTCTTGGAGGTGGTAGTACACACATACACACTAATGATGTTTTAGTTCCCCATTTGTTGGAAAGAGAGGTGAATATATGTTATTACATTAATATAATAAAATACCCATATATTTAGGTTACATATGTTGTTATTTTGAAATGGTTGAAAATTTATTGAAAGCAGGAAATGAATAAATATATAAATAAATATTTGTTAATAGTTATACATCTTCTTCAGACAACTTATTTATGCTAAAATAAATGTCTTTCATCGATGGTTTTAAAATTAATAAATGATTATTATAAGTGGGAAGTAACATTTTTTATAGTATTTTGTTGTTATTAGATCAAATATAGTATTGAAAATGTGTGTGGAAAAGACCAGAGGACGTGCCATTTTATTGGTGAGGAGATGGGTATTCATGGATTTTAGTAATGTATTAAATTGAAATGAATAAATTAATTTGAAAAAAGTATAAAAAAACATATTTAAAACATATAATTAGTATGAGTTGAAATAATTGGATCCAATAAAAATATGTAAATTCATAGGTTATTTTTTAACCATTATAAATTTTAACCCCTTTTAACATTTTTTCTATCACCATGGTATAAAATTCGATTACAAAAAATGAGTCAATAAAGTTACTATTAAAATAAAAGAGACCTATAAAATTACTATTTTTATATTACAAAGTACATTACATTATATTTAATGACTAAAATATTTTTTGTAATTTTAAATAATTTAATAAAACATTATTTATTATAAAATATTATTAATGTCATTTTTTAAACAATTAATCATATTTTACTTTCCTGAAAACATGATAAAATTTAATTAGAATATAATTAATTAAAACATCCATAAAATTATATATATATATATATACATTAAACTCATGTGAAACTATAATTCACACAAATAGTTTTCACAATTAGTGTTTTAAAAAATTATTTACTTGATTTTTCAACTACTTCCATAGACATTATGGTGGAATTGTTTAAGAATTTAAGGTAAATATTTCTTCAATATACATTTAGAAATAAATTAGCGTGATAAAAAAATAATTTATCATTCTAATTTTTAATTATATCTAAAAAGAATTTTTTATCCCTATTGAAAAATATTAGAGATATTAAAAGTAAAAGAGAGACATTTTTATCTTAATATTTAATTAAATTATTATAAATGATAAAATTAATGTAAAGTAGATAAAAAATCACAAATTGTTAAATATATAATAGTAAATTTTTAGACTCAACTATTCAATAAATTAAATAAATAATTTAGGGAGGTTTCTTTTCCTTATCACATTATTTTAAACATTAATAACCTGATTTACACTTACTATGGTAACAAATATATAATATTGTTATAATTCATAATTACCAAAAATAAAAGTGACCTATTTAGAATATTTGGACCTCATGATTATATATATAAAATCCATTTTTAAATATTATATATATATGTCAAATAAGTAAAATTTTCATTAAAATGCAAGGAATAACGATTTTTAGAAAAATGCATTTTTAGGCCTAGAATAATATTATAAAAAAATCAAGATTAATTATTATTCATATATAATTAATTTTATCATTTATAAATGGAGGTTATTTTTTCACATTAAGAAAAGAAATTTACATTTATATTACTTTTCATAATTAAAATGAATGATTATTTTTAAACAAATTTGATTTTTCACTATTCACTAAAAAACAATTTTGCACAAAATTTTAAAACATTTATTCTACGTAAATTTTGATATAATGATCTAGAAAATAAAATTTAATTTTTTTAAAAAATAAAACATTTAATTTAGGACTTTAAATAAAACCATGCAATATATAGAAACACATTTATTAAGAGTAATAATTTTTTCTTCTTGACTAGAAAATTACCTAGTATTTTATAATGAACTTATCTATATAAAGTATTAATATTTGATATAAAAAGGGAATGAAATTAATTTATTTTAATATTACCTAGGTTTCAAAAAATTGGAACATTATTATTTAACATCAAACACACAACTCCTCTATTACAGAAAAACACAAAAACTGATTTCTATTCTCATACCATTCAGATCTTTCTAGAGACTAGAATCTATATATCCACTAAGAAAAAAATCCTCATATTCTCCTTTAAGAAAGAAAAAATCCTTCGTATTACTCTATTTCTTTATTATATACTTTAAATCGAACCAATAAAGCTATCCTAAACCTTCTTGATATAATTTTATTATGCTCAAGGCATATATATCATAAAGCCTGGTCTATACCATGTAATATATGTAAAATCCAATAAATGATACATAATGGATTCTGTTTAGTTTCTCTCTTTTTTCTTGTGTTTGACATCCCATTTTCTTAGAGATATTTATACCATGTGACATAGGCAACAATATAATCTTAGTCTATTTTTATTAAATATATTATATTTATTATCAATGTATGTACAAAGACATAGTCTAAGTAAAATATTAGATCTATGTTGAAGGATCATGATTCCTATAATATAGTCATCTTGAACTAGTTATTTCATAAAAATATTTTATTTTATCATATCTTAACTAACTGTAAGAACATAATATAATTTACTATAATAATATGTCACCAATATATACAACTCAAAAATCTATTTAACTCCCATTAAACCACTTCTGAAAAACAATTATTACATTTTTTCTTTTTGAAACCAAATTAATTTATATATTTTTGAAAAAATTCTATGATAAAAAGTATTTATTCAAACTATAAATGTATTTATATAACATACACATAGTATGTCAGTCATTTTGAATTCAAACCATTCTAGTTGTGTCATATAAATATCTTTAATAAGGTTTCCATTTAGGAAGGATGCCCTAATATCCATTTTACAAATATCATAATCATGGTAATATTGTATGGAATGTTCTACAGTAATGGATTTCATTATAATGACCGATGAAAATATTTTTTCATAATCCATAACAAGAGGTCACTTAAATCATTTAGAAACCATTAATTTCTAATAGGTATTAAATTTTCAACACATTTATATTATCATTATTAACTCTAATTTTGAACAAAGAAGTTTTATATCAACCAGAGGATCTACCAAAAACAATGACATAGTTTTTATCCCAAAAATTCATATCATACATTCTGTATTATTTACAATTTTCAATTTATGATATTTTTAATACATATTTGGTGTAAATTGGATTATTATTTTCTTTTAAAACTGTATAACATTCCATAGTGATATGAGAAAAATACCTATATAGTTCTCTAATATCTTGGTTTATCCTACACAGTACATATATCTCTGGAATGACCTCTTTAATTGATTCTTATAGAATTTTTTTTCATGTTAGCTATAATATATATTGAGCCTAAAATTAATAAATTTATATCTTTTACCTATTAACTCTTATTTTAGGTTTTCTTCCTTCGACGAGACATGAAATTTCTCACTGTGATTATTTTTATATTTGATGTATTGAATATATATTGTTAAATTTTTTCTTCGGTATATTATATATATATAATATTTGTTCCTTGAGATGAATGTATAGTTATATAATTCTCATTAACACATTATAAAAATCCCCACACATATGTATGTGACAAAAATAACTTCTTCTAATACGACCAGATGTATGGGACTCCGATTTTCTTTTTAGTGGCAATTGATTTGGTGTGTGTGATGGAATCTATAATGTGTATCGACAAAAGGATAATAGAATATTTTTATGAATCATTATAGATCACAATAGTTCCAATATGGTGTGGTTCATATTTTCAATACCCCCATTCAACTATGACTTATAATAGGGATTTGGTTGGTATGGTATCCCAAATTCTTTAATATAATTCATAATTTCCACTTTAAGATACTCCCACCTCCACTTAAGTGGAGTTTCATTGTCTTATTTTGAACTGTGTTCTCTACATAATTCTTGGATTCATTAAATTTATCAATGGAATAATACTTATAATGCATCATTTAGGTATTTCCATAAAATTTTTAGTCATATTTAGAAGTTAAAACGTATGATTATTCACCTATATCCTCTATTGTAAAATATCAACACACATCTATGTGAACTATTTCTAGAGTCTCTATATAACACTCAATATTTACATGTAAATGGGCTGTGATATTTTTTAATTATACAAATTGAGGACGTATATATAAGGGTTTCAAATCAAAAGAATCTAAATATCCTTCTTGAAATAATATTTCCATATATATATTGTTTACCAGACCAAATTGATAATGATGAAAACATGTGTGATATAATTCATTTGAACACAATTCAATATCTATTTAAAATACTTGATTTTGATAATCTAGTATGTATGGATTATTATTTACATGTTATGTTCCATAACATACAACATCATTATAAATGTATTACTCTTTATTTCTAAACTGGAAAATTAACAATCATTGTCTACATTTGGCACAAAAATGATGATCCAAGTAATCCAGATAAAATGAAAATATTTTTTTAAAATGAAAATAATTTTAGTTGGATTATGTAGGATTGTAATATCTAATAGACAATGTATCTATCCTCTTCCCATTGGAAGCTTTACGATCCACGACCCCTCAAAAAAATTAAAAAAATATACTTGGTTCCCGCATTTGGATATAAATGTGATAACTACATGATGTATCTTATATCCATTTTATAGAAATGGATATACTTCAATTGATAAATAGTATAATTGAAGCTTCCATTGGATTCATTAATATGTAGTAGTTCGTCATATATTGGACCGTCATTCCACAATAAAAGAATATTGTATCCTTCTCTTTTCCCCCATAAGAATCATTCTTTTCATTATGGGGAATTGAAAAGATTTCATAGGCATGGAACTTTCCTGTGGCATTTTAGTCATTATTTTCATTTTTATAAACATATGGAAATATGTTTTTTCATGATTCTTGTTTTTATTTGAGTGGATAATTAGTTTAAATAGATATAGGAGTGTTTTCATTGTATTTTTCATATTGAAATTCAGAATCAAACATAAGATGATTTTGGTAAGTGAGGTGAGAAAAATGCCTATGAATAATTCCGTACGAAACCTAAATCCCATAATTTAAAAAGGCATAATGTACCCAATTATCATATCTATATGGTGTCTAAATGGAACTCCAGCTTCAAAATTTCATGTAAATAGTACCTTGGACATTTTATACCACTCTTTTCTTTCCTTCTCCTAATAGAGATCACAGTGGTGACACAATATGAAGTATACACCCATGTAGTTATAAATCATGTTGAAAACCCTTATAAAATATGATAAGATGAAGAATTGGATATAAAATTAATTATCCATTTGTTTCCAGAAGACATTTTTATTATCCTCACTTGCCTCCTGAGGGGGATTATTAGAAATTGGGGACTCTAGTACATAAAACTTCTTTTATCAGTGTAGTAAATTCTGAAAGTTCCTATAACATTCATGGAATCTGAAACTAGGAAATATATTATTTTACTCCAAGATGTATCATATGGAATGTATTGAGGTTGTGTATAATTCATGTTTTCTACAAAAAATAATGAATTGTTTTAATAATTTTAATTTATTATATGTAATTACATAATTAATTTATTTAATTATTATCCAAATATTCTACAAAATACAAATATACCTAAATATAATTTTCATAATGTCTAGTGTCTTGGATATTAAAATGGAATGTATCCATATTTCACCATTAATTAACCAAGACATTGGCTTTATCTAATTATTAAAAGGTATCATGTATTATTTTGTTTCTGACTACATTAACTCACAACTTGATGTCATTTTGTGTGGACACCCTAATCCTGAAATCACAAAAAAAGATTTCATCAACACTCTCATATATGTTACAACAATTCCAATTAATGAAATTATACCTTGATGGAAACTTGGTTATACTGACATAATACTATTATTCGATTTCCCAAATAATTTATTTCCCTATGATGAGGGATAGACATGTAATTTGAACTATGGTTTCATTCTAACTAATGTGATGAAAGGTGTTTCATGAATTTATATTTTCATTATGATATTTTATATTACTTATATATTATTATACTTTTATTTTATTCATAATGGACTTGTTATTGTTATGTGAAATTTGGATATGTATTTAACAAAGTTCGGTAAAATAATTTAAACATAGTTATTTAATTCTATATTATCATTGAAATAATATTAATTTATTTAAATCATGTAATCACATTTAATTATACAAATAAATAAAACATGAATTTAATAAATAAGTAAATAACCATTCATTGATAAAAATAAAATAAACATATGTTACAATCATGATCATCCATCTATAAGTTGGTTTATTAAGTAGTGATAAAAAACATGACCCTCATGAAGATAATATATATTATTATTATTATCTTGAGTTATAACATAAATATATTCTCCTATGTATTTCCTTCATTAGATTCACTGCCTCTTGGGTCTTAAACTACCATATCTAGTTGAGGATTCTATCCTTTCCATATTTTCACTCACAAGAATATGAAAAGATTTAGCGTCTTGGGGTTATATAAAATAAACTCATGACATGTAGGGTATACATAATAATGGAGGTAATAAAGTTTTATTGATCATTATATTTAATTTAATAACAAATTATCACAAAATACAGAAAACAGATAATTATATTACAGAAACAAATTGATCTCACACATAGGTTGGTCAATCCTGTGACAACACAATATGTACCTTCCATCCAAAATAAATCAATTTCTTAAATTTAATATTTGCACGACACATACTATAACATGATATATTGAATGAAAAATATTGTAATGTTTATTCTATATACCACGTACTATATGTAAATGTGAGCCCACATTGGTTGTCTTGATTTACACTGTATGTATATCTATATGTTAAAAAGTGTTCCATTAAATATATATATTACCACAGAATATTTAATAAATATATTCATTGGGTGTCACTATATGTGCACATCAAGTAAAAACACTCACGATTAATGTTACACATTTTGGAGTTATATAATTTATACAGTAATAATTCTTTTTCATTTATATCCATAAAATACATTGTAAATCAGTTGGTGTGTACCTGTTACAGGATGAAACCTATCACAGAATGTGTACAACCAGATACACATCATGTAATATTTTTATCAATTAAATTATAACAAATTTTGACCAAAATAACACACCAGAAATATCTTAGTTTTTACCATGTGTTGGGTGACATGTGTTATAAGACATGTTTATTTATGCCTCGAACTCTATATCTCATTGTCGACCGCATCTCTTTACTGTAAGTCAATAAACATATTGAAATTACATTATGTACTGACCACACAACTTTCCACAATTTTTATATAGTCTATACTACGAGGGATAGATAATGAATACACTATCCACACATCAGATAGTACCTATCAACAAATATTTTATGTATGAGGTCAATACACGTTGTCTAATTACACCACATACAGAGTTACATGATGAAATGATATTAACTAGGAACACTCCATATATGATATAAACAAGATTATACATAATTTAAATTATTATTATTATATGTTGTTTATCCATTGTATGGAACACGTGATCTTTCTACCTTTGGATGAGATCATCAATAATTTTTCATACATGTTTGACATGCTCTTAGGCATACCAACATTGATTAACAATCTTTCTAAATAATTGGAATATGTATATGAAAAATGGAAATGAAAAAATTCAAAAAAATCCCTAAAATTTATCAAATATATTATAAAAAATTTTAAAATAGAATGTGACCCATATGTTATCCGTTGGAGGTTCTAGGGTGTAGCAGAAGCATTAGGAAGGTTGCTATTTTTTTGGATTAATATGGTTAAAATTAAAATATATTGGGGAACGCAGTCGCTAAATCTTTTATATATGATCTTTATTAATTATTTCATAATTAATTAATAATAAAAATTTCCTCAAATACAATAAACCTCTTGAATAATTTTCCTTGAAACTCGTGATGCATTTTCATTATAGTGGAAAATATAATTCTGTATTCATCTAGGTGTATCCAAAAATGCTCCAAGAGTCTTTGGATGATGTTCTGATATCTCTGGGTGATATAAAGTTAGGGAAAGTGCTTCACACCATTCATTGTTGATCTTATTGACTTTTTTACTGGTTCATTCTATATTCCTGAGAGGGAAGATTGGTGAATTCTCATCTATAGTATTGAAAAAATTATACATATCTATCTTTTATTCATATTAATCAACAAAAAAAAAATATGATATAATAATCATTATATACTCAGTATTAAACAAATAGTTTTTCATAGAGACCCCTTATTAATATATTTAATCTATGTAATACACTATGTGAAATAATAATAATAATAATATTAAATATAGTGAAATGAAATTACATTAAATATAATTTCAGAAATAAAAAATTTATTATTTAAAGAAATGATATTGATGAAAATATAACATTTCCATATGGTCATTAACATAACCCGTTAATCATCCATTGTAATTTATAATGCGTTGAGTAATAAAATATTTATTGAAATAAATATTCTTGATTTGATAAATAAATATTGAATTCACTAAACTAGTAAAAAATATTTATTTAAATATTCAAATAAATAAAGAATTATTTATATCATTATATTGACTAATGTTTTGAATTAATAAATAAATATTTATTTCCTTATGAATTAATTAATAGGTAATAAAATTATACTCACATATTCTAAAATAAAATATCACATGATTGAATTTGCAGGATCAATAGTACATGAATAATTATTATTCTACAATACCATATTAATATTTAATCTCAGTATAAAATATAATAGAATATAATGAGATTCTTGAAACACTTATTGTATGACCCTATTGGTCTCTTTCTTAATCGAGTTAGTTGATCTTACTAAAATTCCATGATTAGTGTCTAACAATGTGTCATGGAACCCTTGTAGAATATATTAATTCTACCAGTTACAAGAAAATCATATAAATGAAATTATTTCATATTATCCATTTATCTACCAATATATCTTAAATCTGGATGAATACTTGGGTCATCACCATATATGATCAATATACCTTACTTTGCCATCTAGAAATAAACTCTTATATAATCAATCATGTTCATGGATCTCAAAAGATAATTCCATTTCTATCAACGGTCTAGAGATATTTTCATCCATTAATAAGGAAGGAATAATTCCATTATTGACATATCCAATCAATTACATAACAGTTATGATGTACCCAAAATATGCTACCTCATCATGAGCATATTACCGTACATTTTTTGACTATATATCAAAGTACATGATTCCGAATAAACATTAAAACTAATATTAACTCAAAATACTAATAAACATGTTTAAAGGTAGAAATATTGAGTTAAACAACACTTGTGGAATTTTTATTAGTAGGATTACGGACATGAACTCTATTTCTTGAAGACCACCAAGAGTATAAATTATTATAATAAGTCTTAATGTCTTACGATCCCTCATCATCAAATTGTCAAATTTTATTTTAGTTCCATCAGGTCGTTGTTGTCTATATTATATGAAATATTATTATATATATTTTTAGACCATCTCAAGGTTCACATTATAGAATATAAAATTAATTACCCTTTGATGTGACAATACTCTAAGGGCATTATGACTTTAATTTTATATAGGAAAATAATAATTAAGTGATAATTTATTTTTTAATTGTATGTTAATTGTATATAAATATTCATTTTTCCATTGGGAACTAACCAAAATAAATATATTTCACACCATAATATTAGGTTTCGTTAATTTCATCATATCATTAATGATAGGATCACGAAAAAAATATTAACCTATAACCACCCTCTTTCTGATTGTATGTAAAAGTGGAAGGGTGATAATCATATGTAGAGTCCACATGTCTTAAATTAATCTTTGGAAACATGTACCCCAACATAGTGGATTTGAATGTGATGGGAAGGCGATGAATACCGTGTTAATGTGTGGATTATAACATAAAGAGGATGACAATAGTTCATGGATATAATATGATATTTTTTATGGTGTCAAACCAGTGGGTCTAGTATTATCGTGTGATCATATTTCTTTCAAATTCATATGATAAACCCTAGAGAGAATGTCTTTTTATTGGACCTTCATTATCATTTTTGATGAATATCATTTTTTATATATTTTTAGGGCAGGTGAAAAACTATATTGAACTTTACCATTAAAATAATAAGAGTGAAATACTTTAGACCATCTGAGGTTGTGCATATTGTCTTTTTCAGTAGATTTAAGATTACTCACCATTTTTCTAGTGAATGGGTTTGTGTGAGTTGTGAAGGACATGTATTTAGGTTCATTACTCCCTTAGTTTCATGAGGATGATGAGGCATGGGCACCATACGGTCTTAGTGTTTATTACTCCAAAAAATTTATATGGTGAAGTTCCTCTATAATTTGAGCATTGATTTGGTACTAACATTCACAATGAAAGGCATGGATCATTCATGTGGTCAATAATATTTTGTAATTACCTGATCAGTCCTCCGGGGATTATATGGATATGGGTATATTATTTATGGAGTTAAGAATTCCCTTGTTTGATAAACTTATTTTAAGTCTATAATAACCTCTATCATGGTTTTTTATTCACTAAAAAGTAACATATCATGGAGAGGAACAATCCCCAAATTATAGTTGGTGTGATGGTGTCTTTTTGGTTTAGCTAGGTATCATAGATTATCATGTTTCTCTTGGTGATGGATTAATTTTATTGGATAAAATAACGATAAATGACACTTGGTTTCCTATGTTTTATATATTTATGAATATAAGGGGTTTTGTGCCTTCATATATTTATTCCCTTATTGAATAATATTCTTCCTTTGTGGTTTTTTTTGGATGTCCCTTTATTTTTTACCTCCTAGTTTTTGTGGAATCCAACTGAGTATTTATTTAATCACCCATACATAGTAATTTTATTTTTATTTTCCATATATTATAATTAAAATTGATTATTTTGTATTGACTTTTGTGAACATGGGGTTGATTGATTAGGGTATTAGTGATTCTTGGTTGAGACGATAATAATTGAGGTTCATATCAAGTTCCAGTTCATGAAAAAGATCCATTAATCTCAATTACTTTAGGTTTGTTTTATATTAAGTTTTATATAAATTAAATTAATTTTATTACTCTTTGGTTTATAATATAGTTTTACTTTATGCATCTTATAATTTTCACATTCCTTATATAGTGGACTTAGATTTATTTTCTAGCGAGTATTAATATATCCTAGTTGAGGATATTGGTTTGTGAACCTAAGAAATAAGATATTGTATCTCATCATGTGTGTGGTGCGTACTCAGTTCCATTCACCATCCACTAACATATTAGAGGTGGAATTAGGGTGTTACACTTACCTTTCTATCTTCCCTGGTGAAATCCCAGTGGGTAAAGTCATACTAGTCCCATAGGTCAGAATATCATCAAATTTCATCATCGCTTATTACAAATTCAGAGGATGATAATTTTTTACTATCTGGAGTTTATTATAGTACATATTCCTTTATTTAATAATAAAAAACCTAGAAATTCAAGGAACATATTTTTTAGTACAATAAATAAGCCAAAAAACTCAAGATCTTCCCTCCAATGGTAGTACATTAACCCATACAATCAATATATTCTATAAGATTACCCCTTAACAACAAAATGGTGTGTTAACAATAACCCCTAATAAACTATTCATATAATAGAGAATAAGGGAGTTTCAGATTATCCTGAATACTCAACCAACAATAAATGCTTGGGATCATATCCTTTATATTTTAATATTTTAATGAATGAAAGACATTGAGAGTCATTTCAAATTTTTTATATATGAAATATATTACTCATAACATATACTCATTTGTTATTTTTTATTGGTTAACATTTCATTGGTCATATTATATTTATCAATTCATAAATATATCATTATGATGGTTTATATTGAATTAAAAAAAATTAGAAGATGTAAAATGAAAGTTCCAAGTCAGTATACTTATATTAGCGAAAGGAGTAGGGGTGAATTAGTGATACATTTTATTTTTAGGTTTATATTCCATTGGTAAAACCTTCAACTCCTTTTAAAGATTTCAACTCCTTACTAAAAACAAATCCAACACACATCCATAGGAACACAATAATTTAGAATGTTATTTCAATTAAAATAGCCACATCTTTGGTACATTTGGAAATGATCCAATACCACTAAATAAAATAGAAAAATATTCCTGGATTATAATGAGTAGGAAATTCCTTTTCACTCATCTTGCACTTTGAAGATAATCCAAAAGTACATGTGAATCCTCTTAGAAGAAATATGGTAAAAACATACTTTGGTAATAATGCAAGTTACATGTGGTTGTTTTCATATTTGAAAATATATTCCTTTTAAAAAAATATTCACTTTTTTAGAAAGAAGACAGTAATAACAACCCATACATTTTCAAGGAAAATCCTAGTCTACTGTTCCATGTACATTTTTCCCAATCTAATTCCATTATGTTGAGTTCTTCCTGATATTATAATTTTCTAAAAAATTCATCAGAGTCTAATTCTTCCTGTTATGATTTCTTAGTATTAAAGGATATAGAACCACCTGAAAACTATTGAGAAAAATCATGACCTCAAATTTCACAATCCATAAGTCGACATTATTGAAATGCAAATTCAATAATCTTTCCCGATATAATGATTATCTAAATATTATTGATAAGAAGAGTATAGAAATATATTGAATACGATAACCCCTAAGTAGAATAATATACTGAATATAATGTTGTGATCTTATATATTCCATTTTCATTTCTTCATAATAAAATATTCAAAATTGACCACTTCAAAAACTTCTTATTCTCTCAAAAAACATAGAGATTCTCTCTCTTCTATGGTGAACAATACATCAATCATTAGAAAAGTAAAATTTACTTTTCACTTTTTATTTGTGACCCATAATTATTTTTGGTGGGAATCCAAAAACCATTCCCATATGAAAAATTTCAACAAAATATGATTTTACACTAATATACCATGTTCATTTTTACTTCATTATCACCTCTTGAACCATCCTGGTTATTCTTCAAACATCATATCTTCATTATATCAATTTTATTTCATTAAAATAGATCAATATAAATTGAATTTAAATGTATCATGGAATTTATACCACTATGATTGATTAATATGATGTTCAGTATCAATTTAATACTATCATTATTTTGAATGTCAAGATCCCCCTAGAAAACAAATTTTGAACACTCCTTCATTTATCCTCTCTAATAATTTTGTGTACATCAATTCCTCTCTTAACCCACTTGAAAAATTTACTTGAATAGAAAATAAACTAATTCAAATATTTACCCAATTTATGATGTAATTTGTAAACAAATAAGAGTTCATATATCTCTTCCTTTAGAAATTCATTCAACAATCTTAAATGGTTGACCGAATTTTTGATTGGTCTCTTTCATTATAATACTCATTTACTACTTCTCAATTCCTTTTGCAACATAATTTCATGAAAATACATTCTACCAGAGTACAATGAAATGACAAATATGATGTAACGATGTGAAAAAAAATAGATTTTGTTTTAAATCCAACTGGGTATGATTTTCCAGAGTATGATATTTATGGGTATGATCATTATGAGTACAATTGTCTTGGATATGATCATTCTAAGTGTGATATTTTTATTCCTCAGCCTCGCCCACAACCTTATATTCCTTATGCTGAATACTATAACCGACACCTTTTGTTTTCATCTAGATCCAATAATTTTGAATATTATTGGGACCATATCATTCTTCTCTTCCACCTATATATGATATATATATGTATGATTTTCAAGACCTCTTTTCATTTCCTTCCACGTCTGATCAATCTGAAAAATTGGCCACATCTCTATCACTCCACCTTTCTATCATAAATCTTTCATCATAATATCTTTAATAATCTAATGATTTATGTGAAATACACATTAGAAAAGCATCATTAAACATAATTTATTATAGTCATAGAGACTCTTATTTTCCATCAAAGAAATCACTTATTACATATAGAATTCAGAGTAAATTTTATTTCCATTGACTTCCAGCAAGATACTTCTTCAATGCGGCCAATTCATTCATTTCAGATTCAATGTTAGTCTTATTAAAATAAAATCCGCATTATGATATTCTACCAATCTGGAACCATGGTGATTTTGATTCTATTTGAATAAAATGTTAAATGAAATTTTTACCAAATAAATAGTGATGTGATTCAATTTCATCAATCAAAATTTCTCACCAATAAAAGATAACATTTCAAAAAAAAATCATTACTCGTCATCTTTGTCCTAACAATAACCCCTTTGTATTTCATTTTAATACAAGTTTCATAAATCACTGAAAAATGGATTATATTTCAACAATTCTTAGAGTACCTGAAATAACTCATTATAGGATAAAAGAATTATTAACAGCAAAACCATGATGTCAAAAAGTTTTGATTATGAAATCCTCATTCATCTATTATCCACGTCTTCTCTAACCGACAATCGCTTCATTCCTGGAAAACAATAAAATTTTTCTCCTACAACCCCTCCAAAAATAGTTATAATAGTTCATTAATAATGCAATGCTGAATTCCCAGCTTACCAAAAACTACCCCTTTTTTACAAGCCCTTTCAGAATAGATTTATGAAACCAAACAATTATCCCCCTTTAAAAAACTACCCAATGGAAATATGTGAGGTGAGAAATAAACACATACATCAATCATGATGAGAAATAGGTTGGTCTCCCATGTTCAACCATAATTTTGAAAAATATTACTTTAGTAAACATTTTGTGAAAATGTCAGCAACTTTTTCTGATGATTTAACATAGTCCATCTTAAATTCATTCTTCTCCACATTCTCTTTGATGAAATGAAATGTTTTATCAATATTCTTTTAATGATAATGTCGTACTATATTTCCACATGATATTTATTTTACATTGTTTATCACAACCCAAGAGAAAGTGTAAATTTACCTAAACATGTAAATATTTTAATTTAATTTTCATCCACATAAGTTGAGTTAGGGAATGTGTTGAAGAAACATACTCAACATAAGAAGTACTAAGAGTTACTAAATTCTATTTAATTTCATGCTAAATAACCCAATTATTTAATTGAATGAATAATTGAGTAGATATGGATATTCTATCATCAAAATGTACTTCCCAATCATCATCTGAATACGAAAACCAATCAGTACTATTTGAGCTGTCATAACTTTTTATGATATCATTTATTCAAATTATTTATTCTAGAATTAATTTTCCAGTATTTAATGTGATTCTTTTGTAGCACTATGAAATATATCACATAGTGTAAATATATAAAAAATGTCAAGTGTTGAGGAATTAATATATAAAGAACTTCCCATCATCAATTGAAATTATTTCTGATCAACTTCTTTTCCTTATACAACATTAGACAACATTTTTCCCACTAATATCTGTATGGAAATCGGTTTTGAGTTCTCGTTCAGAACCTCTTAAGAAGTTAGATAACATACCATTATTGAGAAACAAAAATTCATTCCTTCCTTTTTTGTATTTTTAACCAAAAAAAGGATTTAATTTCCCCCGACATAGAGATATAAAATAAAAATCTCATTTCATCAGCAAACATTTTTCATTATATTTCATTATTCCCTACAAAGATAATTTCATCAACATAACCAATTACAATGAGGGAATAATGTTGACATTATTTCATGAAGATATTTTTATACACTCTTCCTTTAAAAAATATCATATTCCTTAATAATGTATCTAATTCGGAATACCATTCCCTTAGAGGTTGTTCTAGCCTATACAAGGATTTATTATATCTTCACAAATAACATTAATCTATCTCAATAATAAATCCACAATGTTGATCGGTGTAAACATCCTCATCAAGATCACCTTTCAAGAATATGGATTTGACATCCATTTGAATGGTCTTTTAACCACATTTTATTGAAATTCAATGAATTATTTTAATTGTTTCCAACCTTTAAACTGAAGAAAAATATTCATTAGAATCAATAACTTCAATTTTAGAATAAACTTTTCACGCCAATATTTCTTTGATTCATATCACTTAACCTTCTTCATTCATCTTGTTCTAGAAAACCATCATTGTGCCAATGATAAGTTTTATTTCTAGATTCTGTATGAGTTCCCATGTGCCATTATGTTCAGTCTAATTTGACTCTTCATTCATGGCTTAAACCCATTCCACATACTCAAAAGCATATTTGACATCATACAATTCTATTTTTTAAAAAAAATATTTATTTGAAATGGAATTGGATGTTCTTATTGTTTGAAACTTATAATTTTGATCAAAGATAATTTTCTAAGATTCTACATTATTACTCATCCTAGGATGAGTTTTTTTGAGTATCTTCCTCTTCATCAAAAATAGATGAGTCTGATTCTTCTCTTGAGAGGGATTAATATTTTTTGTATACTTATCATAATTATTTTCAAAACAATCTTTCTCAAATATATCATTTTTATGAATATTTTAATTTTTATATGCTTTTTATAATACATTTACTTGAATGGAATTAACAATTATTCCTATATATTTTTTAAATCAACTATATCATATTCCTTCTAGTGAATATCCGAGAAAAATTCCATCTTCACCTTTCTAATCAAACATTCTATATTTTCCTTATTTATTCATTATAATACACAGAATCTTGATAAATATTAAGTTTTTCAAACTTGGAGATAAAAATATTCATATGGATCCATATATTATTGAGGCTATAAGAAACAATACTTTTTCATATCAACAAAATTAGTCATGGATTTCCTCCAAAACAAATGGGAAAGACCACGTTCAATTAATAGAGAACTTCCCATTTCTACTAGACCACTATTCATTATTTTTATATCCCTATTTGTTGAGGATTGATTGGGGAACTATACTCATTCCAAATTCCATGGTTCTATAGATATATTTTTAATCCATGAATTATGTATTCATCACTATTTTCTGTTCTCAACTTCTTTACTGACTACGCGATTTCTTTTCTTCTTTTCTTATAAAATGTTTAAAATTTTTAAAAGAATATGACTTAATTATCATAGAAATAACATAGTTAATGAGGGTAAAATCTTCAATGAAGGTGATAATGTTCTTATATCCATTTTTGATAGTTTTCTCATTAGAAAACAAATATGGGAATGAATATGGTCAAGCGGTTGTCTTTAAAACATCCCAACTTTCTTATTCATTGAATTTTCAATCTTTCTATTCAGAAAAATAGTATGACAATAATATCTTCTTCTAGGAATGTTAGGAATTTCTCAAAATCTATATATTTTAGATAACATGTTCATGTATCTTGAACACATGTTGCTTAGCCTCTTATTCCATAACTCATTATCTTCACCATACTTATGTTACAATGGTTTTGGATTTCAACAATCTGAAAAAGAAAATTACATTTGTATGTTGGCTTCCTGTAACAATCATTCAATCCTCATTACTTTTCACAAAAAATAAATATTTTATAAATAAATTTTTTTTACCCTCATAACACAATTGGTATATACATAGAATTTTTTTTTCAACCCATAAACAACAAAATATTTCTTAGATTTTTTTCCTTTTCATTCCAATGATAAATTATCAGAAACCTTTGTTTCTGAGGGATTAATCATTTCCAAATGTCACTATTACTTCATTAAAACCATAAAATTCTTCAAAAACATCATGTATCCTTTCATATGGGAAGAAAACCCAGTATCGATAATCCATGGTCATTTCCATTTTAGGTCTATGAATGTAGTTTCAACAATTTTTTTTCATATTTCTTTTCTTTATTCAGTTATAGATAATGAGGATTGTTATGAATTGTTTTTTTACTAGTAACAAATAAATACATCCTTTTCATGGGGTCCAGGTTAATCAAATATTTCAAAAATATTTTTTAATGGTTGTAACCTATTTTATATCTTTACTCCAAACTTTTTAAGTTTCTTTAAAATAAAATTCTCGAATTATTAATTTGAGGTAATTTTATCCCCCACAAACCTTACCATTAATAACCTATAGAATAATAGTAATGTTATTGGATAAACTGAATCATATGTTCCATATGTCGTAATCCACCACAATATGAGCAATATCCATAAAATGATTATTTTACTTTGAAACATCAATATTTTCTTGAATTGTGGATATGTTTCTCATCCACCTAATTCTCTTTATTTTATGAGCCACCAACCATTCAATTATTAATATGAGACATCCTTTTATATTCTTCATTATTCGAACAATATGTATTTGAAAAATTTCAAGATTTATATTCTTTTAAAACTTTTTGAAACATAGGGTTCTTTGAAACTTTTGATTTCCCAACTATTTTGGTCATGTTCACATACATAACATTCTTATTATTCTTCATTATAAAAACAATTCCATATTTATTATCACCCATTGAAGGTATATTTTATTGTACGTTATCCTACTTCTCACATCCATAACATTCACCAACACTAATGATATAGTTTGGGAAACATTTATTTCTCAACTAATCATTAGAATGTTTTTGTTGGACAAGTTCTATCCCTTATTATATTTCCTTAAAATTCACATCAAGATTCTCATTATAATTATTTTATTCCTCAAGGAATTTTTTTCGTTTCATAATTCTCTTTTATCATCCTCACTTTATCACCAGCAAAATATTAATTATTTATTATTGAGTAACATTTATCTTATAATTTTTTTTATTTTCAAGCCTTATGGTATTTTAAAGACATTAATTTAATTATTTTTTAAATGATGTTCATGTTGAGGTTTTTATTCTATAGAACTACTAATTTATAATTATTTTTCATTCAATGTTGCAATAAGAGTGTTTTAAATACCATACTCAACTGATTTTTTGGATTCAACTTCACTATAATCATCACCTTCATATTTAGAAAAGAAACTTATTCTTTTGGATTTTATGAATTTTCTATCATTCCCGATGGAAATAATTTTTTTTATATCCCTATTTCTTCTATCATCTTCTTGGATTTATTTGTTCTTAATTATTGTTATATTATTTCTTTCATAGAGGAAAATTAGATGCATTGTCACCAAAGCCACCACATTACAAATATTTAAGGGGTATTTTCCCATTGTCTTTCCATATAAATATTTTAACATTTTAAGCAAAGATAAAATATTATCATGAATTTTTTTACCTCATTTTTGGACTTTGAATCACCGGCTTCATCTTAAATAAGAATATTCTTTAACTTTTATTTCATTTTATTATTTAATTGAATTTCTCTATCAAATTTTGTTTTTCTTTTCATATCATTATCACTTAACATTTCATAAGTTATGAGAGTTCAATGAGACTATTAAAGAGATAATATTTCATGCTATTTGTCTTCCAATGAAGAATATTTTTTTCCATGTAGTCAGGATGGATTTTCAATATCTTTTCAACATCTATAGAATCATATCAATTTATACCACGACATCTGATAGTACTTCCAAGGTCATTATTCCTAGAAAAGAATTTCCCAAGAGATTCATACTCAACCATTTTCAAATATTTATATTTAAATCTCTATATTCGTTACAATGTATTTTTCAATTTTATATTACCATTATATAGTTTTTTGAATTTATCCCTTATAAATTTGTAAGTAGAATCTCCTTTCACTATTAAGAATCAAATTTTTGAATGTGATGATATTATTGAATTTTTGGCCCTTCAGTAATGATCATTATTATTCTTAACAACATATATAAGAGGTTATTAAAAATTAATAGCAAGTAACCCATCTGTTTTAGCTTCAAATAAACATATTCAATTGAAATAATATAAGAAAACCTTTTCACTTTCTAGATATGAAAATTCTTTCCATAAAAAAGTAGAATACATTTACTATTCAGACAATTCTAATTCTCTATCAGTAATGACTAAGAGAAGGGAACCTACACTCTTATACCACATGAATGTGCCTAGTTAGTGTACTTGTATCACTGTGAAGGAGAGGTTTGAATCTGTGTTACCTTTTCTTTTATTTTTCTTTCCAATTGAATCAAACATCATCACATGTTAAGGATTTCAATTCACTGCTAAAAAAATCAAGCACACACCCAAATGACCAGAAGAATTTTCAAGGTTCAATATTTGATAAGAATAACTATGTCCTTAATATTGTTTATAAATTTACTAATACCACACAATCCATTCAAAAATTCCTTGGATTTTAATGAGTTGGATATTTCATTTCACTCAAGTAGTATATTGATGAAAATCCAAAAGTACATGTGCACCCTCTAAGGAAAATAGGTTAATTTAATATTTCTGTAACAACAAAAGATACCGGGGATTATTTTCAAATTCACAAATTTATTCCTTTTAAGAAAATTCTTTACTTTCTTACCAAGATGATAGTATGAACTTCTTGGAATTTGTTTAGGAAAACCCAGTCTGATTTTCAAACTATATTTTTTCAAGTACGATTCCTCTGAGTTTGATTCTCCCATGTATGAATATTCTCGATATGATTCTTTCGAGTTCTAATCTTACACATACAATATCCCAATATGAAATGATATAGCACCGACTATTTACAATTGAGACAAATAAAATCATATTCTATCTCAGTTAGGAAATCCCCAATATGTAAATCCTGATCCAATAATCTATGCTGATACAATTTTCAACAAATTCTGATGGACATGTAGAGTAATATAATAAAATAAATATGATAATCACCTGAATACAACATTATTATCTTTTCACTTCTCTGTTTACATATTTAATGAAACTTCATCAAAAAAGATGAACATGAAATCTTGTTCTTCTATCAAAAAACTCAGAGCTTCCATCTCTTCTGTAGTGAAAAGTACACTAGTCATCAGAAAAGTAAAATGTAATTTTTTTCATTCATTGGTTACCCATAAAAGGTTTTGGTAATAATTACAAAACCTTTCTATCATGAAAATATACACCCAAATATGAATTGACCTTTAAATATTTGGTGTCTTTTGACTTCGTTAACTATTCTCAAACATTCTAAGATCTTCTTAAAACATAATCTCTTATTTATATCAATTTTATTTCATCAAAACAAAGAAATATATAAATTGAATATGAATATATGATGAAATGGATACCACTATGATTTCTGAATATGATGAACTAAAAAATTGAATAATATCATTCTTTTACAGGACGAGATCCCCCTTGACAACACATTCTTAATGCTCCTTCCTAAATGGTCTCAAATCACCTCTACACCATCAATGTTTCTCCTAACCCACATAAAAATTTCACTTGAAAAAGAAATAAAGTTATTAATCTCCTAACACACATGATGAATTTTTTTGAAAAAATCAGATTTCATCTATCTCATCATTCAAGAATTCATTCAACCATCTTAAATGGTTGACTAAATTATAGATTGGTCTCTGTAATTTAGATATTCATTAGGTTCTAATCAATTCTATTTCCATAAAACCTAGTTGAAAACCCATTCTTCATGAGAGTGATGAAATAAAAAATATTATTGAATGGTGTTAAAAAACCATATTTCTTTTTTAACTCAATGAAAGTATGATTTTCTAGAGTTTGATCTTTCTGGGTAAAATCATTCATAGCATGATTGGCTTGGATATGATCATTCTATGTATGATCATTTTAAGTAAAATATTTTTCTTCCTCATCCTCACAAACATCTTCTAATTCTTGATCCTGTATACTATCACCATCACCCTTTTCATTTCATCAATATGTAATCATTTTTAATATGATCAATGTCATTTCATTCTTCTCTTCCACCTGGTTATGATATATCTTTGTATGATTTGGAATACCTATTTTCCATTCCTTCCTAGACCAATCAATATGAAAAACATTAGCCACATCTCTTTCAATTCCCATTTACTTTATCAACCTAAAACCAAAAGTTCTCACTTCAAACTATGATTTATGCGAAATAAAAATCAGTAAAGAATCATCACATTTACTTAGTCATAGTCATGGAAAATCTGACTCTCCATCCAAATAATCAATTATACCATTCCAAATATGGAGTTAATTTGAGGTCCATTTACATCTAGAAAAATACATATTTATTGAAAATAATTATTTCATTTTGGATTCAATGTCATTATTATTACAATAAATTCATTATTATTATATTCTACTATTCCAAACCAATGGTGAGTCTAATTTTTTGAAAAAAAAGATCAATACAATTTTCAAGAAATACAAACTATGCTGATTTATTTTCATCAAATAACATTCTTCAAAAAAAGAGAAACAATTGAAAAAAAATACCTTCCACATAATCTTGGTCCTACTATAAAATAAAAAATAATATCAAATATTTCATATCATATCTTTATCATATGTTACGACATTGTTATCTCATGCTTATTGTAACATGTGAGAAAACACTATATTGAAACATCTGATATGCATTATATATATATATTGATAGTTATTATATAATGGTTAATTATAAACCATGAAACAATAATTTTTATTTCATGTCCATTAATATCCAAATTACTATAAAATAAAACAAGGGACTAAAGAGAATCATCATAACTCTTTTTGAATCCATGAATCCCACAGTAGATATCATTGAGAAGATTCTATATTAGGGAGTAGATCCCCATGACCGAGTCCATAAGGGAATATTGAGGATCATATATTTAGGTATTGAATAAAAAATTCATTGATGTCAAGGTTTTTATTAAGAAGTGGTTAATTAAATCATCATAATTCGTGATTTTTTGGACCAGTTTTTTCCCAATTATATTTCAGAGGATTCCCATTTATGTTTGATTTTTATGGGGTTTGACATCATTATTTTGATTAGTTCCTAAATGATCAGAAAGGTTAGTCTTGTTTAGGAATATTAAACCCTTTTAGGAGGCCATAATTAAGGACTATGTGGTAGTGCCTATAGTAAGGGCCACTGTTTTTTATTTAGCTGCCGAGTTAGCATGTTTATTCTCAATATAGAGGAGATGGAGTTAGTAAGGGTAAACCGTATACTATCAATCACCTTTAAGGAAAAATATTGAATAATGAATTTGGAGGAAATCAATAATGTTGATGTGGATCTAGAGATAAGAAGTTTCTTTCTATATATGTGAATGTTTCATAGGGGATAGAGGTTGTTCACAGTAGAACCAGATTTTCATCTAACGTAGTTTTTTCCGTGTACAATTATGATTCATTACGTACTTTCGTTTCTCATTATTTGGTTCTATTATTTGGATTTTAGATGGAGAGGCTTTCAAATCACATGGTTTTATCTAGTATAGTTGGAGGCCAATAATTCTTATTTGATGTATACTAGGAATGTCCACTAATGAAGGGGAATCATAGGTCAATGGGGGAATTCATATTATTATAGATATATACCCATGATTTGTATACATTGATTGGATTAACTATGTTCAATGCATGTATTTGATGATTTAATTTATAGGAGAGATATGTTCTATCAAAAGGTTGGACGATGAGTGGTGTTTTTTAATGATAAGAGCTATCATGTTGGAAAAATTATAGTAGATTTTTTATATTCTATGTTGGTGGAGTTATCATTGGATGCCTAGGTGGTGGATAGTTTAAATATTTTTAGATGTTCTTGGACGTATTCATGGTTAATGATGTCACACTATTCCCATGATATGGTAATGAGTTTTTAATATATTTACAGATGTTTTTGTCTATGATTATTATTTATCTTAATCATATGTCACCCATAGAGTTGCATGTGTAGAGGTTATAACTGTATAATATGATGTGGAAGGGATTCATCCTACCCAATGTGTCTCCTCAGGGTGATTCAGTACTATTCTCTGTGATGTTCACTTTTAGTATGAGTTTGTTCATAGATTTCCATATGTTTAATCATGTTATGGAAAAGAATAATTACTATCTTCAGTGGATAAATGATATGTTTTATTATCATACTGGTGTTAACTTGTTTTTAATGATTTTTCTATGGTATGGAAGTCATAACATGAGGTAAAATGTTGAGGATATACCAAATACTTCATTAAGATGTAGTTATAAGATATTTTTGTTCTTTTCAATATCTTTTAGTATCACAAAAAGTCCAATAGTTTTTATGGGGATCCTGAGATAAGTATTCTATGAGTTCATGGACTAGTTTTTGGTGGTGTTTATTAGTGAAATCCTTCTCATCATAAGATAATAAAAGGATCAATCTGTCTATTTCATAGTTGTTCTGAAGGTTCTTCAACACCAATATCTATATAGAAATCTGTCCAAGAGTAAATTTTGGATTTGAGAAGTTAATTTCACTTTGATGTGATTTCGCAAGATGGCGTGGTTTTGGACCTACAAAATGTAGAGTTAGATTCTTCTTAGGTAGTACTTAAGAATTTGGTAGTGGTTAAATTTTTTTTATTGTTACAGGTAATTACTCAATGATCATGTACAATTTATCTCATATTATTTCCATATTAAAATCCTTGACTAGGATGGGCTGGGCTTTCATCTATACTGATAATTGCCTAGAAGCTTCCAAATACCTGAAATTGAGTTATTTCAGAACTCTGGTGAATTAGATTATTGTGGAAGTTGTAATTTTTGTGGTATTTCGTAATGATTCCAATATTGGTTTGGTAGGTGTCTATGATGATTTCTCCAAGGCCCACATGCACTTAATAATACACACACTGTATTTTTGTTGCTACACATTCCCACTTTCCAAGGGCGTGAAGATTTCATCGCTTTAATTGGGGATGTATACTCCTTGATGGAAGATGGATGATGCATTTTCTATTTCTATATCCATGGATTCCCCCATTGATCTCATTACTTTGTATGGATTTTCCTTATTGATTCATTCATGATAATTAAAATAATTCTTGGAGCTATATCTACTTGGAATTTAGTTAATTACATTGCTTCTCTATACATATGGTTGAAACATTCATTCAGGATAGTTGTCTAATTGGGTATCTGTAGGAATGTCTGAGAATATGTCCATTGATCAGGTGTTACTCTTCTTATTAGGAGGTAATCTCGTATGAGGCATCATAGGCATAAAACCGAAGGCATCCTGGGTTAATCAAAAGGTAATTAATGTTAGGGGAGTTAGTATTCCATGGAATATTACACTACCCATACCATGTTCAATGCATGGGTTAGGAATTTAGGGTTAGGGATTAAGTTCTATGTCATGTGGAGATATATTGTCACATCTGGTTGAGCTAGATCAGGGAAAGAGTTTATCATCTTTTATAAATAGTATGGTTGATCAAAACACATGTTTGAGGAAGATTGGATCATGATTTTAACATTGTGTAGATATGGACTAGGATATTAGAAGACCCTGTGGAGGAAGATCAGTAGTTAATGGATCAAGATGCCCAATGGGGGTGGATCTTGGTGGAGTTTCCCTTAAGAGGAAACATAAGGACGGTTTACTGATTGATCATAATGCCTCACATAAGAGGATCCACAATTGTGGATCATGAAGCCCCATGGAGGTTCATCCTAGAGGTGTTTCCCTTGGGGTAAAAACCTAGATATTTTACTGATGGATCAAAACGCCCCATGGAGGGGGATCCATATTCATGGAACAAAACATCACATAGAGGCAGATCCAAGAGGTATTCCCCTATGGATGAAGATGTCACACTATGATATTTAACTAATATCAGGATTGAACATCACAGAGGCATACTACGCACCTTGTTTAGATGAAACGAATAAAAACCCACAATGTTTGAGGCCACAGTTTTAGGTTGTGTGAGAGGACCTACCAATGTAGTATAATTCCATACAGTAAGGAATCTCTGGTCAAAAAATGAGTGTCTATGAGGGATGCTATTTTCCCTACTCATAGATGCTACCATTCACAAGAAGAGTTCTCTTGGAGGAATTATATGTGATTACACATGGGAGATTCTTGTTGTAGGTGTCTCATACCATGGTGATGAACGATAGTGTGGGGATTTTGGATGGAATATTCCTAGACAAGGGAGTTTCATAATTGGGTGTGCTGTTTTTCCAATGGTGGGATAATAGGTTTTATCCAATGAAGATCTTATATGGTGTATCCTATGTTCATCAAATTGGGTAATGTTACAGGTTTACGTAATGTGTTGAGGAAATTGTTGTGCATTTTAATATCACTGAAGTAGGATTTGTAGCTATGTAGTTTTATAATATGTAGTTCTGATGGGGGTCTCACTCTTCACCCCCATGGCATTTATAACCACTGCTCATAGAACAATGGGTCTGAAATGGTGCTGGAACTATAGTGGAGGAGTGGTCAACCATACGGTTGAATTTAGAGTCCCTATTAATTGAAGAAAAATGGAATATAGTACCCATTCATTGAAGAATAAATGTGGATTGGATCCCTATGGAACAATCATAGTAAAGTGGCATGAAATAAAAGTGGGTGGAATTTTTCATATGGGTAATTGAGGTGCTGCTGAACCGGTCCAAGATTTTTATGGGGGTCCTAGAAGATTGACCTTTTGAAGGGGTTTTAGCAGAAGGGTTTCACTATAGAGGGGCTCATAATGGAGGTTTTGTGAAACTTTATTATTCAAAAAGAGTTACATCATGAAGCATAGGTTCATCTTTATGTTCATCCGATTCCAAAGGGGTATGATTAATAAAATAGAGTTCTCTAGCCTTAGAGCGAGGTTCTGATTTCCAGGGGTGGTGATTTAAAAATTATTAATTTTTTATTAACCCTATTGTTCCTTTGAGGAACATTTTCCTCTATAAAGAGACTATTCCTTATTTAAATGCATCCAAACTTTTTGGAAGGATATCTAGAACATAAGGGAGGTAGTTTAGAAATTATTTTGTCCCTTACGTGATCCATTATCACTTTCATTCAAGAAATTTAGGTGGTTCATGAATGGTGATCAAAATTTTAAGTTGAATGTTCATCATCTATACATAAAAATTAGACTTAAGGGGGAATTTATAGGGTCCTCATTTTGTGAAGATTTTATGAATTAATGATACTGTGTGAGATTCATGAATGGACATGAATCAATGATTCCAATAGTTTTCTTTCATGGAGATTACCATCAACCCTTCATGCGGTCGTGAAGCTCTCCATGAATCCGAATGTCCTCGTGTGGAGGTTACTGTTAGGATTTCATGAAACCATGAAGGAGAACCATGGACCTATGTTGGATGTTTTTGGACCATACTATAATGCCTCTGTGTGGTCAAGGATTTCTCGAGTTCTGTCCATTTGTGAAGCTGAGAGCGTCGTGAAATATACCACTTAGGGGTATTTTAGAGACATTTTGGATCATATTGTCCATGAATTAGATATTAAATCCTAATTAATTTCTATGGAACATTTATTTTTGTGTTTTTAAGTCCACCGTCAATAGCGGAGATGATGGGAAATTGAGTGACATATTATATTAGAGAATCTTTGAAAATTGGAAATCAGCTCCCTTTTATGAAGATCATTCACGAATCCTTTTTTTAAATTATTTTCATAAAGCCCATTGGGAACCGTCAATAATCCATATGATAACAAATAGTGGAGTTTTCTCTTAAAAGAAGCTCCATAATTTCAAAAATATAAAATCATATTCTACCATTTCATGAATCTCACATAATTTGTGAGCACTTTTTGATCTCGATCCCCATCGCTTGTGAAGCTCACCATATCCATGAATTTTCTATGTGAAAATATTTAGACGAAGTGAGTAACATAAAATAATACTTTGTAAAACAAACTGTAGGAAATATATCTTAACTAACATCCCCTATTTCTAGCCTTTTTGAATTAGATCCATAAAATACCCTAATTCTTGAACCTAATGGACATTCAAAGATCTGATGTTGCTACATCTAATTGGGAATAATTAGTAGTGAACATTATGATTTGGGAGAGTGTTCATAGTACCTAAGAACAAAAACCTATCACATTTATTGTAACAGAATAATAGAGGGAGTAAACACTATGAAAGAGGCTTAAACATTATGGTTTTGTACTAAGTTGATTTTTTCAACCAAATGGAATTAATAGACGGACCAACCATCTAGTTCTGGAGTTCTCCTAGAATATACTAGTTGAACAGTGTTATTGGAGGGATTATCTAGAAGGATAAAGAATCATTGAAAGTAAATAATATCAAAGAAGCACATCAATAACATTTATGGGTAGAATTTTTAGGATAAGGTATCCTCTTACAATTTTATATGATTCTCAATGTACGTCTGTCATATCTTTACATAAGATAGATGGATAATAGGGACATGCGACATGCTAGAAAATATTCTTGATGATTGGGACTCAACTATCAAGGCATGTATATTATTCCATGTATTAGAGGCCAAGATGAAGTGTGTAATGATTTTTGAGTTAGAATGAGCTAACAATTTCATGTTTACCGCCACTAGGATATCATGATAGAGTTTCTAAGATTGTGGTTTCTAGGGGAAAACACCTTCCATCTTCATCATGGGGAGTTTGGTATAATACTATGAGATCATCACTTGATTGATGGGATCCTAATATAGGGGGATATTTATGACGAGTTTATCCATTCATAGAATGTATGGGAGAACCATTAACAGATATGAACTTTTGTAAGGGTGTTATTAAAGTTGGAGAAATGGACCAAACAAGTAGTTAGGGATAAAGTAAATCAAAATTTAGATTTGATTCAAGTATTTACTAAATAAACTAGAAGAGGATCCACTCATGGGGGGTATATGGTGGAAGTTTTGTTGGGGAGGACACATTCTTGTCCTAGGGTACACTTGTGGGTAAAACAATGCTCGTAATAGAGGATCTTGTAGGCAATCCACTGGTAGATATAGAGCTTTGACATTAAGACTAAAAATATTATGCTTTAGATGATGGGGTTCATTTCCATGATTATCAGATGTTGGATTCTCCCCAATAGATATTCCCATATGGGGGTGAATCCAAGCACCTTTATCATGGTGGGGATTTATGAGAAGGTGTTGTGCATCAACCTAGCTATCATGGTACTCAAAAATCTATATAAGGTGCTCTTCCACATCAACCTGTGGAAGAATACTCTTTAAATGAATGCCCTCCTACAAATTATTTATATTTGGGAGGCTAAGAACATGGGGGGATATGAATACCCAAACTAAATCTCACCTCCAACTATGATTTTCTGACTAGTGATTATGAACATCATGGAGAGTCTCCTACTTAAGTTATGCAACATGGAGGTGATGGCTAGTTTTGGGATAGTAGATAACTTCATGTTTCTATCATCACCCTTCCAAGGGTGATGATAATTAATGATAGTATAGGGAAAATAAAGAAGACATAGTTCCTTATGGACACCAAAGTAGGTGTACTAGTTGAAAGATATTACTACTACACAATCTATAGTCTATACAAATTGAATTTGTTTGTAAATAATATTCATATGATTGTAGCAACATAAACCAAAGGTGTACACAGATGTGAATCCCAAGAATCATCCTTCAATCATAAGGTATATTTCGTGCATGTTTGTACATGATTAAGGAATAATTTTGAATGATTTGACACCACCTACTATTGCATATGGACTCACGCGTGATTATGAATTAAGATGGGAGAGCTTATATCCTGTGGAGATACGAAAGCATCAGAATACTCTAGCCAGTGAGGGATAGGCCCCATAGCCATGGGGATAAGGGTGAGTGGTGTTCAGAGCATGCTATGGAAAAAGGGTTGGTCCGATGGGTAGAGTTTCTATTATAGATTTAGAAGATCCTCGACTGGAATATGTAGAGGTTTGAGAGATACAAGAAACATTAATCATAGTTCCACTAGGAAATAGGTCATGGGAGGAAGGTGAATACATTGGGTTGATCCCAAGAGTGAAAATACAACACATAGGGAAGGGAGTACATCACCTTGATTTTCCTAGTGATAGAGTATTAACTAATTCAGGGGAGAGTAGGTGACTCCATTAGAATATCACCACACCTTGATGGATGTGTCAATATCTCATTACTGATGGGATATATATGACTTGTAAGGTTCATTTCATAGCATTATTTTTCATTACTCATTACAAGGAAATGACATATTTGGTGGAATTAGAGAATGTGGTCTAATCTTGTGTCACTACACATCCCTTGAATGATTTGGTAAAGGTGATTATTGGAATGTAATCACTCTTTGTCATCTTTGAAAGACCCATGGATTCTTCTACAACTGAGTGTAAAGAATCAATAGTGTCCCGAGGAAGAATTTCCTTCCATGACTCTACTAATGATTGAAATCATTCTACCAATCTGTTAAATACAATGATCTTTACATGATTTTTGACATCACTTAGAACATAAATTTATTTCATAAATCATCCTTTCCCTTGTGCCAGAATCCGTGATTATGGGTTACGGAGAGGTCTATGATGAGTATAGATATCCTTCTTTTTCTCAAATTTCTATTATATATTTATTAAGACACATAATATAATTGTATCACAAAACCTCGATCCAAAGTATTAGTGTCATCATAAATAGGACCAGACATAACATTGACCCAATAAGACAAAAATATATTAAATTCATTCTCAAAAATATTCTTAGTGTCTCTCAATTAGTCTTTAGTTTAAGTAGTTACCTATGGATATACAATAATGTAATGGGTGAGCTAAAATCCTGGTAAGAGGTTAGACAAAAATATGAGTGAATATAACTTAGGATAAGTATAATTATCATCACCATAATTTAATAATAGGATCATCATTTTAACACCCGAGACTTTTATGAGAAATATTTTCTTTTTAAAAATAATCAAAGGAATCTTTCACTACACACAACACTAGCTTGGTTTTCTTTACACACAACCGCGTCCTTCCTCGATAGCTTGCGTCATACGCAATACCGAGTTTCACTAAACACCGATATTCTATTAAAATATTATTAAAACTAGCCGTTATGAATAGTAATAACCACTTTTTGAAATTTTGTAAATTTTGTTTTTCAAAATGGGATTCATTTTTGGATTCGGAATATCAAAATTATCTTAGGATGAAATTTTGGTACTTTTCGGATAACTTTCATATTCTGATAAATAGTGAAAGTTACTAAATTTTAATTAAAAACAACTTTTTTAATCGAAATAATAAATATTGATAAATTATTAATTTGAGTGGTTTTAAAGTATATTTAGAATATATTTTTACAATTTAATACAATTTTTTTCATTGGATGTAATTTCACATTTAAACAAGACATAAACAAGTGTCAATCTTTTGATAGTTATTATCCCTTAAAAAAAGATATAATTTAATTAAAAACAACTTTTTTTCATCGCAATACTTTATATGGTTAAATTATAATATTTATTGTTTTTAAAGTATAAATAGAATATATTTTTACCATTTAATATAATGTATGTCATTAGCATTAATTTTACATTGAAATCATAGGTAAAAACATTTTAATCTTTAGCAATGTTTTAACTTTTAAAACCCGTTTGCTTAACAACGGGATTAATTTTAAATTAATTACTGCGCCTTCTGTGTTTTGAATTTTGAAAAATGGATTTCATATTTGGAATCAGTGGGTCCAAATTATGTTAATAGGTTACTTTTATTTTTTGATATTATGAATAGTAACTATGGTAATTTTTTTATTTACTACGGTTAATGGTAAATATGGTAATTCAAGGTTAAAAGAATATTATAATAATTCAAAATTACCTTGACACTTGTTCTAACCTTATTGGATGAGTATTTTTAGACCATGGGCATCCTTGGGTCGATTTTCGGACCCCATTGAGCCACTTGGAAGTGACAATTACAATTTGGATTAATTAATTTAATGTAAAGACAAAATTGACATTAACAAAAATATTTTAGTCATTAATTTTTATAAGGGGGTATATAAATTATATTTTCGACTATAAATATTCATTATAAATCTAAAAAGATTTCCTACGTAATGATATTTTTTATAATTTTTAGACACCGAATAAATTAAATTATTTATGACACAACACTGATGTAGTATTTACCTCATTAATAAATGATTTAAATAAATAAGATTATAATGATTAAATTTTTTTCCATAACTTGTCCAATTATGATTGGATGATTTTATTTCGACCATGAGTCATCTTATCTTCATCTTTAATGATTTTTGGACCTTTTGAAACCGATGATAAGTTTATAATAAAATAATATTTCCGCACATTCCAAAGGTGCCCCTCTCCTCCCTTATAAAAGGTCACCTCCTCCCTCTCTTCCTCACACCAATTTTAGGCTTCAAGCTCGGCCAACCCCTGCCCATTTCACTTTCCCACTTCCTTAGAAACCTACTAGAGGTACTGGTCTTATCAAAAGACCAAATATAGTTCCTTTATAGATAGTTTAAAGGAGGCACTTCGAGAAAGCGGAGGTTTGGACACGTACAAAAGAATATCAGACCTAAGGTAAGGGAAAATATCACAATCACATTTTTATCTAAGATTATTTATACTTTGGTATTTACTAGGGTGTATTTTATCATCCACGTCCATGTTCACTCAATATGTAATATTTTTTCCATCCAGCTAAAATTTATTAAATCAAATTTTACCCTTCGGTGTGTTTTTAGTAAAGGATATGAAAAGAATCTTATGTCGTTTTTCGTACGAGGTACTTTCTGACTTTTCCGACAAAAGTACGAGAAGAATGTTTTTTTAACTTATATGGAATGAATGGATTTTTAAAACATTATTTCCAAGAATTATCCTTTACAAGTTCTCAAGTTTATTTTTAATCAACTTATTTTAGTTTAAAATTGAATGACATGTTAAGAAAGGAAAAATGTTTTTGAGGTAGAAAGGATATTTTCCTCAAGAATGGAGTTCAAGTGTTTTATCAAAATTATTTTCCATCTAAGATAATAAAGGGTTTTGTTTCTATCCGTATTAATACATTGATTTGATTATGTTGTGATGGAATTATTTTTATGAATTCCTTTATCTTATATGAATTGTTTTATGATTTCATGATGTTTAAGAATCCCATTTTTATTACATGGGTTATGCTATGATGTATGGTATATGATTTTGTGGCACACATAAGAATGGTATCATTATGAGATGGGTGGGCCCTATATATCCCTCCAGTGCATTGGGTAAAGATTTCATATCTCATGAGATAGACATGGCTGGAACGGCAGGTTAAAACGGTTCAGTGAAACAAGACTGAAACGAGGAGTGAACTCGGTTCAGAAATGGACTTTGTCCACTATGATAATCTTGGAAATGAGTCTTGACTACTAAGAAATGATTTTATATGATTATGTGTGTAAGCCACAAAGTTTCATGTTTTATGTTATGATTATTGGGATTACATTTCACTACTATGATTTATCCCATGTTATGAAATTATGATCTGTTTTGCAGGTTAAGATTTCCAAAGGTTACGTTCTTATGTATATGACGTGATTGATATTTCTTTTGTTTACCCTTAATAAGCATTTGAGCTCACCCTTTTGTATGTTTTATTTCCCCAGGTTAGGAAGAAGGTTATTAAGTAGGATATGCCAAAAGGGACTCTAGATATGATGAAATAAATGGGTGGCAAAGTAGATGCTTTATGAACCAGTTTTTTATGTTTCCCAGTTTCTAAAGACTCTATAACTATACGGTCCTTTTGTGGTTTTGTTATATTTTGTAATAAGTATGCTTCAATTTGGATTTATTAACAATGTATGTAAAGTATGGGTTGTTATAGTTGGTATCAGAGGAAAGGTATAGTCAACCTTTAGAAACTTGGATGTGAAAGACTTAGTAAGAAATCTAAGGATAAGTTTAAGCATAGAACACAATCTTAGTGTTTTAGAAATGGCCATGAATAACCTAGGATAAGACCTTAAGTGTGAAATTTTATTCTTGATTATGTGGTTTTCCTATTATAATTAGTGTTTCTCATACTATTCTTCTTGGTTTTAGTCAATGGATGGAACCCGAAGGAACTGTGTTAATGCGGAATGCGACGGGCAATGCAATGATTGTCCCCCTGAGCAACCAAACGTTATGGGAGCTGGAATGAAAAATCTTGTAGCCATGCCCACACAACATTCTCATGCTATGAATCATGCAGGACTTCCAAACCAGCAAAGGATGGAGCAACATTCTGTTGAATCCTTTATGAGGCAGCATCCACCTTTATTCAGCGGGTCTACTGATCCATTAGTTGCTGAACAATGGATTAGTACTACTGAAAATATATTTTCAGTTCTCCAATGTTCTGAACATGATAAAGTCATCCTAGCAGTGTATCGTTTGGAAGGAGATGCTAATCAATGGTGGAATATTATTAAGAATACGAGGCAAAGGGTTGAAATTGAGTCCATGGAATGGGACGATTTCAAGAACTTATTTTTCAATAATCAATTCCCTCATATTCTCCGAACAAAGATAGAGAAAGAGTTTCTTGAACTGAAGCAAAAGGATGATGAATCTGTTGGTACCTATGAAGCAAATTTTACAATACATTCCAGGTACGCTTCTGGTATTATTATCCAACTTGAGAGTAAGATCGATCAATTCTTTAGTGGCTTAAAACCAAGTCTTCGAAGGGCCTTAGCCATAAGGGACTTCAATAGCTACGAGGAAATCGTTCGATGTGCTCTCAAAGTTGAGATGGAGATTGGAGTAACCCATCAGTCATATGGGTTTGATAAGAAGTGGAAAATGGAAGTCAAAGGAAAATCTAGAGAGCACACTGAAAAGAAGATGAGCTTTCCCTTATGCTCAAAATGTGGAAAGAAACATGGAGGGAGTTGGATTAAAGGGACAAGTAAATGTTTCAAATGTGGAAAGGAAGGTCATCGGGCATTTTAATGCTGCAATGATGGGAAGAAGATGTCTAATGATGCAAACAAAGGAAGGGATACACATAATGAACGTACTACACTTCAATGATTCAAGTGTAGGGAGATGGGGCATTATGCCAATCAATGCCCAAATCCAAGTGTTGATGATGATGGTCGATGTCAACAAACTCTTAAGGCTAAAGACAAAGGAAAGTCACATGCAATTTCTATCAGCGATGTAGATTATGATAATGATGTGGTGAATGGTACAATTACCATCCACTCTAAAGTAGCAAATGTTTTATTTGATTTTGGATCCACCCACTCTTTTATTTCTGAAGAATTTTATAAGGGTATCACCGTATTACCTCAACAATTAGATGTTGAGTTAGCTGTGACAACCCCTAATGGCACAACAGTCGCATCAAAAGTTTATAATTCTTCTCCGATTGAAGTTTGTGAGAAAGTGCTTCCTGCAAATCTTTTGATCCTCCCAATAGTGGAATTTGATGTGATTCATGGCATGGATTGGCTTTCTCTATATGGAGCTCTTATCAATTTCCAAAGAAGGTAAGTTACATTTCATATTCCAGATCAATCTATGATTGTCTATCGATGCAAGGATGAACATAACCTTCCAATGGAAATTTCTTCCATCTTATGGGTCTTGATTCCACTAAATGAACGTTATTTATTTCAAATGGTTGGTGAGAAACTCACGATTAAGAATATTCCCATTGTATGAGAGTTTGATGATGTCTTTCCAGAGGAATTGCTAGGTCTTCCACCAAATCGTGAAGTTGAGTTTTCAATAGAACTCATACCAGGTGCTTTGCCTATTTCAAAGACACCTTATAGAATGACCCCAATTGAGTTGCAGGAATTGAAGAAGCAACTCCAAGAGAATCTTGATAAGGGGTTCATACGCCCTAGTGTGTCACCTTGGGGAGCAACTGTTCTGTTTGTTAAGAAAAAAGATGGATCAATGAGACTCTGCATTGATTATCGAGAACTTAACAAGATCACTATCAAGAACAAATATCCTCTCCCGCGCATTGATGAATTATTTGACCAACTACGAGGAGCTCAATACTTTTTCATGATTGATCTTTGTTCAGGGGATCATCAATTAAGGGTCAAAAGGGAGGATATAACAAAGACGGCTTTCCGTACATGGTATAGACACTATGAATTTATAGTGACGCCATTTGGTCTTACAAATGCCCCTGCTATCTTCATGGATATGATGAATAGAGTCTTTAGAGACTATTTTGATCAATTTGTGGTAGTCTTTATAGACGATATTCTTGTCTATTCAAAGAGCAAGGAAGAACATGAAGATCACTTGAGAATTATATTGAAGACCCTAAGAAAGGAGAAGATTTATGACAAATTTACCAAGTGTGAATTTTGGCTTCAAAAAGATTCATTTTTGGGTCACATAATCTCAAAAGAGGGGATATCTGTGGATCCAGCAAAAACAGTGGTTATCGAAAGATGGTCGAGACCAACAATAGTAAATGAGATCCGAAGTTTTCTTGGTTTGGCTGGATATTATCGACGTTTTGTGAATGATTTTTCACGATTATCTAATCCACTCACCAGGTTGACTCGAAATGGTGTTATGTTTGTTTGGACGGAGGAATGTGAAGATAATTTCATGGATTTGAAAAGAAGGTTATCCAGTGCACCTGTGCTCACACTGCCTTGTAGTGGAGAAAGGTTTGTGATCTACAGTGATGCATCCAAGAAGGCATTGGGTTGTGTTCTTATGAAAAATGATATGGTGATAGCTTATGTCCCACGACAGTTGAAAATCCATGAGCAAAATTACCCAACTCATGATTTGGAGTTAGCTGCGGTAATCATTGCATTAATGATTTGGAGGCATTATCTTTATGGAGAAAGGTGTGACATTTATACTGATCATAAAAGTTTAAAGTATATTTTCACACAAAAGGAGATGAATATGCGCCAAAGAAGATCGTTATAGATGATTAAGGATTACGACATCTCAATTCATTACCACCCGGGGAAAGCAAACAAGGTGGTAGATGCATTAAGTCGACAAGACCATGCTAGTTTATCCATGATGAGGATCACAAATGATCCAATATTTATGGATTTACAAATGATAGATCTTGGAATTAAAATGGAAGGGGGAAATCTTATCTTTCTCAAATGAATGTTCAACCATCTATACATGTGAAGATTAAAGAGGTGCAGAAATAATATGTAGAGTTACAAAAGAAGGTGAGAAATATTCCTGAATTCAACATCGATTGTGATGGGATAATAAATTTCAGGAATCAGGTTTGTGTTCCTCCCATCCCTGAATTAAAGAAGGAGCTACTAGATGAGGCTCATAGTTCTTCATTCTCTCTTCATCCTGGAAGCACGAAGATGTATAGGGACCTGAAAGAGTAATTCTTGTGGGATGGCATGAAAAGAGATGTTACTGAATATGTCTCTCGATGCTTGGTTTGTCAGCAAGTTAAAGCTGTGAGACAGAAGTGTAAGGGGATGTTACAACCATTACCCATACTCAAATGGAAATGGGAAAACATCACTATGGACTTTGTCACAGGACTTCCAAAAACATCCAAAGGCAATAATGCTATCTGGGTCATAGTTGATCGTCTTACAAAGTCTGCACACTTCATTGCTATTAGAGAGGATTTCTCTCTGGATCAGCTTTCCCGGATATATGTAAAGAAAGTGGTAAGATTGCATGGAGTACCACTTTCTATTATATCTGATCGGGATCCGAGGTTTACCTCAATGTTCTGGCGAAGTCTTCAGTATACTCTGGATACAGATTTGAGTTTCAGCACTGCTTATCATCCTCAGACAGACGGTCAGTCTGAGAGAACAATTCAAACTCTAGAAGATATATTGAGAGCTTTCTCTACGGATTTCAACGGTGGTTGGGATCAACACCTACCTTTGGTGGAATTTTCTTATAATAATAGATTTCACTCCAGTATTCAGATGGCTCCTTATGAAACTCTATATAGAAATAAATGCAGGACTCCAACGTGCTTGGATGAAGTTGGGGAAAGAAAGATATTAGGACCTGATCTTGTTGATGAGGTGGTAGAAAAGGTCTGATCTGTTCAACAACACATAAGAGGAGCTCAGAGTCTACAGAAATTTTATGCTGACAACTGAAGAAAAGACCTAGAGTTTGAAGTTGGTGATAACGTGTTTTTATGAATATCTCCCTGGAAGAGGGTCATGATATTTGGAAAGAAGGGGAAGTTGAGCCCTAGATATATCGGTCCTTTCGAAATACTGGATCGTGTTGGAAAGGTAGCTTACCGATTGGCGCTTCCACTGAATCTCTCTCAAGATCACGATGTGTTCCATGTATCTCTCCTGAGAAAGTACATACATGATCCTTCACATGTACTCAGCTCAGAAGTTGTACCGCTGGAGCAAGATCTTTCTTATGAAGAACAACCGATAGAGATTCTGGATCATAGTGAAAAAGTCCTACAGAACAAGACCACTCGCTTGGTGAATGTTTTATGGAGGAACCACCAATTATAATAAGCTACATGGGAGCTTGATGATATGATGAGGGAGAGGTATCCTCATCTTTTTGTTACAAAGTGACGATTTTCGAGGGCGAAATTCATTTTAAGGGGGGTAGAATGTAACACCCAAGACTTTTATGAGAAATATTTTGTTTTTATAAATCATAAAAGGAATATTTCACTACACACAACACTAGTTTGGTTTTCTTTACACGCACCCGCGACCTTCCTGGATAGCTTGCATCGTACGCAATACCGAGTTTCACTAAACAACGTTATGCTATTAAAATATTATTAAAACTAGCCGTTATGAATAGTAATAACCACTTTTTGAAATTTTGTAAATTTTATTTTTCAAAATGGACTTCATTTTTGGATTCAGAATATCGAAATTAGCTTGGGATAATATTCTGGTACTTTTCGGATAACTTTTATATTATGATGAATAGTGAAAATTATTAAATTTTAATTAAAAAAAACTTTTTTAATCGAAATAATTAATATTGATAAATTATAAATTTGAGTTGTCATAAAGTATATTTACAATATATTTTTACAATTTAATTCAATTTTTTTCATTGGATGCAATTTCACATTTAAACCAGACATAAAAAAGTGTCAATCTTTTGATAGTTATTATCTCTTAAAAACACGCTATATTTTAATTAAAAACAGCTTTTTTTTCATCGCAATACTTTATTTGGTTAAATTATAATATTGATTGCTTTTAAAGTATAAATAGAATATATTTTTACCATTTAATATAATGTATGTCATTAACATTAATTTTACATTGAATTCATTGGTAAAAACATTTCAATCTTTGGCAATGTTTTAACTTTTAAAACCTGTTTTCTTAACAATAGGAATAATTTTAAATTAATTACTGCAACTTATGTGTTTTGAATTTTAAAAAATGGATTCCATATTTCGAATTAGTGGGTCCAAATTATGTTAATAGGTTACTTTTATTTTTTGATATTACGAACAGTAACTATGGTAATTTTTTTAATTTACTGCGGTTAAAGGTAAATAGGGTAATTCAAGGTTAAAAGAATATTATAATAATTCAAAATTACCTTGACACTTGTCCTAACCTTATTGGATGAGTATTTGCCGACCATGGCCATCCTTGGGTCGATTTTAGGACCCCATTGTGCCACTTGGTAGTGACAATGACAATTTGGATTAATTAATTTAATGTAAAGACAAAATTGACATTAACAAGAATCTTTTAGAAATTAATTTTTATAAGGGGTTATATAAATTATATTTTCGACTATAAATATTATTTAGAAAGATAAACATATTTCCTACATAATTATATTTTTTTTAATTTTTAGACACCAAATAACTTAAATTATTTATGACACAATAATGATGAAGTATTTACCTCATTAATAAATGATTTAAATAAATAAGATTATAATGATTAAAATATCTTCCAAAATATGAAAAATTTTGATTGGATGATTTTATTTCTACCATTAGTCATCTTATCTTAATCTTTAATTATTTTTGGACCTTTTGAAACCGATGATAAGTTTATTATAAAATAATATTTCCACACTTTCCAAAGGTGCCCCTCTCCTCCCTTATAAAAGGGCACATCCTCCCTCTCTTCCTCACACCAATTTTAGCCTTCGAGCTCGGCCAACCCCTGCCCATTTCACTTTCCCACTTCCTTAGAAAACTACTAGAGGTACTGGTATTATCAAAAGACCAACTCCAGTGCCTTAATAGAATGTTTAAAGGAGGAACTTCGAGAAAGAGGAGGTTCAGACACGTACAAAGCATATCAGACCTAAGGTAAGGGAAAATATCACAATATCATTTTTATCTGAGATTGTTTATACTTTGGTATTTAATGGGGTGTATTTTATCATCCACGTCCATGTTCCCTCAATATGTAATATTGTTTCCATCCACCAACAATTGTTTAAATCCAATTTTACCCTTCGGCGAGTTTTTAGTAAAGGATATGAAAGGAATCTTTTGTCGTTTTTCGTACGAGGTACTTTTTGACTTTTCCGACAAAAGTATGAGAAGAATGTTTTTTTAACTTTTACGGCATGAATAGATTTTAAAAAAATTATTTTCAAGAATCATCCTTTACAAGTTTTCATGTTTATTTTTAATAAACTTCTTTTAGTTTAAAATTGTATGACATGTTAAGAAAGGAAAAACATTTTTTAGGTAGAAAGGATATTTTACTCAAGAATGGATTTCAAGTGTTTTATCAAAATTATTTTCCATCTAAGATAATAAAGGGTTATATTTATATCCCTATTATTACATTGATTTGATTATGTTTTGATGAAATTATTTTTAGGAATTCCTTTGTCTTATATGAATTGTTTTATGATTTCATGATGTTTAAGAATCCAATTTTTATTACATGGGTTATGCTATGATGTATGGTATATGATTTTGTGGCACACATAAGAATGGTATTATTATGAGATGGATTTAACCTATATCTCCCTCCAATGCATTGGGTAAAGATTTTATATCTCATGAGATAGACATGGATGGAACGATAGGTCAAACCGGTTCAGTGAAACAGGACTGAAATGAGGAGTGAACTCGGTTTAGAAATGCACTTTGTCCACTAAGATAGTATTGGCAATGAGTCTTGACTACTAAGAAATGATTTTCTATGATTATGTGTGTAAGACACAATGTTTCATGTTTTTTGTTATGATTATTGGGATTACATTTCACTACTATGATTTATCCCATGTTATGAAAATATGATCTGTTTTGTAGGTTAAGATTTCCATAAATTATGTTCTTATGTATATGATATGATTGATATTTATTTTGTTTACCCTTAATGAGCATTTGAGCTCACCCTTTTGTATGTTTTACTTCCCCAGGTCAGGAAGAAGGTTATTAAGTAGGATATTCCAAAAGGGCCTCTAGATATGATGAAATAAATGGGAGGCAAAGTAGATGCTTTTCGAACCAGTTGTTTATGTTTCCCAGTTTCTAAAGACTCTATACCTATATGGTCCTTTTGTGGTTTTGTTATATGTTGTAATGAGTATGCTTCAATTTTGATGTATTAACAATGTATGTAAAGTATGGGTCATTATAATCATCATAATTATGAGAGAAAATAATAGATAATCTAATGGAGTGTGGAAATTCAAATAAATTAAACATCATGTCTTAGTGGTCAAATACCACATATAGTTGTGAAAAAATATACCATCATGTTTGTGGATAACATATGTTCATAATCATTACATAACCATAATTGTGAAAAAAATATATCATGATGTTCACAGATATTGCACGTTATCTCTTGTGATACATCACATTATCTAATGAATTGGAGTTATATATAATTCTGGGTTCCCCCATCACATCATAACATTTACATAATCATGCTTTCCCCATAGAATATATATCAATAATGTAAAGAAAATAAATTCTGTAAATGAAATGGGTTTCATGAGAATTTCATAAAGAACACATTCATGAATAAACATTATAGTTCCAAAAAATAATAGGGGAATATCATACTCAGTATAAGAATCATAAAACTTGAGTGAAGATAAAACAATATCGAGAGAAGTAAAACATATGTTTTTATAATGATGATTTATTTTGAAAATATCATTTAAATTTTTTAAAAAATGGATTGGAAGAATATATATCCTAATAATCAAAATGAAATTACAATGAAATTATATTTTTAGAATATATAAATAACTTTCATAATGAAATTTTCCATAATAGAGGAATAATCCAAAGAAATGGAATTCAGTTCGAGAAGCACATTACCTTATATATGAATGATTTATTCATTTTAATTTCTTATATAATCAAACATGATTCATTTATTTATAAATATAAAAAATCCTATACATTTATTTGATTAATTATTATTTTATTAATTTCATTTATCTCTATTTGGATGAGTTATGGAGTTTGATATTATGGGTTAGAAATGTTTGTTTTCTTGGTTTTCATGATCATTTCATTTGTATACATATACGAATGATGAAATTAAATGAGGATAATTATGAATAATTGTAATTAAATGTTATCCAGGATCTTCAATTAAATTATTTGTTATATATATATATATTTCCATATATGAGGGTGATTTATTAGATAAAATCTTATTGATAAACATTTAGATTAATTTTGTCCATTTTCGATAACAAAAATCTTATTTTTCAATATTATTTAATATTATGTATATATGTTTGTTATAGAATGTAAAAAACATTATAAAATAAAATTTAAAATATTTTTCAAAAATTATAATGGGGTTTTGAAATTCCTTGATGGCAGAATAATAATATTAAAACTTATCATCCTCGAAGGTGATAAATCAACACCGCATAGAAGATGTTTTTAATTTTTTGAATAAAAGAGATAATATAAGAGGTTTGATGCTGGATAATTACATTAAAATAATAAAAATATACTATATATATGTTACAAAATTTATCATTCCAATTGCACACTTGGAGGGGAGGTGATAATAATAAATTAAATGAACTTCACAATATATTAATAGAAAATTGTAGAGGATTTTAGCTCTTGAACTTATTATACTAGAGAACCTCTTTAAGGTTATTTTATTTAGATATTTGTTGAGAGAAAGTCCTCATGAAAATGGGGGAGGATATTTTAAATAGTATTGGAAAAAATTGACCAACTTTAAGGCTTGGAAGGTGTAAAGTGAAGTGGTGGTGAGTGGTGGTGTTTATAGGGGAGGAGAAGGGGGTTTTTGGATTATTTTATTCATTAGTTCATTATTTTGTATCATGAAAGTAAATTTTTTTTATTACCTCTAAAAAATACATAAAAGGTTGAAGTATATTTTATATTATTATGCTTATATGGTCAATTAATAATACAAGACTCAACAAATCATGTATTTGATAAATATCGTAAATTAACTTATTTCAGCATTGAGAAAAAATTAGTTTATTTTATAATAAATCCATAAATTCACCCAATACCTTATATAGAAGTGTAAAAATGAAAAATTATCTCCATTTTATGAGAATAATATTCAAAATATATGAAATTTAGTTTTTAATTAAATTCATCCTTTTTAAGGAAAAACATGCTTTTAAAATTATATCTAATTTTATAACACTTCAAAAAATTAAATAAGGCCTCATAAAATTATCAAATAAAAATAAGAAAAAAAATATTAATTTTTAAATATATTTTATGAAAAAAAAATTTATTTAAATTATAATAAAAATTATATACTTTTAAGTGAACATTTATTTTGTACAAAATAACCAAAACCTAATTTATCATTTAAAAAAAATTTATTTACAAATAATATGAAATTATTATATCATATTATCATTAATAATATGCCAAAATTTTATTTATACATTAGTAGATGAGTTTATTATTCTATTGGTTGAATTACCATTCTTAATGATAATGTTTCTATTCCAAGGACCTGGTTTCTATTCCATTGGGTTAAGTTCCCTAATTAATTTAAATATTACTTATTTCATTGACATTATACGAGGATAATGTTTTTATTGGGACATCCATGCTATGTATGTGTTTTATAAAATAAAACAAAATTATTATATGGTAAACAATTCCATCGGTAAATTTTTTGATCATTACATTCTTCTCCCTTATAAAATTTGACCCTTGAAATTTCATTTTACATAAACATGTGAGGGTATTTGTCCTTCATCGCTTCCGATGATTCCCATGTTTTTCCATAATAATTATGGTTCCACCATAGTAATTTGACTTGGTGATTAGTCTTGTTTTATAGAACCTTATCTCTATATTCCAAGATCTTCAATGGATTCTCCTCATAAGATATATCATTTTCCAACCATACAACATCTAGAATAATGAAATGTGAAGAATCTAGTCTATACGTCCTCATGATTGATACATGGAATATATCATGTAATTGAGACATGGTTAGTGAATTTCTTAGTTAATAAACCACAACTATGACATGATCATGAATATCAAAGGTGATGAAGTACATGGGACATAACTTTACCTTATTTCCAAGTATCATGATCCTTTTCAATGAAGATATGCGGAGAAATACCATGTCTCTAACCTCAAACTCTTTATCTCATAAATGATTTTTGACAAAGCTCTTATGTATACTTTGTTATGTCTTGGTGTTATTCTGAATGGTTTAAACCTACTCCATTATTTCTTCAACCATTTCAAGTACTAGAATCATACATTCACTAACTTCATCCAAGCATGTCGATGTTCTAAATCTTTTCCTATTAATGGATTCATATGTAGCCATTTGGATAATCAAGTGGAAACTATTGTTATAACAGAAATTAGCCTGAGGTAGATGTTTTTATCATCCTTATTTTGATTACATAGATCACAATCTCATCATGTATTCAAATGTCGGAGTAGTATACTGAGACATGCTATCAATTTAGGATGGTAAGCCTTATGGAATCTCATATTATTGTTTATATAATGTTGGATACTATTCTATTACATGTGGGTGAATCATAGATTTTTATTGGATACAATATACAGTGATACCCCATGAATCCTTACCACTAATGTGATGCATATCTATGAGATTTGATCTAGTGGGAATACCTCCTTAATTTCGATAAAGTGGTCTGTCTTTATAAGATGATCCTCAATAACCCATGTAGCATTGTTTCCACTAAATGTCTTCAGATGTCTGGTGACAATATCCATGGTTATTTTTTTCCCATTTCCCTATAATTATTGGTAATGTTCGCATCATCCCAGTATTAATTTTCCTTTTATCCTTCACTTGATGACATACCAGCCACATTAATGAATATTCAATGACCACCTTCTTCTTATTGTCCCCCCAATATTTCTTTTAAAGATCGTAATACAACTTTTTTTCTCCATAGGTGAATAGAGATGGTTGAGATATGTGCATTACATAAAATATATTTATTTTTCACTATATTGGATGGTACACAGAGGCATTACCCCAATATTACAATTACTTCCTCATCAATTTTGAACTCTATGGATTCTCAAATCCGATAGATTCCACCTTCATCATAATGTCTACATCATCTCTTTAAAAATCATTTATTTTCACTATAATGGATGGTTGAGCAGTCATTTGAGAAATAAATGATGATATTTCTTCCTTAATGATTGAAATTTCCATCTTTAAAAATATAAGATATTCGATCCTTCTGAATTATCATCATTGATAAAGTTACAGGATATTATCTACATAGAGGATCTACCACATTATTCACTCTTCTAGGATGGTAGTAGATTGAGTAGTCATAATCCATGAATAAATCTATCCATATTTGTCAGTTCATATTATTATCCATAACATGAATAAATATTTTAGGATCTTATGATTAGTATGTATTTAACACTTATCCTCATAGAGATTTTTCCACAATATTTTCAACACAAATATCACTGTTTCCAAATCCATATATTTTGTGGGATAGTTTTTATCATACATTTTTGACTACCATGTGGTGTAGGATGTCGTTTCCCATTTTTAATCATTAAATAACAAATTTCATCATTATAGGCATCACTGTATACCGTAAAGTGTTCCTGACATTTCAAAAGTGTGAGTACTAGTGTGATGATAATCCTCTTTTTTAACTACTTCAAGTAGACTTCAAATTCCCTAGTATAGAAAAACTATTATCCATTACGAGTCCTATTGGTCAGTGGGTTTAAAAATAATGAAATTTTCATCACAAATCACCAACTATACCCATCTATATCAATCAATCTATGGGCATTTGTTATAGATATTAGAATGGTCCACTATACAATTTCCTTTTCCTTATAAGTGTTTATAGATATTCATTTACTGGTGATAACATTCCCCAATAATGATACATCCTCTATATGGATCAAAAATTTACTCTAAATTGCGTAAATTTTATCTCTTTACCAATTCATTAGTAATGTATTCTAATGAAACTCATGTTCCCCAATTCTCTTAGAGTATATTAGAATATCAATAGTAACGAGAACAAAAAATGTGTTGAGTTAATCTCTAAAGACTCTATTCATTAGGCCCATGAATATTTCTAGAGCATATTTTAGTCCAAAGGGGGTCACTATGAACACATAGTGTCCATAACACATTCATAAGGTAGTCTTTCAAATATCATTCTTCATCACCATTAATTGGTGATATCCGGGCTGAAGGTCCACCTAATAGAAGCTTTTGGAAACACATAAGTGATCAGAAAAGTCATCTATACATGGAAAGGGATAGTTTTTCATCATAATTTTTTTATTTCACAATAATCAATGGATAGAAAAATTTACCTATCCTTCTTCATGATGACGAGGACTGGTGCACCCCATGGTGAAGCACTCTGTAGTATAAAACCCTTATCTGTATTCTATTTTAACTACTTTATTTTTTTTCCATCTCATTGATGGAAGTTCAACAAGGTGTATTTTATATAGGAATAGATCTAGTAGTAAGTTCAATTGATAACACAACCTATCAATTAGGAGGAAGTGTATGAAATTCTTTAGGGAACACATTATTATAGTCCCTTATAATTTGAATGTCTTCAAGCATGATTCTCTTATTTTTCTCAATCATTGGATCTATATATTATTTCTCATAAGGAAATAATATCCAAAATTGAGATGATAAATATGAAGGATATTTTTCCTCCTCCCTAAAATTTATTGGATTGGAGAATTCCTCAGAATGTGAAGAGTAATATCAATTTCTTAATAGTTGATGTTGGCTTTGTATAATGATATCCAATCATACCTGATATAGAATGAAACCCCAACAAAGAATGTAAGAAAAAAATTTATAGGAGCTTCAATCCCAAAACATTTTCTAGGTAGAAGATATATACTTTTTATGAAATAATTTCCCCATTTTATATTCTCTCAGATATTACAACCTCCATATTTTGGGGTGGTGTTTGAACTATTCTACCAAAATTAAATGATATGAAATAATGCATAGAAACAGAATGAAATAAATTTTTTTCTAATATTGAATGAAAACCTAGAGTACCTATCACCCAATCCTTGTCAGTATCCACCCTAATAGTAGTGATGGAATATTATTTCTCTTACTCTTTTGTCTTTGGTGGCTGCTAACATCGATAACTCTCATGGAGTTGAGATTTTGAGTATTAGATTTCATAGATCACTTTCGTCATATTTTTGAAACAATGAAGCATGGGGGTGCCCTAATTTCCTCCCCTACATTGTCTTTTTTACCCTTGTATTTTTGACATTCATGATCTTGATTTCCTTATCTATCTCTTTCCCTTGAAGCATTTCACCATCCCTTTGAGGAAATTCATTGGATTCTTATTCCCACATTTTAGACATTTGAGTGGTTGAGTTTTTTTTCCACCATTTTCATTAGATCCTCAATATTGAATCTCAATCTTTCATTTCAAATCTCTATATCCTTGGGATCATTCTCAAAACTCCATCTCCACTTTATGAGAACATATAACATCTTCTTCATAACTCCAAATGTATCTAATTACTAGATCCTTTCAAAAGTGTGGTATTAAGCCACTAAATAATCTATCCATTTTTTTATCACTGTTGATTACATAATACAAGGATTAAATTGAAATCCTTGGGAAATTTTATTCATAAGGCATAATAAAATCACCTTTCATTTTCTTCATCAATATTAATTATCTCGCCACATTTTTCTAAATATTTTGAGTGAAATACTTATTAAGAAATATTATGATAATGCCTTCCCACTCAAACTCATTAATTTCATTCTTTTTCTTGGTGTTATTAATCAAAACCTATTATTGGTTAGAATCTCCATATAAAATATAAACATCTTGAGTCACCATCTCCATCTCATAAAAGTGAATCATAGAGAAGATCTTCTGACACTAGGTAGTCAGACTATGGACTAGTGTTGTCTACTCTAGAAAACATAAAAAACTGGTTCATGACATCCCCATAGAGAGAGTGCATTTATAATGGATGGTTCTTGAATTTTCTTGGATGAAATGCAATTATGAGGACTCACCAATGTTTGAGTCATCTAATGGGGATATTTCTCTCAATAAGGGGATGGTGTATGATCAAGTGGGAAAGGGTTCTTCTCAAGCTATGATTATTAATCATATAAGGTCCCAATTAGAATCATATGAGGTGAAGGTGGAAGAGGAAACAATTTTGGTGGATGAATGCCAAGGTAATGAGAATTAGGTGAGTATTATGAGTGAAAAATTATCCCATAAAGCTCATAATGAGAAATAATACCTGGTGGAGTGGTAGCAGCCCCTAGATGTCACTCATCAGAGGATTGATGAGCTTTAGAACTCAATCGTTTGGGTTTATCATTAAAGGTATTTTCCAAAGGAGGGTATAAAAAATGTGGATAACCCTATGAATCATTGTTTTATTTGTAAACATGTTTCGACATGTTTTGATGGGTTTTATTTGTTTTATTGTCTCAATCCAATCATAATCTTGTTATAACCACTAACCTATAACTAATATCATGGGAGTCCTACTCAGTGTGAGAAACAAGGGATGACCATGGGATGTCTCATTTATATGAGTCTGATAGAAAAAATGGAACAATTTGGGTTTTTTATTAGTGAGTATTCACTAGGAATGATTGGGATGAGAGAGACTATAACTGGGGAATGGGGGTCTATGAATAACTATGTTTCCTGTCCAATGTGTTTTAGTGCATGGTTGGGATAATGTTCGGGCCAATTAACTATACCCAATAAAATGGTAATGGATAGCCTAAATCATGATTTTAAAAATATTTAACATAAGGGATTAGGATGGAGAGACAATATAAATATTGACAACATTTAGAACAACATATTTGTACTATTAGTCAAGAATGAGGACAATTAACTGAGGGTCAACAACTAACCATTTTCTAAATATGATACCACTTTCTAAATTTTGTCCTAATTAATTTGGGTACTTTACATAGGAATGTTGGTGATCATTTATAGATAGACACTATTTCTATTAGGGGTCCTGTTCAGACATAGAAGAGGATGAGGATCTAAATAAATGGAATGTGAAGCATGAATTTCATGTGATGGAATGTTCAAACGGATTCCTACACTACAAGAATTATGCCACTATGACATGAAGAACCATGGGTATTAATATCATTTTGAATAATAGATCAAACCTTTATTCTTAGTGGATCATTTTATTGTATGATAAATAATGGTCAAAAAAATTGAATTATGCAATAGGTGATCAAGAAAGAAGGAAAGGGATTAAAAGGAGAAGTCCTAAGATGAATTTTAGTTTTAGACCATGAAATGGGGTGATGGAAATGTATTTTAACATCTTATAGTGATTAAAGTGTACAAAATATTTGAAATAATATTGTGACGACAATGTATTATACATTTTAATTTCATGTGATTGGGATGTGGTATGGAGGGCTTACACACTGAGTTTCCTATTTTTTATTCCTCATGTATTTTATGATGAAATACCATTTCTATTACATGGGTTAGTGTAATAGTTTAAAATCATGTGAATATTCATGTGAACTGATGTGGATGATGAGTTTAAGAGGCCCTACCACATGGAGTATCTTGTAGACAGTTTAAGGTCATGATGCTTGGACTCTGTCTTCCAATTTAAGGTATTAAATATTGGAAATAGGGAAAATAGATAATAGTAATAATTTTTGTTCCAATATATTTATTTTTTGGTCATAAACAATAAACCATGGTCTTTATATTTATATGAAACACGCTTAACACCAAAAGAGGATAACATGACATTAATCAAGGGGACTAGGAGGCCACCTAATGCCACAAAAATGTCTCTCAAGAAACTTCCATATAGTATAAATTCGTGATACATGGACCACAGAAATAATTTTATTTTTATAAATAACATGACATGATTGAGTACCTAATAAGTACATTTTTATCATTTAAAGTCACAAACCCAACAAGATTTGGGGGCCATGTAAGTCCAGCAAAATGAAACATATTCCTAGGGTTACACGCACACAGTATAAATTCATGATGTTTGGACTTAAATTTTACTCTTCTTTTATGTTAATATAGTATGGAACAATGATCAAACCAATGTGTTTAATTTGGAACAAAGGATTAGTATCCAATCCTGTATTGTGGAATACGGGAGGTCAGAGTGTATGTGAAACATAAGGGCAGGTTGTAAACCGTTTAAGGTCGTGATTCCAGGATCATGAGGGAATTTTGTCTCAATGGAATTAAAATGATATTTAAATGGATTTATGTTAATTTAGGGTTCTAGGATACCACTATACACCATAGAAAACATCCTCGCAGAAGATTTTATATATTTTAGGGTCATGAGGAATAGAAAATGGATTTTAGTTTAATGCCATAATGTTTGGGATATAGGGTTAGGCATCTCTAGAGGATATGGGATGTGAGGAAGAGTGATAAACCCGAAAATAAAGGATGGAAAATGGGGACCAATTCCACATAAAACATTCTTGAGATGAATCACATAAGGTTTAATGTCACGTTGTTTTTAATTGGAATCCCAATTTAGGGCGGTGGAGTTTTGACTAGGGAAAATAGTTTAAAATCATTATTCTTGGACATTGGAGAACCTCAAAAAAATATACGCTACATGGAAATTTGAAAAACCTTACATTAAAGATGCCCAGTGGGAAATTTCCACAAAACAAATTACCTAGGATACTCCCACATAGTTTATGGTCATGCTTCTTAGACTTGGAATCCTACTTTGCAGTCATAGAGTTTGGACCAAAGTGAATAGTTTAAATACAAAAAGGATGGACTATAGAGTACCTTGAATTGATATGTGCAATTTGGAAATTTGACAACCCTAGAGTGAAGTAGGGATAAAGTGTCTACCCAACACAATCCAATCAGACTCTTATAGAGTTTAATTTAATTATTCTTGGACTATGAATCCTAGATTATGGTTATAGAGTTTGGACGAAAGTGAAGAGTATGATTTCATGATTCTTGTAATATAAATACCTTTATAAGGTTATAGAGTTCTATACATGTTCTCGTAGGTCTCAAACATTCTTAAGGAAAACCCGCTCCCATCTCCTAATCCTTGATGATCCATTCTTTGTGTATGTAACAAGAAGGGGTATGGAGTTCCCGTTACTCACATGGGAGAAAATAAAAATGTGTGGAAGTGTATAAAAAATACCCAATGGGAGATTGAAACTTACTGGATGTAGATAAAAGGAGATTGGATTCAAAAAAGAATGGGGAAAAATTGATGAACATGTTCAAAACACAAATTTTGTACCTGTTTCATTTAGAAATGGGGTGAACAAGTGTAAGGTATATTTTTGACCACAGTCGAAACATGACATCTATTTTTTTCTGATAAAGGTACTTCAAGCTATAATCCAAGGATAGTAGGTGAGATTTTTTTTATAGAAACCATTTTTTTTGGGAGCCTGTCCAAATTGAGAGGATGATAGTTATTCCAATCGAAGAAATTTTTGAGCATCAGAGATACAGAGTGGTATGAGACTATTTTTGTAACACCCCAAGCTTCTACGGTACGTTTCCCTTTGAATAATGCGATAGCGTGTGTTGTACGCAACCTCGAGTTCTAACACACACCACAACTAATTAAACTAGCCCTTGTGAATAGTAATACCTAATTTTTGAAATCATATATATTTTATATTTCAAAATGGACTTTATTTTTAGATTCGGAATATCAAAATTAGCCTAGGGTGAAATTTTGGTACTTTTCGGATAACTTTTATATTTTGATGAATAGTGAAAATTACTAAATTTTAATTAAAAACAACTTTTTTAATCAAAATAATTAATAGTGATAAATTGTGAATTTGAGTGGTTTTAAAGTATATTTAGAATATATTTTTACCATCTAATATAATGTTGGTCATTGGACTTAATTTTACAATTAAACCGAACATAAACAAGTGTCAATCTTTTGATAGTTATTACCTCTTAAAAACACGCTTTTTGTTTTGACAGCGGGAATTAATTTTAAATTAATTTCTGCCACTTCTGTGTTTTGAATTTAGGAAAATGGATTCCATATTTGGAATCAGGATGTTCAAATTGTGTAAATAGGTAACTTTTATTTTTAGACATTTTGAATAGTTACTGTGGTAAATATTTTATTTACCATGGTTAAAGGGTAAATCCGGTAAATAAGGGTTAAAAAATAATATTATAATAATACAAAATTACCCTAAAACGTGTCCTAACCTTATTGGTGGACACATACCCGACCATGGGCATACTTGGGTCAATTTGGGGACCCCTTGGATCCACTTGTATGTGGTAGGGACACATTATATTAATAAAGTTAAAATAAAAATAAAAATGGCATAAGCTTACATCTTTTAGAAGAACAATTTTTACATAGGGTTATATATGTTGAAGTTTCGATTATAAATATTCATTAGAAAGCTAAAAAGATTTCCTACCTAATGATATTTTATTTATAATTTTTAGACATCAAATAATTTAAATTATTAATGACACAATAATGATGCAATGTTTACCTCATTAATAAATCATTTAAATAAATAAGATTATAATGATTAAAATATTATCTAAAACCTGTCCAATTCTTATTGGTTGATGTTATTTAGAATACGAGTCATCTTATCTTCGACCTCAATGATTTTTGGACCATTATAAACCGAATATAATTATATTATAAAGTAATACTTTCACTCTTTCCTAAAGAGCCCCTCCTCCCCCTTATAAAAGGAGACCACTTCTACTCATTCCTCACACCTCTCAAGCCACTTGGCTCGTCCAAACTCTACCCAACTAAGCTCCCCACATCCCTCTCCTCCTCCTTGAAGCTTCCCCTTAGGAAGAAAGCATTTCAACAAGTCCTTTGGTTCCAACCAAAGTGAGTTACCTAAATTAAAGGTAACGATTTCTCTTAAATTATTTTCATTTATTTTGCTTCTTCAACCCCCAAACTCTTTTTATTTCCTTTCTTTTGTAACAACACCAGTATCCTAAATATACTAGGATGTTGTTATAAGAAGTATTCAAACTACACATACACACAACTCCATCTAATGGATGATGAACATAATGTTTCTGTGGATGGCAAACTAACGCCTCACGAAACGATGATTGTTCAAATACATCTTACCGCCTCTCATGGTGGCCATTATGATGGCACTGTAATTAAATATGATGTTAATGATATATATTTTATATATAAGCTTCTGTAATTCCATTTTATTTCATACCATTATTCGTTTCATGTTGTATATACATACGATAATTTCATTTGAGGAAGTGCGGACTACCGCCCCCTTAAAATGATATGACTCGTTCATACCACACATGGAACGTATAAAGGATGGTGTTAATGAACTTAAGTAACATATATAAAATATTATATTATACTGGAATAGTAATATACCTATGTATCATTTGTATCCAATTCTTTTAAAATAAAAATTAAATGGAAGTAGCGTTCGTGCGTACGTACGGACTACCGTCTCCACGAACGCGATGAGATTCATTTTCCATCGTATCCATTCAAGTATAATTATCATTTGATGATTTAAAAATGATGTTTAAGGACTTGATACCATTCTGGATTTGAATAATATACAACTTAACCTTTACAAACATGTCTTACGTAACAAAACATACAAAAGCAAACAAGTAAGTTCACACCCGAAACAGCGATAATACTAAGATATTATTATCAAATCAATATTAAAAGATCATATATGATATCATATTAATGTATATGATTCTTGTATAATTTAGTAACAATTATTTCACTATTATACAGGAGGTTAACCTACCCCAACCAAGGAAAAGTACAAGGTAAGGGTTTACTTTACAACCTCTTCATTATCCAAGGTTGTTTATACGTAATAATCTACTGGGATCTCTTTATCATCCACATCCATGTTTCTTAAAAATGCATTTCAAAACATTTTTACTATTTACCAGAATATGAGTTAAAGTCATTTATACCCTTTTTTACTTTTATAAGTGGTTTATAAAGGAATATTTCGGTCGTTTTCAAAACAAGGTCCTTTTTAACCTTTTCGACAGAATTAAGGTAAGAATGTTTTTTTAACTTATACGGAAGGTGCGGTTATTCTCTTCCATTATTACACCTTTGAAGATTCACTTACACACTTGTATATATATTTTCAAAATAAAGGTTTTCTTTTATAATTATGTGATTTTTAAATGATTTCAAAAAATATATATTTCTCTCAAATATATGAAAATCCAGTGCAAATGTATATGTATTTAACGCAAGCTTAAAAATGTTTTCAGAAAACCTGACTCTCGAGTTTGGTAGACAGGAAGGGATTGGGAGTGGACCCATCATGGCCTGTAATTAGTCGAGCAGTCTCAGATTTAGTTATTTTGTTTTCAAAAGCTTGCATAATGTTTTCAGAAAAACACTGGAATGTATTTTAGCAATTTGAAACGTAAGTATCTTCTAAAAAAAAAATTCCATCGGTAGGTCTCATGAGACAAACTAGTGTCTTGGAACAAGGCCTTGACAAAATCTTATTTGTAGTCTTGGCACGAGGCCTTGACTATGTGGTTATGATAGTCTGGCATTATGCATTCCAACATTATGAAAGTGGTTATTGATTTTTGCATGTGATTATTCGATTAGTAGAATATCCATGTGAATAAATAAATGGCATTATTTCATTTTATTTATGCCATACCATGTTGAAAGTTCATATTTAAAAGGCTTTTGTTTTAGTTATACATTGCCTTAAATGTTTATTCTTTCCGCTATATTGTTATCCTTACTGGGCATTTGAGCTCACCCCTTTTCTATGTTTTATTTTTCCCAGGATGTGAAGAAGTAAGTTATGAATGACCTGCAGGGATTTTATGAGGGGATAATAGTGTGGTCTATTGAGACATTATGTTGTTGTAGTAGTTTTTCATTTTATAATGTAATGTAAAACTTATGAATATATCTGGCATTTTCCAAGGCTACTAAACCAATCGGACTTTCGAGATTTGATCTTTCTTATGATCATGCCAATGTTATGTAATAATGCACCGACTCTGGGTAACTGGGGTCGGGGCGTTACAGTTGGTATCAGAGGAAGTTTAGTACAAACCTTGGAAGCTAGATTTAGATAAACTCTGATTAGAGCACATAGACCTAAGATGAACTTTGAGGATTAGTATAGAAGAACTTCCTAGAATTTTGGTATTGTAGAGACTTTGTGAGTTTTCCGAGCAATACATCCCTGTCTGGATACGAGCAGGTAGAGGCGGCTCTGGCACAGATGTACCTAGGGGTAAAACCCGAAAACACCGCTTTGAGCTAGACTCGAACGGGAACTGGTGCACGACAACGGGCCTTGCTGCACTCTTGGTTACGACACTCCCGGGGGATATGCTTAGGATAACTCTCACTTTCTTTACAAATCATTATGAAGGGTTTATGAGTATATACTTCCTCAAAGAAAACATATTTATGATTATGGATTATATCCATAGATAGTTCAATTTATGTTTAGTGTTTTATAAGTATGGGATTATGTATTTTGATTCATAAACTGATCTAGTTTATGCCATTGTTTAGAAATGGCGCCTAGTGGAAGAAATGGAAACCGTATCAATGCACGCACTCCATGTAGGGATTGCCCTCCTGCTCAAGATAATTATAGTGGGGCTGGTGATGCAACTGGTGCTGATCAGCTAATCACCGTACTGGGACAACTTACTCAGGTTATGAATAATAACCTTACCCGTATGGAGCACCCTGATCCGCAGCGTGGAGGATCAATGTTAGATCGATTCATGAGACAACAACCACCAACGTTCAATGGGAGTACAAATCCCTTAGTAGCTGAGCAATGGATATTTTCCCTAGAGAAAATATTTCAGGCTTTGGGGAGTAGTGAAAGGGAAAAAGTTACCATGGCAGTTTACCACCTCACTGGAGATGCTGATCAATGGTGGTCATTGATTCAAAACATGAAGGAAGATGATGAAGTATCAAACATGGAATGGAGGGAGTTCAAAGATCTGTTTTTAGAAAAATACTTTCCTCGCGACCATCGAGCAGATATGGAAAGGCAATTTCTGAGTCTGAGACAAAAGGAGGATGATAATGTCACAAAGTATGAGGCTAACTTTACAAGGTTAGCGAGGTATGCTGGAGATTATATTCGCAACCCAAGAAGTAAGATTGATCGTTTCTTTGATGGGTTAAAACCATTTCTCTGTCGAGCATTAGTCTCACAATCCTTTTCATCGTACGAAGACATTGTCTCATGTGCTATCAAGACCGAAAAGGAATTCTCTAAGTCTTATGACTTTAAAGCAAAGCAAGAGAAGAAGAGACCTGCTGATCAATCTGGGAATGGAAATAAGGGGAAGAAGGGAAAGGTTGAGTATCCATCTTGTGGTAAATGCGGGAAGAAACATCCTGGTACTTGCTTGAAGGGAATGGGAGTCTGTTACAAGTGTGGTGAAAAAGGCCACCAAGCTCATGATTGCAAGGGGAAGAAGGAAGCTACCAACGTTCAGTGCTTCAATTGCAGGGAGATGGGGCATTATGAAAATGCATGTCCTAAGCGTCAGGAGAACTTACCTCAGAAAAGGCCAAGGGATCAAGGCCAGGCTTATGCTATCACTACTGCTGAGGTAGAAGCTCCGAAAGACGTGGTGGCAGGTAATTTAATGGTTTCCTCAAGTTTAGCAAATGCATTATTTGATTCTGGATCATCGCATTGTTTCATATCTTCCCAGTTTGCTAAGAAAATTAGATATTTCCAATTTGATTTAATAAGGGAGTTGTCAGTTAAAACTCCTAAGGGAAGTATCGTTGCAACAAAGTTTTGTGAATCAGTCCCCATTAGAGCACATAAATTTTCTTTATCTGCTGATCTCATCGTCATACCTATGATTGAGTTTGATATAATCCTCGGTATGGACAGGCTTTCGGACTATGATGCGAAGATTTATTGTAAGAAGAAAGAGGTTACGATTCTTGATGATAATGATAAGGAGCACCTTATTTTTAGAGCAGAATCGTCACCACCTAATTCTTATTTAGATCCACCACCAACAGCTCAACTTAATTCAATTATTGGGGAGGAAGAGAATGAAATAACTGTCGGTGAGGAAAGGAATGTTCAAATAGAGGATGTACCTGTTGTGAAAGAATTTGTAGATGTATTTCCGGAAGATTTACCTGGACATCCTCCAGAACGAGAAGTTGAGTTTTCTATTGATTTGATTCTTGGATCAAGGCCTATATCGAAGACCCCTTATAGAATGGCCACTGTAGAGTTAGTCGAACTAAAGAAACAACTAGAGGAATTGAGTAATAAGGGATTTATTCGCCCTAGTGTTTCTCCATGGGGAGCCCCTGTTCTTTTTGTTAAAAAGAAAGATGGATCTATGAGGTTATGTATCGACTACAGGGAGATCAATGCTATAACGATAAAGAACAAGTATCCCCTACCTCGTATTGATGATTTATTTGACCAACTGCATGGAGCTCAATACTTTTCAAAGATTGACCTTCGATCTGGATACCATCAGTTGTGTGTAAAGAAGGAAGACATTCCGAAGACAGCATTTCGAACCAGGTACGGGCATTACGAGTTTACTGTAATGCCGTTTGGATTGACTAATGCACCCTCTGTATTCATGGATCTAATGAATAGAGTTTTCAAGGAGTATCTCGATGAATTTGTGGTGGTATTTATTGATGATATCTTGGTATTCTCCAAAACCTATGAAGATCATGAAAATCACTTGCGCATTATCTTGAAGACTCTGAGGAGGCATGAATTATATGGGAAGTTTAGCAAGTGTGAATTCTGGCTTCAGGAGATTTCTTTTCTTGGCCATATTGTCTCTAAAGATGGAATCTCTGTTGATCCTTCTAAGACCAAGGCAATCCAAGAATGGCCAGAACCTACAAGTATAACTGAGGTACGTAGTTTTATTGGCTTGGCAGGTTATTATCGACGTTTCGTCCAGAATTTTGCCCGATTGGCTAACCCATTAACGAAGCTCACACGTAAAGGGGTTAAATTTGTTTGGACAAAAGAGTGTGAAGAATGTTTCGAAGAACTGAAGAGAAGATTAGTCAATGCTCCTATATTGACTCTACCATCGGGGAATGATGGGTTCGTTATTTATAGTGATGCATCAAAGAAAGGACTTGGTTGTGTCCTTATGCAGAATGATAGAGTTATTGCCTATGCATCACGACAGTTGAAAATTCATGAACAAAACTATCCTACTCATGATCTTGAGTTAGCAGCTGTGATCTTTGCTTTGAAGATATGGAGGCACTACCTCTATGGTGAAAAATGTGATATTTATACTGATCACAAGTGTTTGAAGTATATTTTCTCACAAAAAGAACTCAACATGAGGCAAAGGAGATGGCTTGAATTACTCAAGGATTATGATTGTACGATACACTACCACCCAGGGAAGGCAAACAAGGTGGAAGATGCTTTGAGTAGAAAAGACCATGGAGTTTTGAACAATATGAGAATTGAAAGGGATCCAATTTTCATGGAGCTAGTGAAGATGGACATGGGAATAACCAGGGAAGGTGAAACATCAATGCTTTTTCAAATGGTTGCCAAACCATCTTTACTAGAAAGGATTAAGAGTTCTCAGACTGATGATGAAGAATTCCAAAAGAAGATTAAAGCTGTGAATGATGGGAGATTGAGAGACTTTGCGTATGAGGGTGGAATTTTGAAATTCGGGAAGAGACTTTGTGTTCCCAATATACCTGATCTAAAAAGGGAATTGCTGGATGATGCTCATAGTTCCAATTTCTCTATACACCCTGGGAGCACCAAAATGTATAGAGATTTGAAGGAACATTTTTGGTGGGACAACATGAAGAGGGAGATTGCTGATTTTGTGTCAAGATGTATGGTTTGTCAACAAGTGAAAGCTGGAAGGCAACAGCCTGGAGGAGTCATGCAACCTCTTCCCATACCGGAGTGGAAATGGGAAAATATTACAATGGACTTTGTCATGGGCTACCAAAGACTCCTAGAAGGAATGATGCAATATGGGTGATTGTTGATCGTCTTACCAAGTCAGCACATTTTCTTGCTATAAGAGAAGATCTACCCCTGGAACGTCTAGCAAGACTATATATTAATGAAGTTGTGAGACTTCATGGAGTACCCCTATCGATTGTTTCTGATCGTGACCCCCGTTTTACTTCAAGATTTTGGAAAAGTCTTCAGAAATCCCTGGATACTGAACTTCATTTGAGCACTGCTTACCACCCTCAGACAGACGGACAATCAGAATGGACTATTCAAACCTTAGAAGACATGTTGAGATCTTGCTCACTTGACTTTCAGGGTATGTGGGATCAATATTTACCTCTGGTAGAATTTTCCTATAACAATAGCTTCCATTCGAGTATTCAGATGGCACCATATGAAGCGTTATACGGAAAGAGATGTCGTACACCAACCTGTTGGGATGACGTTGGTGAAAGAAAACTTGTAGGCCCAGAACTGGTGGAGGAAACAGTGGAAAAGGTGAAAGTAATCCAAAATCACATCAAAGCAGCTCAAAGTAGGCAGAAGAGCTATGCCGATAATCGAAGGAAGGATTTGGAATTTCAAGTCGGTGATCATGTTTTCCTGAAGGTATCTCCGTGGAAGGGAGTCATACGTTTTGGTAAGAAAGGTAAATTGAGTCCCAGGTACATCGGACCTTTCGAAATTCTAGAACGAATTGGGGCTGTAGCTTACCGATTGGCAATGCCGCCAAGTCTCTCCAAAGTTCACGATGTGTTCCACGTATCTCTGTTGAGAAAATACATGCCTGACCCAACGCATGTACTCACCTATGAGGAATTAGAACTGGAACCCGATCTGTCTTATTGTGAAGAGCCTGTCAAGATTCTTGATACGAGAGAACAAGTACTGAGAAACCGGACGACGCGTCTGGTAAAAGTTTTGTGGAGAAATTATAAGATGGAAGAGGCAACGTGGGAACCCGAGGAACTTATGATGAAGAACCACCCGAGTCTTTTTATGCAGTAATACCCGAGAAATTTCGAGGACGCAATTATTTGAAGGAGGGAAGAATGTAACACCCCAAGCTTCTACGGTACGTTTCCCTTTGAATAATGCGATAGCGTGTGTTGTACGCAACCTCGAGTTCTAACACACACCACAACTAATTAAACTAGCCGTTGTGAATAGTAATACCTACTTTTTGAAATCATATATATTTTATATTTCAAAATGGACTTCATTTTTAGATTCGGAATATCAAAATTAGCCTAGGGTGAAATTTTGGTACTTTTCGGATAACTTTTATATTTTGATGAATAGTGAAAATTACTAAATTTTAATTAAAAACAACTTTTTTAATCAAAATAATTAATAGTGATAAATTGTGAATTTGAGTGGTTTTAAAGTATATTTAGAATATATTTTTACCATCTAATATAATGTTGGTCATTGGACATAATTTTACAATTAAACCGAACATAAACAACTGTCAATCTTTTGATAGTTATTACATCTTAAAAACACGCTTTTTGTTTTGACAGCGGGAATTAATTTTAAATTAATTTCTGCCACTTCTATGTTTTGAATTTAGGAAAATGGATCCCATATTTGGAATCAGGATGTTCAAATTGTGTAAATAGGTAACTTTTATTTTTAGACATTTTGAATAGTTACTGTGGTAAATATTTTATTTACCATGGTTAAAGGGTAAATCCGGTAAATAAGGGTTAAAAAATAATATTATAATAATAAAAATTACCCTAAAACGTGTCCTAACCTTATTGGTGGACACATACCCGACCATGGGCATCCTTGGGTCAATTTGGGGACCCCTTGGATCCACTTGTATGTGGTAGGGACACATTATATTAATAAAGTTAAAATAAAAATAAAAATGGCATAAGCTTACATCTTTTAGAAGAACAATTTTTACATAGGGTTATACATGTTGAATTTTCGATTATAAATATTCATTAGAAAGCTAAAAAGATTTCCTACATAATTATATTTTATTTATAATTTTTAGACATCAAATAATTTAAATTATTAATGACACAATAATGATGCAATGTTTACCTCATTAATGAATCATTTAAATAAATAAGATTATAATGATTAAAATATTATCTAAAACCTGTCCGATTCTTATTGGTTGATGTTATTTAGAATATGAGTCATCTTATCTTCGACCTCAATGATTTTTGGACCATTATAAACCGAATATAATTATATTATAAAGTAATACTTTCACTCTTTCCTAAAGAGCCCCTCCTCCCCCTTATAAAAGGAGACCACTTCTACTCATTCCTCACACCTCTCAAGCCACTTGGCTCGTCCAAACTCTGCCCAACTAAGCTCCCCACATCCCTCTCCTTCTCCTTGAAGCTTCCCCTTAGGCAGAAAGCATTTCAACAAGTCCATTGGTTCCAACCAAAGTGAGTTACCTAAATTAAAGGTAACGATTTCTCTTAAATTATTTTCATTTATTTTGCTTCTTCAACCCCCAAAATCTTTTTATTTCCTTTCTTTTGTAACAACACCAGTATCCTCAATATACTAGGATGTTGTTATAAGAAGGATTCAAACTACACATACACACAACTCCATCTAATGGATGATGAACATAATGTTTCTGTGGATGGAAAACTAACGCCTCACGAAACGATGATTGTTCAAATACATCTTACCGCCTCTCATGGTGGCCATTATGATGGCACTGTAATTAAATATGATGTTAATGATATATATTTTATATATAAGCTTCTGTAATTCCATTTTATTTCATACCATTATTCGTTTCATGTTGTATATACATACGATAATTTCATTTGAGGAAGTGCGGACTACCGCCCCCTTAAAATGATATGACTCGTTCATACCACACATGGAACGTATAAAGGATGGTGTTAATGAACTTAAGTAACATATATAAAATATTATATTATACTGGAATAGTAATATACCTATGTATCATTTGTATCCGATTCTTTTAAAATAAAAATTAAATGGAAGTAGCGTTCGTGCGTACGTACGGACTACCGTCTCCACGAACGCGATGAGATTCATTTTCCATCGTATCCATTCAAGTATAATTATCATTTGATGATTTAAAAATGATGTTTAAGGACTTGATACCATTCTGGATTTGAATAATATACAACTTATCCTTTACAAACATGTCTTACGTAACAAAACATACAAAAGCAAACAAGTAAGTTCACACCCGAAACAGCGATAATACTAAGATATTATTATCAAATCAATATTAAAAGATCATATATGATATCATATTAATGTATATTATTCTTGTATAATTTAGTAACAACTATTTCACTATTATACAGGAGGTGAACCTACCCCAAACAAGGAAAAGTACAAGGTAAGGGTTTACTTTACAACCTCTTCATTATCCAAGGTTGTTTATACGTAATAATCTACTGGGATCTCTTTATCATCCACATCCATGTTTCTTAAAAATTCATTTCCAAACATTTTTACTATTTACTAGAATATGAGTTAAAGTCATTTATACCCTTTTTTACTTTTATAAGTGGTTTATAAAGGAATATTTCGGTCGTTTTCAAAACAAGGTCCTTTTTAACCTTTTCGACAGAATTAAGGTAAGAATGTTTTTTTTAACTTATACGGAAGGTGCGGTTATTCTCTTCCATTATTACACCTTTGAAGCTTCACTTACACACTTGTATATATATTTTCAAAATAAAGGTTTTCTTTTATAATTATGTGATTTTTAAATGATTTCAAAAAATATATATTTCTCTCAAATATATGAAAATCCAGTGCAAATGTATATGTATTTAACGCAAGCTTAAAAATGTTTTCAGAAAACCTGACTCTCGAATTTGGTAGACAAGAAGGGATTGGGAGTGGACCCATCATGGCCTGTAATTAGTCGAGCAGTCTCAGATTTAGTTATTTTGTTTTCAAAAGCTTGCATAATGTTTTCAGAAAAACACTGGAATGTATTTTAGCAATTTGAAACGTAAGTATCTTCTAAAAAAAATATTTCATCGGTAGGTCTCATGAGACAAACTAGTGTCTTGGAACAAGGCCTTGACAAAATCTTATTTGTAGTCTTGGCACGAGGCCTTGACTATGTGGTTATGATAGTCTGGCATTATGCATTCCAACATTATGAAAGTGGTTATTGATTTTTGCATGTGATTATTCGATTAGTAGAATATCCATGTGAATAATTAAATGGCATTATTTCATTTTATTTATGCCATACCATGTTGAAAGTTCATATTTAAAAGGCTTTTGTTTTAGTTATACATTGCCTTAAATGTTTATTCTTTCCGCTATATTGTTATCCTTACTGGGCATTTGAGATCACCCGTTTTCTATGTTTTATTTTTCCCAGGATGTGAAGAAGTAAGTTATGAATGACCTGCAGGGATTTTATGAGGGGATAATAGTGTGGTCTATTGAGACATTATGTTGTTGTAGTAGTTTTTCATTTTATAATGTAATGTAAATCTTATGAATATATATGGCATTTTCCAAGGCTACTAAACCAATCGGTCTTTCGAGATTTGATCTTTCTTATGATCATGCCAATGTTATGTAATAATGCACCGACTCTGGGTAACTGGGGTCGGGGCGTTACAATTGTTGGTAGGGTTGAATCCCCTATGGTAAATAATTTAAATCTTATCTCAAAATAAAGAATCCTGGTTTTATATGGGAAAATATGTGGTTCATATGATACTCTTTATATGAGGGATTTGGATTTCAGATGGTGTAAATATCCATCCCATACTTATTGTATAAGGAATTCCAGTTTCAAAATGGGTAAGATTGTATTTAATGAAGAGGAACCTCTATTTTTTATGGTGTAAAGATGTAGTTTTATGTCATTCAATTAAGTCATTGGGTTTGGTAATTTAAATTCATAAAAATTATATTGTAGGTGTTATTACCATATTAATGTCGAAGAACTCAGATAGTAGGTAGAATATCTTGTTTAATGTTATCTATCATTGAACAATGGGTATGAATGTCCAATGGTATTTCAAATGACATGTAAAAGTGATTACACGATGTGAATAGAGGGCCAAATTGAACCTTTATCTTGAAAAACCTTGATATATGTACCTTGAGTTGTTATAAATAAATTTAAGGAATGAAAAGACCTCACAATGATTCAATGAAGAGAATGGACCCATGATAAAATATCTGAGTTTCACTATGTATCCCATTTGGATGGGAAACAAGCAGCACATAGTTCTAAAACATGGCATGGTAGTGAAAGACACTAGAAAGAGGCAACCCACTCAAATTAGGATACTAAAGCATTATATATGAAGATATGAGGCATCCCAAATTTATACTAGGAAGTGATATATTTTAACATCATGTGTGGGGTATGGTGGTGAGTCTTACGCATTGAGCCTATCAATTTATCCTTACTCATATCAGGCTATGAGGTCATCTTAGTCAGTTAATGGGTCATGGAAACTAAATGGGACATATTCCAAAAACTTTGGTCAAATTATCATTTTAGTGTTCTAACACTATAGGAAAATAATGGTTTTATGGTGGATTGGTGGCTAGGATCGGAGACCCAAATTCTAGGCATCAATTCGTATCCCATGGGAATATGAATTAGGCCATATGTAGTTCTAGAGAGCGGGTGGAGGCATAAGCTTGCTTTCAATAAAAAAATGTGAATGAGGGGTGTCTTCACATAGTTTTATTTCATAGTGATAAAATAATGAGGAAAGTTATTTCAGGATGCTCATGTGGTGAAGAAGATTTAGAAATTAATGTTAATTGACGGAAAGGAAATAAAGCACCACATAGAGCAATTTTGAACCCAATTTCACATAGTTTAAGAACATATATTATGGACTATGGATATTGGTTTAAAGTGATGATGTTTGGAATATCAGTGAATAGATTGATATAATGTTTAGAAGATTGTAGATAAATAGTTTAATGTCATGATGCTTATATTATGGGAAATAAGTTTATTGATTTGAGTATTGGACCGTCGTGGGTGTTTTTTAAGATACTCATGGGTCATGAATGAATTAATACCTAATGTTAATGAAGTTCATATGGGTGGGTGTAACACACAAGTATCAAGAAAAAACTGGTACACCGATTATGGGTGTAATTATTGGACAGGGGGAGAGGCAGGTCTTTTTAACATCAGTATGTTTAAACTAGGGATGATGTTAGTCTTGAGGGTATCAATATAGAATAGTATATGTAAGATAAAACGTGAATGGATCCAAGGGGACCTGTGTACCACATGAACACCTTGATATGAATGGCACAATGATTAGGGTCTTGATGTGGGGAAAATATTTGGGGAGAAAAGGATAAAGGGTTTTTCGGTTTGTTGATGGAACTAAATATGAGATGTGTGGAAATTACTGTGTTTCCCATGAAATAGGAATTACACCACACATATTACTAGAACATAGGGATGTTGGAGATCAATACTGATAGGGGTGATCCCATCTGGTGAGGGAATTGAGGCATCATATATTTTTCATCGAGCATCCCATGTCTGGGTAATAGGGTAATGTTTTTTGATCATATCATAATTTTCATATGAGGACTCCCAATTAGAAATGGTTTAAATATCATATCTTATTAAGAGGAATATAATTTTTTTATCAGGTAGTATCATATTCTAACGTCATGTGTTTAGGATTCTAGGCCTTGTAGTTTAATAAAATATAATTCATACTATAGGGGATGAAAAACTACACAAGGTCACAGGGCTGGGACATGTTTCCAGAAAATTAAGGACATATTTAATGGAACATAAGGTGGATATTAGTTTATGGTCATAAATCTCTATCCATGACTCCTATTTTATGGTTATAGAGCTCAAACCGAGGGAGCACATTGTTTAAGGTCAAATAATGATGACCAAATGTGAGAATCCAAAAAAGATATTTGTAGTGTGGCAGAGAGACAAATCCATCATAAACTGTGAGCCAAGGATGACCAATTCCACACAAAAAATTCATGAGAAAAATATCACACAGGTTAAGGATGTGATTAATGGACATGGGGATCTTATATTATAGTCATATAGTCTATAACCATATATATCTTGATGCAATGTATTTCTTGAGAATCATGGTCTTAGCTGGAGGTGTTATATGCTCTCAATCCATGGTAAACATATAGTATGCTACATTGGAAAATGACTTATGAATTTTCTAAGGTCCTTCCAACTTGGACACCATATTTGGTTGTTTTTTCATGTATCATTGGAATTGTAAGAGCCTATAATATGTCACCATGGAGAAAGGAGGGGTGTAATAATTTATTGTTAAATAGACCTAATATGCTGTTCTAGTACCTCAATAGATTTTCCAAGGCTTGGATCATGTTATCATCAATGGATTCTAGATCATCTAGGTGGAATTAATCAATTTTTCAGGAATTTATTCGTTGTAGGATGCTATTCAGTGGGATGGAAACTTAAACTCAATGGGAAGGACTACTTATGTTTTGTATTATATGGAGTATTGGGTATATTGGGAGGAGTTCTAGGTTGTTTTTTTATATTCCCAAAGGGTATTAAGTATCTTTTTCTACAAAAGTTTATAGTTATAAGCCACCATATTTTGGGTAATATTGGATAGGATATCAATAAATGCCCCAACCTTTCCATTTGTATGTTCATGGAAGTAGGAATTATGGTTGGATAAAATATTGTAATTGGAACAACATATATTCAACATAAAAGCCTGTAAGTTTGTGTCTTTGTTAGTGAGAATATTTTGAATAACTCCTAATTGATAAACTACATAGGAGATCATGAACTTGATAATGGATCAGGATATAATTTTTTTATGAGAATCACTTATACTCACTTGGAGAATAATGTTTTCATTGTTATAATGAACCTGAATTGGTGTGATATTACTAGAGGTTATAGCTAAAAAATATCTAGTCCCATACTAAAAAGGTCCAAGAATACATTGTGGTGTGGGGGATCTCCAATAGTAGATACAAAAAGATGGAATGAATCTGAAATGAATGACTCTTGTTGGCATACTCAATAAAATCATGGAACATTGTGGGCCAGAAGTATCTCATTCATTGAATTTATTTGGGAAAGCTTCAATCCAGCATGATGGGTTCCACAGAACCCTACATGGGATTCATGCATAAGCATGAGAATGTAATCTCCATGGATTCTATGCAGGATAAATCTATATAACCCATGACTTTAGGATGTTTATTTAAGGATAGGAATTCTCTATAGTGTGAGTAGCACTACAGGTCGATATATTCATTTATGATCAGCCTAATCTGGATAGAGAGTTCCACGATGGATGTACTCAACAAAGGGAGTTATACAATTTGGAATTTACACTAATTTGGTGGAACCAAGGGTGTCCTGATGTAGAATCCCCAACATATATCTGATTTAAATATTTCTTATCATTATCTTGTGAAATTATGGGGGAAATTAACATCTTTTGTGCCACATGGTTGATTTGGATATCATTGTTAGGTTATGCATGATACATGGCTAGACTAGAAAATTTTCTTCATGATCATTCTGCGATCGAGGGATATGGATCACTTACCACCAAGTAGGAAAATGGGAAATTAAAAATCAATTGTGATCCCATAGAATAATGAGATATTGATTTATAATTATTTAGTATCCATTAATCTATTTTATAACTAGCTAGAATTCTCCCTTTACATACAATAAAGGAGAATCAATCTAAATGGACACCTCAAGATAAGTAATGTGATCTAGATTCTATTCCTTGTTGTTTGGGAAAACATTTAATAATAAGAATGATTATGGAAAGACAACTGGTTCTAGGGTGATGAAGATGATCTCTAAGCCTACTCTATTGATTTTGGGATTGTTGAGCCTTCTACCTGTTGGGATTCGGGACGCACCATCCAAATGAATATTCCACCATATCCAGACCTGATCCACTATGATTATACCCTCATCTATGAAATCAAAAACTATCGCTTGTTTTTAGGGGCCAGAGGGGTGTCAAGGATATTCCAATGACGGACCCTGGATTGATTTCTAAAAAAAATTTCGGATGTCGAACCGATGAAGGATTAGTCCCCCACTTTCCAATCATCCCATCAACATGGGGTGATTGAGAATATACTTCAGTTGGAAAAATTGGGACACCATATGCATCTCATGATTCTAGAGATAAATCTACTGCTTCTATTGTGAATAAATAGCATGAGGTATATTTCCTATATTAGGGAGTATCTTGTATCTTTTTTAAGGGACATGAGAATGAGATAGTAAAAAATATTTTCTCAAACCTCATAGAAATTCTGGTCGAGACGGGTGTTGAGGGACCATTCTTGGGTGGTCACATAGTGGACTAGAGGCTTCTTAGAGATGTGTGATATGAAAATTGAGGATTTTATCAAATATTATATGATTTCCTTACATATGGTCGTAGAGTCCTCATCCAAATCATAAAAATTACCGTTATTAATGAGACATGAGAAGGAATTACACTTTCTATGTATATTCACAATGAATCAGAATGTGTATGATAAGTGGCCTTGGAGGCTTGATAAATATTGAAAGTCTCACATGGGAGGAATTTTTCTGTTGGACATAATGTTTTATGGGTATATGTTAAAGCCTTTTTATCATATAATGATGTTGGAAAACAACCTATAGGTGTCCCTGAATTCTCACATAAAGGGGCTTATCTTCAAGTACCAAGAGTAGAGAAAGCCAAACACATTCTTGAGGTCATAAGATAGTCCTTCTCCCAATGTCCTGAAGGCCATCATTTTCTATTGATTTTGATAATACACCTTTCAAGGGGTGATGTGGAACCCTTACAAGGCCCGTAGGTGTAATTATTTCATGGACCATAGGCCTTAGAGGAATTCATTGCTTGTAGACTTCAAAAATTACATACAACCCACACTAACTACTTGGAACTTCTCCTCCCTAGCATCTTCATTGTGAAATAAGATCTCCAACTTTGCATGGCCATTTGACTTGGCTTTCTCATGCATGCATATGATTGTCCCTATGGCAGGTGGCAAACCCTATCATTCTTGAAATTTGATTAGCTTCTGTTATGGTGAATTCTCCTTGCTCTTCCTCCTTCTGATGTTTGTTCCTTGTAGGTTGTCTGGTTTCCATCTACACTTAAGGTGGCCCAAAGTCCTTGAGGTGGCTCAAAGACCTTATTGACCCAAGGGTCTGGGAGGCTCGAAGGCCTTAAAGGACTCAAGGACCAAATTGGGGGCCCAAAATCCCAAACGGGGGAATATTCCTGATTGCTACAATGCCAAACAGTGCCTACTACAGTCCTCGCTACAGTACCTGCTATAGTTTTTCACAGTTCCTGCTACATCACTACAACATTACTGCTACAATACCTAGAAATTATCCTCCACCAGCTACAGTTACCACTGAGATAGTCCAGAAGATGGTGGTTTTGAACACAAAATAATCCTCATAGAATTTTACTAACATTCTTAAATTCATTTTGAATATGTGACGCATGGAATATTGAATAATGGATCTTACATTCCTCAAGAAAAATAGAATTTTCAGATAGAATAAGGTCCCTTGTGGTGCCTTGAAGGTGTTTGAATCCTCACCCATAGGGGAAATCCATATTTGGTTGTACCCAGAGTATCCATCTATGATGTAGTGAACCAAGAACGTTTTATGGAATCCATCAATAACTATGTAACTGGTAGGGGAAAATGATCCTTTAATAAATGGTGGTTTTGGTCATGATTGTCAATAGATAATCTAATATAATCTTTTTTCTTCACAACTCGGATGATGTTGGATGCCATTTGGGATATTGGACTTCTTTAAAGAAGTTTTCCTTGATTGTATTATTATCCTCGGCATTGACCACAACATAATGGGAAGGGAGAATCTTTATGTGAGGCTACATGAACCTATGATGACATAGTGGGAGACCCAAAAAAATCAAAGGACACCCGAGGGTCCAATTTTTTATCTTGTCATAGCTCTATGAAAATACATCGTGGTTCTATTTTAAGAAATCAACAGACTATTTCTACTCCTCTTGAGTAGTGGATGCACTGATTATCATTGGCATAAAAATTTCATTTGAATTATGGTTTCCCTAAATTATCTCCACGATGGTGGTGGATACACCCTTGTAAAATGTGGGAGGATCCTCTTTCAATTCAAAATAATCATATAAGGTAGGATAATCTTTAAGAGGACATAGTTCATAAAGACCAAGTGACTAATGGAAAACAATCATGCCTACTTGGGAAGTCAGGAAATATACACTAAGGGAATCCTACTCTGAATAGACTATAGAGACAGTGGTTTTCGGGCCAATTCCATCCAACCTATGACCGAATGTTCTATTATTAATTTCAATGAAATGGCAGTGAGTCCACATCAATTGATTAAATCCTAAAATACATAACATGAGGTAATTCAAAGAAAAATGTCCATAGGGTGAATCTATCAAAACAGTACATTTGTGGGGGATTTCAGTACCACTCGATCCTATTCTTTGTAAGAGTCAGAGGAAGTGTACATAATTTAATTCATTTTAGAGATATTGAAACCCTTTTCTTGGAGAAATGAATGAGTCCTCCATTTTATGGTGTTATGGGCTATAGAAAATGAATCATTAGAATGAAATCACTATCCATGTCTACCCACGAATTGGATATAGTGGTTTTCAGATCATGAGTGTGCTGAAAAATATTTTTCTAAAATTCATTTCCCTATCTCTTTTGTAGATGAAATCTATATTTTAGTCATTAAAGGAGTCAATGGGACTTGAATCATCATTGGGTACCCATACTCGACCATTGAGGGAGTACTTGAGGAACTTGTGATATGAGGAGGGGACCACCATATGAAAATGAATTCAGGGCCTACCCAAAAATATGTTGTTTATTGTATCATTCTGGACAACAATGAATAAAAATCTTAATATAAAGCCCCCAAATTGTCGCTTTAATCCAATCTGTTGACCTAGTTTCAACTTTTTTTATTAATAACCCTGAATTATTAGTACGAATGGAGTCAGATCTACTTTGGTTAGTCCCAACATAGTGGTCACTTGGCTAAGGATAAAGACAATCCCATATTCTATTTCCAACAAGATTCAATGGATCTCTACACCATTGAAATTGAAAATATTTTACAACATGTGTATGTGACCTTATACAAGGTCTCCCTCAACTTCCTTGAATAATTAGATGGAAAATTGGCATTCCTCTAACTTAACATCTTCTATATAGTAGGAATCTTCCGTAATTACTTCAACTTATATTATGATAATGACTTATAAGGATTATTCAAGAATATCATACATTAATTTAATCACAAATATAGACTTGAGGATCGATATATACAATCGTATTCCTATGAGGTTCTTCAACACATTATACTTATGCACCAAAGGAATGTTTTTTCTTGAAGGGGACCTCTCCATGGAACGGTTCTCAGTAGATGTTTCTAGATGAAGCACCAAGTTATAGATGGTGATGGAAATATCTTACTATTGAATAGGTGAAAAAAAATAAAACACATTTAGTTGACTTTTAGTTGGTTGAGACTAGGCTTTGGATGGATATGGCTGATCACTGTGCGATTTCGAAAAACCAAATTGGTCAACTAAACCTTTTTTGTGGAGGTATACGTGATAGAGTGGAAAAGGAGGACATAACATATTGTGATATATGAAAAACCTACTTCCTTTTATTCAAAGTATACAAGGTTTGTAATGAGGCACTACCCTTGGAATTCTAGAATCTCATAGTCATTGTACATTTCTTCTATGGTATCAGCTAGAGGTATATGGGGAGTACACTTAGTATCCCGCATGATTGGGAATTGTGTGGAAGTTGACTAGATCAACAATATTCATGGAAGCATACAACTTATTGTTGTCATTAAGGTTATCCCACACTGGTTGGACCCCGTAGGATGCTCCTAAATAAGGAGGATTGAATTCATTGAGGGAATAATACATATTTAAACTGACGGTGGACTTTAGATTACATGGGGAAATTGGTGCCTCAAATTCCAAGTCTTCGAGGGCTATGAAATATTTGTAGATGTAGTGGACGAGAGAGTTGTAGTGACCACAATATGTTATGGCCTGCCTAAGTGGGTAAATATGACTCCACGGGCTCATGTGAATTCATTACAATCCAAATAGTCATCAAACATCTAGGCATGATGTATATGGGCCTAAATGTATTCACCTAATCCTTCATTATCTCTATCATGGTCAAAAGAAATATTCTTAAAATTCACTAGAACATCACCCAAATTGATCAAACATCATTCCACTTGGCCCTTCATCCAATCTATGAACATATAATACTCTATGATGATATGTCTGAGGATCTAGTGGTACTAGAAGTGGTAGGGATAGGCAGTATGTCAAACACCCAAAGGATTATTTCACTCTATAAGATTAATAATCCCCTTATATAAATCACATATAATGTAACATTGGACCTATTAATCCTTGAATGAATAGGTACAATTCCCCTTATATAAATATTATACTATGTATCCTAATCATGATGAGGTGATAGAGCCACATTTTCTTATTATGGAGGCCACAGTAGGTTAGGTGTTACTAGATGATTTTTTACTAGGTGAGGTTGTGATTTATAGGGATTCACGTGGAGAGGTTCCTTTCACTAAAGGGGAAAAAATCTTTTATCTTGGTGGATTCTACCCACATGGAATTGAATATATCTTTTTTAGAAGGGATTCTCCTGGGAGCTGGGAGAGGCAACAAGCATGGATGTAAAGTCTTATACAGGGCAACATTTAGATGTTGTGACTTATTAGAAAACTCATGAAATCCACAAATAATGTTTTGAGTGATGAATGTGGGGACCATATTAGACATTACATTACCTAAAAAATTAATTAGCTTCTCTTGAGTCAATAGCATGTACAGTGAGTATGTGTTGTGTTTCTACTATGCATTGTAGTTTTCCACTCACTCATCCAACATATTCATGGACATTAAGAGGTCAACGATACATGTCTTCTGTGTGGTGGAGAGGAATTGGTAGATTAACTATATATGATGTTTTTCTTAACAAATGATGGACCCTTTGGGAGTCTATTGATACACAAAAAATGAGGGTCGATGCAACATATGAACAAAACAATATATCATAGAGGCCTACAAATTTTCAAAGAATACCAAAATAGGTTCACCCCTTGAGATGAAGTTGTCCAAGTGTTGTAATGGGTCATACAACCTTTTGAACAAAGAAAATATAAAAATCCCAAACTTAGGGGGTGATGTAATTTTGTTCACCCACAACGATTACCGATTTACATCAAGAGGTTTCACCACCTATCATATCTCAAAGACCTCAAAAAGAGTGGTGAGATTGGATATCAATTCATATGGCTGAGGGTGTTTAATTTGATGATGGCTAATAAAAATAAATTTTTGGATAGGATAATGAACTCAAAGAGTGTGTTTTTTAAGTCAAGGTGCAGAATGAATTGCATCATGATGAGGAGAATTATGCTCCTCGGGGGGGGGGGGGGGGGGGGTCAGTAACTCCTATATCGACCAATCTCTATATAATCTCACCTCCTCTCTATATTTATGCACAAGGTCACCTAGACTGACTAGGGGGATCTTTTCAATGAGGTATTGATTCCCTACTTGTGGAGAAATGGGGTCTCATGGGATGGTACCATAATTCAAGCATTGTTCATCAACAAGATCAGAGATGAGCCTCTTATGAACCTCAAGATGTTAAAGAATAGAAGGATACCATCGTTTGAAAATATGACTTCTTTCAGAAAAAAATGTATCTGAGGGATCTACATACTCCATACCTATTTTGTAATGATGATGAGTGGGTAGTAATGTATCATTAGAGGGATCATTGAGGCCCCATTCCTGCATCTAGTGACGAGTAAGGACACAAGTTGGTGATTCTAACAAGGTTTATCCTATTAGGATATGTGTTGGTTTTATTACACCCCTAATCCTATAAAATATTTGGGATAAAAATAAATACCATAAATTCATTTAGATAGGAACCCTCATAGTCAGTGGGTAGGTCAGGCTATCACAATATAGTTCTGAGTTTGATAGAAACACACAATCCCTGTCCCATGATCTAAATATGTTGAGATGCCTCTTTTACAATCTAGTAGAGCACTATGAGGCCCTTGATTCACCTATGATAGAGTTTCATTCTATTTCCCACAACTTGGGGGGGCAGTGATCCATTTGGATTTTTTTGATATCAATTATTCATCACTTATCTTCAATGGATTCGAGGTGATCCTGTATTTTGTTGGTAGGCCAAATAATGATCACATAGGTGGTGAAAGGTCACCTAGTTGATCTTCTAGAAACACGAGGCATCGACCTTAGTAAATGATTTAAAGATGATAATGATTAGAGTTACATGTGACCAGAACACCAATAAAATAGTCAATATCCAAAACCTCCCACAAGTACCCTTTCTCAGAGGAAGTTTACTACTTTTGGTTGGCCCAAACTCTGATAAGTGACGTCCAAGATATGGGTGGAAACACCCATATAGATAAGTTCTATAGAAGTTGTACCATTACTGGAGTCACTATGTTATTAAAATTTTGAATTCATGTTGGGTTGTATCGCGAATGTGGCACCAACCACATCATCATATCCCAATAGGATGGGTTATTCACTACAACCTGATTTGTGAGTGATTTAGGGTTCATTAATGGATCATCAGAGTGCTCACCATATGAATGAGTCCACCTAGACCTGAATATATCTCCCACATCATTTGTATAGGTGAAGATTGGGGATACTAGTCGTGATGAGGATGATTACATTGTGATCCCTTGGAAGGGATCTAGAATATCCTCCACCTACAAGTACCTTTTGAGGGATCTATGGATCCTATGGACATCTGATCTTAGGATGGAAAATTTCAGCTATCAGGATCCTTCCCCTGAATCTAGAATGATGGAAGGAGATTATACTATCTATATTCTATACCCTTAAAGATAGAATGTTTTATGAGGTGAATGATAACATGGTATTTTTGAGAACATTTCCTATATCGGTGATTATTCAACTTTATTCCTTTGGATGATCCTTCAGGGTAGGGAACCTCTACATTATGTGGGGTAAATTAATTCTGGGGTGTTGTAATACGTAGAAGACCACGTGGAGGACCTTCTCATTGGTTGGTTTGGACAAGAGTAGGGAATCCATTATCACTGTCATTGGACCATCGATGACCTCTATTCTATTGAGTTTCAATGTGGGGAGGTCCTCATATTTCATTGATTGGAACATTGGGAGGACCTCCATTTTGGTTGGTATTGAAATAGGTAGTACAAACATTTTGAGATGTATGTTTAAGAGGAGGAATAGTATATTGGTTATTATGAGAGGACCACCAGATTGACTTATAGTATCATGGGGAGGACCTTCAGGCTAAATAATTAATGTGAGATGAGAACCACCACATAATTATTGATGAATCTGGGAGGGCCTCTACTGGGGTTGGTCTCAGAGCATGGAGGTCCTTATATTTGGAAAGTGAAGTAATAGGGATAGATTTTGTTATATTTTTTGAAATACTGGGGATGACCTCCACATAGGATGATGATGGTTTGAGGAGGACCTACGCACTAAGTCTCCTCATTGAGGGTAACCCATAATGGATATTAGCATAGCCAATGATTAAAAGAGTCATCCCAACCTACTTATGAGGTGGCTGGGGTCTCAATCCAAATTGGGTGAAGATGGATCCAAGCTCTTATAATGACAGGATCATGGATGATATGATGATTGTAGGATCGAAATAATGATGTAGATGCTAAATATACAAAAGGGGGGGGGGGTGAATTGTATACTTTAAAAATTCCTTTGGAACCTTTAAATATTGTTACGATTAACTATGTTTTCCATAAGCAAAGGAATGGGCTAAGTTTATCAAATTTAAACTAAGAAAATTCACAACACCTATAACACCAAATGAAAACTCGGAATGAGGAATGAAGTTATAAACTTCATGTCCTATGTACTTGCATATAACTGGAAAGTGATTCCGAAAGTAGGTTCCGGAAATATGTTTCCGGAAATTGAAACTTAACAAAAGATTACAATATGAGATTCTACCTTAAAGCGTATAGAATCTAAATGACACAGATTACAAGTAAGGAAGTATAAGAAAGTTATACTTTCCTTATAATACAAAATTCAGCGGAAACAAAAAAGTAGAAAAACTAAAAGTAAAAAGATATAAGTCTTTTAACCCAAAAAGAAGGGTATCCAATAACCTTGGATAAAAGTCCCTTGATTTATACTTTCAAGAAAGTCTGTATTACCCACACTAGGGTAAGCCCTCAATACGATGATCGGAGTCTCTGGCTTGCTATCCCCACAAGCCCTCAACTTCAAGGTAGTTGGCCACCTCTGTCTTTCTCAGTAAGGAAGCCCTCAACTTCAAGGTAGTCAGCACCTCTGTCTTCCTATCCCCGGAAGTCCTCGAATGTAATCACCAACATTCAGAGTCGCACGAAGCTTTGAGAGTTAATAATAGGATCTCTCTCTAGAAATCACTTCAACAGCATGTATGCACAATGTCGAAGAAGTTATTCATCAGTTGTGAGCTCTTTTAAATGAGCTCCTATTTATAGGCAAGGTCGGCCTCCTTTCCAACAGTCATATTTTCATTAAAAATCGGAGGAACCTGTACATGTGTAACTTAACCAATGGTTAGTTTATAACAGAATAGACGGCATCGTTTTATAACAAAACAAGTATAACAGAATGAACGACATCGTTTTATGTCTAACTAAAAACATCGAAGTGAAGATTCGGAGTGAATGTTCGGAGTGTAAGAAAAATATTAAAGATTAGAAAAATTATAAAAACGTAAGCAAAATGATAGTTCAGAGTCTAACTTTAAATAATTTTCGGAGTCTAAATAAATTTGGAGTGTATAAAACAAAGATGATCAGATTCTGTTTAATAGTTGAATTCGGAATGAGAATTCGGAATGAGAATTCATCATCATAATTCGTAATGAGAATTCGCCATCAGAATTTGTAATGAGAATTCGTCATCAGAATTCGTAATGAGAACACGTCATCATAAATCGTAATGAGAATTCTTCATCAGAATTCGTAATGAGAATTCGTCATCAGAATTCATAATTAGAATTCGTATCCAGAATTCGGAGTAGAACATTATCAGAGTTCGTATCTGGAATTCGGAGCCTAAAACAGAATGCTTTATATAATGGTTTCAAACAATTCCGAGAATATGGAAATGAATCTGAATCTTATACTTAAAAAATATATGGATGAAAATATGATAAGGATAAATTTTCTTACAAAAGCAGTTTTTCTTATAAAAGCGATTTTCCTTATAAAATCGATTTTCTTAAAGATAAGGTGTTTGTGATTTTCAAAACAAGAATGAATGGAAAATTCATTAGGAAAACCTTATTGACTCAACAATCTCCACCTTTTTGGAAAGCACAAACATCCTTATGAAAAATAATGTCTAAGAAGAAAGAAAACATTAAGGCTTATCGTTCTTTGCTTATGGATGTTGATGAATACGACTAACTCCCCCTTAGGCTTTGAAACTCTAAGGATCGTATTCTAGATTTCCGGAATGACATTTCATTAAGAATAAGAATATATTATTTAATGGAAAACTCACCCTTAGATAAACTCTATTAGAGTTGGTTTTCTTTCTCACCCTTTGTTAAGATTATTTTTCCCCTTTATTAGGGATATTTTCCTTCTCCCCCTTTGTGATTTTCAAAAAGAATTCGAGGGAATGGAAATTATAACAAAGTACCTGAAAAATTAGTAATAACAACAAAAGAAATGAGAAAGCACAATTTTCATTAAGTTTGAATGCTCGAAAAAAAAGAAGTTTAAATACAAAAAAAGATCGGATCTGTCTATTTTGGATCTTTTTCCTTCGCCATGAGACCCTTAAGAATAGTCTTTATCTTCTTCAAGTCTTTCTGGTCTTCCTCGGATTGCTTCTCTAACAGAACAATTCTTGCACTTTGAGCTTCAATCTTTTGTTCCTGGGCTTTAAGCTTTTCTTCCTGAGCCTTCAACATTTCTTCAAACTCAATCAGATGATCCCTTTCATACTTCCAGTTTTGAGAAATAGAATTCAGCTTCCCATTCATATATTTGACTTCATGAATCCGGAAATTCTTTTCATCTATCAACTTTTCTTCAAAGGATGAAGTCAGATCATTTATCATCCTGTCTTCTGTCTCAAAGGCATCCTTCACATTATCTTGGAATTCATCAATGAGACTCATCTCTTCTACAGTCTTCCTCGACAACTAGTCATCCTCTTGCAAGATCTTTTGTTGGCTTCATAGCCGACAAAGAATGTTTTGAACTGAGCCTCTATCTCAACACATTTGTCCATAACCATGGATACGAAGTCTGTTTTCTGATTCAAAGAATATTGGAGCTTCTGGAATCTTGAATCAACACTTGAGAAAGTCGGAATAGTACCTACCAACTTTTTTAATGACTAAACAACAAATTCATGCCCCAACGAAGATGAATCCGAATCCGAGACTTTACTTGGAGAATTTTCTTCTTCAATATTATCAACCTTCTTCTTAGAAGAATCACCAACTTCCCTTCTCTTTACAACCACTGAGCTCGGGGTATCAACAACAAGTTGGTTTCCCTTGTCCCTTTTCTGAATGGAGTTTTGTTCCTGAGTTCTCTTTTCACTGTCAGACACTTGAACAATATTGTCTTCATCCTTATCAGCCTTTTGAGAACCATCCTCTACATTCTCCATTTGAGCAATATCATGTAGAAGTTTTTCTTCCTCTGTATGATAAGAAACCTCTTCTTCTCCTTCCTTCTCATCCTTCCCTGGAGTGACTAACTTCGATGATTTAGCTTCTGATGTTCAGAGCGACAAATGTTCCGAATGTGTCCCCTTATAATCATCTACTTTCTTTAAAACATCTCCGGTTTCACTACTTCCTTCAGCAACAACTTCTTCTTCTTCCACTTGCTCAATCTTCTCTATTTCCTCAATATGCTTAGCTACTGCCTCTTCTGGATCAACAAAGATTCTTCCTGGAGTCTCAGGTAGAGATTCCAAATAAAAATATCCCGGAACAGGAATGTTTGGTGAAACCATCTCATTAAACTTCAAGAAAGCCTGATCTACCTCAGCTTCAGACATCTTCTTCTTAAGATTCTTTTCTTTAACGTGTTTTTCTAGCTCATCCGTAGTTCTTTGCTTCAAGGCCTTAGCCTCCGCAGGATCCAAGCCAAACTGAGGCTCCCCTTGCACTGTCTTCTCTTTGATTTCCCTCCACTTTGCAACTACTTCATCTGGGTAAGCTTTTTTCTTCTTCGGTTTAGGAGTCGCAGAATGAACATCCTTAGATTTGGGATTCTATGCTTCAACTACAACTTCCTTCAACATTCTCTTCTTCACTAATTTAGAAGATTCCGGATCATCAACTTTCGGAACCGCTTCTTCTTGAGCAGGTAAATCAACGAACTGACCAGTCTTCTTATCGAAGGCTACATCCATCCTTTTGAGAGTACCATCACTCACCAACATAATCTTGAAAACTCTTTGCTTAGAATTGCAAGCCTCCTTGAAAGACTCAAGGCACCGAACTATCAACTTTGAGAGTATTTCTGGATACATTATGATCTGAGCTCTCAGATTCCATTTCTTAACATTCTCAAGGGTAATAAGAATGTGTTTCATCAGATTAAACTTCCTCATATTTATCAGAAAATCTAGGATGTAGATCTCACTCTTCTTTAAACTATCTTTGTCACCCTTTCTCGGTACGATAAGGCCTTGTACCCATAATTCTAGAATCCAGAAATTCGTAGACAGAGAAGAAATCTTCAGAGCCTTATCATCTGATAGTCTGAGAGTTTCCAAAGCCTTTTCCTTGTCGAAGATTCCCTTTGAATCCAGCAACACATGAGATATGAATTCGGCTTCTCCTTCATTTTTCAGCCCTACCAAGCTGACTTCCTTGGCATACGAAAGATTGTAATTCTTACCGTAAGACTTAAAAGACAACTTCTCCCTTCCATCTTCCTTAAGGAAAGAGATTCTCTCATAGAACTCTACAAGAAAATATGAAAACACTTCATCTTGATTCCCAGGCTTAGACACCGCAACATCTTCCCATCCATTGAGCTTAATATTCTTGGATATAAGAGAATCATACTTGTTGAAGAAATCAGGATGAACCAACCTTTCTCTATATACTAACCACTTCAAAATCATCTTAGAGGAAGACATGTCTTGAGAAGATACTTCCACAGACATTCGGATCTGAAGACCTCTGAGAAGTTCGGAACAAAGTTTTCTGAAGTTCGGAACGGTCTTAAAACAGAGAGGCAGAGCTTCGGGATGCTGGAGCTTGAAAACCGATGTGGGACAACCATTTGGGGTCCCCTTTATATAGGCAACGAGAAGACGGTTCAACTTCCTCAGTTGATCGAACAATTGTGACAAGCTGAGATCAGATCTGATGGTTGAAAACCAATTCTCAAGAAAACTTGAATCCAATATTTTGAGTTTTTTATTAAAACAAAGATTTAAGAAAACTATAATCTGAAAACAAAATATAAGAAAATTCCAGCCAGTAATGTATGACTATGAAAACTTGAGTAAGGAAATCATAACTTTCGGATTGGCTTAGGAGTATTATTCGTAATGAATAAAACTACGAAAAATATTTATTACGAAAAGACATAGTTCGCAAAAAAAAAACTATGAAAAACTCAACAAAGAAAAAAAACATTAGAATATTTTCAGTATGAATATTTCATTACAAAGTTTGAAAACAAAAAACTCATTATGAAAGTCTCGGTACGAAAATCTCGTTATGGAAATACCAGTACGGAATTTTCTATTCCAATCGTTTTCAATACGAAAATTTCTATTCCAAAATTTTTTCTATACGATAATATCCATTCTGAAAATTTCAGTTCCGGAAATTTCCATTATGGAATTTTAGTTCCGAAAATTTTGAAAACAAACCATGAAAAACATAGTTACTCTATCAATAAAATGTACTCCCCCTGTGAAAAGGAGTTTATTACTATAAGGAAACTTTTTCAACAGAAAGTTAATTAAGAAATATTACCTTATGGTTATCATTCCTAAATTTTGTTTACTATATTCAAATCTATCAGAAGGAAATGATTTTGTGAAAATATCAGCAAGTTGATCTTGCGTTCCGATAAACTGAAGAATAATATCTCCTTTTTGTGTGTGATCCCTAAGAAAGTGATGCCTAATATCTATGTGTTTTGCACGAGAGTGATGTGCAGGGTTCTTACTAAGAGCAATGGCACTTGTGTTATCACACAAAATTTGAGTTTTAGTAAAACTCAAGCCATAGTCTGTGAGTGTGTGTTGCATCCACAACACTTGAGCACACCAACTTCCAGCTGCTACATATTCATCTTCAGCAGTGGAGAGTGCTACAGAATGTTGCTTCTTGCAGGACCAAGAAACTAATGAATCTCCAAAGAAATGACATGTTCTAGATGTACTCATTCTATCCATTATACATCCACCAAAGTCAGCCTCAGAAAGTCTTTTTAGATAAAAATAATTTCTAGAAGTATAAAATAATCCAAGATCCATGGTTCCCTTAAGGTAGCGAAAAATTCTTTTTACTGCCTTTATGTGAGATTCCTTAGGATTGGATTGATATCTTTCACATAAGAATACTGAGAACTTTAAGTCTATTCAACTAGCTGTTAAGTAAAGTAAACTTTCTATCATACCTCTAAAAGATGTTTGATCAACTGGTTTCCCAGCTTCGTCACGATCTAAAGAGTTTTACGTACCAATGGGAGTACTTATACTGTTAGTGTTGTCATAACCATAATTTTTGAGAAGATATTTAATATACTTATGTTGAGATATGTAGGTTACTTATGGTTTTTGAGAAATTTTAAAACCAAGGAAAAAAGTTAACTCACCCATCATACTCATTTCAAAATCAGATTTCATTAGACTTGAAAAAGAGTCGGTTAAAGATTGCTGAGTTGAACCAAATATGATGTCATCAACATAAATTTGAACAATCAAAACATTTTTCTTATCTTTCTTTATAAAAAGGGTTGGATCTGCATTTCCTTTAAAATAGTTATTCTGAAGAAAAAATCCAGTGAGTCTATCATACCATGATCGTGAGGCTTGTTTAAGACCATACAGAGCATTAGTGAGTCTAAAAACATGACCATGATGTTTTGTATCTTCAAAGAAAGGAGGTTGTTCAACAAAAACTTCCTCTTGGACATAACCGTTAAGAAAAGAACATTTCACATTCATATGAAAAGGTTTAAAATTAAAGAATGCTGCAAAGGCAAGTAGAATACGGATAGATTCAAGTCTAGCTACTAGAGCATAAGTTTTTTTTTCAAAGTCTATTCCCTCTTGTAGATTATAGCCTTTAGCAACAAGTCTAGCTTTATTTCTTACTATGATTCCATTTTCATCACATTTGTTTCTAAAGACCCACTTTACTCCAATAATAGAATTTTCCTTAGGTCTTTCAACCAAGGTCTAGAATTTATTCCTTTCGAATTCATTTAGTTCATCTTGCATGGCTTTGATCCAATCATCATCACCTAAAGCTTCTTCAGTGCTTTTAGGTTCTAATTGGGAAAGAAATGGTAGATGTTCTAATTCATTTCTTAAGGAACTTCTAGTCCTTACAGGTTGATTTACATCACCAATGATACTATCACTGGGATGATTCTTAAGAAACACCTGATTTGGGTTTTGAAAATCTTGTTCATCAACATAGGGTAGATAGTCTTCTGGGGAAAATGTTTCAGAAATATCTTCTTGAACATTTTCCTTATCAGAAGGTTCTTCTATCAAAGGCTGACAATCAGTTTTTGAAAACACATCTGAGGATGTAGGCTGATATGGTTTAAAAACAAAAGGATCAGACTCATCAAATTTTACATGCACTGTTTCTTCAACAGTCCAAGTATTTTTATTAAAAACTCTATAAGCCTTAGAATTTTTGGAATAACCTAAGAAAATTCATTCATCAGATATTGGTGAAAATTTATGTAAGTTATCTTTAGTATTCAAAATGAATACTTTGCAACCAAAAACCTTGAAGTAGGATAGTCTTGGATTTCTACCATTCCATATCTCATAATGAGTTTTATTAAGAAAAGTTCTAATCAAAACTCGATTTATAGTATAGCAAGCAGTACTTACAGCTTCATCCCAGAAATGTCTAGCTATAGAATATTCAATCAACATGGTTCTAGTTATCTCTTGAAGAATTCTATTTCTTCTCTCAACTACACCATTTTGTTGAGGAGTTCTAGGTGCTGAAAAATTATGAGTAATACCTTTTATACTACAAAACGTTTCAAAATCAGAATTTTGAAATTCTCCTCCATGATCACTATGAATAGTTTTCAATGGAAGGTTTTTCTCATTTTTAACTTGAGCTCTAAAACTTTTCAAATAAGAAAAAGCTTCAAACATCTTTGCTAGAAAATAAACCCAAGTAAATATAGTGTAATCATCAACTAGAACAAACACATAGAATTTTCCTCCAATACTTCCAGTTTGTGTTGGACCAAAAAGATCCATGTGCACTAACTGCAATGCATCAGTTTTTTAGACTTCACCGACTGATTTAAAACTAGATTTATGTTTCCTTCCATATTGACAAGGATCACAAACTTTAGATGAATCAAATCTAAGCACTTCTAGATCCTTAACTAGTTTCTTCTTAGTGAGTTTACATAGGATTCTAAGGTTACCGTGACCTAGTCTTCTATGACATAACCAGGAATGATCTTCCATTGCACTTAGGAAAGGTAAATCATGGCTCCTGAGGTCTTCTTGGTTCAAAGTGTAAACATTCTCTTGCCTATTGGCTGAGAAAATAAATTCTTCCTAGGAATTGTGAACTAAGCACTTATCATTCCTAAAATTCACAAGGTAACCTTCATCACATAACTGACTTATGCTAATGAGGTTGTTCTTAAGACCCTTAACAAAAAGAACATTTGAAATCAAAGTTTTACCTAAAAGAACAATATTACAAATACCAACAATCTCTCCCTTAGGATTGTCTCCGAAAGTTACCTTTCCTCCATTCGTTTCGATAATCTTTTCAAAATAGCTTTTATTACCAGTCATGTGCCGGGAACATCCACTATCCATGTACTGTGTATTTTTACTGGTACTCTATTTATCTTCATGAAATCAAGAAGAAAATTAGACTTTCGGAATCCAAACATGTTTGGATCCGAGATTTCTAGACAACATAATTTTAGGTACCCACAACTTCTTAGAGAAATAAGCTTTGTGAAATCCTAGAGATTGGGTTTTTTTAATGAACAATTATTTGCCCAGTGACCACCACATTGACACTTAGTACAAAATGGGGCACTTTGAGGAACAAAATAATTGTTACTAAAAATTTGTTTTTCATGGGTATAGCCAAATCCGGATTTATTTCTTAAAGGTCGTATTTGGGAATACATTTTATCAAAATTTTCCTTATCATGGGTAGAGTTTGATAAACACTTCTTTAATGAACAAATTTCGGACTTGAGTTTTATAACCATGTTTTTATGCTCAAAATCATTAGTTTTAGAACTAGAACTAGGCTCGAAAACATTTTCCTTAGAAATTACCTTTTCTAACTCTTTAGAATGTTTGTTCTTCTCAGAACTTACTTCCTCAAGATTTTTTAAAATACTTTCAAAATCAGCATTTTTCCTATCAAGATCTTTAGAAAGATCTGATATCTCTTTTGTAAGAATAGAATTATAAGAGTTTTCCTTATCAAGTTTTTTATTGAGTTTGGAATTCTCAATTTCAAGAAGTTCAGCAAACCTAGAAACTTCTTCATATATAGGTAATGTATTTTCTTCATCAGAAGATGATTATTCATCAGAAGAGTTATAATACTTACTATCATTATAATTTAAAGAAACATTGGTCAATGATTCAGCATTTCGTACCTTAGCCATAAAACAATGATTATCAACAGGTAATCTGGCTATAAGACCAAGATTCTTCTGTCCTGAAGATTCATAATCAGAAGATTCATCTGAAGAGTCACCACCACTGGCACTCCAGGTATCACTAGCTTTCGGAACATTCTTATCTTTGGCATTAAAATACTTCTTTCTATTTCTGTCTGAATGATTTTCTTTCTTTTCTTTCTTTTTGAGTAAAGGGAAATATTGTCTAATATGTCCAGCTCACTTTCATTCATAACATGGGACTTCTCCATCTTTCCTATGTTTCCTTTCCTTTTTTTATACTTGGATTGGAAATTTCTCTGGCCAGCTATCTTGTTCATCCTTCGAGCAAGATTTGCTAATTCATTTTCTGAGATTTCACTTCAACTAGAATCCAATTGAACAACCATCTTCTTAGACTTGGATCTGGTTACTCTCTTAGGAGTCATAGCTTTCATATGATTTGATGTTGTTGTAAAAGCAACAGTACCATTCCCATTCTTCTTTTTGATGTTTTTAGCATCTCTCTTTATTCTTGTTTCATGTTGGAGAAGAGTTCCAAATAACGCATCAAGAGAAATTTGAGTGACCTTCCTGTTCTCATCTATAGCTGTTCTTTTGGATTCCCATTCATTGGGAATGATATCAATTATCTTATCCACAAGTGCTTCATCATCTAACCCTTTATCTCCCATAGACTGTTAACTGTTGATGATAGTCATAAATCTCTGTTGAACTTTACAAATTGATTCACCATACGGAAAATTGAAGCCATGGAATTCAGCTCTAAGCATAGCTCTCCTAGTTTCAATTACTTTAGAATTTCCAAAGTGTGTAACCTCTATCTTCTTCCAGATACAATTAGCTGCTTCACAAGAAGAAATTTGGCTATATATATTTCTAGTCATTGAACAATGAAAAGTATTGCGTACCGTATAATTGAGTTGGTACACTTTCTTTTCTTGGTTAGTAAAAGTTCCAACTTCCTTATCAAGAATTTTATAATCTCCAGTAAGCATAACGAAGTTGTCCACTCCATTATTGATAACAAAAGTCTTCATTCGATCTCTCCAGTACTCATAGTCATTACCATCAAAGATTGGTGGTCTTGTAGGATTTATATTATCAATGGAACCAACATTAATTCCTGTCATACTTAAAATATCCTTTGGCACACAAACTTATTTGTAGAAAAATTTAGTAATAACAATGTTCGGAATGAGAACGTTCGGAATGAGAAAGTTCGGAATGAGAAAGTGAGAAAGAAAAACTTATATGTGAGTACACTTATTTCAGAGACCTCCTCTGATACCAATTGTAGGATCGAAATAATGATGTAGATTCTCAATATACAAGAGGGGGTGAATTGTATACTTTAAAATTTCCTTTGGAGCCTTTAAAGATAGTTACGATTAACTATGTTTTCCTTAATCAATGGAAAGGGATATGTTTAACAAAGTTAAACTAAGAAAATTCACAACACCTCTAACACTAAATGAAAATTCGAAAAGAGGAATGAAGTTATAAACTTCAAGTCCTGTGTACTTGCATATAACTGGAAAGTGATTCCGAAAGTAGGTTCCGGAAATATGGTTCCGGAAATTGAAACGTAACAAAAGATTATAATATGAGATTCTACCTTAAAGCGTATAGAATCTAAATGACACAGAGTAAAAGTAAGGAAGTATAAGAAGGTTATACTTTCCTTATAATACAAAATGCAGCGGAAACAAACAAGTAGAAAAACTACAAGTAACAAGATATAAGTCTTTTAACCCAAAGAGAAGGGTATCCAACAACCTTGGATAAAGGTCCCTTGATTTATACATTCATGAAAGTCTATCTTACCCAAACTAGGGTAATCCATCGATACAATGATCGGAGTCTCTGTCTTGATATCCCCGCAAGCCCTCAACTTCATGGTAGTTGGCCATGTCTATCTTTCTCAGGAAGGAAGTCATTAACTTCAAGGTAGTTGGCACCTCTGTCTTCCTATCCCCAGAAGTCCTCAAATGTAATCACCAACATTCGGAGTCGCACGAAGATTTGAGAGTTAATAAGAGCATCTCTCTCTAGAAATCACTTCAACAGCATGTATGCACAATATCTAAGAAGTTATTCATCAGTTGTGAGCTCTTTCAAATGATCTTTTATTTATAGGCAAGGTCGGCCTCCTTTCCAAAGGTCATAATTTCCTTAAAAATCGGAGGGACCTGTACACGTGTAGCTTAACCAACGGTTAGTTTATAACAGAATAGACGGCATCGTTTTATAACAAAACAAGTATAACAGAATGAACGACATCGTTTTAAGTCTAACTAAAAACTTCAGAGTGAAGATTCGGTGTGAATGTTCGGAGTGGAAGAAAAATATTAAAGAGTAGACAAATTATAAAAGCGTAAGAAAAATGAAAATTCAGAGTCTAACCAAAAATAATTTTCGGAGTCTAAATAAATTCGGAATGTATAAAACAAAGATGATCAGATTCTGTTTAATAGGTGAATTCAGAATGAGAATTCGGAATGAGAATTCTTCATCAGAATTCGTAATGAGAATTCATCATCAGAATTCGTAATGAGAATTCATCATCAGAATTCGTAATGAGAACTCGTCATTAGAATTCATAATGAGAATTATTCATCAGAATTCGTAATGAGAATTCGTCATCAGAATTCGTAATGAGAATTTGTATCCAAAATTCGGAGTAGAACTTTATCAGAGTTTGTATCCAGAATTCGGAGCCTAAAACAGAATGCTTTATATCATGGTTTCAAACAATTCCGAGAATATGGAAATGAATCCGAATATTATACTTAAGAAATATATAAATGAAAATATGATAAGGATAATTTTTCTTACAAAAGCGGTTTTCCTTATAAAAGCGATTTTATTTATAAAACCATTTTTCTTAAAGATAAGGTGTTTGTGATTTCCAAAACAAGAAGGAATGGAAAAGTCATAAGGAAATCCTTATTGACTCAACAATGATTGTTTTCAGGGAAATAGAATCCAAGGAATATTTTCCATGTCACAAAATATATAGATCCATCCCACAAAATTGGTGATATGCGCTTTAGACCTGGAGCAGAAGAGTATGGGTAATTTCCACCTACTCGTTATCTTATGGGGCAGCTAGTACCAGGATTGACGAGCCGTGGTAAAATACCTCCCATGTGCATCTTGGGTACCAGCCACAACCAATGTGACATGAAAGTCCCCCTGATCCTATTGTATTGTATAAAGTTATCAGAAAAAACGTTGGAGACACTCCCAAAGTGATTCATTGTTACAATGGGGTGTAGTTTCCCCAAGAGTGGCCCTTGTGGAAAGCTATGATGACAAGGTGATAAGTCTGGAAGGTCCTGGAGGGGCATATCACTAATGATAATGACCCCATACTTCTAAAACTACCTTATTAGGTTATAGAACACCACCTTATAGATGATCACAGTGGGAGAGGTGGGTAATGGGAAGCTGGTAGTTGAAGTAAAGGTGTATGTTGTGGTCGAAATAGAGTTTCGAGGGATTACAACATTAATGTTCATCATTTCACGATGCTTGTGGGAACTGGGTTTCTGATTTACTATAGCATTGGTCATATAAGGGATTTGTATTTATCTTCTACCAATGGTACCCGAAATATGATTCCCAATAAACCGACTCCACCCAATATTCCAAATATGGGGATGTCTCTATGAATAAAATGTTGCTGATTGAAGATACCCAATGAAAACTGCTGTAAAAGTGGGTTCCCTAGACTCAAATTTATCAATACATTACAATTATCATTTCACATGTATAGTTATATATACATGATATACATATACCATTATAGTGTAGATATTTGTACATATACTATTTAAATGTTAACTTCTATAGATAAATTTTCATATAAAAGGTTATAGAATATGTTAGATTATAATGAGAACGTCAAGATTATATGAAATTTATATTAATAATATATAATATGGTCTAGATACATATAAAAGACTGGGCATAGTTAATTTTATACTATCATCTATTGGGGGTTCATAATCTTTGATACTTATTCTTGATAATCTCTCACTAGGTGATATCTAAAAGATGGGATCATGAAGATTTACCCACTGATAGGAACACCGAATGTTTCAAGTGCCATTTTATGATCCTATTTGTGGAAAAATTTATTGGTCTCCTAACATGAAATATATTTCAATGTGTGTCATTTTAACATGTAATTTCGTGCAAGAGAGAAACCATTTTAATGAAATTCTGGTGAGGTAGCTTTTGTTTGGTGTGTCATTGGTGGTATGACATTATTTAAATTGTCAATGATATAATTTTTTCCTTCTGAGTTGAGGAAGTAATATATAATTGTCCCTATTAATTAGGATTTTAGTTCCCTCATAAATCACCTGATAAAGCCATCAAAAAAATGTCTTTTTATTTTGATAAAATAAATAAATAATTGACTATGATAAAAATGTGTGTCTGTCTTTATGAGATATCAAAAGTCAAAGAGATTATCTTACATAGTGTGTTTTTAGATTGGTTATCATTGATATGATTACTCATTATCTCTTTAAAAGACGTTATGGAATTTTAGACTCCAATATTTTTCTATGAAAAATAATCATTACATTCATGATAAGGGATTAATGGGTCACACACAATAAAATATTCAATGATCTTTTCTATTCTAGAGAGTTGGTATATAGGACGTGATGCCCCCCTTGGGGTCGGAGAGTTATCAAAGTTATAGATTAATGATATCTAAATATATTAAATATTATTCATGTTAAGAATAATTGGAGTGTATTTATTTATTTAATTTATTCATGTGGTATTTAGTTAATACCTTAAAAATATTATATGAAAAATATTGAAATAATATTCAAGATTCGTTTAATATTAGTGGGAATTATGTGTCATGTTAAATGAATAGTTTAATCAAGTAATATATTTAATTTTATATTATAGGTATGTGAGAAAAAATAAATAATATTTATTTCATTGTTTACTTCGTTATAATTAACATTTTATTATTAATTTAATTAGTGTTTTATTCCCAGGGGTCGGGTAATCCTTAAAGGAATTTTTACTCTCCCACAATATAAGCATGAGAGAGTCAAATTTCTATAGGGTTGTTCATAACAATGAAATAATAGACTTTCTCTCCTCCAACCTTATAGGGATAGAGTGTCTCTCCCCATGTGTCAATCAATGTATACTATCAATGGAACAATGGAATGTGATCAATAAAATCATTTTTATGATGAAGTATTCATCAAAGTTCCATGATAGATCATAGAATTCAAAAAACAATGAGTGAACATATTATTCATGCATGTGTAATTGATTTTGGGGGTTCATCATCAAATCCTTTGAGCAAGAGTCACTATATAAGAGTTATGGTTATGTTCACTTTGATTCAGAATGAGGTAAATGTTCATGTTAATTTTGATGCTCTTTTAAATTCACTCGAGATCCTTGGGACCAAATCGAGTCTCATATGATCAAATATGACATGTTTTATCGCCCTGATGTTGAAATTTTTTAATATATAACCAACTGCATTCCTATACATGCCTTGGTACTATTAATTGGTATTGTAGAAGAATGAAGGAATTTTATTATCCAAGGGAAAAATTAAATTTCCTTAAATTAAGGAGAGGGTTTAATTTTGGTCCCAATGGATCCAACGATTATTCATTCTGAGGACGGATGGCCGAGTTATTCCCAACCCATAAAATTTTTATAGATCATTTTTTGGATGATTTCACGTATTAAAATTTGAAACATATTTTTTATATTTGTAATAATTTTTTTAAGATTCTATTTCAGATCAATTCCCAATCACCGATAAGACTACTAGAAATTAGTCGTCAGAATAGATATTTTCCAGCAAGAAAGTGTTCCAATGATAATATTATTTTTGGAATTAAAATAATTATTATTTTATTACAAGAATCATATCATTTTTCATAACCGTAACATGGATTAAGGATGTTAAAATAATTCCAAGGGGTGGTGGATGGACATAGTGTGTGATTCAATATAAAAAAATGGGAAACACTTTTTTCCATGATTATATATAGGCTATTATAAACAAAAATAAATTTGTGAGGTTAAAATTTGGGAGGGTCAATTAAAATGAGTGGGGAGGGGAATTATTCACGCACCTAAGCCCCCTATCAGCACACTATTCCTCTTCTCCACATCGAGTGGATGACCACCCCTCCTCCTACAGGCATGCCACTATGGTTACTTCCAATCCCAGTGCTCTCCCATCACATGGACATTCCTCTATATTCCTCCACTATGGCTAGGAAAAAACATGCATATGCCTTCAAATCCTCTATAAATCATGGATTACATACATCCACCATTCCTAGTGATGAGACCTTGTAGATCATTGAACTACTCACCTCATCCGACCATCACACCACCGCCCAAATCCAGCTGCACCACACTCAATCGGCCTCGTACTCTACGGAACATCATCACCATCATCCAAGAAGAATCCCACAACCATCATCACCATACTTCCCCAATAAACAATGAACTATTTTTCTCTTGCACCCCCCATTATCCAACACCTTTGGATCACCTACAGGCCACTTACTACCACAACACGAGGCCATACCACCATGGTTAGTGGACCATTCCACTGTGGAATACCCTATTGGATGATTGAGGTCCTCTATTTCCATCCTCCCACACATTATATGGTATCCTATAAGCTACACATCTCCCAACATCTATGATATTTAACTATGACACCACCTACAGTTACCTCTAGTCTAAATTGGCCACAAAGTTGCAAGGTGCAACTACCCAAAATTTTATTAATGAAAATTATATTAAATATATTTAAATTTATTATTATGTAAAATATTTATATAAAATATGAACATCCTTAGTTTTATGTTTTCTTATTTTTAAATACCCTTAAGAATTTTTACCATTGCTAATATAGTCGTTGAATAGTGACCAAATGATTAATATAAATACAAGGATTTTACCAATCTAATTTACCCATAAAAAGGAAGAGATGGACTAATCTAGTATAATTTCTCCATATGAAGCCATTTATCAGTGCTCATAAAGGAGGTAGTGTTACTGGACTTCTCTCTTGACCAATCCCAATTTGAGTTTCACCACGTTTAGGATGAATAGAACCTCCTACGAGAGAAGTGGAAGTTAATAGATATTACCATCTGAGCGATGTTATCTGAGCCTCCCCAAGAGTTAGTCACCATCGCAAACCTTTCCCTTATGTATTGTGAGGGTGTTATAAGTTTTTATGTAACAATAACATAACACTTTGATTATGTGAATTATTTTTGAATATAAAATATAATATAAATTCATTTTATTGTTATTACATTGTAAATTTTTTTAAAGAACTAATAGTATTCAATTAAGAAATACATTTTGATGAATTAATGGATTTATTAATTGAATAATATTTTAATAAAACATTATTAATAAATTAATTTTTATTAAATATAAATTGTCATATAATTTTATGAAAACAATTTTAATTTTTATTAAGGTATGAAAGTTGTTTTTGCTTAAATTGGTGAATTTTTTATAAATGCCAGTTATTATATTACAAGTTTAAATTACCATATATGGAAAATTATTTTGATAATATGAATATATGTTTTTGGAATCAGGATATAAAAATTATCCACAGGTGAATTTTTCATAATTTTCTAAGACAATAGAATTTTGGGATAAAAATCAAATCCCTTTTAAATATAGAATGTGTTTTATAACATCATAATGATCTAATAGGGATGTAATAAAATACAATAAAAGGGGTTTTAGAAAATATATGTTTTATCTATAAAATAATGTGATTTTATATTTATTTTATTTATTTTAAAAATCCTTGGTCGACCATCCAAGACTTATAAAACATTTTATCATTTTAAAATGTTTTCCTTGAGAGTTTAACTCACCTCCACATAAGGAAGGATAATATTTTCGTAAGTTCATCCATTAGACTTGTAAAATAATGTTTTCTATTCCCCTATGTATATAACTATGGGATAAAAACATGGGGTGGTTTTTGGTTTTTATTTGTTTAATGTGTAGTGTCCAAAACCTAAATAATAAATAATTCTCTCTCATTTCCTTTATAACCCCACTCAATATACCATTCCTCCTCACTCAAACCATTTGGATCTAAACCAAACCCTGTACTCATCTCTCTATAATCCACCCAAGTAACCCAAATCTCCAATTAATTGCCTCTCAGGCCTCTCGCATAACATTGGGATCACACTTCCAAGTAAGGAATTTCGTCATTTCCCATATTTGTCCAAATTTCATTACATTGTTATACAATTTTTTAAATTTCAAATCTTTGGGTATAATTTATTACCTCCCACATACTTCCCTCCTTATTTTTCAATGATTATATTCCACTTTATCTTCCATTAATTCTCCCATATACACCTGTTACCATGCTGAAATTCCGCAAGGAATTTCTCTCTTCTCATTTACATACAAACAATTCTTTTATATTAAAAATCTAAATTCCATTACATATGTTGGGAAATGCATCTATATGACCCCCATACTTTCCATTCCATTTACATATTATGAGATACCCCCTTCTCTCTCATCAACCATTTTTTTGAATTATTATTCCACATTGTTATGCTGCCGAAATTTGTCCATAATTTTCCAAGATAAAGTCATTTGGTAGTGAATACCATGCCCATTTCTCATTCAAGGGTATTCAATATTACACAAAATTACATATTGACGACAGAGTTTCATGTATGTATTAAAAATTTCATTATCATTGAATAAATGATGATGTTTAACTTTTCCAAGTTGTATGATCCATGTGGCACACTTATGCCTAAAATAAAATGATTATGAATGGTGGACCACAATAGCGCTCCAATACATTAGGTAAAGATTAGTACCATGATACATCAAGTGAAATGGTGGTTTACTCATGAGAATTCAATTGAAATGAGTCTTTAATTGTGCTCAATGTGCAATGAGTCATCGATCATGAAAATTTCATGTTAAATGTTTATTCCAAATTTCCATGATAGGATAACCAAGCTATATCATGACTTTAGGTTAATTTTTATATTATGCACCATTAATTTTCCAATTTCTTAACATGTACTATATTTTTCATGTGATTCCTTGTTTACTCGATTACTCAACCTTATAGCCCACCCATTTATTATGTATTTCCTCAGGTTATCCCATGAAATGCTATGTATGAAGGAATGTTGAATTAATGTGAAAGAAGTTTTCCATAATGATATTGTATATTATGTTCAAAGATGTTACGTAGTGTTCCTAATTTCCCTAGACACTATACCTCTAAATCTTCACAGTTATCATAAGTTCATTTTTATATAATAAATCATATTTAAGTGTGTAATAAAGAGAAGGGTTGTTATAGTTGGAATCAGAGGATAGGTTTATATTTTTTTTGTTATTAGGATTAGAAAACCCTTATTAAATCCTTAAGTATGAAAATATGTACAATTAAAACATCCCCAAATTTTGGTGAGTATTGAGTAAATGGTTTATCAAGAAAAATTCATCAATATTTGGATACAAGAAGGTTGAGATGTCTCTTGCACAGTTGTATTTATGGGTAAAACCCAAAAACACCACATTGAGCTAGGATCGAATAGGAACTAGTGCATGACAATGGGCCTATTGCATACTTGGTTTTGAAAATCTTGGGGGATATTCTTTGGTAAATTTATAAGATCGTTATGAAACATTATTAATGGAATTAATAAAAATACCCCTAAGAATATATGTTCTGATATAGATCATGTATAACATAGATAAGTTAAGGAAATAAGTCTAATTTATAAGATTCCCTGTTTTCATTGGATTTCCCTTTTGGTGTTACCCCTAAAATTGTTTTTATTCCAGCCAATGGCTGTTAATAGTCGGAATCCGGCTTAAAACCGATGTGAATATCAATGTGATGGCTATTCTAATGAGATGACCAATCTGATTGGAGCAGGAATCAAAAAATTTGTTACAATAATCTATCATTTAACTCATGTTTTGAATTGAAACATGGGTCAATAGGAACATTCCCTACCCCAAGAAATAACAAGCCTCAATTGAGAGCTTCATGAGGATAATGCCTCATACTTTTAATCAATCATTTTATCCCTCAATCACCAAATAATGGATCCAATACATTGAAAAGATGTTCTCCATAATTAAATGTTCTGAACAATAGAATGCAGTTTTGGTTGGTTATCGTATGGACGGTGAAGTTTATAAATGGTGGAAACTGACCAAAAATACGAAGCCTAAGGTAGAGATCGAAGAAAGGTTTATCGATTCATTGGTAGGCTAAATCCTAGGCTATGGAAATCCATAGTGATATATGTCTTCAAGAGTTATGTGTAAATTATATGATGTTACCTTAAGGTTGAAATGGAGATAGGTGAATCTCTAGGGTATCATGGGGATATGAAGCAAGTGATGGACTTTAATTATGGTGGATCGAAGGATAAATCCAAAAGTGCAATGGAAATCCATCACCCTAGTTACTAATTTTAATGAATGAAGCACCCCGAAAATTTCTTATAGGGGATGTGGAAATTATTTATGTGTGGAAGAGAAGGGCCCCTGGACATTAACTACAAACACAAAACACTTGTGGTAGTGGCAGAAGAGTGGAATGCTATGTTCGACCATCAACAAGTTGTTCATTACTTCAAATGAAAAAAAAACCTATTCACTTTGAAACAAGCACCCTAAGACAATGGTTTTAGGAGGAAACCAAAATCCTCCATGGTCGGAAGTGTGATCCTTTTCCATAACTACCACCAAAGTGAACCGTCACAAAGATGTTGTGATAGGTATGCTAGTTATTCATTCAAGAATAGAAAATGCACTTTTGGATTCTGTTTCTACGCATTCTTTTATATCCAAAATTTTTTGAAGAATATTCCTCAAACCAATTCAAATCATTGATGTAAAGATGTCGGTGAGAATGAAAAATGGGGAAATCATTACCTCTGATGAATATAACTCCTCTCCTATCATAAATTTTGGATTGAACTTCCTGATGAACCATTTCATACTCCCTCTTGTAGAGTTAGATGAAATTCTAGGCATGGATTCTCTTTACTTATATCAAGCCAACATATATTTTCGTGAGAGGAAAATCTCTCTCCATATAGAGAATCGACCCCCTGATTATGTATAAGTGAAAGGAGGAGAATGAATCTTTTTTAGAACCATCATATCAAGCATGGATATTACTGCCTATATGCATGCAAATCTGGATTAAATGTTTGAGTCTAAGGAATCAATCATCCATGAAGACATTCCAATTTGGAGGGAATTTGATGAAATTCCTGAGAAACTTCCCACTCTTCATCCTAGAAGTGATGTTGAATTATCAATTGTTCTTATACCTATTCCATTTCCAATATCCAAGACTCTGAATAGAATGGTTGTTGTAGAGCTTGAAGATCTGATGAAAGAGCTTCTAGTGAATCTAGGTAAAAGGTTTATACACCCATGTTCTTCACCATGGGGTGCACCTGTAACACCCCGAGATTTTATGAAAAATATTCTTTTTAATTTCATTAATGTCTTGTGTTATACGCTACACCAAAAGGAGCTTTCACAACACACATCTCTGACCTGGCTTGAATTACACGCAATCGCGACCTTCCATGATAGCGTGTGTTGTACCCAACACCATGTTTCGCTAAACAATGATATGCTAATAAGATATTATTAAAACTAGCCGTTATGAATAGTAATAACCACTTTTTGAGATTTTGTAAATTTTATTTTTCAAAATGGACTTCATTTATGTATTCGGAGTATCGAATTTAGCCTAAGGTGAAATTTTGGTACTTTTCAGATAACTTTCATATTCTGATGAATAGTGAAAATTTCTAAATTTTAATTAAAAACAACTTTTTTTAATCGAAATAATTAATATTGATAAATTATTAATATGAGTGGTTTTAAAGTATATTTAGAATATATTTTTACAATTTAATACAATGTTGGTCATTGGATGTAATTTCACATTTAAACCAGTTATAAACAAGTGTCAATCTTTTGATAGTTATTATCTCTTAAAAACACGCTATTTGTTGTGACAGCGGAAATTAATTATAAAATTAATAAATGCAACTTATATTTTGGGAATTTTGTAAAATAGAAATCATTTTTGAATTTGGAATATCAATTATAGCTTAGGGTGAAATTTTGGCATTTTTCTGAAAAACTTCAATTTTTGATGAATAGTGAAACCACTAAGTGGTAGGTTAAAAACTGAATTTTGCATAAAACATAATTTTACCGCTTCTGTGAATGGAATTTCGAAAATCTGACAGACACGGTTGATATCAGTAAGTAAAATGTGGTTCAATGAGATAAAAATAATTTTTTGGTAAATAGTAACTTTTTACTTTTTTACCGCGGTTAATAGTAAATAGGGTAACTAAGGGTAAATATGATATTACTATTACCCTAAAACATGTCCTAATTCTATTGGATAAGTGTAATTCTACCAAAAACAACCTTATGAATATAATATGAACATTTAGGTCCACTTGGATTAGATTATGACATTTAATATTATTTTATTTAATGAATAGTTTAAATAGTTAAAATCAATGTTTAATAAGTAAATAATTTTTAATATGGGGTTATAAATAAGATAAATTCGACTATAAATATTCATTAGAAAGCTAAAACGATATCCTATATAATGGTATTTTATTTGTAATTTTTAGACATTAAATAATTTATTTTATTTATGAAACAATGATGATGCAGTAATTATCTTATTAATGAAATATTGACATAATTGATGTTATAAACACCTAAATAAATGCAATTTTGAGACTTTTTATGAATTACACTAATTTTCTAGGTTACTATGATATATTATTGTTGATTTAATCAACTTTTTTAGAACATATAATTCTGGTATGACTTTCACAAAAATCACATATCAAATAGTGTCAAAATTGACACAAAATAGTTTTTAAATAAAATATTATATTATTAATTGTTATTTTATTCCTAAATATATAAGGTTCTGCAAAATGACTTAGATAAAGATATATATATTAATAATAAACAATTTGGGGTTCTTTTGGCATTTTATAGTAAGTTTATTAACCATATAGTGTAAGAAAAAAAAAGACACGGTAAAAGTTAAATTATTTAACTTAGAGTTAAATCTAATTGATAAGGTTACAATAATAACCTAAACTTGTCTAAATCCTATTTGTTGATAGGATTACGACCCATATCCACTTTATATTCGAAATAAGACCCTTTGGAACCATTATAAACCGATTTTGAATTTAATATAAAATAATATTTTGAGATATTCCTAAGGTGCCCCTCTCCTCCCTTATAAAAGGACACCTCCTCCCCCTCCTCCTCACACCAATTTGAGCACTCAAGCTCGGCCAACCCCTGCCAAAATCCCTTCTACACTTCCCTATAATAATCATAGAGGTCCTGGTATTCTTCAAAGACCAATCTTAGTTCCCTAAGTGGAGGATTCAAAGAGGTGTTTCAAAGAAGAGGTAATATCCATTACCGATCTTTTCAATTTCATTCTTCTTCAACTTCTTATTCTTTAGTTGTTTCATGAAAAAGTAATAACATAGGTATTACTTACATACTGATATGTTATTATAAATATGAAACAACCCTAATTCACCTTCTATCCATCATACGGAAAAATGAAATCACCGCGCGTGCGTACGTACGGAATACCGTCTCCACGCTGTGGTGTAATCTATTTTCCACCACCACCGTAATAGGATGGGTATAATGGTGTAATGAGTAACTATATATGATTATTATAAAGTGATATTGATACTGAAATAGTCTACATACACTTCAACACAATTCCACAACCATGGGAACGATATCATCGCTCGTGCGTACGTACGGACTACCGTCTCCACGACGCGATGAGATTCATTCTCAATGATTAACCATTCATGAATGATTATAAAGTATATATAATAAGTAATAATGAAATATATGACATAATAATGATACTGGATTTATTTAAATTTATATGTGTGTCATCTACTTAATTCCATTCACTTCAATAAGGAAACGAAAACAGCGTTCATGCGTACGTACGGACTACCGTCTCCATGAACAGTGTATTTAATTTCATTTATCGATATTATATATATATATATTATGAATATATATTTTATATAAATCATGTTTTAAATTCTGGATATAAGTAATCATGATCGAAGTAATCATATTAATAATTACAAGTTAAAAACACGAACGACAAATGAGACGATGTTACCCAAAACGCTACTTTAACATGAATTTAAAAAAGAACGGGTAATATAAAGTCATAAGTGGACCATATATGATATAATAACAATGAATATGATTCTGTAATAAGTCAATAACATGATTTAAATCATTATACAGGAGGTTCGGACACTTACAAAGCAAGTCGGACCTACGGTAAGGGAAATATCACAATCTCATTTTTATCCGAAATTGTTTTCACTTTGGTATTTACCGGGGTGTATTTTATCATCCACATCCATATTCCCTCAATATGTAATATTATTTCCATCCTTTTACAATAGTTTATATCCAATTTTACCCTTCTATGAGTTTTTTGTAAAAGATATGAAAGGAATCTTTTGTCGTTTTTCGTACGAGGTACTTTTTGACTTTTCCGACAAAGGTACGAAGAATGTTTTTTTAACTTATACGGCATGAATGGATTTTAAAAACATTATTTCCAAGAATCTTCCTTTACAAGTTTTCATGTTTATTTTTAATCAACTTATTTTAGTTTAGAAGTTTATGACATGTTATGAAAGGAAAAGTGTTTTTGAAGAAGAAAGGATATTTTCCTCAAGAATGGAGTTCAAGTGTTTTATCAAAAATATTTTCCATCTAAGAAAATAAAGGGTTCTGTTTCTATCCCTATTATTACATTGATTTGATTATGTTGTGATGGAATTATTTTTATGAATTCCATTATCGTATATGAATTGTTTTATGATGTCATGATGTTTAAGATTCCCATTTTTATTACATGGGTTATGCAATGATGTATGATTTATGATTTTGTGGCACACATAAGAATGGTATCATTATGAGATGGGTGGGACCTATATCTACCTCGAATACATTGGGTAAAGATTTTATATCTCATGAGATAGACATGGCTGGAACGGTAGGTTATACCGGTTCAGTGAAACAGGACTAGAATGAGGGTGACTCGGTTCAGAAAGGGACTTTGTCCACTAAGATAGTCTTGGCAATGAGTCTTGACTAAAAATAAAAGATTCTCTATGATTATGTGTGTATTCTACAACGTTTCATGTTTTAAGTTATGATTATTGTGATTACATTTCACTGCCATGATTTATCCCATGTTATGAAATTATGATCTCTTTTGCAGATTAAGATTTCCCAAAGTTATGTGATTGTGTATACGATGAGATTTCAATTTCTTTTGTTTACCCTTAATAAGTATTTGAGCTCACCCTTTTATGTTTTCTTTTCCCCAGGATATAAAGAAAGGTTTTAGGTAAAAAAAGGGAATATCTTTATGGGAGATATTGGAGATCTTTCACCACGATTAGAAGATTACGTTCTGAGTTTCCAAAGACACTAAACTATTAAGATCCTTGAGTGTGTATTTTTTGTTATGTACTAAGTATTCCGAAAAAGTAATGTAATGTTCATGTACGTCAAGATACGGGTCTCTACAGTTGGTATCAGAGGAAAGGTTTAGTCAACCATTGGAAACTAGGATGCGAGAACTTTAGTGAGATCCCTAGAGATATTTCTAAGGTATGTCTAGGGATGTCTCTAAGGTTAAGTATATGTATAGGTTATAGTCCTAGAATTGCGCTAATGATCTTAGAATTTAACCTAAGATGTTAGATATTGAGGTTGCCTACCCTTTACTATGTTGTTTTCCCTAGCATGATTTTTGCCTCTCACACTATTCTTTTTGGGTTTTAGAAAATGGCTGGCAACAAGATGATTCACGATAATGGAGGATATGATGGACAATGGAATGATATTATTCATGAGAAACCAAATGAAATGGGATTTGGAAGTCCAAAAATCATTATTATGACGAATCATCAATCTCATAATATGATCAATAAAGTAAAATTTGGTATGTTTCCTGACTCGGCTGATAAGAGAAAGATGGAGTTTCATGATGATCATAGAGGAAAGAAAGTTCAATTTCCCCTGTGTAAATCATGTGGGAAGAGGCATCAAGGAGAATGTTTCAAAGGAACTGGAAGATGCTTTGGGTGTGGAAAAGAAGGACACAAAGCCAGTAAGTGTAAAGGAAAAGGTTCAGTTAACACTAGGGATGAGGATAATGGTATTGCTACAACATCAACAATGGTTAAATGTTTTAAATGTGGAATGTACGGGCATTATGCAAACCAATGACCTAAGGGAAAGTCTCATGAAGAGAATCAGTATGGTCGTAAGGGTAGTATTTATGTTGATGATGATGAAGAGAATATAAATGATATGTGAGATGAAAGAATTGTTGAATCTCGGTCAATGGTTTAAGAATGTAGTGGAATGATGACATGTTTATCATGTGTAATGTTGTATAAGTAATCTCATGGTACTATGGAATAAAGAGACATATAAGGATTGTTACACTGTTGTCTTTCCTTGAGTTTTGAAAGTGTATGATTAATGGTACCAGTATCCATGAAAGGTTATTCAGATATTTTTGGAATGCATATGATATGCGCATAATGAAGGGATAAGACGATAATGAGATGTTTGATTGTATTCATGAGCTCATGATTGATATAAGGACTAAGTGATATCATGGTTTGAGAATATAGAATTTTTAGGATTTTGGTATGTGGAAAGTGTTATCTTTTAGCTGCATTCATGTTTTCACTAAAGTTCAATGGGTATTCAAGAGAATACATTATTAAGGCCTTTGAATGTTTGGAATTTGACCAACAAGACATATATTATGATGTATGGGGATCAAAGATGGTATTAAATCTATGGTAATCGTTTTCACTATGTTATGAGAGTGGACTGAAGTATTATGGATAAGCCTAAAGATTGTAATGGATTATGTTGGACATAAGTTAGTATTGTTTAAGGATAAAAGTTTTTTTTCAATATTATTGATGGGATGTTATAGAAATATAGTTTTAGAAAAAGGACAACCTGCAGGATGGGCGACAGCCCATCGCGTTGGACAAGGCTGTGAGAATCAAACCCACAACCGAAGTGCGACTGGCCTTTATCGCCTACCACTGGCCTACAGGAAGTCCCTGTTTAGTAGAAACTAGTTTTATTTTATTAAGCGGTATGATATATGAAGTATAAGTCCATTTTAGGAACCATATATGATTAATCTCTCTATAGAATGAATTATGTATATTTAATAACATTTTCTAACCTTTTGTTTGAGACAGATGGAATGACCCGTCGTTCTATCACATGATCTGCTAACACTTCACGAATGACAAAATTCAACTTCATGTATTTAAGAGATGAAGTGGAAATTGTTCAAGGCACGAACAACAGTGAGATTGTACCAAAATAAAGTAAGTATTTATTCTAATTCAAATTATTCAACTTTAGGGAAACGATCTTGAAAACCAAAAATGTTGTCCTAGTGCTCTTATATTTGATTAATCAGATGGTACCTTAGATCGTCACAAATTTATGGCTTTGTGATTGCTAGTTTTTCCATAGCCATGTTCTCTACCACTCTCCATCAGAACATGATGGTTAGATTTCCCTTCCATATCCATATTTTCACCTATGTGGAAACCCAGTGATTAGTTTATTTGGGTAACCATTACGTTTCATACTTTTGTTTTAAAAGATTGGTTTTGGTATTCCTTTTTATGATGTCGGTTTCTATTAAAGAAACTTTCGAATAGTAAACCATTTATAACCCCGACGAATTTCGAGGGCGAAATTCATTTTAAGGGGGGTAGAATGTAACACCCCGAGATTTTATGAAAAATATTCTTTTTAATTTCATTAATGTCTTGTGTTATACGCTACACCAAAAGGAGCTTTCACAACACACATCTCTGACCTGGCTTGAATTACACGCAATCGCGACCTTCCATGATAGCGTGTGTTGTACGCAACACCATGTTTCGCTAAACAACGATATGCTATTAAGATATTATTAAAACTAGCCGTTATGAATAGTAATAGCCACTTTTTGAAATTTTGTAAATTTTATTTTTCAAAATTGACTTCATTTATGGATTCGGAGTATCGAATTTAGCCTAAGGTGAAATTTTGGTACTTTTCGGATAACTTTCATATTCTGATGAATAGTGAAAATTACTAAATTTTAATTAAAAACAACTTTTTTTAATTGAAATAATTAATAGTGATAAATTATTAATTTTAGTGGTTTTAAAGTATATTTAGAATATATTTTTACAATTTAATACAATGTTGGTCATTGGATGTAATTTCACATTTAAACCAGTTATAAACAAGTGTCAATCTTTTGATAGTTATTATCTCTTAAAAACACGCTATTTGTTGTGACAGCGGAAATTAATTATAAAATTAATTAATGCAACTTATATGTTGGGAATTTTGTAAAATAGAAATAATTTTTGAATTCGGAATATCAATTATAGCTTAGGGTGAAATTTTGGCATTTTTCTGAAAAACTTCCATTTTTGATGAATAGTGAAACCACTAAGTGGAAGGTTAAAAACTGAATTTTGCATAAAACTTAATTTTACCGCTTCTATGAATGGAATTTCAAAAATCCGACAGACAAGGTTGATATAATTAAGTAAAATTCGGTTCAAAGAGATAAAAATAATTTTTTGGTGAATAATAACTTTTTACTTTTTTTACCGCGGTTAATAGTAAATAGGGTAACTAAGGGTAAATATGATATTACTATTAACCTAACACATGTCCTAATTCTATTGGATAAGTGTAATTCGACCAAAAACAACCTTATTAATATAATATGACCATTTAGGTCCACTTGGATTAGATTATGACATTTAATATTATTTTATTTAATGAATAGTAAAAATAGTTAAAATCAAAGTTTAATAAGTAAATAATTTTTAATATGGGGTTATACATAAGATAAATTCGACTATAAATATTCATTAAAAAGCTAAAAAGATTTCCTATATAATGGTATTTTATTTGTAATTTTTAGACATTAAATAATTTAATTTATTTATGACACAATGATGATGCAGTAATTATCTTATTAATGAAATATTGACATAATTGATTTTATAAACACCAAAATAAATGCAATTTGAGACTTTTTATGAATTCCACTAATTTTCTATGTTACTATGATATATTAGTGTTGCTTTAATCAAGTTGTTTCGAACATATAATTCTGTTATTACTTTCACAAAAATCATATATCAAATAGTGTCAAAATTGACACAAAATAGTTTTTAAATAAACTATTATATTAATAATTGTTATTTTATTCCTAAAAATCTAAGGTTCGGCCAAATGACTTAGATAATGATATATATATTAATACTAAACAATTTGGGGTTCGTTTAGCAAGTTATAGTAAGTGTATTAACCATATAGTGTAAGAAAACAAAAAGACACAGTAAAAGTTAAATTATTTAACTTAGAGTTAAATCTAATTGATAAGGTTAAAATAATAACCTAAACTTGTCTAAATCCTATTGGTTGATAGGATTTAGACCCCTCCCCACTTTATCTTCTAAATAAGACCCTTTGGAACCATTATAAACCGATTTTGACTTTAATATAAAATAATATTTTGAGATATTCCTAAGGTGCCCCTCTCCTCCCTTATAAAAGGACACCTCCTCCCCCTCCTCCTCACACCAATTGGAGCACTCAAGCTAGGACAACCCCTGTAAAAATCCCTTATCCACTTCCCTATAATAATCCTAGAGGTCCTGGTCTTCTTCAAAGACAAATCTTAGTTCCCTATGGAGAGGATTCAAAGAGGCGTTTCAAAGAAGAGGTAATATCCATTACCGATCTTTTCAATTTCATTCGTCTTCAACTTCTTCTTCTTTAGTTGTTTCATGACAAAGTAATAACATAAGTATTACTTACATACTGATATGTTATTATAAATATGAAACAACCCTAATTCACCTTCTATCCATCCTACGGAAAAATGAAATCACCGTGCGTGCGTACGTAAGGAATACCGTCTCCACGCCGTGGTGTAATCTATTTTCCACCACCACCTTAATAAGATGGGTATAATGGTGTATTTAGTAACTATATATGATTATTATAAAGTGATATTGATACTTAAATAGTCTACATACACTTCAAAACAATTCCACTACCATGGGAACGATATCATCGCTCGTGCGTACGTACGGACTACCGTCTCCACGACGCGATGAGATTCATTCTCAATGATTAACCATTCATGTATGATTATAAAGTATATATAATAAGTTCTAATTAAATATATGACATAATAATGATACTGGATTTATGTATATTTATATGTATGTCATCTAATTAATTCCATTCACTACAATAAGGAAACGAAAACAGCGTTCATGCGTACGTACGGACCACCGTCTCCATGAACGGTGTATTTCATTCCATTTATCGATATTATATATATATATATATTCTGAATATATAATATATATAAATCATGTTTTACATTCTGGATATAAGTAATCATGATCCAAGAAATCATATTAATAATTACAAGTTAAAAACACGAACAACAAATGAGACGATTTTACCCAAAACGATACTTTAACATGAATTTACAAAAGAATGGGTAATATAATGTCATAAGTGGACCATATATGATATAATAACAATGAATATGATTCTGGAATAATTTAATAACATGATTTAAATCATTATACAGGAGGTTAGGACACTTACAAATCAAGTCGGACCTAAGGTAAGGGAAATATCACAATCTTATTTTTATCCGAGATTGTTTTTACTTTGGTATTTACTGGGGTGTATTTTATCATCCACATCCATGTTCCCTCAATATGTAATATTATTTCCATCCTTTTAAAATAGTTTATATCCAATTTTACCCTTCAATGAGTTTTGTTGTAAAATATATGAAAGGAATCTTTTGTCGTTTTTCGTACGAGGTACTTTTTGACTTTTTCGACAAAAGTACGAAGACTGTTTTTTTACTTATACAGAATGAATGGATTTTTAAAACATTATTTCCAAGAAGCATCCTTTACATGTTTTCAAGTTTATTTTTAATCAAATTTTTTTAGTTTAGAATTGTATGACATGTTATGAAAGGAAAAGTGTTTTTGAAGAAGAAAGGATATTTTCCTCAAGATTGGAGTTCAAGTGTTTTATCAAAATTATTTTCCGTCTAAGAAAATAAAGGGTTCTGTTTCTATCCCTATTATTACATTTATTTGATTATGTTGTGATGGAATTATTTTTATGAATTCCTTTATCATATATGAATTGTTTTATGATGTCATGATGTTTAAGATTCCCATTTTTATTACATGGGTTATGTAATGATGTATGATTTATGATTTTGTGGCACACATAAGAATGGTATCATAATGAGATGGGTGGGACCTATATCTCCCTCCAATGCATTGGGTAAAGATTTTAAATCTCATGAGATAGACATGGCTGGAATGGTAGGTTATACCGGTTCAGTGAAACAGGACTGGAACGAGGGTGACTTGGTTCAGAAAGGGACTTTGTCGACTAAGATAGTCTTGGCAATGAGTCTTGACTAAAAATAAAAGATTCGCTATGATTATGTGTGTATGACACAAAGTTTCATGTTTTATGTTATGATTATTGTGATTACATTTCACTGCCAGGATTTATCCCATGTTATGAAATTATGATCTCTTTTGTAGGTTAAGATTTCCAAAAGTTATGTGCTTGTGTATACGATCAGATTTATATTTCTTTTGTTTACCCTTACTGTGCATTTGAGCTCACCCTTTTATGTTTTCTTTTCCCCAGGATATAAAGAAATGTTTTAGGTAAAAAAAGGGAAGATCTTTATGGGAGATATTGGAGATCTTTCACCACGATTAGAAGATTATGTTCTGAGTTTCCAAAGACACTAAACTATTACGATCCTTGTGTGTGTATTTTTTGTTATGTACTATGTATTCCGCAAAAGTAATGTAATGTTCATGTAAGTTAAGATTAGGGTCTCTACAGCACCAGTCCTCTTTATCAAGAAGAAGGATGAGTCAATGCACCTTTCAATTGATTTTCGTGAGTTCAAAATAAAAGAATAAAGAACAAGTATCCTTTGCCCCAAATTGATGACATGTTTGATAATACATGTGGTTCACAATGCTTCTCCAAGGTGGATGTACCATTGTGATATTAACATGTAAGGGTGAAGAAAGAGGAAATACCCAAGATAGCTTTTCGTACAAGATACAAGCACATTGAATTCATAGAAATGCCTTTCAGACTCACTAATGGAAAAAAAATATTCCTGGACTTGATGAATAGTGTCTCTATAGATTACCTTGACATATTTTTGGTAGTCTTTATAGACAATATTCTAATATAGTCCAAAACCAAGGAGAATCATGAGGAGAATCTATGCAATGTACATGAGACATTGTGAATGGAGACGCTCTATGAAAAATACAGAAAATGTGAGTTATAGTTAATGGAGGTCTCATTATAGGGTCATATCATCATATGTAATAGAAAATAAGTGGATCTATCCAAGATAGCTGCAATTAGGGGATTTTCAAGGCCAACATCGGTAACAAATATCCGTAGATTCCAAGGGTTAGCTGGATATTATCGTCGATTTTTGAGAAATTTCCCATGATTGTCTGACCCTCTTACAAAGTTTACTCAGAAGGGATTAAAGTTTTCTTGGAGTGATGAATATGTAGATAGCTTAATGGAGTTGTAAAGGAGTCTTATCACTGTACCCATTCTCAGACTACCCACAAGAGGAGAAATTTTTCTAATATTCTGTGATGCTTTGAAGAAAGTATTGGGCTATGTTTTGAAGAAAAATAACAATGTCATTTCCTATGTTTGAAAGAAATAGAAATTTCATGATAAAATCTATCCAAAATATTTTATAGAGTTGGTTTCATTATTCTTCACTTTAAAATTTTGGTGACATTACCTCTTTTTGTTGCAGTGTGAAATATATACGAATCAAAAAATCATTAAATATATATTCACATAGAAACTATTGAACATGCACCAACGAAGACGATTAGAGATGATCAAAGACTATGAATGCTCAATCCAATACCACCCTTGAAAAGAGAAAAGGGTGTAATATTATCTATGAATAAAGTATCCATCAATTATATCATTGATAATAATTTAAAAGGATCCAATATTCTATGATTTGATGAAGATGAACATGGTAATCACAAATAAGGGAACATCAATAATCCTGTCACAAATTATTTCTCAGCCGTCTCTTTTGGAAAGGTTAAATGATGATGAGGGAATTAAGAAGAAATTGGAAAGTATCAATAAAGGTAAATCCTTGGAGTTCAATATTAGTTAAAAAGGAATTGTGAGATTTTGGTTTAGACTATGAGTTCCATCAAATACGGAGTGAAAAAAATACCATTGGGATGATGATCATAGTTGGATTTTCTGCATTCTCCCAGGAAAGACAAATATGAATCAATATCATCAAGAGAATTATAGGTGGGATAACATTAAGAATGATATATCTTAGTATACATCAAACTTCCTAGTGTGTCATAAAGTGAAGGATGAGTGGTAGAAGTATGTGGGGATGATGCAACCATTACCCTTACCACCATCGAAATGAGAGGACATCACCATGTAATTTGTCACTAGAGTTCCAAAGAAATCCAAACTAAACAATGCTATCTAAGTTGTTGTGGATCATATTACAAAAATTTCACACTTCATTGCAATTCTAGAGGATTTATTATTAGACCAAATGACACAAATATACATCAGAGAAGTGGTAAGGCTTCATGGTGTACCACTATCTATTGTATACAATCTAAATCCAAGACTCACCTCTTTGTTTTGGAAGAGTCTTCAACATGATCTCAATAGATAGTTGAAATTAAATAAGGCTGATAATCCTCAAAATGATTGAAAATTTGAGTGGACTATCCAAACACTTGAGAAAATGTTGAGATGATACTAAATGGTCTTCAAAAGAGGTTGGGATCAACACCTTTCTCTGGTTGAGTTCTCTTACAATAACAGTTTACACTCAAGCTTCAAATGGATCCTTAAGAATTACTTTATGGGATGAGGTGCAGAACACAAACATTTTGTGATGAAGTTGGAAAGTGAAAACTCCTAGGTCCAATAATGGTAGATGAATTGGTGTAGAATTTCAAGATCAGAAAGAAGCATATTAATGCAACACAATTTCGACAAAAGGGCTATGATGGTAATCATTGACATGAACTAGAGTTTGGTGTCAGAGATATTTTATTCCTATGTGTATCATTGTGGAAGAGATTTATGAGATTTGGGAAGAAGGGAAAGATTAGTTCAAGGTACATAAGCCCTTTTGAGATCATTGATCACATTGGAGAAGTGGCCTATCGAAAAGAACTCCCACCGAACCTATCCCAAATACATGATGTATTCCACGTATCACTCTCGAGGGAGTACATGCTAGACCCACAACATGTACTCAATCTAGAGGTGGTTCCATTGGTGAATGACCTTTAATATGAATGAATACCGATGAAGATCCTAGATCATAGATAAACAATTCTATGAAAATAATACAATACCCCTTGTCAAGGTGTTTTGGAGAAACCACAAGTTTGAAGAAGCAATGTGGGAATCATAGGAATGTAGTAGAGTTACTATCATATATTTTAGTGCGGGAAAAGGAAATTTTTTGGGAGACATTTCTTAATGGGGTAATGTTATATCAACCCAAACTTTTATTATTGAAAATTCCTCTTCATCTAATTAAATTTCTTATTGTGTAAAATGGTTATATAACATTTTTAGTTCCTTGGTTTTTTGTTTATTGATTTTAAAATACCGATAATAATAGTTATCATTGCTAATATAGCTATTGAATAGAGACCACTTGATTAGTATAAAAAAGGTTTTTAAAAAATCAAATATACTCACAAAATGGAACCGATGGCCTCATCTAGTAGAATTGTTCCACAAAAAGCTCATTTCTCAGAGCTCGGAAAGTAGGTCGCATCACTTGGCTTTGATCTTGACCATGAACAATATAAGAATCAACATGTTAATCTTGAACAGAACCAGCTTTGGAAGAAGTAGAAGTTAATAGAGATTACCACCCGAGTGAAGTTATCCATTCCTACCGAAGAGTCTCTCACCATCTCACACTATACCCTTAGATATTACACTGGTGTTATAATGGGTTATGTAACAAGACCATACCACTATGATTATGCATTTTATTTTTGTATAGAATAAAGAATATACTTTAATTTTGATATTGTTACATTGTAAATAGTTTTCAAAGAAAAATTATTATTCAATTAAGAAATATTTTTTTGATGAATTAATGTAATTTTGAATTATATAATATTTTAATAAAATATTATTACTAACTCAATTTTTATTAAATATAAATTCTTGTATAATTTTATGTATACAATTGTAATTTTTATTATGGCTTGAATGTTATTCTTGTCTAAACCCATGAATTTTCTATTGATGTCAATTTTTATTTTACCTGTAAAAATTTATATATTTATAAAATTATTTATAGAAAATGAATATTGTTTTTTTTGACCAGGATGTTGAAATTTTCAAATTGTGAATTTTTCATAATTATCATAGATAGTCGAATTTTTTGGTAAAAATTAAATAGTGTTTAAATATATAATGTCATTTATGACATCATAAATACCCAACAGTGAAGTATTAAAATAATATAAAAGGGTTTCTAGGCTAATATATGTATTACCCTTATAATAATGTGCCTTTATAATTATTTTACAAAGCCTTAGGGGCCCATCCAAGACATATAAAACATTTTATCATTTTAACATGTTTTCCAAAAGAGTGTGACTCACCTCCACATAAGGAAGCCTAATATTTTAATAACATTGGTCATCGGCCATATAAAATATTTTCATCCACTAACCATTATAATAAACCATGGGATGGTTTGTGGCTTTTATTTTTTTTAATGTTTAGTCCTCAAAACCTAAATATTACAGAATTCCCCTCCCTTCTTATATAAACTCACTAAATCTCCCATTCCTCATCACTCAAACCATTTGGATCTATAGAAAACCCCACCCTCCTCTCTCTGTAATCCTTAAAAAGTGCCCCAGGCTCCCAATAAGCCTCTCTCATGCCTCTCCCAAAACATTTTGATCACACTTCCTAGTACGGGATTTCTTCCTTTCCCATTTCTGTCCAAATTTCATTATGTTGTTCTACCCTTTTATTTTAAAATAAAAATGTTGGGGTATGATTTCTCACCTCAACCATAATTCCCTACATATGTTTTAATGATGATTGACCACTTTATGTTTCATTAATTCCTCCCATGTACACCCATTACCATGCCCAAATTTTGAAAGGAATTTCTCTCTTTTAATTTACAGTCAAGTAATTATTTTATATTATGGATCTAAATTCCATTACATATGTTGGGACATGTATCTGTAAAACCCCCTTACTTTCCATTTCATTTAAATATGATGAGATATCCCTTTCTCTATAATCAACAATTTTTATGAAATATTATGCCCCAGCATTATACTGCCAAAAATTCACTGCAATTTTCCAAGCCAAAGTCATTATGTAGTAAATACCATGCCTATGTCTCTATCACGGGTATTCAACTTTATACACATTTACTTATTTATTATATAGTTTCATATATGTATTACAAATTCCATTTTCATAGAATAAATGAATACTTTGAAGGATTCAATTTTGTATGATCCATGTGTCACACTTATGCATGAAATGAAATGATTAAGAAGGGTGTGCTGTGATAGCGCTCCAATGCAATGGGTAAAAATTAGTATCATAATACGTAAAGTAAGATGATTGTTTACTCATGATAATTCAACTACAATGAGGGTTTTATCCTTACCCATATTCAATGATCCTTGACTCATGATAATATCATCTTAAATGTTGATTCCACTATTCCGTGTTATGATTGTCAAGATATATCATGCCTTTATATTCATGTTTCTCTTATAATCCCTTAATTTTCTTAATGCTTAAAATAAATAATATTTTTCAAGTTATTACTTGTCTACTCCCTTATTAGTCTTGATAGCTCAATATTTTATTATGCATGTACTCAGTTTATCCCATGTAATTATATGTTCGATGGAATGTTGTGGTCATATAAAAGTAGTTTTAAATAATGATGTTGTGTTTTATGTTCTATGTTGTTATATAATGTTCCTTATTTACCAAGACACTATACCCATTGATCTTAAGCGTTTTTTTAATTTCATTTTTAATTAATAAATCATGTTTAAGTGTGTAATAAAGAGCAGGGTTTTTACATACCACGTGAACCACTCTACCGAGCCTATATCTAGAATGATCATACCCAAACTGGGTTATATCCATCCGGTATTGGACTACATGAGACTAAGTGGAACTATCTAACCCGAATCATGTTATGGGGGGACTTACTGGCCTATAAAACACCCCACAAGGGGTCTTCCTGATCAGGAATGGGGTATCACGGGTTCGGTCTGAACCACATAGGCCATGTTGGGCGTTTATAGACCCGAAAAATAATTTATTTCATAAAAAATTATAAAAATTTATGTTTTGTTTAAAATAATATTTTTCATCCTTCTGGGAAAGAATAAATGTAAATTAAATTATTTTCTTAATTAAATTTTATGAATTAAAATGAAATTAATAATTTGACTGAATGGAAATTAAATAAAATATTTCAATTTTAATTTATTTAATTACATTACTATCTATTATATATTAATTTAGTTTATTTTGTTTTATCACGCATTTATTCTACTCACTTACTTGTCATTAGAAGATGACCAATATGTTTATGTCTTGTATATTTTATTTAAAATTTTAATTCTTTGATGATTGTAATTAAATAATACATTATGTGCATCCTCATTTTTGGTCGTTTAATATTTATAAGGTGTTGCACATGCAATTGACCAATTTAAATATTTTTTACTATTGAGACCCCCTATCCTATAATTTAGTATATGTATACAATTTATGAAGAAGTATTAAGAGACAGACCACACAAATTAATCATAGTATCCCAAAATTATTGGACACACTAGATGAGGGAAAGAAAAATCATGAGTCGTGTGATGAAACAAGTAAGATTCCCATAGTTCATGGTTCATCAATTATTTATGAATTGATCAATCATTATTATATTCTAAATTCTATGATGATATTTATTTTTTATGCATTTTTTTTATTTTATGCATTTTCATGATAGGGGATACCGATAAAATAATAAAAAAATCATCAAGAATCAATGAATTTTTTTCTATTAATGATTAGTTAGGAGAATGAAAACATATAATTAAGATGAATTATAGAAATGGATTACATTTTTCAGTAAAAATATTAAAAAACCCGCAATGAAATATTAACTTTTAAACAGATTTCCTCATTTGAATTTGAACATGACTAGGTGATTAGCATGCTCGGTCATCCATAGTTTATGGTGACTCTTACTATGGAGGGGTTACTATATAAATGATGAGTTGAATTAAATAATGATGGAAGAGAAATAGAATCAATATTGAGCATGTTTCATAATTATAGGATAACATTGAGTAAATAATATTTATTATTATAGAACACATGACTTCACTCAAGCGATTGTGAATCTGTGAGTTAATGTAGTTGGATAGTCAAAACATTATCTTGAAATATTATATTAGTGTTGCAGATGAATGATGTATACTATGAGGGGATTTTAAAGGATATTTGATAATATAATACTCAAGTTATTTAGTGTGTTGATTATAGTAATGTGGCTTCCTCAAATTTGATAAAATAGTTGAATAAATTTAGTGATTTAATTAATAAATCAAAAATGTCAAAATAAGTAAACATGATAAAAGTAAAATATGCAAGATATTGTTTTTTATAAAATGTAATGAAATAATACAAACAGAGTATGATAAATTTTATATGAATTAAATGCCCCCATTGGAACAAATATCCACGATAAGTATAGGTTCTTGCTCAGTGTTCTAATATATTAGAAATTAATGTAATCCTTGTCCCTAATACCTATTAAAACACCACAAGAACTAAAGGTGTAAATTTATTTCATGGGACTCATATATGATGGATATAATGGTTATTTCATGATCTTTTCATCAACCTCTGAAATGATTTGTGGATACAACATCAATACATGGATGAAATTATATGTGGTTTCATCACCAAAGATCTTATAAGTACAAAGTGAAGAGAGATATGAATTAGCGATAATTAAACTTTATGTATTTAAATTTTAATGGAAGATCATGATATTTCAATAAATTGAATTATAATATTATTATCATCATTATACTCCAGTTTCAATTAGGATTACAAATGGAAAGTATGGAGTAAACTAATCATTAAATTTTAGTTATGGATCTCTATGTAAATAATAATATTAAAAAAATATTAATCATTAGTTTTTATGGAAAAAAAGTTGAAATAAAAGGTTATAAGGACTATGAAAAGATATACACCCAAGGGACCTTCACAATTTACTTTAGTGAGAGATACATGAAATATGAGGTAATATTCATTACATTGTATGAAATAAATCTATGGAAGATTAATTTCAATGAACTAAATTAACAGATAAAGTTATAACTCTTATACAGGTATATTTATCAATTATATATACTTATTATGGCATTATTCTTGGGTTAGAAATATAATATTTTGATTACATTTCAAAATACAATAACTATTAATGTATAGATGAATTATAATAAGTAATGTGTATTCTTCAAGTAACTAAGAAAGGATGATTCATAAGTCAGAAATGAGATGAAAATAACATCTAATCTATGAGATAATGATTCTTGTTGATATTTCATTGAGTTTAACCAAAACATTTATCTCAAGTGTCATTTGGACACACAAAACCATTATTCCAGATCATGAATGATTATTGTTTTTGGTGTTTCATACTCAACCAATAGTTCTGTAACAAATGAATCATATGAATTACATGAATCATGTGGAGATAATAAACATATATTTTATTAACATATATACTTATTTATTTTAGACAAATAAACCTTTTTCAAGATGGGTACTCCCAAAAGATTTTGAAATTATTTTACCTAGAGAGAGTGAACTATTCCAGGGATAAACTAGTAGAAAATATTCATTATTAGATTCTTTTTAGTTTTTATTATAGAATATGAAATTTATGAATGGTATATTCATGGTCAGAAGATATGTGTTTCATTGGGCTAGTCTACCAAAGAATATCATGACCCATCATTCATTGATCATTATAATGTATAATGAATCAATTATTAAACAAAAATTACCTTATCCATATAAATGTTAGTATTCTAATAAGTTAGATCAATAACGATTCTTACCTATAAATATTGATCAAAAAAATTTGTTCGTAGTTACTCCTAAAAACACCTTTCCTTAGACACATTAGAGACTGATATATGTAAATGAGGAACAATGTTGAGACATATAAAAATTATAATAACTTCCATTATTTCCAATAAATTCTTCACAAATAATGGTTTAATCTTATAACCACATTCCAAATATTGTGAAAACTAGATACCATATGAGTTTTTTAATGATATAAATTCAATATGTCATAAGAATTTATGTTTTTATGCAAAGGGTTTGTCAAGGAATTATTCAAACATGCATTAAGAAAAAGAAAATATGAATCGAGTGTAATAATCCAAAATGTTTATAAGGATATTATATAAATCCCTAAGATAACTTTTTTTGTCAAGTGGTAGAATAAATTTCTATATAAGGGTTAACATAAATATTTGAGATAGTGGTATTAGTATTTAATTGGGTTTAGTCAATTCCAGATATAATCAAATCGTTAGAATATGAATGAATTCCAAAAGTTGTTGTGGAAGAGAATATTCCAATGACACATTCTTCGTAAGAAGTATAAAACTATAGTGATGGGTTTGTATTCACCGTGGGTGGTGATTCATTATTCTTTTTTAAGAGTAATTCGTATAATTAGGAATCATATAGAGATTATCTATGATAGAGAAGATGAATTAAAATTCAATAATGTATTAAATGTATCAATGTATTGGGGGGGGGAGGGTTACTATTTTTAATATTATGGTGGGTATTCATGCGAGATGATATATGTACGGTACAAGTGTGGTACCAACAAGGCTCAAATAGTAATACAAACTTATTACGCCAAAGTCTATTATTTTAGTTTTCATTAGTAATTTATTAGTTTATTTTATTGAGCATTGTATGTTAATACCAAAAATCATGGAAGGTGTCTATATGAAACAAATAGAATTGGATGGTGACTTCATTGTATGCCAACAAGGTTGAATGTTGCTATAATTCAGTTGAAGATTAATAGTTAGCAACCATATCTTAGAGTATTAATTTTTAATGAATCTTTGTAGTTGGCAGACATGATGTTGGTGGGAGAGAAATTTATTTCCAATTAAAATATGTTTAGTTACATATGGAAAATAACTTTTTGCATTATAGTTAATTAAGAATAGAATGAATGTATCTCTCCAAATATTGACTTAATTTAGAAACCTATGTTATAGGAAAAACAATATTCTGAGTTAGTTATAATGAATTTATATACCTAGTCAATCATATATATAATAACATAGTATAGAAAAATAAAAGATAGATAAATTCAAGAGAGATTTTTTATTGAGGTCACATGGTATAAATCTCTCCTTGTTGACATGTCTAGTTATTATTGTAGATTAATGTAGCAAGTTGAATTCAATAAATATTAGTGATGGATCAATCACATATTCTAGGATTTTTGTGGGCTATGATATTTCCAACATATACTTTAAATTTTTCAAATATTAGTTATATATTTGATAACTTCATGGTAATTAATCAGAACTAACCAATAATAAAAGTGAAAGTACAAATGATATATACCTGGTATGTGGAACAGAAGGGATACTAGTTTTTAGGCAAAAAACTATTATTACTTAAATCAATGTAATTTAATATCGTAGTCCGGAAAAGGTAAATAAAAATAAATTTTCATAACATCTAGTGGTATCCATATCTACAATTACCATGCATGTTGCAGCTTCAGAGGAAGCTAAGAAGTAGTGTTAAAACAATTATTTTTTCATGTTATTTCAATTTCACCTAATAAGTAATGTTTTATCATGATGATAAATCAATTAAAACTTTTATCTATGATGTTAATGTTATACGTTGGAAAAAAGGTTATATAGTCGTGGTCTACATCTCTTGATAATTTTTACTCTAGGATGGGAGGTTGAACATACAATAATTTCCATGGAATGAAGATTTGATTGACACAACAATTAATGTGGTGACTCATTTGAAACATGATCTTTATCATGTGAGAGCCATCAATGATAGTTAGAATGTTTTATCTAGTTCAAGTGTGAGTGTTGTAAAAGTGGTCTCCCCTTAGTCAACATAATCATCACATTTAAATTACCTTTTCAGGTAAAAATTTTGATATACATGATGTACACTTACCATTATGGTGTATATTTTTCCACAACCGCTATTTAAATGGTAATTTAAAGGTATTAATCATCATATTAAAAGGTTATATAAGGACATAGGCATTAATGTGAACATTGAGATACTATAAAATTAATAATAAACAAATGTCCTATGGTGTAGATACATTATACTGAGTGGACACGGTTTATTTTGGACTATAAGATTCTTGGGGCTCTAAGCATTGAGACTTATTCTTATGAAGATCAGACTTCATGATATCAAGCAGTTGAGATCATGATGATAGACCCTCTAATAATAGTTCCACATGTTTGAGGTGGCATTGGATGTTCCTATCTAGGGATATGTTCATTAGTCTATAACATGAGGTCATTATCAATGATTGTCATTTGATCATACACATTGTTGCAAGGAGAAACCATGGTAATAAAATATTGTTGAGGTAGCTTATATTGGGTGTGTAATTGGTGATATGGAAATGATTAAATGGTTAAGATTGAATTTATTACATATGAGTGGAGTAATTAATATATCTCTATCCTAGTGATCAGGATCAAAGTACCTTCATTAATCTTTGACCAAGGAAGTTGTAGGTGTGTTCAATTTTTTAGATCAAAAAATAATAAAGTAATAATGGATTCTGTCACAAGTGTGAGTCCAAATTATTAAAAATAAAAAAACAAAGAAACTATATTACGTAGTGCATGTTCGTACGTTGGTTATGTGTTTCTATGACTACTCCATATCTCATTAGGGTCCTTAATGCGTTTCTAGACTATGCTCTTAGTTTGTGAATACTATTAACTTTTATCGGGAAAATGGTTTTGTGGTTCCCAAACAATATCATATTCACGAATCAACACTATTATTGAGAATAGGTATATAGGATAGGGTGGGACCCACCATGCATTAAGTGTGTTTTCCATGTTTTCAGTCACTAATCAATGTAAAAAATTATTAATATTCTTGTAAAAAATAATTGTGTTTAATTTATATATTAAAATTATTAATGAGGTATTTAGTGAATACATTAAATATATTATATGAAAGAATATTATTCAAATATTCTAGGTTCATTTAATATTTTCTAGAACAACGAGTCAAGTAAAATAACATGATTTTATATCATAATATATTTAATTATATATTTCAATTTTGTGAGAAAAATATAAATAATATTTATAACTCATTTTAGTTTTTCATAATTATTTATTTATCTCTTATTTAGTGGGAATTTAATTTCCATGGGTCGAGGAACCTTTGGATATTTTAACACTCCCTCTATATAAGTAGGATATAGGCTCATATCCATATGGTTGTTCATACCAATGAAATGAGAGCCCATCTCTCCTTCCCTCTACTTGATAGAGCGAGTCTCTCTTTGATTTCCAATCTATGTATTCCTTCAACAGATCATGGGAATGTGATCGAGGTGATGATTTTGTGGTTAAAGGATTGGTCGGAGCTCTGTTCTAGCACCTGAAATTTTATTAACGATGAACTTTTATATCATGAATATTTTTTGGATGATCTAGAGGGGTTAGATTTCGATAAACCGAGCAATGGTTACTGGTGAACAATTGTAGTTGTGCGCACTTCGAGTCTAAATGAGGTAAAAATTTAATTTATTTTTCATGCTCTGTTAAATTCACACAAGATCCTCAAGATCATATGGGTGATTGGATCCCAAGTGGCGATAATGTTTTCCATCCCGATGATGAAAATTTTAAATCCCTATCCAAACAAGTTCTGTTGCGCACCCTGCAACCTTTAATAAGAGTTCCAGTGCATAGTTGAGTTTCTTGTGGGGACCACTCTTTCATTCTGGGACCTAGAGATATAAATCTAGATATGGTTACACAATAATCTATTGATTCCCCAACTATAATAGTCCCCATGTTAAGGATATGAGTTTCACATTTGATTCAAAATTTCTATTTTTGACTCTTAATTAACAGATATACTATGATTCATAATGTGCACAATGTATTTATATTTCCCAACATTCCCAAATTCCAAACGCAGGTTATGTTCATCACTTTCATCAATGAAGTATTCTATTTAATAGAAACAGGATGATGGGATGCCAATTCCTCTTTCCATGGGATCATCCTTTGAAATTTTTTTCTAGTTCAGGTCTCCCTCATAGATTAAGTAATGTTCCAGGAACTCATTCCCAATTCCATCCCATTATAAACATTGGTTAATTATTCTTCATCTATCTTAATAGGGAAGCAACCACTAGTTACTAAAGTAGTCGCATTGGGAATCACATGGCTTTTCTCGACATTAGGGGCATTAGTCACCTCTAAATCTACCACTTAGGAGGGAATCTCATATGCAGAATCTTAGGAATGAGACCCACTTCTTCAAATTTTAATCAATAGGTATTTAACACCTAGGGTGTAAGTCTTATGTGTATTTTTTACATCAGGCATATCATGTTTATTGTTAGGGGTAGAAATTTTGGGCCAGTTCATCTGTTCTACGTCCTAGAGATAGGTATCAGAACGTGTTGTTAAGAAGGAAATACAATATAAATTACCAACCATATGACTATGTACATTAATGGTATTTGAAAACAACAAACATACCATATGTAATCAATAAATGTAAAAAAAAAACTAGACCTGAATGGTCATACCTAAATATATGACATTTATCTCCCATTGAGTTAATCTTATTTACAAATAAAAAGAGAAAAAAGTTTGAGAGAACCTCTTAATCCAACTACAAGACTCACATTCTCTGAGTCACTATACTCGTATCAATCAACCCTTCTCAATGATAAAATCCATTCCTTATCCAAACTCGAACAATTGAGGGACTCTCAAGAACCCTTGAACCATGGACACTGAAGTAGAGTGTGATTAAAAATCAACAGGGCACCACCAACATGGTCCATTTCATAACCAGTAAATGTAGTGTACATTGATTTAATAATATCAACATAAATTAAACAGACAATGATTAAACTGTGAAATCATAACATATTATAACTAATTCACATGTATTAAACAAACACCTATATTCTAAGAAGACATGTGATTTACATGCCTCGATGAACCCCCAATCATGCCTTCCATAAATATATGCCTGATATATATTCATAATTGAGACATGAATGTGATTCGACCGTATGTTCAACACATTTATTCCATAGTATGCACATGGATAAAGAGTATAAGGTCAAGAAAAAAGACCATCGTTCCCCTTCTCAATCACATGTGTGACTATAAAGCCTTCATGGTCCAATAATACCTCAGGTTGGTCCATAAGGCTCTAGAATCCTGAAATTGTGTCTTGGGACTAATCATCATAGGACATCCTGACCTGAAACTCCCTCGTTCTAGGACAAATGGTTGTTATAACCTGAAATTGTTTCCTGGTTTAGATCACTCTTGGCCATCATCTCCCACTGTCACCTCTCAGGTATGGACCCAAGGGTATCCTTCCATGACACTCGCTTAGGTCATCGCACATGGCCATCATCTCCCAAAATTGTGTCCAAGGTCAGATCACCACTGCACAAAATTCCCAAACGATATCTCTCGGGCCATGGAAAAAGTCCAGAATTCCCCATCCTCAAACTCTATATTTTCATCATGTCACTCCATAAGTTGAAACACCTTCCACTATAAGGCCTTTGATCCATGATAAGTTCACCTATCACTTTGGTAACTTTCATAAAACAAAAATATGTAATATACTAAACACAATCACATTGAAACAATGCCATCCCATATAGAGGGAAAGCAAGAATAATTAGAATAAATATTAGTATATATTTAAAAACAAATGATCAAATATCAAACATGGTCTCATTAGACACACACAAACACACATACAAATCTAAAAGAGAATTAAAATAGACCCATGGGATCACAAGAAGTTAGATGTGATAACACATCAAACCTGGGTCACATGGGATACACACACATACACATGTGATTAAGAATCTACCATCGATATCTAACATGAAACAAATACGAAAATGTTTTCTTGTAGACTTTGGAAACATGTTCAATTTCATTACGTATTTTTCCTGTAATTATTTTATAACTACATATCATTAAGAATTGAAACCATACATGGAATTTATAATATAATTATTAAGTAAGGAACTTTTTTATAATGTGCGAAGCCTCAAATCACTTGAAATAAAACAGTTATACAACCATAAGATATATTAAATGGGTTCACATATATCAACATGAAGCTAACTCACATCTATGTAAAGACCATTCTCTTTTTTTTGAGTCAGATCAGTGGTGTGTTTGATCACATAGTGGTATCTAGATCTATCATTGGTGATATCTCTTACCATGAAGATAAGTCCACACAAAACTACCATGGGGACATTTATCCATATGTGATTCAAACCAAACACACCCATTTATAAATCCAAGGCTGACCTTTAACGGAATTATTTCATGTCTTACTACCACTAGATCTACCAGGATTATTAATAGAAACTGAAACATTCTCAATGGTACACTCACCGTCCTATCTCTACTAATTTAGGAAACCCCTTGAAAAATAAAATACATGAATTCTCCCATAGTATGTCTTTATAGTAGGTAATGTTAACTACAATTTTTTAATAACATTGGGTGGTTTCCCCTAAGTCACGAACCTCCATGATAGACACAAATGCATCTTCCACTGTCTATGATCAATAATGTGCTAGATCTACCAAAATTGAGCACTATGAACACTCATTTTTAATATCCGGAATCTCATTAATGGTTGGAATTACCCTATATATATCCACTACTAATTCTTCAATCTAAAAACACATACATAAACACAAGATCTCATCATTTCGTTGAATGAACACTCAAAATTAATTGGTTTTTATGCCCAAAGTATCATTTATTAAACAGAAATTTGCATCAGGATTACTTGAAATGAAGGTTCTATATAATACATGGTTGAAATGAAATTATTTAGATAATTATCTAAGAGTTACCATGGTTATTCATAAGAATAGTTTAATTTTATCATAGAAATCCTACACTAAGGTACTAACCATGGCTATTCCATTCAAAGTGTCCCAATCCCACTCAGGTTACTCCCATGTAGTGCATAGATTCAACATTCTAGTAACTAGAGATGAATATATAATGAAATAAGGGGTTTAAAAATAACTCACAATTGGGTCTCACTGAGGGATACAACATATAGAATTTCATCAATCCATATTCCCACAAACACGCTGTGACATCTTTTCCCTTAGACTACCCACATTGATACCAATGATGTCACGTTTTTTTAAAGAGTATTACACTAGTTGTTACATGGAAAATCTAAAAAGGATATTGTTTCCAAAATAATCTAATATTACCACTCTATAATACATTTACATAGAATTTTTGTTAAGATAATTAATACATGATGATGACTTTATAGTGTAAATTGCACCATCTGTGCATAGAGGAACTTCATTTTAACAATCATAACCATCATCAAATTCACCTAGGTGTAATATACCATGGTCTCACATGAAATTATATCATATGTTTACACGTATATGTCTTTATATGAATATTATTTCATGAATAAAATACATGAGAACAATCAATAGAAGTTTTTAAAACAAATGTTTCTGAGTTCCCCATCATTTGTGAAATCACACATAAGAAGCATATATGTTATCTAAATATTTGTGTTGAATATGAGGTATTTAACACCCCTTATTGAAAAAACAATGATTCACATCCATATAATATCATAACACAAAAAATCTATGAGTGTATCATAAGGTTTAATCACTATACCATAATAATACAAACCAAGAACATCAATCCCTTGCCTTGTTATCCTGAACTTCCTTCGAGAAAGGAGTTCATGATACAAAATACATTCTTTCAGAACATTTTTTGAAAAATTCCTTTGTTTCATGTCCACAAACCCCCCAAATTTGGAAAACTTGATATCTCTGAAACAATGTTGTAACTCCCTAACATGAATCCCTATGTTTGAGTTATAGTGGCACATGACCTCAGGTGCACCTACAAGTATGAAAAATGTTTGGAACAAGTGTAATTGGAATCTAGTCAGACATGGTAAAACTATAAACTAAATAATATTTGATAATAATAGATAAATTACCAATTATTTAACAATATGTAGTCATAATATGTGGAAATGTAAAACATTCCCTCTGTAATTTTGAATTTGAATACAACAGACCTAAATGGTTATCCAAGGAAAAATGACACTAATCACCCACCAGGAAGATAATATAAACAATTAATGAATATATAAAAATATATAGGGGGTATAAACACAAATCTATGCCTCATATTCTCATAGTATTTAAACTCATATATAGATAATCATCAGAGCTGTAACATCCAAAAAAATGTCATTGTATATAAGAATTTAATTTCAATTTAATTAATTAATTAATCGTTTTATGAATGATTAATGAGGATATAGAGTAAATGGGGATGTCTGGGGCTTCATCGTAGAAAGTTTCCCTGAATTTTGGGTGAAATAATTGAGCCACATGGTAACCATAAATCATGCATCCTAACCTGCGTGGTTAAACAAACCATTTAGGGTGTTTTAGGTCTCCACATATAGGATTTCACAGGTAGAGCATGGTATGTTAAAATTATAGTATGGAGTATGTATGTTTTATTCCATTAGAAGAGGTTAACATAGGGGTATATCTTTTTTAGACAAATCATACACCCCATCCATGTAGGCATTGTCCCTTTAAATTAGATAGTGTGTAATTACTGAAGGGTTTGAAAAACCTTGTGACCAAAGTGTGCACCTATTTTTTTAATTACTATATTTTAATTTTTACACATCCCTATTTTTAGAACTTCACCAACTATTTTTTCTTATCTATTTTCTATTGGATAACACCTTCTCATCGCCACTCTTGTATTCTATTATCTTACCCAAATCTTGGACTTGGAAGATATTCAACATTCAACCTCTGATCGAGAAACTATTCATCACTTTGCATACCACTTGTATGGGATTTGTTACAATTACATATTTATATCTTATATCTCATCACTATTGGTTCTATTTTTCTTCAACATAATATTCCTTATTTTTAGGGTTTTCGTACATTCTTCCATTTTCCTTTAATGCGTACCAAATCAATGGCTGAAATTGGACGAGTGTTCATCCATAGACCTAAGGTCGGTGGCCATGTAATTATTGAAAAATGTTTCAATGTTTTTATTGAATATTTCATTGTTCCACATGCTGGTCCATTCCATGGATTGCCTTAAAATATATTTAACCATTATAATTAATTTTACTTGGTTTTTATACACTAGTAGACCCATGATTATCCATTAGAGAATGTCTAAATCATTAGTTTCCATCCCATGGGGTGTGATGAATTAAATAAACTGTTTGATATAAATGATAAATAAAGGAAAACCCAACCTATTTAGTTTTGGTTGACTTATTATTATGTTTTCTAGGATTCCTAAAATGAACTGATGGAAATATTTATATGAAATTCCGTGGTATGACCATGTTGTGTGTTATAAATTGACAAGGAATTGTGTATAATATGAATTACCATGGTTCGAGGGGAATGAATGAACTTATATTATTTAAATGGAAATAACTTATGATTATAATTATGAGACCACGAATATTGGTCACTAGAAAAAAGTTAACGGTCTTTTTGAGCTTGACGTTTTGCAGAGCCTTTTGTTGGGTATTGATCAGGGCATCTCACACCATTTACATGGACTATGGTCATGATATTCCATGTTCCCTTTTTTTGGGTGAAGGATTTGAAGACACACCCCACTATATAGAATAATGTTCATGGCATCTGGAATTCATATAATATTTGGGGCTAGTACCCCTGCTAGATCATATAAGAAATTAGACTATGCATGGATGTATGAGTAATTTCTCAGTTCTAGATAGTTCCTAGTATCTATGTATATTTCTATATATTTCATAACATATATGGTGTATATTCATATATAATTATTATATATGATTACTTATAAATTTGTGTACATGATAAACTGAGATCAGAGTTGTCATGGCCTATGCCTATGTAGGTAGTGTTAACTTGGGTTCCCCTAGGAACATGAGATGACTAGTTTATGGATTCATCTTTGTTTATTATTTCCATATTTTCACACTAATACATTACGTAAAATGAAGATATTAATATAGTGCCATTTATAGAGACCTACTGCGTTTATCTCACACTTTATTTAGGCCATCATTGGAACGTGTGAATACTCTACGGTCATAGGTATTGACAATGGAAAGTGCCTAGTAATGGATTATTGATCTGTTTTTCTTATAGTGTGGGAGCGTGGGAGGAGAGGACTAAGCATACGCTGACGATGCTTGTAGAGAGTCCTTTTGGATCATTTGTGTTTTTGATCAGTATGTCATTTATAAATTTCATATATGTCCCCAAAATCCATCTTTTTTATATCAATTTAACATGAAATAAATTTTAATATGACCAATATTATGAGTTTTGATTATTATTATTGTTCGGAAGTTTCCTATTCTATTATTCGATTAGTTATATATTATGCTTATGATATTTATTACTTCCCATATTTACACTGCACTACTCTGATATGAGAGTATTTCCTCCCAATAATGAAACCTTATGACCCTTCTTTTAATCCATACCATTTATCATACAGGGATGTGCACATGAGGCCATGTGACCCACCGGCTCAGGGAACTATTGTAAAGTTTCCTATATCATGATGTTACATGGTTTTATCATAGTATTTATTTATTTTTATTTGTGAATATGAGATAGGATATTAGTAATGTGTAGAAGTTTTGAAATTATCATGTTTTTATGAGTAGCTAACATACGTATGGATGAAAATACATATTACCTAGGATAGGAAATAGTTGTTCTGGTTTTCACCTATTATAGATGAATGTATTTCACTATTGGGTGATGAACATGATATGTTATGTTATAAATATTACTATAATGATCTTGGATTTTATCCTTGGCCTGTTACAACCTGGAGATACTTTGTCATGAATCCTTATAGGCACTCTAGGACCCACATTTCATTCATTATTCCAGGACATATAAATTAATTTAGTTTCTTTGACTATGTGGAATGCATGTGATTGCTACCAGTACCATGACTGTATTATATATAGAAATATTCTAAAAATCTGGGTAGAAACAACCATAATTAGGTGATTGAATTGAAATCATTATCCTAATAGTGTTTTCCTGCATGGCTTGATGTAGACATATTATGTAATCAATTATGGTAGGTTGACCCATGTACTATTGGTTGCATGGTCTAGAATGTGTTTAGGTTTATAACTAAATGGGATCCAAAATTCAATGTTCAATGTGTCTGTAACTTTATAAATTTGAAATGGTTAACCATATAATTCAATAGTCTTAAAAATTTTCTATATTAATAAGTACCAACTTGTATATGTTTAAAATTTTAAACTAAATGGTGACTGTAAAATGGAAATAATAATTAGAAATTTTAATTACTATGTAATGTGAATCTTGAAACTAACTTGACATGAGTAGTCAGAATATGGAGTAACTTCTTGGTTTCAATATGGTATTCACACCACATATGTGTGGGTTTTTGGGCATGATTAAAGGAGTGAAATTTTCCATAGTATTGTTATGTTAAAATATTATTATTAATATGTGATCCTATTAATACTAAATTATATTCTGAGGTTTATGATTGGAATAAAATATTTATGACACTGTGATAGCCTCAAAAAAATACCAAGAGGGTGGTGATGACTGTACCCTAGAGGTGGTGGGACAAGATCCCCCAATATTAACTCCAATATTTCCACTAAAGTCACTACCTGATATCCCCAAATTGGGAACTGATGTGCAGTTTCAAGAGGGTTTTCTACATATGGTGATGTCTATTCAAGGAGTTGAGAGACCTTCCAAAACTATGGCTATGTTAACTCTGGAATTCAAGTAGTAGCACCCACCTACGTTTTTGGGGTATTGTGGACCTCAGTGTACAAATACATGGATGGAGTCCATTATTTTACATTTTTTGAATCTATAAATTCATCCAAAGTATAGATTAAATCTCTTAGCTTATATGATATAAAGATCTACCATGTTTTGGTGTGATGTTTTTGCCTTGGTATACCAAAATAAGGATATGATATAGGGGACTTCCAAAAAAACCTCAATTATTATTACCTTCCAAAAATATCGAAGGATAACCAATATTAATATTTAATTACTGTTTAGTAGAGAGGGAGGTCTACGATGGATTATAATGCTCATTTAACTAAGCTTCATCGATTTTCACTGACTCTAGATGGTGATGAGCTCCTGACTATGGGGCCATCTGATGATGGAAGGGTGTATTCAATCTGATAATAGGTTAATGTTTTAAAATTTAATACAATTTATTAGATAACTAAATATTAGTGAATATCAAAGTGTGATCTGGGGTGGTTCTGCGCCTAGGAAAAATGTTCATGAAAATGTATTTATTTATTTTGGCAGATTTTTACAACTATCATGAACATGTGTCATTTTATTTAATATTATGTATATATATTGGTTATAAAACATGATAAAAATTATAATATGTATAATAATATATTATTTAATGATAATAATGGTTTGATGACCACCAATTAATTTATTAATGGAAAATGAATAGTCATCAACAATGAAGTCGGTGAATCGACACATCATGGATAATGTTTTCATTTTTATAATAAATGTAGTGTGGAAGTGATTTGATGATGTATATTCCATTATAACAATAAAATTGTAGTATATATATGATACTGGAGTTTCAATTATAGTTAGGATAGGGGTGGTTACGTTAGGATAATAAAATAAAATTAATTAGAAGAGAACGATGGAGAATTTTACCTCTTGAATATTGTCTCCTTGAGAACCTCCTTAAGGAACGTAGATTTGGTCTTTTGGAAATACTTGTAGGTGTTGTATGTGGGGAAGAGGATTGTTAATGTAATTGGGCATATTTTAGATAAGATTAAATTATTATAAGGTTTGAAGAGAAGGGATGGGGAGGGTTGGTATTTATAGGGAAGGAGAGGGGTTTTTTTATTAATTTATATATTATTTTTTCTCAAGACTATCTATAATGTTGATTATTTTGAATAAGTATAGTAACTAGAGAATTTGGCTTCGAAATAATGGGTTGTTACTTCATCCTTACATCATCCATGAATCAATAATTCATTTATCTACTTACAATGATAAATATTGCGAATTACTATATTTCATTATTCACCAAAAAATATACTATTTTAGACAAATATTACAAATTCACCTTTAGAATTTTTCAACATCTAGAATAAAAAAATGTACACCATTTTATGATAATAATTTTTAAAATACGATAAATTTTATTTTTAAATAATATGATCTATTATTTAAAATATACTGATTTTAATATTATAAATTATTTTATGACTCATTGAAAAATTAATTACGGTCTCATAAAATTATTTCATAATTATTATTTAACAATATATTAATTTGTGAATCTATTTTTATTGATTAAATTTCATTTTAAATTGTTATATTAATTATGAAATTTTAATTAAACATTCAGTTTTAACAAGAATACCAACAATTAATTTATCTTTTTTATAACATTTATTTACTTATTATAGGATATAAATATATCATGTTTTAATATATGAGATATTAAATTTCTATTTATACTTTCATAGGTGATGTTATTATTCAAAGGGCTAGATAACTATACCTTTTAGTATTATTAATATTCCTATTATTATGTTAATATTTAATAGTAGATCAGGGTGCATTTATGCTCTCTGTTGCATGAAAACTAAGATATCAAATAAATTGAATTTATTAATGAAGATAAATTCTGTATTTTTTAATTATTCCCTTTGAAAAATTTCTTCCTCGGAATATTAATGAGTAATAAATTCTAATAGAGAGGGTGTTACCTCAAAATAGTATCCTTATGTTAACACGTTTCTTATTCCATTTATAGTTTATATAAATAACTTTTACCATTCAATAGGTCTAATTAATCAATAATTTCTCACTATTCCCAAGAATCTAAAAAGTCCAGCCACATTAAGACAAGTAAGGTTCAATTTATACTTCTTCATAGGTGAGTATATGTGTTGGGTATGGAATGTGCTTCCCTAAAAATGAGGTGTGGAACACATTGTGTACTGTAGAAAGTCTTGGTGGTTTTTCCTAACAATAATATGTTACTATAATTCTTTCTAGAATTTAAAATCCTCCAATGTATTTAGGGATCATTTTCCCATTATTTCCAAATATTATAACACCCTTCTGTAGAGATACTTTCCAAAATATATGATCTACAACTAGAAACTCTAAATCCATTCTATGAATATCAGTATAAATCTTTTTCAAACTTTTAGTTTCATTAATATGATCCTGAATAGACTTTACCATTATCATTGTCTCTTCAATATGTCTATGGAATATAATTTCTTCGCACCATATTCATCCCAAAAAGTTATAGGACAACATATCTTGCCATATATTTCTTCATATTGAACCAATTGAATACTAGAATAGAAACTATTATTATAGGAAATCTATACCAACGGTATATATAGACATTGCATACTGTTAAAGTCAAGTGTCCATGATCTCAGCATGTCTTCCAAAGTTGGAATAGTCCTTTTAGATTGTTCATCAGTTTGAGGGTGAAAATTAGTACTCAAATGAATATCAGTATCCAAATCGTTCCGGATACTCTTATATAATTTTTATGTAAAATGGTGATCTCTATTAGACATGATCAATAGTGTTGCACCATGTGTTATTAAAACCTAATTAATATACATTCGTGTAAGGCGCTCAAGTGAAAATTTCCCCCTTATGGTAAGTAAATGTGAAAAGTTTGTATGTTGATAAAAAATACCTATAATACATCATTCCTTCTTAAATTATTTGGTAATACAGTGAAAAATTACAAAGTAATTTTTTCCAATTTCCATGTAGGAACAGGTATAGGTTACATGACTCTTATAAGATTTTTACATTAATCCTTCACTTATGGAAAAAATAAACATATTGATATATAATTTATAATTCCCCTCTTCGTAATATATCACAAAAATGTACATTCAAATATATATACATATTAGTTCTACCATGGTGTATAGTGAAATTTGAGCTATGAGCATCATCTAGTAATTCAATTTTTATCACTGGTATAGAGGGAGAAAAAATCCTCTTCCCAAATTAAGAATTACATATTCATATACAATGTCTAGAAAATTCATATGAATAACTAATTTAATTTCCAATAGAAAATTCTCATCATAATACATATAACATTTTAACTTTTCCATTAATTATTGCATGGAAACAATTTGAAAAATAGCTGATGTTTCACCTTCCTTGATAATTCTGATATCCATATTTACTAGATCCATGCATATAGGATCCCTATCAATCTTCATTTTTGTTAGAACTCCATGATCCTTCCTACTCAATGAATTTGGTAGATTAATTTCCTTCCTAGGGTAGTAGTGTATTGAACAATCATAATCCTTGAGTAGATCAATCCATCACCTTTGTCTCATGTTTAGTCCTTTATGTGAGATGATATATTTCAAACCCTTCTGATCTGTACATATATAACATCTTTCACAATATAGATAGTGTCTCTATACATTCAGAATAAATATTAAAGCTTCTATCTCTAGGTCAAGAGTGGGTTTGTTTTATTATGGAGTTTTAACATCCTTGATTCTGAAAAAATAAATCCATCATTATGTATAAGGACACAACTATGTCCTTTTTCGACGCATCACTATAAATTAAAAATCCACCATTGATCAGAATCTCCCTTGAATTGTAAAACTACCATGATAACTGTCTCACTTATGTTACTTTGTAATGAATTAAATATCTTATATAAGTAAATTATCAATTTCTCATCTATATTGGGTTTTTATTACAGTTGATTAATGAAGATTATTGTCCAATGAATCAATCTTATGTTGTTACACATCATTGTAGATTGAGATTCTTTACTAAAGTATAATTATTTCACATATCCTGAAATATTTTTCATAGTATAGTTAAAATTTGTTCAGATGTAGTTTTACCTTTAGATCTAACTTCATTATCTTATAGAAGAGGTAAATATCTATGTAGAATATGTGCATTGATACAGTTTCTATCCATTCCATTAGGTGTCATTTCTAAACAATGGTATATACTAGATTGTATTATGAATTTTTAAAACTACTAAAACACTTAAAAAAGTTATTTATAAATAATTTCAAAATTATAAACTTTTTTACCTTTAGAATATTGTGAACATCAGTTATAGGGTTATATTTACCTAATCTATTTTCTCCTAAATCTACACTCCCATGTTTATATTAAAAATACTATAAAAAACACTGTAACATCCCTACCCCCATTATCCCAGAGCCAATTCCTTAACATTTTATAATGTCCTAATAAAAAAGGAATCACTTCATGAAGGAATGAATAGTTTAGTAGCATTGTAAATCATGATACAAAATAAGTATTACATTATAACTTCAAATTAAATACAGCATATTAACTCCATTATTAATTCCCATATTCTCTTAGATTATCCCTACATGTCCATCATAATGTAAATCATGGAATTTTATGGAAAATAATAATAATAAAGGGGTGATATTCGATACTCATTAAGTGTAAGAATATAAAGGCGGGTAACATAAATAATCATAAACAATAAAAAAACATGAGTAAATAATAACAGAGTCCATTAGAACATAATATTGTTTGTAATATGGTGGGAATACAACCATATCAAATAATTCCATATAAATAATCTCATGAGAATGAAACTTAAACATGGATATTAGAGTTGTTGAAAAATCACTTTGATTATCAATAATTAATCTAATAATGATGAAATGAATATTGTGGTGCATCATAGACATACATTCAATTCTTATTCTAGGACACCATACATAATCGACTAACACATTTGACTATACCCAAAATAGTTTTTCCTATGATTCCTTCTAATGTATGGAGGATCTATAAAATTCACCCACCATTATATACTATGTCCAATGAATTCCACATATGAGAGGGACGAATCAAAATCATCATATACATTCATATTCGAACTAAAATCTAAAATAACATTTCCCAAACAACAAACAAGATCTTAAAACATCCAATGTAATATGATGAATGGTATCAATGTTGGATATATGTAGTCAAACTGATCATAAAAAATTGAATAAAATATTTTTGAATGTATCATTAGAGATCATCCTCAGTTGATCCTAGGATCCAACCAAGCGTGCTTAAGTAGATAAAGATATTCTAATAAAAGCATTAATTAATTCTTGAGAGAATCACCAATTTACTTTGAAATAATTTATTTAAAAAGATAATAAATAAAACAAGAAAAAAAATATCAGAAAAAAATCTTTTATAATTTTAAAGTATTCCTAAAAAATATATTGTATCATTAATGTGGTAAAACCTTATTATTTCATATATGATAATAAAGAAATACTTTTTTATTTTTAAAAAGTAACATTTAAGAGTATATTTCAAAATTAATGTGTAAGCATAAACAAAATGAATTTATTATGTGTATCAGATATAAATACACATAGAAAAAATAATAAATACAACATAATATCAAAAAAATAATTCACACAAAGCCTTACAATTACATAATCACAGTATAATATTAACCCAAAGAATGGAAATTGGGTTAATATTTCCCTAAACACTGTATAATCATTTAAAAAGTCTGCCCCTTTAAATTAGTTATAATAAATTGAAACATGGAATTCCATGAATATAAATAGATTAATGATTTGATATATTAAATTTAATTATTCCCCAAAGAATATAAATAAGGGTTTAATAAATAATATATCTCAAATAAGTTTATGTGAGATTAGAAAACTTTACCTTTTGTTTGAAAGTGTTCCGCCTATATACTTAATGTCTTATATAATAAAATTAGATAAGTTAATTACTTAATTTAAAACATCTAAAACATATATTTTATAATTTTATAATTTTATTAATTTCATTTATGGCCATTAATATGAGATTAGATGTTTAATTTTGTTGTTCCGAGAGCATTCGTTTAATTTTTTTGGTTGGTTGCCAAGAGTATTAATATAGTAGTTCTTACAAATTGAAAAATATTATACATAGGTGAAATTATATATTATTAATGAAGTTCCATATGATTAAATGTTTTCAAATATCATTTGGTTATATGGTCTAAGGATTATTCATGAGATAAAATGTTTCTGAAATTTCATAATTTATTTTTTTTAGTTTTTACGATCATCAAAACAAGTTTCATTTAATTTAATATTTTGTATATATATTGGTTCCAAAACATGATATAACATATAATATGTATATGAAAATATTTTTTAACTGTAATAATTGTTTTATGACCAGACATGATGACGATAATGGAAATGAATACTCAGTATTCGTGAATATAGGGAATTGACATATCATGGATGATGCTTTCATTTTTGAAATAAAATGGGAAGTGAATGGATTTTATTATTTATTTTTAATTATTCCAAAAAACTTTCTAATATATATTATATTGTAGTTTCCATGCAACTTTTTATTAGTTAGGTGATAATAACATGATAAAATAAAAGAAATTAAAAAATAAGGGAGGGTTTTACCTCTTTAATATTTTGTCCTCGAGAACCTCTTTGAGGATCATATATTTGGTATTTAGGTAAGACCCAATGGTATGGGAAAAGGGAAGATAATTTGGAATGTATTTCATAAAATTTAGACAAGAATTAAGGTCTAAATGGTGTTATGATAATGGGTGGTGGGGGTGGTATTCATTGCGGGTGGAGAAAGTTGTTTTTTGATTATTTTATTAATGTATTTATTATTTTTTATCAAGAATATTATCATTATTTATTATTGTGGCTAAATATAGAAATTTATAAATTTTATTTCAAACTGATGGGTTCTTAAATCATCAATATATCATCCATGACTCAATAATTCATTTATTTACTTTTAATGATAAATATGGTAAATTACCATATTTAACTACTTATAAAAAATCAACTATTTTAGAAAAATAAAAAAAATGTACCCAAACAATTTTTTGATATGAAGATTTAAAAAATGGAATCAATATTATGAAAATAAATTTATAAATTTGATAAATTTATTTTCAAAATAAAATAATCATTTATTGCAATGATACTAGTTTTAATATTACTAATGATTTTATGACATATTAAAAAAATTAAATATGGTATCATAAAATAATTCTATAATATTAATAAAACAGATTTTAAATTTATGAATGTATTTTCTGAAATTAAAATTTATTTTAAATCATTATATTAGTTATAAAATTATAATTAAACTTTTAGGTTTCAAAAAAATACCAACACTTAATTTATCATTTTGAAAACATTGTTTAATTATTTAATTATATAAATATATGATATTTTAATTTATGAGAAATTATTTATTTATTCTTTCATAGGTGAGTTTATTTTTTTATTATCCATATAACTATTTTGAACATCCACATTGTTATTTCTATGGTAATGTTAATATAAAATTGTGTATAATGGTTTGATTAATCTCGGTGTTTCATACAACGTACATTATGAAATAAATTGAAATTATTAAACCAATATACATAAAGTAAAAAATAGATCTATTTTATACATAGTTTATGTACATGTTTTGTAGTAACAACATGGTAACTATGTGGGATGAACTTGAATGTTTTATAGATGAATCACATTTTTTTAAGAATCAGTTCACAAAATTTGTGAGTGGCCATGAAAATCATATAGTTGAATGGGGTTTTTTAAAGACTATCACACAACTTGAGAACGATTTTTAAAACCATGATGATTCCCCTAAGAAATTTAATGTCTTAGTATTCAAGGGATTTGGATTCCACATGGTCAATACTTGGGTTTCCTAACCATGTAGCCTGACCATATAACCAGATCCAAACATCATAAAATTGAAATTTACCTTATTTACCCCAATTGATTTTACCTATAATTGCGCCATAGTTCCTCATAATCCCATGCCGTCCTCTCCATGTCTCTATAAGATGTTCTACCATTTTCCTCTGATGTGTATTCATTGGTCTTGATTATTATCTTAATGGTACGTTCAAAACTCATCAAAATTTATCCTCTTTTATTTAGATTTATGCATGATATATCTTCACCTTATTTAATTGGAAACCAATTGGTCTGAGATAAATATTTCTAGAGGTTAATGGGGGAATTTGTTATGGTATTTATAGATCACAAATTTTTCAGAACATTACTCTTAGTTTCAAATCACTGAATTGAATGGTGTCAACCTTTCCTCCCTTTTCAAGGTTGTTTTCTACCAAAAATGGGATTAAAACAAGAATTAATTAACAATCATGTAAATTTAATTATTTTGGTTTGTGAAATTAGGTAATTTGATATCAATGATGATTTTTTTGAAATTCATTTTAAGTTTCCTGAATAGGGGGTTTTCATCAAATAATTTATATGCACTATTTAAGCTCGATGAAATTTTTCAATGTTGAGATGTGATATAAAGTGTATTTTCAAGAATTATATTGGTTAAGAATTAATATGAAAATGTTTTCCAAATTTTCGGGAATGATTTATTCAATTTTTTTGTTAAAAATAACACATTAGTAGCCTTCGGTGTGTTTGGTTGAGGACAATTTCAATCCTTAGTGAGTGTTGAAGCACTAGTGGTTACGATTGATTAATAATTAGACAATGGAAGAACTAAATATCAGTAGTATTCATTGCATGTAAGGTGTAGTATTCCTTTTCATGTCCTAGAACATTTTACCATGGTCTAGAAACCATCTTATACTTGGTTTTATTCATGGTAGTTACTTTTTATGACATTATTCTCACATTTGTTTCTTCTAAGATATGGGTTTTTTTGACTACTGACCTATGAATATATTTGTATTTAATGTTTTTTGCCTATTATTTTGGATTTGGCTATAGATTTTTACAAAGTGAAACCAATGTATTCATTAGGAGAAATGTTTTCAAAGAAAATTGTTTAGAAAACCTATTTTTTTAAAGCTATAAAGAATGGTTTCTTGGTGACATATATTATACCGATTATTTTGTGGCACCCTTTCTAGATTTACTACTCATACGATTGTTTCCAATGGGTTTCTATAGTTATGGTTCTATATGATACCTGTAATGTAAATAGTGTTATGTGTAATGAAATCTTCTTGTTTTTTATATCTTTTTCATTTCGGATTATGATGGTGGTGATGAATAGTCACATGAATACTTGTTTATTAGATATGATAATTTCCCATATCATACAAGCCATTTAGAATTTTTTATTATCATTCATGTTTGGTTATCTTCATTCAATAATGTTCTTTGATTATTTATTTATTTATTTGTATTTGACATGTGATATATAGTGTTATATTTGTTAGTGAAATCATTCCCATGGTTTATATGTTCATACCTAGGTTCTTTTTTCCAGTCGGTGGAGATTTGGGAACAATCATTGGGCCTTATGGATGGCCAACATGGGTACCAAGTGATGTAAAACAAGGTTGGTTTGTTACATGATTCATCCCCTATCAAAGTTTATTCAAATCCTTATTTATTTCAGATAATTCCATTATGTAAGGGTGATATTTTAATCCAATTATAAAAAAGAATCATCCACAACAAAGGACACAAAAATCCATAAGATCATGAGAAATAAGGGTTCCGTTATTAAAGATGAATGATGGATCTTACTTGGATTCACCATTGATTTTCATCTAGATCCACTCTAAATCAATGGGATCTCATGGAGGAAGGATAATAGGATGTAATGTTTAAAGGAAATTAATAATTTAATGTAATGTGGGATAAACATACGGAGGATCAATATCTAAAAGGACCAAAAGTTCCTTACATAAAAACGTCCCAACGTACCCCATTGAACACCCAACATATGCTCATTGGTAGGATGGTGAGCCTTTCTGTGAATTAATGATGTCTCTAACCCCACTGGGGAGATTGTGGATATAGTAATAGGATTAAATTCTCTGAGTATCCTCTATTGAAATATCAACATAGTATTTTACCACAAAACATCCTTTAAAGTGTAAAATGTTTCTTTTATATATTTAAACATGGATCATATTGATTCATCACCAAGTTCTCAAAATGGATTTTCCACTAGCTGGAATGTTCAAAATTCTTCTTAAAATCATAGAAAATAATGACACATGTCATTATAATATTTTCTATCTATTTATCTTGTATTTTATTACATTGGAATTTTTACCCAATATATTTCGATATATTAACAAATTACCAAATGTTTTTGTTCTTCGTTTTTTATTATAACATATTATATGGTGGTGAATTGGATAGTAGGATACACCATTTCCCCTCTCTTTCATAAATGGAAGTAATAATGACTTGTTGGTGTTAGAGAATTCCCAAGGATGGTGAGGATATGATATGTTGAGGGTTTTATGTGTTGTAGGAATATGGAATGATGATGGTGTCCTTCATATTCATGATACCATACTACTATTGTTTGTGATGAGGTGGTGATTTTATATGGATGTTGAGTTATACTATAATGATATTCTAGACCCTGTGGGAGGTTTTGGTAGGTAGGGATGCATCATTACACACATCATGGATAGTTGGATATGTGATATGATGACGGGGAAGGGATGCAAGAACAAGTTGTTTGATTTTTCTTCATGAGAGTTGAAAGTTAGTGGGAAAGTGATTTCATGGTGTATTTTATCATGTAATTATGATGGTATATTAATATATTTGTTTGAAATATTTATTGATAATTCCATGGTGTGGTAGGGAATAGATAGTTGACCATTATAGGTACTTATTGATTCTGATATTTTATGAGTAGTGCATTTGGTTCTCCTTTCACATAATCATGAAAGACCATGGGTATAATCATATTGAGTATACGTGTTATCCTCATGATACATATACGTAAAACATTTTTAGGTCCCCTGGAGGACGTCGTTGACTGATTTATACTCTACATGCTTGGGCTTCAGAGTTGTCATTGATTTGGTACCACAGTATTATCAATTGGTACTTTTCTTAGAGAAATTATTTGTATTATTCTTTACATTGTTCAATGATTATGGGTATGTTTCTATGATTTTTAAATTTTTTATGGAATTTTTTAGTGGTTGATGTTGTATCTGATGATTCTACTTTTTTATTATTATTAACAAATTCCATATGTCTTACTTCAATTATACCCTTTGTGCTGGTCACAAACCTAGGGAATACTAGATGCAAGACTCAAGGTTCATCATATCTCTTCCATCATTATCATTTCATGAGGTTAACTATTTTATGGCGGGTTTAAGAAAATTATTAATCTATACAATAATTATATTTAAAAAATGGGGATAACAACCACCACTAATTTCATATATTAGATGTGGTTTTAAATTCCCTATGATTTTATTTTTAAAATTGTATAATATATTTATAAGAATAAGAAAATAATTATATATATTTTATTATATATGCTTATATAGAAATAAATATATATAGACCAAAACCTATTCTGGTGGAATGAGTGTGGTTGATCTGCATCCACATTCATGGTTCATGATATCCCTGATTTCATACTTCACTAATTTATTTGGGGTGATGGAATCGTTTTCTTTCATCATTTTATTCTTGTATGGTGGTTTAGAAGGGCCAAGAGGGTGGCAATAAACATCTTATATGAATATTATGATAGCACAATAATCGGGGACTACTTGCTGATGGGTTAGCAGCTATCACTTCTTATTGAGGTTAGCAGATGACCATGGTAGAATGTATTCAGGGAGATATCGGTGGAATATTTTGAGGGGTAGGTTTGGCAGTTGGATGTGAAATTTGTGGGTCAATTACTAGAACAAGGAGTGTAGAGAGACGTTTATTGTGGGTGACACACGTGGTGACCTCTAGTGGAGAAGTCACATGAAGATGACATGAGGAGTGATGCAGGGGCTGGTGGAATCCTCCCATTATGCGTGTATAGGGAAGGGGGTAGGTTTCATGACACTCTTATAAGTATATAATAATATTTAGAGTTCACTGTGACTTTGGACTACTCTTAGGGCCTTAAAAAGGGATTATTGTGGACTTATGGGACATGAGTCATATGGACCATTTAAAAATTGTTTTTTAGCCATGAATTGGATATGCCTATATATGTGTCTCTAGAAATATGGGCCATGTGACGGGTTCTCTTATAACCTTGTTAAAAGGAGGATTATTTTCTTCATAAAAACTTTCAAGAGCCGAAATTGATTCAATATACAAATAAATTTATAAATACACATTCTTATATATGTATTTGATATAAATTTATTTAAAATTATATGTGTAAGTATAATTAGAACATGTGTTATTGTGTAATTATACAAAATATAATAGTATTTATGATCATATGTATACATATATTTATTTGAATATATATAAATAGATAATTTAGAGGAACCATTTGTAAATATACGAACATTATATTAATATATATTAAATATATTATGTTATATTACACATATATATTTATATATATAAATTTATATTCATATACATGTAAATAGTTAATTTAATTTATATAATATATATATTATTTAAATAAATTTATAAATATATGTACAGATATATTAATATATGTAAAATATAGTTTATATAAAAACATGTTGAATTATATATATATATATATATAATAAGACACATATGTGTATAATATATATATATATATAAAATATATATTATATTCGACATAAATACAAATATAAAATAAGAATATATATATATGTGTGTGTGTGTATTATATAAAGATAGTATATATATTGTATATCAAATATTTTATAAATATATTTGAAAAATGGGTATTATATATGAATGGAAAATTTAACGTGAATACATCAATGTATATAAATTTATATATTAAATGTATTTAACTATATTAAATGAATTAGACTTATTTATTTTCAAAAATTATATGCCGGTATATATATACTAATATAAAAAATATAGAAATATAAATCTAATATACCCACACATATAATTTTATATAACATATTTATATTATATATATAAATACATTATATATTTTTATTTGTATGTATATACAAAAAAATATTTAAATTCACATTCATGTGTGTTCTTGACAAAAATGTATTTATTAATATAAGTACAAGTATATCTATATAATCATATATGGGTGGTTAATATAAATGTATTTAAAAATATACGTATAAATAAAGTTTTTTAAATTAATATAAATATATAATTTAAAGGGTCTGTGAAAATATATACTTGTATACATAAAAATTTATGTTAATATACATATATGTATTGATATTGATATACTAAATTTATATTTCTATATATAAAATGACTGCATTTACAAATATATCTAAATATATATAACATATTTATATATTTATATAAATATGTTATTATTTCTAAATATTTTATATACATATATACATATATATACATATTATGTTTTATTAATATATACCATATTTATATTTTTCTATTCATAAATAGAAATCGGTTTAATATATAATATAAATATATTCAATAACTGTATAATATATATAAATTTATAAGCATAATTAATATCATATAAATGTATGAAAATATAATTACATAACTACATAACATAAATATGAACACTATAATGTATAATAATGTATAAATAGTTTATATATTTAAATGCATTAAAATATATTTAAAAAATTAATATTTTTATAAATAAATACACATATATATATATGTATGTATGTGTGTGTGTGTCTAATCCTGATAAAATGTTAATATAGCATGGAGGTTTTGTCACACGGGTTACACACATGAGACTTGCCATTGAAACTCAATACTTAGGGGATTTTCCCTCATAAGGATGGTTTTGTGACGAACGTGGCAAGAGTTTTTTTGGGGGATTTCACTATGAAAGAAATGTTGTGAGGTTGGGTGTGCATTGGGTGGATCAGGAGACATGCATGGCATGCCTATATGGAGTAGCCTGAGGTATGCATTTCTTATATGCAATTAAGGGAAAGTTGGGATGGGGTTCCATTTTTTATTTTTTTAAAATCGCACACATAGTGGTGATTGTAATGATGAATATACATCGTCCATTTTTTAGATGAATTATTTTTTCGTTATAGTTTCTAATATATATTTTACAAATAATTATATGGGGGTTACACCGCCTCTAATACATCTTCTTCTAATTTTTTCCCTTTCCAGTGGTTTCAAAAAACTGATAATAACATGAAGTGGTGACTATGTTAGAGGCCACTATGTATAATAACATATATAGAATTTATAAGTTATTATTACAATTTCTAATGATAAAATAACTATCTCTCAATTATTAATATTGATTCATTCCTATTTAATTCACTATATCTTATCCTAGTTCACCTTTCCTAATAATGTCAACATGATTCATTAATTCCCTCTCATGTATGACACCATATCTGGTCACAAACAATTTTTTATTAGTATGATTAAATAAATGATAAATTTATTTTTCCTTGGGGTATCTAGATAATAAAATTTTTACTCATTTATGGTAAAATTTACCAATTTACAAACATTATATGTATTATTTAAAGCCCCAAATCCACATAAGAGAAAAATTAGGATGCCTCCCTATCCATATCCCATACGACTTTTTTACAAATGATTTATATGGAATGTGGTTAAGTATAAATTAAATAGTTTCCATTGTATAACCCTTGAATGATATAAGAAGATCACATTGACTCATCATCGATCAAAACATGTCCAACAATGTATGATTCCTTCTATCAGACACATCATTCCTCTATATAGTCCCACAAATGAGTTTTGAAATAGTTTCACGATAACATATATGGTAAATAAATTCCTATATTATGTTTTCAGAAAACATATCTAATAAATAATTTTTATATTCTTACCTTGTTGATTCTATACATCACTTTTTACCACCAGGATGTTATTTATGGTTTCAAACTTATATCAAATAAGGAACACATAACCATTCCAACTAAATTAATTGTTAAAGGTTATGAAGTATCAATACCCACCACTTACTCATGTAATCAATTTTTTCATATACATGACTACATATATAATACAATATTCCAATATCTCTTTCACCTTTTCCACCGTATGTCAATTTGATAATTTTTCATAATAATCTTCATTAAAAATTATGAAATAATATATATTCAATTGAATATTTCAATCCATATTTATGAAAATATTTTATGTATTTATCATTTATATAACCATGGAGATTGTTGAAAACACCTAGGATTTTAGAATTAAAATTTTCATTCTTATCAATAATGTCATAAGTTGGATCATCCATGTCTATAATATATAAACCATTAAAAATATTAACCCTACCATAAAAAGATCATATATAAGTATATAAACTATCGTTTATTATTAACAATTAAAATTTATTTCTAGTCCAATTGTGATAAAAAAATCTAATCCATAAAATAAACATTTTAACCCTTTTTCTATTCTAAAACTAATCCATATTGTAGAATTAGAGCATAAGTCTTGACATAAAATTCAATAAATCTTTTCCAATGGAAAAAATTTGGTTATACTTCCCCTTTCTTCTAGTCATTATTATTTGGATGTCTGACTTAATTAGAAAAAATGTTTGATTCTCACCTTGTATGAAATACACTTTATTAAGAATTATTGAAATTGATTTCTATAATATCCACTTTCATATAATCCTAATTATTCAATTTTATAACCCTTTAAACCCATAAAAACTAATTCAATATTTTATTATAGGCTATAAATTTATGTGATTAAAAAAATTATAATTATGATACATACCATAATATATAAATATAACAAGTGAGTATCATGTTTTATATATCTTTGTGAGGGAATTTTAATGAATGTACTCCCACTAAAATTACCTTATACACTATTTAATTTAAGGTGAAAAGATCCATATTTAATATTTTAGATTCCACCTAATTTTTCCCTAAATGAATAATTGTTTAGGTAGGAAATCATTTTGATAACATCACTTAGGACTCTTAGATAGTTAATTGGAAGACCCTTAATCCAAATCCATAATATAGAAAAACTAAACACTATTACATTGGTGTACCATCTTATAGGGATTCCCAACTGTTGTAAACCAACTATCATAGTGATATTTATTTAACTTACTCATTAGGTTAACCGCTTCATAAACACCATAAAAATAACACATAGATGACCAAAATTTTCATGACTCTACATGGATGGATGATTTTGTTCTTTTCATGTGTTGTTTTTATAAGTATGATGACACAAAATATTTTAGAGGTGTTGTTGGTTTCAAAATTTTAATATAAATCTTATTTATATTATCTTCAGAACTATTATAACTCATATAATATAAATTATCTTATTTTTTATTCCTCTATGTTTTTCCTATTTTAAGGGTTTAGTTTTTTAATACATATTTATTAGAGAAAATGAATATGTTTCAAACCATATAAATGTGTATATATATTTACAAAACCCACAATTTTTCATACTAAAACATAAATAGATAAAAAAATATCTCTAAAAATATCTGTATACTTTAAATTTATAGGGCAAATGAAACACTTTCCTGAAATTCTTTATAATATTATGAAATAAAAAATTAGAAATAGATAATTCAGAGTGTGATAGGTATCCAACCCCCACCATTATTTAGTTCCTCCATAACCTTTTAACTAATATGTATAAACTAAAACAAAACTCTAAATTTAATCACATAAATTCATAAAAACAAAATTCAAGGCAAAAAATCTTATTCATCCATAACTAACATGAGATATATGATTTGAAAAATTTATTTGTATTAATTTATCATATAATTCATTGTATATAGAATATCCACATCAGACAAAGAATTTAATTTCATTAATATTCAGAATTAAATAAAATATATAAAATTAATAATATAAATAAATGAACATTTCACTTATTTACTAGAATTCATATATTAATATGAACATTTTATATTTCATTTAAGCACAAAAATTATTTATTTATAATTACTAATATTTAAATTTTATTAAAAAAATAAAATATAAGAATTTTAGTCAAATTAATATTTTTTCCCATTTTATACTACATCTTATTTAATTATATATATCATCCCATGTGAATCAATTGAAGTTTCGGAATATAATACTCCCTATCACTAGTTACATATCATATTTTATGATATATTACATCATATAATTCTTTTCAATGATTGAAATATGTCTCAAATGATGATATACCATATCTAGAACTTACAACATGATAAAATATATTGAAAACACTAGGACATCAATCCCAGCCTGTGGTACTACTTACCATAAATTTTTTATAGGGAAAAATCAAGGGTGTTATGGAATTATGCACTATGACTCACCTTTTCATAGCATATATTTTAACAAAAAAACTATATTTTTCCAAACAATATAGTTTATTATGTTTAATTACCTGATCATCCAAATAATAAAATTTAACCATGCCATATCATAGCTTATGATATAATAAATTACTTCTTATTATACATATTTTCTTCTTTAAATGAGTATAATATAATTTTTTTACAATTATGGTGGCTCTGATACTACTGAAGGGTTTCATTAGGGCATTAAGTTCTCATAAATAGTTTAAAAATCAATTTAAATGAAAAATATATCAATATAAAGTCAACATGAAATATTAAGAATATAAAATAAAATTGTATTCCAAATGTATATTGAGATTCATCTTGATGTTGTATAAAATGTTATTATATATTCTTAAGTAAAAACATGTTTATTTCAAGATGATTGTGGGTCTGACTCCACTGACGGGTTGGATAGATCGTTGCATGCTCATAAATAGTTTAAAAATCAATTTTAATTTTGAATCAATCAACATAAAATCAATAACAAATATTAATAATGTAAAATAACATTGTATACCTCAAGTATATTAAGATTAATATTGATGATGTATACATCAATTATATAGACATTCATATTTACGAGGTGTGTTTAAAGAGGATCACTAATACTAATTCTTTGAGCATTTCCTCCATAGTTAGTACAACACCTGATTGAATCCATGTATGGATTATGAAGATTCCTTAATCTCCTAATGTTATTTTAACACCCTCTCCATGATGAGAAATTAAGAAAAATAAATAATAGAGATTATGATAGGCTTGAAAACCATATCAACAATAAATGATAATGATAAAATACTTTATATTGGATTAATTGTGTCAGCTAAATATTAGATTTTTTTCAAATGATAAATTAGCCATCATGATGATTCACAAAGATAGAAAAATTATATTAGAAATGTGTCATGATAAATGATATCACATATCACATGACATAAGTCTATTGTAAGATTTAATATAGGCATATCTTGTTTATCCAAACAAGTTGTCTTACATCATATCAATGTTTCGATATGTATCATATGAATATACCTAGTTATGGTATAATTGTGAATCATGAAATATGTTTTACTTATTTTGAACTCATATCAATATGGTTAGATATATATGATTTTGATTAATTTTTTTTCATGGGATATTATAAATAATAACACTATTATAATCATGCATTCATATTACAAATAAATTAAATAAGAGAATTATATAAAATGAATATCCCTTCATTGAAATGTTTCACAAGTTAAGAGTTATCATATTATAATAGTATACTAGATAAAACTAATATATATGATGAAAAATATATCATTATGCATGTCAGAAACCATATTTATTGACCATTATTATTTAGTTTATTTATATATTGATTATTATGAACTTGGGTCTTAGGTTGATTTCCATTAAATTTTCAATGTTTGTGAGTTTCAATGTTGGGTTCATGGGTTGGGAATTGATAGTGAAATCAACGTATCCTACCCTTGATAATCCTACATGAAATTATATATACACTCCCATGGTTTGGGTATAATTTACCAAACCACGTGGATACCTGGTTCTTGTCCAATGGAAGTCTCATGAGTGCTACATAACTTAAAAAACTATGCGATTTAACTAGTTTACATGTAAGAGTGACATAAAAGTACTTTCTACTTAAAATTAAAATAGTTAAATTACCCATTTATTTACCCCTCAATATAACTTACCCTATTCATCTATATGGTGTTTATCCATCCCATAATCATTAGTTTTGAGCCTCCATTATGTGGATTTCTAGTGTATTTCTTTAGGTAAATCGCTTATCTTCTCTAATTAATCCTTTCTTATTCCTATTCACATTTTCCTTTTTGTATCTATTCATCTCATTACTTTTAGGGGATGTTAGGATGAAATTTATGTTTTGGGTGGTATTAATTTTTGGCTTTAGTTGTTTAGGTATTGTAAGGGCCATTCTATTGCATGTTCATGCCTCCGCCATTGAATGTGACTTGTTGTGACTTGTCATGAGGGATTACCACTTGTAATTATGTGTTGATATTTTGGTTATACTTTACTTGTAATATAATTAGGATATTGATAATTTAAAATGATATTGTTGTTAAATTATAACTATATTTGATAGCTATAATAGTTTTTAGGAATGTTCCATCGTTATTTATCACTTTAAATGAATGTTATTCAATGGTATTATATTTTTAGAGAATGATTAAATTATACTTAAAATTATAATTTTTTTAACAAGATAAGTTCTTTGGAAATAGTTTATAAGTTTTGTTTTAAATAAAATTTGATAAGAAAACTTATTTGACCCTATTTGGGTCCTGATTTGGAGAAAGTGTGTTTTATAAATTATAATATTTCCTTTATCATTTTAAAATGGTTTTAATGAAAGGTTAAATTTAATTACTATTTAATAGTGGTTTTAAGGTTTTTTTACTGTATTATTTTAAAATTTTATTTCATAAAAGGGGAATGTATGAACATTTGGTTTTAATTTAACAAAAGGATTATTTGATACTTTTATATGGATTTCAGGTGTTATGTGAGTGTAAGACCCTATATGCCCCTTATTTTGATATATATTGTGACTATGAGGGGGATTTTGATTTATTTTGATGTAAATTATGTGTAAAATGGGACATTTATTATGATGGGTATGGATTTGGAATTAGGTTTCATGGGTTATGTTTAATTTCATATCATGCATCTTTGATTTGATTGATTTCTTACCTATTGTTGTTTCTACCAAGGGAAAACTAGAACAAAGATAGAGGTTCATACTTATTCTAGTCAATTTTATAAACATGTTTCTAGTGTCCCATGATTTGATTGATATTCATTGAAAATAGGGAAGATGAAAATTTGACGACATCAGTATGGGTTGGTCATAAATATTGTGTTATTGTGGATGAATCCAAGATTGATAGTTGGCCCCATGAATTTGGTAATGTCTAAGAACTTACCACCATAAGACCCAGGGTGTTACCCCTGATACATAGTTTTTACATTGTAATTAAAAAGGTTATTTATAGGACCTCATCTTTTAACATTACATAATCATTAGTTTATTCAAGAATTAAAATTTAGAATCTTTTCATGTCTAGAGATTTAAAGAATTAGGTTTTAAATATTATATTAAATCTCAAAATATTACAAATTAGAGACTTATACTCAATCCAATTTCTTTCACAATAATAATACTCCTTAAATAAAACATGAAGATCCTTTCTTGATATAAATATTCTTTAATTCTTCATTTTTATTAACAATACTTATACCCTATGAAAAAAATTTCAAAAACATGGGATGAGGAGTAAGAGCTCAGTAGGGGTTATAAAATATGGAAAGTAAACATTAGTCCATTAATACATACAAAACATAATCTCTTTAACCTACCTCATGAAATCATAAGATTTATGAATAACATATAGAAATCATAAATCATAAAGGTAACTTCTGGAATCCATAACATATATAAAATGTATATTTCACATCTACATTGGGAGTTACATTAGGAATTCCCATCATATTATATTCCATAAATATAATAGTAGAAACATTAATGTTTACCTCCTGCACATTACCCAATACATTGGAGAGCTATCTCGGGCTCACCTTCCCTAGGTTTATCATAGAACAACCAATATTTGTCTTATCATGTAACCACAAATAAAATGTAAAAGTACCATTACATATTTAAAACACTGAAAAGATTGAAATTATCAACATTTCACTCATCAATCACAAAATAATCTTTTCATGATACTGAAATATTCAATCAATTTCCAAAATCATTTAAAACATTTAATAAAGGAAATTTTTAATCAAAGTGTCTCATACCGATTTGAAAATTTTAAAGGATTGTCATTTTAAAACATTAATGTCCGTATAAATAAATCCTTAAAATCATTTTGAAAATTCATACAATAATGAGAATTATTTAGAAAAATAAAGCGCTAAATATTTGAAAACATTTTTTAGTAAAAGGGCATCACAACACTTAAGAAATAGTTGAATACAAATAAATAAATAATAACACCAATAAAACATTAAATATCATGAGAATATAGAAATTCATGATATAGAATTTGAAAATGGTTTTACCTACACCTTATACTATATTAATGGTTCAAAATATCAAGATATTCCTTAATGAAGGGATATTGAGACGTAGTCCCTTACAAAGATCGTATAAATGACTTACAAATTTATCAGTGTGGTGATTATGTGTAGCAATAGAATATCCAAAAAAAGATAAGTGTAAATTAAGACATAAATATAAAAAAATATATTCCACACATAATCATAGAATAATATAATCAACTATGTATGTGTAAAACCAAAAGATTGAAAATTGAGTTTAGATATTTCCTTACGAAAATTTGGCACCCTAACAGCGTCACATAAAAATTCTGAAAATGAGTTGATGAGGGAGAAAATTTTATCTCCTAGCATGGACATAAAATGAAAAGTAATATGAATATATATGAATATATCCAACATTAGAAAATGGAAATTAAAATACATTACATAAAAGATGACTTTGACAAAAAGAGGAGGGGGAAAAGTTCCGTTACATAGATAGTTTTTTAAATAAAATAGATTGATTATGTGTATCAAATTTAAATACATATAAATAAAGTATAAATACAATATTTGATATAAAATTTTTTATCTCACATAATCATAGGACGTCAAAATCAAAAATTAGGTGTTTAACCCAAAGAATGGAAATTGGGTTAAGAAGTTCCCTTACATAGTGTCTGACTTGACTTGTTCGTTATTTAATATACAAAATAATAAACTTAAGTTAATTTATACTTGCTTAAGAAAAATTTGTAATTTTATTATTCCTTTCATATAACTTATTATCTTCCAATAACTATTAGTTAATTATTTTAATTCATGTCAAACATTTTTTAAATGTTCGTAATTTGATTCGAAAATGAACTTGTTACCGTACCCATTTGTCCAAGTGGTCAAAATTCCATTATATATAAAATATTATTCATCTTTATATCATATATATTACATATATCTGACATATATGTATGTAGAATTTTCCATAACATTTCAAGATAAGTAATGAAATGCACCGTTCATGGAGACAGTACGCCATACGTGAGCATGAATGCAACTTTCATTTATATTTCATATTTAATAGAATGAAAAAATAATGATTCAAAGGTAGATTATAATTCAAATTATAATATAATATTTTATATATTTTAAATATGTTCATTATTACCATACTTTATACATTCAATGTATGGCATGAACGAGTCACATCACTTTTAGTGGGCGGTATTTTACACTTCCTCAAATGAAACAATTGTATTTGTACAACATGAAAAGCATAAAGATATGTTCTATATTAAAACTAAATAAGAATAGAGATAAAATAAATATCATATATATCATATATAATTATGTTTCCATCACTATTTTCACCATGAGAGGTGGTACCGAAAAATCGAACTGTCATCATTTCATGAGGCACTAGTTCGTCGTCCATAGAAATATTATGTTATAAATCCATTATATGGAGCTTTGTTTAATTTTTGTTTGAAAAATTATAATAAAAAACCTAGTATATATATGATAATAGTGTTTTTATGCAATCAATGAAAAATAATAGAACAGGGAGTGAATAAATTGAGTAATAGAAAAGAATTTTAGAGAAAATGTTACCTCTTAAAACATGTAACTCTCACTGATTTGAGCCAAACAGCTTCCTTGAATTGCATTTTTCCAAGGGGGAAGCATAAAAAATAAAATGGGTATGTTTAGATATTACTTCGTCAATTTTTGGGTGATCCAAGAGGATTTCATGTTGTGAGTAATAGGTTTGAGGTGGTATCTTTTTATAAGAGGGTGGAGGGGCTCTATAGGAATGTTTGAATGTATTATTTTATAATAAAAGGATTTTCAAATTAGAAATGTAAAAAACACTTTAAATATGAAAATAAGAAGAATATAAGTCGAAAAAAATCATCAAATAAGAATTTGACAGGTTTTGGATATTTTTTAATCTTTATCTTTTTTATTTAACAATTTTTCACTTATAGTTTTATAAGGTATTTAAAACTTTTAGAATCAAAATAGATACCAAACCATGAAAAATATGAAATTAAAGAGTAAATAATACAATTTTACAGTTATTATAACTATATTGTAGAATATTATAATATTTTGGGATTTTATATTATTTAATAAAGTATTTTATATTTTCAAAAATGAATTATGTCAATTTTGATACAATTCATATCATGACATTTTTAAAAATCGAAGACAACATGATTAATTTGAATAAAACATCATTAATAAAAATATAACATTTAACTATCATCATGAAAATTCGGGCCTGACATCAAATTAACCAATTTTTTTATTTTTTCATTTATAATATCATCTATTTGAATCCTTTATTAATGAAAAAAAATTCAATGTGTCATCATTATGTCATAAATAAATTTATTTATGTAATGTATAAAAATAAAAAATTAAATACCATGTTGTCGGATGATTTTTTGTTCTATAATGATTATTTATAGTCAAATTGATCACTTATATAAATCCATTTTAAAAATGCAATACTTATAAAAAACATGAGTGTCAGAGAAGATTTAATGTAGATTCAACGGGAAGCTTTGTCCTTTCATTTAAATAATATTATTTGAGAAACTTTAAACTAGATCATCCAAAAAATATGACATGTGTTCAGGTAATTTTATAATTTTATTTTTACCCTTAATTACATGATTTACCCCTAACAACAGTAATTAAAAATAATTAATGAAGTTAGTATTAAAAATAAAAGATTTATATATATATATAATTTGGACCTTCTGATTCTAAATATGGAATCTATATTTTCAAATTCAAAACATATAAGTAGAAGTAATTAATTTATTTGTAATTCTCGTTGTCAAAATGATAAAAAAAATTTCTTAGAAAATAATAACCATCAAAAGATTGGCGTGTGTTTATATATAATTTCAATATTAAATTCCTTCCAATGACAAAAATTTGATTAAATGATAATAATTTATTCTATTTATACTTTAAAACCATTCGATAATATATTTTATCCATATAAATTACATCGATTGAAAAAGTAGTTTACAATTAAAATTGAGACTACTTCTACTATTCATCAAAACATGATAGTTATCAGAAAAATATAAAAAATTTATAAAAAACAAATTTTGATGTCCCAATTCGATTGAATATGTTTATGTTTTCAAATCTAACATATAAATGTGAAAAAAACTATATTTAAAAATGGTTTTCCATCAAAAGGTTGTAAAACTAAATTTTAAAAAATTACTTATTTTATCTAAACAAAATAAAATTTTTGTTAAATCATATCTATAAATCATATGAGATTAATTTAATACTTTAAATTAAATATATAACATATATTTTTCATTAATTAAAAATTCATAATGAGTTATATGTTTTTATTAACACAATTATTCTATTTTTAAATAGGTTTTCATAAAAACACTTCCTTTATATTCAATTGGGTTTTAATTCCATTTATAATAAATTTTGTAATAATTTAATCATTATTTAAACAAGTGTAAACCATATTTTTATAATTAACTTGACACTATTCATTCTTAACGTTCAAACGACTAGTTTATAATGATATCATTTAAAAATTAATATTTAGATGTTCTTTTAAGATTAATAAAGTGTATCATATATGCTATTGAACATAGTGATTATTTTGTAAAATATGGGATGTTACATCATTACCAATTAATAAATTTTGTCCTCAAAATTTGTAATTTTCATCGGTAACTAGGGTATGATGTTTCAAAATGCCTATACTGAAAACCCACATCATAAAAAGGGTTAATAAATATTACACTTTAAAAGATAGAAGGTGAAGTATAATGGTCACCTAAGGTAACAAAAATGAGGTTTCCATGTAGAAAAACATGGATATGCAAGAAAAAATTATCCATCATGTTCTTATGGGCATTGATTGAAAACGTTATTAGGATAAATTAAAAAATTGGAGAACCAAAAACATTTGATGGGTTAAAAAATCTTTGATTTCACAATAGGAAATGTAAATGGAAAACAATTTTTTAATATCCATTACATAAATTTGATGAATTTTATTACAAACATGAATAACAACACAGCGAAAAATACATACTTATTTTGTATAGTTTCATCCATTAATAATGTATTACCACAAAAAAATCTTTTCTCCAAACGGTGAGTATTAAATATGACTTGGTCACATGTGAAGCACTAGAATCAACATCTAGAGAATCACATAAACATAAAATAGAAAAACTATCTATTCAGACGGTCCTAAAACATTAACCAACACCAAAATGGTTAGAAAAAGATCAGATAATACAATAAAAAGATTAATTATTTACAAGGATAATGAATACTTTTAATCTCAAAAATTAATCAAACAATAACCAAACTTCAAAAAAGACCATAACAAAAAATTGTCCACATAATTCCTCAAACATAATCCAAAATAATATTGGTAACTGAAATTGATAAGGGTTTTATAAAGTATTATTATAAAATAAATTTTAACATTTACCTTCAAATAACATCAATAACTATTAATTTCTCATAAAAAAAGTACTTATCCTAATTATATGATCTCCAAGTTAGGCTATTCTTTTCTTAATTCCCATAAGTCCAAAATTTAAATATTAAAAACTTAATCCAAAAATAAAACCCAATATTATACTATTTACATTAATCATATAATGTACCCCAAATAGTGATCATCTTCCATAACAACATTTATCACATACTCCCCATATCATTTTTCAATCCCGTGGTTATCTAATTGATAAAATATATGTCTCCAAAAATATTTTTAACCACTATAAAATTTTATAACTTAATCCATAAAAGGGTTTCTAAGAATTTTAAATTAAGATCAACTATAATATTATAAAACCATAAGAAGACATCCTATATCCAATTTTGTCTAAACCTCCCTCTTATACAAACTATAAAAGCTCATCGTTAAACAGTAAATAATTTTGAGTTTATTCAGGAATTCACATTGAGGATATTTTCAGGTTTTGAGTAATAGAGAATTAGGAGGTAAATATTACAATACATCTCAAATTATTACAAATTAAACATGTATAATCTATCTAATTTCACCCACAATAATAATAATTTTTAAATAAAACAATTAAATATTTTCTTGAAATAAATATTACTGAAATCTTCATTTCCCTTACCCTTCCTTATACCTTGTGAAAAATATTTCAAAAAAAAAGGGAGGAGCAAAAACATAACATTATGGGTTAAAATATAAAGAAATAAATCATTATTCCATCAATACATTCAAAATAAAATCTATTTAACACACCTAATAAAATCATAAAATTTATTAATGACATTTAGAAATCATAAATCATAAAGGAAAATTATGTCATCCAAAACATACTTACATTGTATCTATCACATCTATGTAGAGAGTTAAATTTTGAATAACCATCATAGTATATTCTGTAAATATCCTAGAAAAAAAATTAATGTTTACCTACGTCACGTTACCCAATGCATGGGAGAGCTATCTCAGGCTCACCCATCCTAGGTTTACTATAGAACCAACTGTATTTGGTGTATCACATTACCACCCATAATATTTCCAAGTACCATTACATAATCATAACATATAAAAGTCTACAATTATCAACATTTCACAAATAAATCACAAGAAATCAATTCAAGATACAGAAATATTCAATCCATTTGAAAAAACATTTTAAACATTTATTAAATATATATTTTGAATAAAATTTTTCCATACCACATTGAAACTTTAAAAGGAATGATTTTTGAAACATTAATGTACCTATAAATAAATACATAAATCCATTTTAAGAAAATTTAAAAGAAAGAGTAAGATTTAGAAAAATAAATCTTTATAAATTTTACAATGATTGTTTAAGTGAAAGAGTATCATAACACATAGAAAACACTTGAAAAAAATTAATTAATCAATTACATCATACAAAACATGAAGTATCATGAAAATATATAAATTCATGATATAAACTTTATAAAGGGTTGTATATACACCTTATTATATATTAAAGTTGAAAAATATCAAGATATGACTTAATAAAAGGATATTGAGACGTATTCTCTTACAAGGACCGTCTAAATGTGATAATAATATATCAATGGGGTGTTTATGTGTAGTAATAGTAAATCCACAAATAGAGAAGTTTAAATTAAGACATAAATATATAAATAGATATTCCACACATAATCGTGGCATAATATAGTCTACTACGTTTGTGTAAAACCCCACGAGTGGAAATTTTGTTTATATTTTACCTTACAAAAATTCCAAATCCTAATGGAATCACTTAAAAATTAATAAAATGTGTTGATGAGAGAGAAAATTTTCTCTCATCACATTGACATAAAATGTACAACAATAAGGATATATATGAACATATCCCAACATAAGAAAATGGAAATGAAAAACCATAATATAAAATATGTCATCGAATAAAAGAGGAGTAAGATGGGTATATAGGGAGGTTTTTTGGGCAGAGGTTGGATGAGCTAAAAGGATTTATAGGTGTGAGTAATGGGTCAGAGGTGGTGGCTTTTATAAGATGGAGGATGAGTGCTTTCAGAATGATTGAATGTATTATTTTATTATAAAATTATTTCCAATTTCAAAAGGTCCACAAATAACTAAATTAAAAGATAAGATGAATATAAATTGAAATAAAATAATTCAATAAGAATTGGATATGTGTTGGATATTATTTCATACTTATCTGTATTGATTATTATTATTTTTACTATTACCATTTCATCAAGAATTTTTACACTTTGAGAATCAAAATAGTTACCAAAACATGAAAAATATCCAATTAAAGAATCAATAATTAAATTTTAGGCTTATGATAACTATTTGGACAAATCAATTTTTTAATTTTATAATATTTTATAAAATATTTTATATTTTAAAATATGATTTATGTCAATTTTGACACTATTAATATCAGGAATTTTTTAAAAATCTAGACCAATATGATTACTTCTAAAAAACTTCAATAATACAAAGGCAACATGTAACTATCATCCAGAAAATTCATGGATGACATAAGAATAACCAAATTATATTTTTTTTAACATTAATAATATCATTTATTTGATTCATTTATTAATGATGCAATCAATGCATCATCATTTTGTCATAAATAAATTTATTTATGTAATGTATAATAGTTGTAAATAAAATACCATGATGTAGAAAATATTTTTTGTTTTTAATGACTATTTAGGGTCAAATATATCACTTATATAAACCCATATTTAAAATGCGATACTTATTAAAAACATGAGTGTGATAGAAGCTTTAATGTAGCTTCCATTGAACTCATTGTCCATTTATTTAAATAAGATTCTATGATATGCTTTATACTATATCATCAAAAAAAATGACCTGTGTTAGGGTAATTTTATAATTTTATTTTTACCTTAATTACCTGATTTACCTTTAACCGTGGAAATAAAAAATAATTATTTAAGTTACTATTCCTAATAAAAGATACCAATTTACATAATTTGGACATTCTAATTACAAATACGGAATCCATTTTTTCAAATTCAAAACACTTGAGTATCAACAATTAATTTAATATTATTTCTCGTTGTCAAAATGATAAAATGGGTTAAAAAAATAAATAACCATAGAATGATTGACTTCCATTTATATCTACTTTCACTGTTAAATTACATAAAATTACGAAAATTGGATTAAATGATAAATATATATTCTATTTCTACATTAAAACTATTCAATAATATAATTTATCCATATAAATTTTGTCGATCGAAAAAGTTGTTTCAATTAAAAATTTTCATATTTTTACTATTTATCAAAACATGACTGTTATCCAAAAACAATAAAACATTAATCAAAAGTATATTTTGATATCCCACTTCTAAAGAATTAGTTTATATTTTCTAATAAAACTGGTAAAATAGAAAAAACAACTAAACTTAAAAATGGTTCTCCATCAAAAGGCGTTAAAACTATATTTAAAAAAATAATTCTTTTATCAAAAAATTATATTTGTTCTTATATCAAATATGTAAAATATATAAGATGAATTTAATAAAATAAATTGAATATATAACATATTTATTATTAAATAAAAATTCATAAAAATGATATGATTTTATAAACACAATTATTCAATTTTTAAATAGGTTTTCAAAAAACACATCCTTTATATTCAATTTTCTTTTTAATTCCATTTATAAAAAATTTGTTAATCAATTATTCATTATTTAAACATGTATAATCTATATTTTTTTAATTTGGTTTTTACAATTCATTCCTATCATTCAAACGTCTTAGTTTTAATGGTAACATTTAAATAATAATATTTTGTTGTTCATTTAAGATTAATGTAGCGTATCATATATGCTATTAAACATAGTGTTTATTTTTTAAAACTCAGGATGTTACATCATCCGCTCCTCCCCTTTAATAAATTTCATCGTCGCAATTTGAATTTGGGGTCGGTAACTAGGGTATGACTTTTCAAAAATACCTTTATTACAAACCCACATTAGAAAAAGGGTAAATAATTCTTCCACTTAAAAAGATAGAAAGTGATGTTTAAAGGTCACTTGAGATAACTCAAACAAGGGTTCCATGTAGGATAACATGGATATGTAAGAAAAAAACCATCAAATTCAGATGGAGAGTGATAGAAAACATGATTAGAATAAATTTAACAAATTGGTAAACAAAAGGCATGTGATGGGTTAAACGTTCTTTGATTTCATTATAGGAAATATAAATGGAAAATGTTTTTGTTTTAATATCCTTTTCATAATGTAGAGTAATTTTTTTAAAATATTAAATAATAAGAAAAGTAATCATTCTTACTTGTTATGTAGAGTTTCATCCCTTAATTAATTTTTACCACAAAACTCATATTTTCTCCAAATGATGCATATTCAAGATGACTTGGTTGCACCTAAAGCACTAGAATCAACTTCTAAAGAATCACTTAATCCAAGAAAAAGAATAAATATCTATTCATCCGGTATTGAAACATTATCCAAAACCAAAGTGGTTAAAAAAAGATCAGATAATGAACCAAAAAATAAAAATCCTTTATAAGGATAAGGAATAGTTTTAATATCCAATATTCCACAAACAATACCCAGAGTACAAAAAATACCATAAATTGTTTTTCAATATAATTCCTAAAAAATAATCCAAACATGGCCTGAATCCCAAAATTGATAACGGTTTGATAACATATTATTTGAAGATAAATTTTAACATTTATCTCCAAATAACATCAACAACTATTAATGTCTCATACCAAAATGTAATTAACCAAATCACATGATCTCCAAGATAGAAAAATCATTTTCTAATTCCCCGAAGTCCACAATTAAATAATTCAAACTTTAATCCTCAAATAAACACAATATTTTTCTATTTACCTTAATCATATAAAGTCTCCAAAATAGTGAAAATCTTCCTAAATAACATTTATCACTTAATCTATAAATCATTTTTCCATCACATGATTATCTATTTGATGAAATATATTTCTCCATAAATATTGTTAATCACCTTGATATTTTATAACATAATTCTAAAATGGGTTTCTAAGAATATAGAATTTGGATCAACAATAAAATTATGAACACATATGAATAAATCCTAATCTCCAAAGTTTTTTAAACTACATATAATACCAACTATAATTCCTCATACTTAAATAGTAAATAATCTTGAGTTAATTCAAAAATTAAAATTAAGGATATTTTCAGGTTTAGAGTTTTAGGGTATTGGAAAATAAATATTACATTACATCTCAACAAATTACAAATGAGGCAGTTATACACTATCCCATTTCTTTCACACTAATAATACTCCTTAACAAAAACAATAAATTGTTTTCTTCATAAAAATAATCATGAATTATTCCTCTCTCTTACCCTTCCTTATACCATACAAAAATTTCAAAAACATGGGATGAGCATAAAAATATCAGTAAGGGTTATAAAATAAATAAATAAAACATTTGTCCACCAATACATGCAAAACATAAGCACTTTAACATTCCTTATGAAATCATAAAATTTATGAATAAAACATAGAAATAATAAATCATAAAGGTGATAAGTGGCATCAATAACATACTTACATTGTAGCTTTCACAGCTATGTATGGAGTTAAATTTGGAATACCCATCATAGTATATTCTCTAAATATATTAGGATAAAAATTAAGGTTTACATATTTCTTGTTACCCAATGAATTGGAGAGCTATCTCAAGCCCACTCATCCTTGGTTTATCATGGAACCACCTGTATTTGACTTCTCATATAACCACCCATGAAATGTCCCTGTACCATTACATAATCATAACATATAAAAGGTTTAAATTAACTGCATTTCATATATCAATCACAAGAAATTTATTCAACATACTGAATTATTAAATCCATTTACAAATCCATTTAAAACATTTAATAAAGATATTTTTTAGTCAAAGTGTCATATAACAAATTGAATCTTTTAAAGGAATATAATTTTAAAACATTATTGTACCTATAAATAAAACATTTAATCCATTTTTAAAACACCTACATCTATGATAAATATTTAGAAAAATAAATCTCTTGAACTTTTAAATTGATGTTTTAGTGAAAGAGTATCCTAACACTTGAGAAACAATTGAATAAAAATAAATAACCAATAACATCAAATAAACATTAAATATCCTGTTATTATATAAATTCATGATATAAAATGTAAAAATGGTTTTATATAAACCTTATAATATATTAAGGGTTCACAATATCAAGATATTTCTTAATGTAATGATATTGAGACATAGTCCCTTATGATGATTATTTAAATGAAGTAAGAATTTATCAATTCGGTAATTATGTGTAAAAATAAAATATAAAAACAAATAGAAGTGGAAATTAAGACATAAATATATAAATAATGATTCCAAACATAGTCATGTAATAATATAATCAAGTAAGTATGTGTAAAACCCAAAGAGTGGAAATTGAGTTTAGAAATTCCCATACAAAAATTCGGAAGCCTAATAACATCACTTAAAAATTCAGATGATGAGTTGATGAGAGGGAAAAAATTTTCTCATCCCTCGGACATAAAATTTACAACAATAAGGATATATAAGAACATATCAAAAAAAATAAAATGGAAATTAAAATACATTACATAAAAGAAGTCTTTGACTAAAAGAGAAGGGGGAAAGGTTCGCTTACCATGGTCATTTTTAAATAAAATAGATCAATTAAGATTATTCACAATAAATACACATAAGTAAAGTATAAATACAAGATATGATATCAAAATTTTTGTCTCACATAATCATATCATGGCGTAATCCCAAAGTAGGTGTTTAACCCAAATAATGGAAATTGGGTTAAGAAGTTGCCTTATCTCATGTTCAAATTGACTCATCCGTTCTTTAATTACCTAAATAATAAACATAAGTTAATTTATACATTAATAAGAACCTATTTCATGTTTATTATTAATTTTATATAACTTATTATCTTTCAGTAACAATTATGTTATTATTTTAGGTCACATCATACATTTGTCGATGTTTGGAATTTGAGTCAAAAATAAAATTGTTATAGTTACAATTTGTAAATGTGGTCAAAAGTCCATTTTCTATATAATATTATTCATATATATATATATATATCATATATATCATATATATTCAGTATAAACTTATTTATAATGGTCTATAACATTTGGATATAAGAAATGAAATGCACCATTCATGGAGACGGTATGTCGTACGTAGGCTTGAACACTACTTTCATTTCTATTTCATATTTAGTGGAATGAAAAAAAAATGATACATGGGTATATTTTAATTCTAGTACAATATCATATTTTATATATTTTCCATAATTTCATTAACTCCATCCTTTATACGTTCCATGTATGGAATGAACTAGTATTATCACTTTGAGGGGGTGGTAGTCCGCACTTCCTCAAAAGTAATTATTGTATTTATACAACATGAAAAGAATAAAGGTATGTTCTAAATGATAATTACAGAAGAATAGAGATAAAATAAATAAAATAAATATCATATATAATTAAAATTCAATCATAATTCCCTCTATGAGAGGTGGTACAGAAAAATTGAACAATCATCGTTTCGTGAGGCAGTTGTTCGTTGTCTATAGAAACATTACATTCTAAATATATTATATTGCAGTTTGTGTACGTGTATTTTTAATAATTATGATAAAAAATCCTAGTATTTATCAGATACTAGGGTTGTTATTTAATAAAATAAATTTAACACAATAGGGAGTGAAAAAGTTGAATAATGGAAAGGAATTTTAGAGAAGACGATGCCTCTTAAAATGTGTAACTCTCATTGATTTGAGTGAAAATGAATTCTTGAATTGTCTTTTATATATAGTAAAGATTCTAGGAGAAATAGGGGGATATTGGGATATTATTTGAGATGAGTTTGGATGATTTGAGAGGATTGAGAGGCTTGAGATGTGGGTTAAATGTTGTTGGCTTTATAAGAGGGAGGATGGGCACTTTAGGAATGTTTGAATGTTTAATTTTATTATCGAATGATTTTTAGTTTCAAAAGTCCACAACTCATTACATTAGAATATAATAAAAATATTAGTAAACATAAAATAATCCAATAATAATTGGATAGGAGTTGGATATTTTATAATCCTTATATTTTTTATTTAACACTTTTTTTTCTTACCGTTTAATCATGCATTTAAAAAATGGAGAATCAAAATTGTTATTAAAATATGTAAAAAACCAATTAAGATTCAATAATATCATTTTAGAAATGTTATAACTATTGGACTGAATCATTGGTTTTTCAAATGTTATAATATTTAATAAAATATTTTATATTTTAAAATATGAATTATGTCAATTTTGACACTATTTATATCAGGACATTTTTAAAAATATAGAACAACTTGTTTACATCGAAAAAACATCATTAATATAAATATAACAAGTAAATATCAACATGTAAATTCATATATGTCATCAAAATATCCAAAATATATTTATTTTAACATTTGTAATATCATTTATTTGAATTAATTATTAATGATGCATTCATTGCGTCATCATTGTGTCATCAATAAATTTATTTATATAATGTATAAAAATTATAAATAAAATGCCATGATGTAGGAAATATTTTTATTTTTATAATTAATATTTATAGTCAAATAGATCACATATATTAACCCATAATTAAAATGTAATAATCATTAAAAACATGAGTGTGAGAAAATCTTTAAAGTAGCTTCCATGGGAATATTTTTCCATTTTATAAAAGAAGCCTCTTTTAGAAGCATTAAGCTAGATCATCCAAAAAATATGACATGTGTTAGGGTAATTTTAGGATTTTATTTTTACACTTAATTACCCTATTTACCCTTATCCGTGCTAATTAAAAAATAATTTTTAAGTTACTACTCATAATAAAAGATAGCTATTTACAAAAATTGGTCCTTCTAATTCCAAATATGGAATCCATTTATCCAAATTCAAAACACAAAAGTTGCATTAATAATTTTAAATTTAATTCTCATTCTCAAAATGATAAAACTGGTATTTAAAAAATTAATAAGCATCAAAAGATTGACGTGCATTTATATCTAATTTCAATGTGAATTTACTTACAATGACCAAAATTGGATTAAATGGTAAACATATATTCTAGTTTTTACTTTAAAACCATTAAATACTATAATTTAACAATATAAATTTTCTTGAGGAAAATTGTTTTTTTAAATTAAAATTTAGCGTATTGTTAATATTCATCAAAACATGATAGTTATCATAAAAAAAAATTTAATCCAAAATAAATTTTTATGTCCTAATTTTAAATAAAAAGTATAATTTGTAAAATAGAACATATAAAAGTTAAAAAAACTAATTTTAAAAATGGGTTCCCATCAAAAGGCGGTAAAACTACATTTTAAAAAAAATAAATCTTTTATCCAAAAAATTGAATTTATTATTATAAAATATCTATAAAACATATTATATTAATTTAATAAATTAAATTGAATATATAACATAAAATTTTTAGTAAATAATAATCTATAATGAGTGATATGATTTTATAAACACATTTATTCTATTTTTAAACAGGTTTTCATAAAAACTTATTCTTTATATTTAATTGGTTTTTAATTACATTTCAAATAAATTTGGTAATCAATTAATCATTATATAAACATGTTTAAAACATATTTTAATAATTCATTTGATAATATTAATTCCTAACATTCAAATGACTTGGTTTTAGTTGTAACATTTAAATAATGATATTTAGTTGTTCGTTTGAGCAAAATATAGCATATCATATGGGATATATAACATAATGTTTATTTCATAAAACTAGGGATGTTATAGTATTTTTTTAGGTCATTTTTATAACCCTAACATTGATTCAAATATGTGGACTCATTAATTGATCATTGTTTTTAGCATAGTTTTATTTATTCATTGCCATGATTATTTTTTGAGGTGAATGTTTTTTGCATGGTGTTCTTAATTATGTGATGAAACTATTTTTTTATAAAAAAATATATTTAGTGTTTTTATAATAAGGGATTATAGAAAAATAATTAGTTTTAAAGGGTTGTGTAGGATTTTAAATAATGTTTCAAAAATGATATTTAAAATAGTTTTTTTCCGAATTTATTTCCTAAAAAGTAATGACATTATTTATGGAAAAGGAAAAATGAATAATATTTTTTTTATTTTTAATCAGGAAAAAATATTTTATATTTATAATTATAACTATCAAAAATGAAATTTCCTTTGAATGGAATTGCATAAGATCCTTGGCTAAATCTTACAGATCTTGTTCACTTCGCACCTTACATATAGATACAAGATTAAATTTTTCTCATGCTTCTCCTTTAGATTTACTATTTTGTGATAAATCTTATTTTATATTTAGTATATACAGTTATAATTTGATATAATATTTTTTCAGTAGCCATGGGTCATATGGATGCAATCAGTTGTTTTGGGGCCCAATTTAATTTGTTTTTTGGAATGTTTATAGAATTTCTAACCTTGTTTTCTTTGTAATTTATTTTGAATAATTGATTTTATTTATTTATTTATTTATTTTAATATTATATTGAATTTCCTGAAAATATTATGTCATTTCTACAATATTATGATTTTTTTGGGTGTTATATTTTTAATTATAATGTTTCTTTATGCCATGGGGGTTTTATATATGGATGGTTTATACTAACTTTATGGTTTATGTTCCTATGATAATTTAATGATTATTTGGGGAAAACCATTCCTAATAATGTTTCCTTGATTCGATTACACTATTTTCCATCATCAAGATATTAGAAATAACGTTTTGACCTCGTCATAGGCCGGATTAGGTTCCCAGATGAGAGGTTACCTATGTTAGTTCATGAAAATGTTGAAAATAATTTCTACCCATATTAACTACCATGGTGAAAATATTTATAATGTATAAGGATTTTCATAAAAAATATAAATATCCAGAATTGTTAATTTTATTAAGTATTTAACACCAAATGAGGTCATAAATTACCAATGGGTTACACCTGGAAGCTGATTTAGAGATATTTTAAATTATTTATAGATATAAAAAATAAAAGAAGATGCTATGATATATTAAATATACATTTCTTGATTACAATAAATGTATTTATGAATCAACATTATTTATGTAATTGTTTGACAATGGGATAATGTAATAATATTTGAAGATCCTTACTACTAAGAAAAAAGGTATTATCATAGAAATATCAAATAATATGTATAGTTTTTGAATGAATTACATATCATTATGATGTGATTGAATATCCAAGAGATGGAGAAATTACCCTAGAGACTCCATATATGACACATAAATTTTTTTGAGGATGAAGTATCTAAAAATGTAGAAAGAGGTGAAGTAATAGATCCGAATGAATAATTATAATCCAATGAAAATTTCAGTGGAAAATGAAATCCATTAAAATGTAATAAAACTATGTTAATTATCAACCACTCTTTGAATCTTTTTTTTTTGATATTATGGAATGGTTTCCAAAATTGTTTGAGAATGTTATCACACCACCTAGTTAATTTTATAGAGCTGTAGGAGGAAACTATATGCATAAAGAGGACACTGTGTATATTAGAAGGTATTTTCAATTTAAATATATAATTACAAGTATACCAATGTATTATCATATAGATAATCACTTCAATTATATAAGGTAAGAGTCAAAACTAGAATGATTCATATAATGGGTGATAAAATATAAATTTACTATTGAATATTAATAAAACATATAAATGATTTAATTTTTTGATGTTGGAATAAATCAAAATTTAATTTCCCTTAAAATTTCTTTTTATAGAGCCTTATATAGGATCATATAAATTATATTCAAAATATATATCAATTTTGTTCTATTTAAGGACTTATCAAGATATGTATATGGGCCTTTTTCATGATAGAATAAAGAAATCCTTGATATAATACTTTAAATGAGAATACTTTTATGGAAAAATTAAATACAATTTAAAATGTTTATTGTGATTGAGATGACTCTTATCAAGAGTTACCAAAATTTATTTCAATTAAATTTCATAAAATTCCATTTGTATACTAATGTTATTTAAACGAAAATGTGTTGAATGATAATTGAGTTAATCAGTCACATGACATATATCACGTTTTATTATAGGCTTTCAAACAATGTATTTTATCTCACAATTCTACAAATTTTTATACAGATCGATGAAATATTTTTACATAGAATTTACTCCATTGTACTGATGATTTTTTCAAAAAATGTAATTTTTTATTTTGTGTCATGTTCATTTGAAATTGTTAAAAATAAAAAATATGATATTTATATTTTGTTCTTATCTTACATCATCCTTTATTTCATGAACATTCTTGGTGTGTGAATGATATTAGATCCCCAACAAGTGATCAAGGATGAAATTAATGATGATTGTGTTTCATAATGACCAATAAATGAATATATATATATATATATTAGTGTGGTTACATGACTAGTAATGGTCATAATATCCTTCATTGTGAACCCATCATGAATTACATAACTATAGACACTGAAAAGGTGTTTAACATGTCTGTATAAAAATAAAGGAAATGTTGGAATAATTTTAACCGATGCTGGAAGACAAGTGGACCTCATTATTTCCCTTCTGCACAAGACTCCACTAACTTTTGATACTATGTGTATCATTTTTGTGATCACAATTCTTGAGGTACCATGTAACTTTTCAAATATTTACTTCCTGAAATTAGTTCAATAAATTTTCACCTGTTCAAGATATATGGGGACACTTTTCTGTCGAAATTTATATCCTCTCTTGAGAATTTTAAATTTTGATGGAAATAAAAGAATAATTAGATTAATCATATTTAATGAAAAATGAATTATTATAAATTAATTTATTAAAAAAAGTGTATCATTGTGAAAAATTGCTACACGTACGTTATGTCTTTTGGACACAAACTCAATAACTTGATGCATATATCATGAACCATCCCAAAGGGGACCATATTGTGACATCCCTAAGCCCACCTATAATAGGCATAAGGCTATGACTGGAACCAAGTAGGTATATCCCAAAAAAATGGGAGGCATTAGGCTAATATACTTTTACACATGAACGCATCTCATATCCTCAAAATGCATATATTTAAAAAATAAAATGTAAAAATTGAATACATACCACTTGGATCCCACAATAGACTATGATAGTAAAAGTACTAGAAAGTAAACCGGGACAAATACAATCCCACCACAATTTATCTATAACCACAAGTCCAACTTGAAATTATATGGGGACTTGAACTGCTATTTGGAAGCCACACGAATGCACTATAGTCTTTCTGGTCTCACTAAGCACTGTCTAGACCTCGTCCTCCTAGGACACTACCAAAAGGACGATCATCCATAAAAGGCACAACACATGCAGGAAAAGACCATGAAAGGGTGAGTATATCTATACATAGTAGGATTCCCCAAAACCAAGAAGAAATACAACAATGGAAATAATATCATACTCTATAAAGGTATATGTCTTCATCAAATATAACAAGAATATCCAGATACATCTAAGAGAGACTCAATGCCATTAGGTGGTCCCAAAAAACTACTAGACATAAGATACTACTTGAAGAACATACATTCCAGGAGAACACACTCCTCAAGCCTCTTTATCATCGGAGACACTTGATGATGTTGTCTAGCTTAATTTTTCCATACCCAAAGTGAATGACTTGTTCAAGGAAGACTATGATACATTGAGAGGGAGTAATTCATAGAACTGATCAGGGGACACCATAGATCATGCCTAGAATCGGTTGGGGGAAAAACATACCCAAATCTAAATCAACCTACAATGTAAGGGATCACACCCAGATAAAACTAAAAGATGCCATAGATGGTACTGATGCGACCTACCAGATTGAGCCTCAATACATTACACATGGAGGTTACGTGATTCCATAGACACCATTAGGGGTGATAGATGATCACAATCGAGTCTCAGGGAGGGATATCATACTATATTAGTGACTCAACCTCTACTGTGGACTAGAATCCCATGAATTAGATGTAATTAGATAATGAACCATAACGGGATGTGCAAAGGGAAATCACTCAACATATAGTAGTCAAAACTAGGAAAATGAAGTGTCTCAAGTACTGTTGATGGGAGGAAATGACATGTCGTATGGGGTACATAGATTGTTATAATATCCAAATTCATTCCCATGTGGAAGAACATCACATGACATGTAGTCACCCTATATATGGAAAGTAGAGACACATGGTTCCGAAACCAGATTGTGTAGCCATGACCGCATTTAGAATTTGTGTCTGTGTACCGGTCTGTGTATGAAAATCCATGTTTTATGTCTAGGTACATGGTATTCTATCTGGTTTCCTTCTGTTACCCATGTCCATGTACTCTCCAAAATACAATCTGATTCATCAAAGAATGGTCACATACTCTGTGACAGTTTTCACACACCATGTGTTCTTTATCTTTAGCTAAACCCTTGTATCGTAGGAAGGGAGCCCCACACACCATGTTTTTGGGATATTCTTGAACCTTCATTTTTCCTCCATGATTCTTGCCCCCTTATTTTCCTTTTATCCATTGATCTAACTGACATTAAATTGAAGATAAATGGTCATCCAGGCCTCACCATCATCGAATAACACATTATGTGTTCAGATCTTCGTGGGAATCAGATAAAACCACCATTCTTAATTTACCACTGAATAATGATGAAGAACATAAAACTAGGAATCATCCATCATCTTATTCTCTCTATATCCACCATCACTCATTTTTTATACTCTTTTGATCCATGATCTATGATATCTCACCATTATTCCCTAAAATGGGTATGGAACAATTGATTGATTGTGAATAGTCAAGTCGCAGGCGAAACGAAGACCGCTCTAGACGAAGGATGAATTAGAGGAGAAAATCACATAAAAATGATAAAAATGACCCTTGATATATTTTCATGATGAACTCGATTCAATTTAGTAAGAAAATGAACATATAAATTTTGACATAATTATCCCAATTTACCCCATAAAAAACCCATCCCATAAGGCGATCGATCTTCAAACTAAATGATCATTGATTGATTTGTGATCATCATTAAAACTAAGAAAAGGTAGTCAAATAATTGAAACAAATTCCCTAACTAGAGTTTGGATTGATCATTGATGAGGAATGGTTGGGTTTGCACCATTGACACTATTGGTAAGTTGGGTTTTCCCAACACTTTTATTCCAACGTTTCAACAGAACTGTTGGTATAGGGGTCCTTTACAAATGGATTATTCCAACTTTTGGTAAAGGTTGAGTTAGTGAAGGATTTCCCAATGGTTTAAAGAAACCATTGGGAAATCTACAAATTTTCTACCTTTAACAACTGTTTATACAAACCACTGGTAAAGACCATGCTTTTCTCAATGGTTTTTAAAAACTATGTGGAAAATTCCCCCCCCCCCCCACCAAATACAACACCCTGACCCCTAATTACAAAAAGCATACAATTCCCATGATTTCTAGAATCCACCACTAGGTGAACCCTAACCCAAGGTCTTCCATCCATGTGGTTGCAACTCCCCCATACAGCTTAGACTCCTTCAACCTCTTCCCAACTACCGATAAAGAAGTGATCATTGAGGTAATTGACATGGTTAGTGTGGGGTCTACCCAACTCTATGAGACAACATGGCGAGTTGAGGTATGTTATCTGTTTCTAGTTTTTTTCATGTCAACAATGAGCAGATATCCTTATATTCTCAACTTTTCTTCATTTATTTGTCTATCTAGAATGATCGGGTCATTATTCACAATTTCATGGGATTTTGGAAAATTATACAATTCACAATATATTATATTTAATCAATGACTAAAACTTGATTGGTAGATGTGTATGAGTATATAGAAGATGGTTTATAAATTATCCCTTAAAAGAATCACAATTTTGTGCTTTTTTTATGTGTAGTGTCATTGACATACTTTATTATTAATCTAAAATTTAAAAATAAATGTTTTTATCTATAATTTATGAAATTAAACATCTTTACCATCCATGAACAACCTATTAACATAGAAGCCTAAAATTTATCCACCTATGGGGATCTCTTATATAAGGTCCCGACCTTAAACCATAACAAAATCTTGAATTTAATGAATAATTAAAATTGAGGATCATTTCAGGTTTAGGGTTTTAGAGAATTAGGATAGAATTATTACATCTCAAAAAAATTACAACGTAGACGCTTCTACCAAGTATGCATTTTTTTACAAAACATCAACTCTTGAAAAACGAAAGTTTCATGTCTAGTTCCATATTAAAGACATCAAGACATTTCCTTGATCCCATCCTTGACCCTATCCCACATTATGTCCTGTGAAAAACATTTCAAAAACTTGGGGTGATCATAAAAATATCAGTAAGGGATACACAAAGAAGGAAAACTGTTAGTTTTTTCAAAAAACAAGTAAACCATGAATACTATTTACATAAGTGATACTTTTCACCTTTATGAAGTAGTAAATTCTCTTCACTGAATAAAAGATCATTACTTAACCTTTTGTAACAAAAATATTAACATAAAACCCATATAAAAATCACATAACATATAAAGGTAACTTGGGACATTAACATACATAAATGGAATAACCATACAGTCGACTTCCATACATATCACTAAATGAAATTGCCATACGGCTGACTTCCATACCAAATGCATTGGAGGTTATAACGTAACCACCAGTCCTGGTATTCACGACACCACCCGTCATATGGTTTGTCACGTAACCACCCATCAAATGTCCAGGTACCATCATAAAACATAAAATATTGCAAATATAAACATTTCACTAATAGAATTTCACTTTAAATCACAAGAAGTAATTTCAACATATTTAAAAAATCAATCCATTTTCAAAAATCATTTAAAAAAAGATTTTTGAATCAAAGTATCCCATACCACTTTGAAGATTTTAATGGAATTATAATTTTAAAAAATTAACATCCATATATATAAATAATCAAAACCATTTTTAAAACATGGACATTAAAATTAATGATTTATAATAATAAATCTATAATCATTTAAAAATGATTATTTTTTAAAGAGTTTTTAAAAAAATGAGAGACTATTGAATGAAAATAATTTGCAGAATATCATTTAATAAAAACTTTATAATATCATGAGAATAAAGGGAATCATGATATAATATGTCAAAGGACAGTATGTACACCATATAAGAGTGAATTGGTGCATAAAAACAATGAAGTCTCAATGGAAATGTAAATTGAGATGAAATCCATTATAAAGATGGTATCCTTAAATTAAGGATAAATCAATCTCATAATTATGTGTGAACAATATAAATACACCCAATAAAAGTGGAAATTAATTGTAAAACAATCAGAGTTCATTCACACATATTCATTGGATGACATATTCAATAACTACAAGTTGAACCCAAAGAAATCTAAATTGGGTTTAGAAGTTCCTTTTTAAAAATTCGACTGCCTAACGACGTCACTTTAAAAAGAGGAGGGTGTAAGGTTCCCTTACTGATTTGGTAACTTAAAAAACATATGCCACATGAAAGAAGGATCATACAATGATAATTTATATACTCATAAATGAATTTATATTACACAAATAGTACAATAATGGGTAGTACATACACCACACAAAAGATAGTGGTGGAAAATATTGCATGAATCTCATGGGGATAAAAAGTGAGATGAAAACCCCTTACCATGTTGTAATCAATCAAGTCGTATGACCCATAGTTAAAAACCCACAAATTAATCACCAAATAAAATGAATATAATGATAATCATGATAATATAAATCATAAGGAAGTACGCAATACACCACATGCAATAAATAAGTGGTGAACAATAGAAATCTCACATAATTAAAAGTGAGATAAGAAATCCCTAACAAACGTTCGACAGCCTAATGGCGCCACTTAAAAATTATTAAAATGAATTGACGAGAGTAAGAGGGAAGCTCTCATCATATGACAATACAAATTATAGTATAGTGAATATAAAATAACATCCTCCAATATAATAACATGGATAATGAAAAAAATGACATAAAAGAGAGTACTTGAAAAGAAAGAGAGAGGCCGTATCCCTTACCTCGCATCCGACATGACTCGATTGTTCGTTAATCTCCTGAATAATAAACTAAAGTTAATTTCTACTTTCTTAAGAACCATTTTCATGTTTATTTTCAATTTATATAACTTATTACCATGTTATAAACATTATGTAATCATTTAAGTTAATAACGTTCATTTTGTCGATATTTGGAACTTTAGTCAAAAATGAACACCTTATGTTTACAAATAGTCCATGTGGTCAATATTACATTATATTTAGAATGATATTAATGATTTAAATATCATATATATCATATATATTATGTATAAACATGTATTTATAATAGTACATAACATTTGGAGGTATGAAATGAAATGCACCGTTCATGGAGACGGTAAGCCATACGTACACATGAACACTACATTCATTTATATTTTTTATTTTAATGGAATTAAAACATAATGATACATAGTTATATTATAAATCAAGTATAATATGAAATATAATATCACTAACTCTATCCTTTATAGATCCCACATAAGTCATTAACGAGTCACATCACTTTAAGGGGGCGGTAGTCTGCACTTTCTCAAATGAGATTATCGTATTTACCCACTTTGGAAACCATAAAGGATTGATATAATTGGGAAGTAAAGAAGTATAAGGAAATAATAAGCATAATATATATCATATATAAATACAGTTCCATCATAATGTCCACCATGAGAGGTGGTAAGATGTAATTGAATAATCATCATTTCGTGAGGCGTTAGTTTTCCACCCATAGAAACATTAAGTTCATCATCCATTCGATTAAGTTGTATGTAAGTTTAGTGAGAATAATTTTCATAAAAACATCCTAGTATATTTAGGATACTGTTTTTTGTTACAAAATAAAGGAAATAAAAAGGTTTTAGGGGTTTAAGAAGTAAAATAAAAGAAAACAACTTAAGAGAAACTGTTACCTTTAATTTGGGTAACTCTCTTTGGTATGAACCAACAGTCTTCTTGAAGTTCCTTCTACCTAAGTTAAGGCTTCTAGGTGGTGGATGGGGATGTAGGTAGTGTATTTGGTCTGGGTTTTCACGTGAACAATGGGTTGAGAGGTGTGAGGAATTGGTTAGAAGTGGTATCCTTTTATAAGGGAGAGGAGGGGCTCTTTAGGAAAGTGTGAAAATATTATTTTATTATATAATGTTATTCAGTTTTTAATGGTCTAAAAATCATGAAATATGAAGTTAATATGACTCATTATCGAAATAAAATCATCCAATTAGATTTGGACAAGTTTTAATAATAATTTAATTATTATAATCTTATTTATTAAAATAATTTATTAATGAGGTAAATACTGAATCATTATTGTGTCATAAAACATTTAATTTATTTGATGTCTAAAAATTATAACAAAATACCATTATGTAGGAAATATATTTATATTTCCAATGAATACTTATAGTATAAATGATAATTTATATACCCCCGTCTAAAAAATAATTTACTAAAAGATATTTGGGTTTTTCATTTTTCCCTTTACATTAAGTTAATTAATCTAAATTGTCATTATCACTTTCATGTGGCTCAATGGGGTCCCAAAATAGACCCAAAGATTCCCATGGTCGTTAATAACTCAACCAATAAGGTTTGGACATGTTTTAAGGTAATTTTGAATTATTATAATATCCTTTTTTACCACGAATTACCCTATTTACCTTTAACCGCTGTAAATAAAAGTCAACAGTAACTATTCACAAAAAAATTATTTTCATCTTAATGAACCACATTTTACTTTTTGATAACAACCTTGTATGTCATATTTTTTAAATTAAATTTACAGATGTGGTAAAATTTCATTTAAATGAAAAAGTCAGTTTTTTACCTACCACTAAATGGGTTCACAATTCATCAAAAATTAAGTTTTTCAGAAAAATATCAAAAATTCATCCTAAGCTATATTTGATATTACAAATTGAAAAATGATGTCTATTTTACCAAATTCAAAACATAAAAGTTTCATTAATTAATATTGAAAATAATTCCCATTGTTAAAAGAAATAGCGTGTTTTTAAGAAACAATAACTATCAAAAGATTGACACTTGTTTATGTCAAATTTCAAAGTGAAATTAATTTCAATGACCAAAATTGAATTTAATGGTAAAAATATATTCTAATTACAATTTAAAACTTATTTAAAAGATAATATAACCATATAAATAAATTATATTAAAACATAGTTTTGAATTAAAATACAATATTTACACTATTCATAAAAAATGATCATTTTCGAAAAAATTCCAAAATTTTACACAAAGTAAATTTTGATGTCCCCATTCTAAATAAGGATTTTATTTGGTCATATTGAATGTATTAAAGTGTCCAAATCTATATTTAAGAAGGGTTCTCCAATAAAAGGCTGTAAATATGCCTTTTAAATTAAATTTTACTTAAAATTAGATTCATTCTCATTTTAAGCCTATAACATTTATTGGATAAATGTAATTACATTAAAAAAACATGTATAATCATATTGTATTAAATTTTTTTCATTCACTCAAATACAACAACTAGGAGTTAACAACCACTTAAAATAATAATATTATATTATTATTGTGTAACTTAAGATTTCAATGAAACATGTTGTTGTGTATCGGGTACGCTATAGAACATAACATCCACTTTAATGTAAAATTAATATTTAATTCAAAAATATTAATAAATATGAAATGAGTCTTATTTCTTACTTATCAGGGATGTTACATCATTCCCCCCTTTTGGGAATTTCATCCTCTCAATTTTAAATCTGGGCTTGGAAACTTCATTAAAATCCCCACATCGGAAAAAGAGTCAATAAAACTATCACATTAAAAAAAGGAAGAGAAGTACAAAGGGTAATAGAGACAACAGATACTAGGATTCCATGAAAACATGGATATATAGGAGAAATCAAACCATCAAGTTCTGATGGAGAGTTGTAGAAAACATGTTTAGGAGAAATTTAACTACCAGAAAATCACAAACATGTGATGGGTTAAACCGTCTTTGATTTCCTAGTAGGAAAAGTTAATAGAAAAGATTTTTGTTTTATGTAAATTTTAATTGAAGAATTTATTTATGATCTTAACTAAAAACACAAGGAAACATACTTACTTTTCATATATACTTTCATCTCTTACTATATTTCTTACACAAACTCATATTTTCACCAAAAGATGAGTATTTAGGATGACTTGTTCGCATTAAGAGGGCTATAATCAACTTCGAGAGAATCACCGAATCCACAAAATATGAACTACATATTTCCCATTTCTTTAGACCTTAACCAAAACCAAAATGGTTAGAACAAGATAAGATAATCCCCAAAAAGGATAATCTTTTACATAAAGATAAAATACTCTTAATCTCCGAAATTTGTCTTAACAATACCCAATGTACAACAAACACAATTAAATAAAAAATTGTCCCTAAAATTCTTCAATAGTAATGAAAACTTGGACTGTAACCCAAATCTCATAAGGATTTAATTACATAAACTTACAAGATACATCTTAAAATTTATCTCCAAGTAACACCAGTTTATCATAAAGTCTCATATTGAAATGTAATTAAGCTAATCACATATTCTTCATGATTGGTTAATCATTTTCATAATTAAATAAAATCATCATGTTTCCACAATAAAAACATAGATTCTTCCAATCTTAAATTTCAACCATTATTACACAATTGCAATCATGTAGTATTCTATATTCCTTAGGCATATAGTGTTTCCTAAAAAGAGATAACTTCTTCCACAACAACCTTTTATCACTTAATCACTAAATCATTTTCCAATACTATGTATATCTATTTGATAAAACATAAGTTCCACAAATCATCTTATTCTTATTCAATAAAAACACTTTACTAAAATTATATTTCATACTAACCAGGGACATCATGTAGGATAGTGGTAGGCAATGCGCCCTTGTCTCCCTTCGGTTGTGGGTTCGATTCTTGCAGCCTTGCCGGATGCGACGGGTTGTCACCCATCCTACGAGTTTTACTTTTTATAAAACTCAAAAATAACCCTAACATTTTTTAACCTAAAAGGTTTCCTTATACCTATAATCTTCGTACAAAATCATTATAATCACAACATCATAAATCTTTAAGTCTTATTTCACAACCATATGATAAAATTAAACAATCCCCAAAATGAAGAACATCAAACCATGATCATGGTGTCCATTTGGTTTCATTGTCATCTTGTTCACGTAGGTAGAAGGTCCATGCATTGAAACATTTATTTAGAGATCCTTAAAAATCATTTTCTTCCTCCATCCAAATACACCTTGTACAACATGGGTCATACAGGTCTTCACAGAAAAAGGGTTTTGGAAAATAATCATGTATGACATATAATTTCAAAGAATCTGATAAAACACGATTTCTATAAAAAAAGTCTAACCGAATTTGAGTTTAAACATTAAATTAATGATCCTTTTAAAATACCATAAGTATGTGCTGAGAGACTATATTTTAAAATCAAATATAAATAGGTTGCACAAGGGTATCCGTCTTCAACACCTTTTTTAAAATCATAATATGCTTCAAAATCTTGTGATAAGGTAAAATATTTGAAAATGCCTTGATAATATTTAACTTTCTTGAAAAAATGAGAATATTGTGAAAATAGGATTTTTCTAAATACAACCCATGACCCACGATGATAATGAGGTTTAGTGGACTTGTTTGATATCTCAAACAACTTCTTGCAAGTGAGTTGTATGGAAGAAAAATCTTCACAATCTTCTGAACAATACTTTGCAATAATTATTGCAAGCATGTCATCAGGAAGATATAGGAATGTCATTTGAGATCCTCCTCCTTCCATTTGTAACTAACTTTCCTTGATCTGAAAAATTTATAAAAAAAAGATTTAACTGAAATAATTGATAGGGGCTAACCATATGTCTAATGAAAATTCATGATCCCTAAAGTTGTCTAAGCCGACCTCTAATTCCAACTATAAGGTCCCAGACTTAAACCCTAACATAATCTTGAATTAAATGAATAATTCACATTGAGGATCCTTTCAGGTTTGGAGTTTTAGAGAATTAGGACATAACTATTACATCTCAAAAAATTACAATGTAGACACTTCTACCCAGTATCCATTTTTTTACAAAACATGAACTCTTGAAAAACAAAAGTGTCATGTCTAGTTCCTTATTTAAGACAACATTACTCTTCATTGATCCCATCCTTGACCGTATCCCACATTATGTCCTATGAAAAACATGGGGTGAGCATAAAAATCTCAGTAAGGGATACTCAAAGAAGGAAAACAGTTATTTTTTCAAAACAACAAGTAAACCATGAATACTTTAACATAAGTGATACATTTCACATTTATGAAGTAGTAAATACTATTCACTGAATAAAATATCATTACTTACCCTTTTGTAACCAAAAGATTTCCATAAAACCCATATAAAGATCACATAACATATAACGGTAACTTGGGATTTAAACATACATTAATGGATTAACCATACGGTCGACTTCCACACATATCACTAAATGGAATATCCATATGGTCGACTTCCATAACCAATGCATTGGAGGTTATAATGTGACCACCCGTCCTGGTATTCACAGCACCACCCGTCATATGGTTTATCACATAACCACCCTCAGAATGTCCAAGTACCATCATAACATATAAAATATTGAAAATATAAACATTTCACTAATAACATTTCATTTTCAATCACAAGAATTAATTTCAAGATATTAAAATAATCAATCCACTTTCAAGAACCATTTCAAAAAAGATTTTTGAATCAAAGTGTCCCTTATCACTTTGAATATTTTAATGGAATTATAATTTTAAAACATTAATGTCCATATAAATAAATAATCAAATTTTTTTTTTAAAACATGGACATTAATGATAATTATTTAGAATAATAAATCTTTAAACATTTAAAAATGATATGTTTGTTAAAGAGTTTTTAACAAAATGAGAGACTCTTGAAGACAAATAATTGCTGAATATAATTTAATCAAAACTTTATAATATCATGAGAATAAGGTGATTCATGATATAATATGTCAAAGGACATTATATACACCATATAAGAGTGAATTTGTTTATAACAACAATGAAGTCTCAATGGAAATGTAAATTGAGATGAAATCCATTATAAAGATGGTATCCTTAAAAAAGGATCAATCAATCTCATAATTATGTGTGAAAAATATACAAACACCCAATATAAGTAGTAATTATTTGTAAAAAAATCAGAGGTCATTCACACAAATTCATAGGATGACATATTCAATAACTACAATTTGAACCCAAAGAAATCGAAATTAGGTTAAGAAGTTCCCATGTAAAAATTCGACAGCCTAACGACGTCACTTTAAAATTAAAAAAATTAGTTGTTGAGATAAAAAGGGTATATCATCACTTTGGAATAATGTTTAAATCAATAAGGATATATAAGAACATATCCCAACATAATAAGATGTGAATTAAACGACATAACAAAAAGAAGTCTTTTAAGAAGAGGAGGGTGAAAGGTTCCCTTACTGATTTGGTATCTTACAAAACATTCGCCACATGAATGAAGGATCATACAATGATGATTTATATACTCATAAATGAAATTAAATTACACAAAGAGTACAATCATGGGTAGTACATACACCACAAAAAATAATGCAGTGACAAATATAGCATGAATCTCATGGGGATAAAAGGGAGATGAAAACCCCTTACCACATTGAAATCAATCGAGTCATATGACCCAAAGTTAATAAACACCAAATAAATCACATAATTCCATGAATATAATGAGAATCATGATAATATAAATCATCCTTAAGTACAAAATACCCCACATGCAATAAATAAGTGGAAAACAATGGAAATATCAAAGAATTAAAAGTGAGATAGGAAATCCCTTAAAAAATTTGTCAGCCTAACGCACCACTTAAAAATTATTAAAATGAATTGATGAGAGTAAGAGGGGGTCCCTAATCATATTAAAATAAAAATTAATGTATGGGGAATATAAAATAACATCCTCCAACATAAGAAGATGGAGTATAATAGAAATGACATAAAAGAGAGTACATAAAAAGAAAGAGAGAAGTCGTATCCCTTACCTCGCATCCGACTTGACTCGATTGTTCATTAATTTCTTGAATAATAAACAAAAGTTTATTTCTACTTGCTTAAGAACCTTTTTCAAGTTTATTATTCCTTTTATATAACTTATTAAAATGTTATAAACATTATGTAATCATTTAAGTTTACAACGTTCATTTTGTCGATATTTGGTACTTGAGTCAAAAATGAACTCCTTAAATTTACAAGTTGTCCATGTGGTCAATATTACATTATATCCAGAATGATATTCATGATTTATATATCATATACATAATATATATTAAGTATATAGATTTATTTATAATATTACAAAACATTTGGAGGTAAGAAATGAAATGCACCATTCATGGAGACGGTAAGCCATACGTACGCATGAATGCTACTTTCATTTATATTTCATATTTTAATGGAATTAATACATAAGGATACATAGGTATATTATAATTACAGTATAATATCATATATAATATCATTAACTCTATATTTTATACTTCCCAGATAAGGCATTAACGAGTCACATTACTTTAAGGGGGCAGTAGTCCACACTTTCTCAAATGATATTATCGTATTTACCCATTATGGAAACCATAAAGGCTTGATATAATTTGAAAGTACAAAAGAAAAAATAAATAATAAACAAAATATATATCATATATAAATACATTTCCATCATAATGGCCACCATGAGAGGCAGTAAGATGTAATTGAACAATCATCATTTCGTTAGGTGTTAGTTTTCCACCCACAGAAACATTATGTTCTTCATCCATTATATGGAGTTGTGTGTAAGTGTAGTTATAAAAAAATCTCATAAAAAAATCTTATTAAATTTAGGATACTGGTTTTGTTAAAAAAGAAAGTATATAAAATGGTTTTAGGGGTTGGATATGTAATATAAAAGAAAACAATTTAAGAGAAACTGTTACCTTTAATTTGGGTAACTCTCTTTTGGTTTGAACCAAAGGACTTCTTGAAGTGCCTTCTACCTAAGGTAATAATTCTAGGAGGAGGGGAGGGATGTAGGTAGCGTAATTGGGCCGAGTTTTGACGTTCTAAATGGCTTGAGAGGTGTGAGTAATTGGTTAAAAGTGGTCTCCTTTTATAAGGGAGAAGAGGGGCTCTTTAGGAAAGTGCGAAAATATTATTTTATAATATAATGATATTCGGTTTCTAATGGTCCAAAAATCATTAAGGTCGAAGATAAGATGACTCATATTCTAAATAAAATCATCCAATTAGAATTGGAGATGTTTTATATAATAATTTAATCATTATAATCTTATTTATTTAAATAATTTATTAATGAGGTAAATACAGAATTATTATTGTGTCCTAAGTATTTTAATTCATTTAATGTCTAAAAATTATAAAAAATATACCATGATGTAGGAAATCTTTTTATATTTCCAATTAATATTTATAGTCGAAAATATAATTTATATATCCCCTTCTAGAAATTAATTTACAAAAATATATTTGGTTTTGTCATTTTTGCCTTTACTTTAAGTTAATTAATCTAAATTGTCATTATCACTCCCTTGTGGCTCAATGGGGTCCCAAAAATGACCCAAAGATTCCCATGGTCGGTAATGACTCAACCAATAAGGTTTGGAAATGTTTTAAGGTAATTTCGACTTATTATAATTTTTTTTACCTTGAATTACCCTATTTACCTTTAACCGCGGTAAATAAAAGTCAAAAGTTACTATTCAACAAATATTATTTCCATCTTAATGAACCACATTTTACTTCTTTATAACAACCATGTATATCGTATTTTTGAAATTATATTCATAGAAGTGGTAAAATTTCATTTAAATGAAAAAGGCAGTCTTTTTTAACTACCACTAAGTGGTTTCACTATTCATCAAAAATTGATGTTTTTCAGAAAAATATCAAAATTTCAGCCTAAGCTATATTTTATTTTCCAAATTAAAAAATGATGTCTATTTTACCAAATTAAAAACATAAAAGGTTCATTAATTAATTTTAATATTAATTCCCGTTGTCAAAACAAATAGCGTGTTTTTAAGAAACAAAAACTATCAAAAGATTGACACTTGTTTATGTCCAATTTTGAAGTGAAATTAATTTCAATGACAAACACTGGATTAAATGGAAAAAATATATTCTAATTACAATTTAAAATCAATTAAAAAGATAATATAAATATATAAATAAATTATATTAAAACATAGTTTTGAATTAAAATAAAATACTTACACTATTCATAAAAAAATGAACGTTTTCAGTGTAGTTGGGGTTTGGATTAGTGGTAAGAACCCCTTAATTATACATGAAAAATGGGGGTTCAAACCCCATTGGGATCAGGTAACCGTAGCATAAATGTAGAGTACTGTAGCAGAGGCGGCACTGTAGTAATGACGGGAACTCTAGCAGCGGCAGGTCACTATAGTGGTGGCAGAGTACTGTAGAAGTGGCAGGTACTGTGCTGTACTGTAGCAGCCTAGGTATTGTAGAAGTACTATTCACATAATGGGCATAGGGCCAAAAACATGGCCCTTCGGGCTATTTAATGGGCTAGAAGCCCACTGGGCCTTCAGGCTATGTAATGGGTCTCCCTCCACCATGTTAAAGAGGTCTTTGCATTGACTTAATAATAAATGCGGCTACGACCCAACCTTTTAAAAAAAGAACTTTTTCGAAAAAGTTCAAAAAATTTACACAATCTAAATTTTGATGACCCCATTCTAAAGAAAGATTTTATTTGTTCATATAGAATTTATTAAGGTGGACAAATCTATATTTAAGAATGGTTCTCCATTAAAAGGTGATAAATCGACCTTTTAATGTAAATTTTGCTTAAAATTAGATTTATTCACATTTTAATCCTCTAACATTTATTGGATAAATGTAATTACATTTAAAAAACATGTATAATAATATTGTTTTCTGTTTTTTTCATTCCCACCAATACAACAACAAGGAGTTAACGACCATTTAAAATAATAATATTATATTATTTTTGTGCAACGTATGACTTCAAAGAAACATGTTGTTCTGTATCGGGTACGCTATAGAACATAGCATCCCCTTTAATATAAAATTATTATTTAATTCACAAATATTAATAAATATGAAAAGTGTCTTATTCCTTATTTATCGGGGGTGTTACAGCTTCACATGGGGAACTAATTGGGAAATGAAATGTATGACCATTGGGATTCTACGAATTAGTTTTTGAATAAGAGTGAATGATTTGGGATTCATATAACACGTAATGGGACTTGAGGCATATGCCTCTTATTTTAGACCTATTGAAAATAAATATAAATAAATTTTATTTTTATTTTTTAGTACTTTTTCATTGATTAATGATTAAGATTTCCTAGAAGAAACCATCAAAAGATCCATGTTAAAAACATTGATTTTAATTCCATTTGGAAACACCCTTGGATTAATTATGATTTGGTTTAGAATACCATGGGGAAATTTACCTTGGTTTCATAGTGATTATGATTTAGGAAGCCTGAGGAATTCCACCTTGGATTCTAAACTAGAAGTCTCTCTAATTAAATAGGCTGGTAACTCTTTCCTCCCTATATATCTATCTTATGTGAATCATTTTTTAGTACTACACACCAAATATGGAAGGCATAACATAGTTTAAATGTTTTGAATCTATTATTATTTCTTTTTATTTTCATTTTACCTAAACCAGGTGGTGGAGTGTGTGGAATGACATACCCAATAAGGGTAGTTTGAATTGATTTCTATTTTTGTTTTACAATTCAAGTGTCGTGATTATATGAATCAACTTGATTTGAAGTCTTCAGAGCCACTCCTGGTATGTAGTTAGTGAATTATATCGATTAATGGAGGTGCTGGTGAGATGTATCCACAGTCAAAGATGGTAAATGGTTTGTTTATCCATATTTTCTCGAGGTGGTTAATGGATATAAGGATGATCCATTTGAAGGTATTGGGGACTGTTAGGGTAGTGGGTATGTGGTTTTCCTTTTTTAGTAGGTCAATATGGTAATTTTAGTGGACTATAGTTTGGGTGTTATGAAATGTACTAACTTTTCGCAATATTTCTATTTTTTAGCATCTATAACTAATTTAAAAAACTTTACTTACACATTATGCATCTTTCATGGAAAGCCTTCACTTTGAAATATCTAGAAAAATGTTTGACCAGGTCTATGGTGTCTTCTTGTATGTGATAAATGAAAAAATTCCAAACACATATCACCTCAAATTTCGGAACACATAACAGAATTAATATATCTTTACATTGTTTCAATAGTTCACTACATCAACTAGAAACTCCTTCCATTATCTTTTACATAAATATATTTTCGATTAAAATTAAATCTTATAAAATTTCTTATGATGAAATGACTTATAAAAATTCTTTTTATATAATGGATAGAAGTTGGATGTAATAAACTGATCAAATCTCAACTTATTTTCAATACAATTTAGAGAGCTTTTTAGATTTTTCATTTCACAATGCTTTTGATAGTGGTCGCATACACTGCCCATGTTCTAATTGTGTTTGTATTACTTGGCTGAGCCATGAAGAAGTAAACTACAACATAATCAGATATGGTTTTCAAAAAAACTAATTTGTTTGGTATCACATCGGTGAGAAAATAAAATCTCAAATTGCGGATGATCAAAATGAAAGGACTGGACTGGAAAATTTTTTAGATGACCGGTTTTTGTTTATTTTCCATCATGAAAAAGAAAGGATTTAGACTCAGGAAGACTTTGATATGAGGACATATAATGCATCTAATTAAAATAATGATATTGTCAGGGTGAAAAAATTGAATGATGTTGCCATGACTCCAGTATATTGACAATGCAATAAAATGAAAAAATTGGAATTTTTAATTCGATTGCCTCATAGGAAAACCATGTATGGGATTTCTAAAATAATGATCAATTACTTTTTACCTTCTTGAAGGATTTACTTCCAGATGATGCATATATTACCTCAAACCTCTATATGCCTTGAAATTTAGTGGAGAAACATGGATTTTCGAGATACAAATTTCATGTTTTCCCAAAAGATTACAATTTTTTCAGGGAGGAAACCAATTAAATAAATGACTGTATAAAATGAGGCACATCCTGATGGAAGTTAATATCTTATGGAACACAATCCTGTATTCCATAGAAAGTAATTTGGAACTTTCTATTGACACCTAGACTCCATAATATTTTTATATTTGATTAAATATCAATTAAATTGAGATGGCATGATACTGAGATAAAGAAGACTAATAATGTGTTGGTTCACCCTGTAGATGGATTTGCATGGAAGATATTTGATGCTCGATATCCTGATTTTGCAGCTGACGCGAATAATGTGAGGCTGGGACTTTTATGCGACAGTTTTAATCCATTTTAGCATATGCATACTTCGTACAAAACATGGCTAGTTTTTATACAAATTTATAATCTTCCCCCATGGTTGTGTATGAAAAAACCATTCACTTTCATTAGTATACTCATATCTGGCCTTTCTGATCCCCCATTGATATTGATATATACATGGAACCTTTAATAAAATAGGTGATACATCATTATGATGTGGGTGTCCGCACATACGATGCATATTCGAAAGACATATTTCAGATACGTGTTGCGCTTATGTGGATGATCAATGATTATACAATTTATGCAATGATTTCTGGATGGAGCACGAAGGGAAAACTGTCATGTCATATTTTTATGATGAATTCATGATCTAGAATACCCAAACATCGTTGTAGTTTCAATTTTTTTGGGACATCGACAATTCTTGCCAATGTACAATCCATATATAAATAATCATTGAAGATTTGATAATACCATAGAGACCCATGATCCCCCTCAGCCTATGTCGGGAACTGATGTGATTAATGAATTGAAATATTTCAGTTTTTCATTTGGGAATGGTCAAATGATATCTAGAAAGAGAAACAATATTTTCACTAAAACCTCTTACAATTGGAGGAAGACCAGTATCATTTTTGATTTTCCATATTGGTAAACCAAATTTTTACATTATTTCTTAGAGACAATGTACATAGAAAATAATATATGTAAAATTTTTATTTCGATACTTTTAAATGTAAATGGAAAAACAAAAGATGATTTATGGTCTTGAAATGACTTGGTGGATTGGGGCATCAGACCAGAATTGCATCCTGTGCATCTTTGTGCAAGTAAATTGAAACTTACATGAGCTTCTTATTTGACGACACCTATGAAAAAAAAATAATTTCAGGAAGTATTATAGACTATTATAGATCCTAATGGCTATTCAAGAAACATATCTAAACAAGTCAACAGAATAGATGTGAAGCAAAAATCTTTGAAGACTCATGACTATTACATTCTTCTACATGAGTTGATTCCAATAACAATCCATCATCTTTTGTCCAATAATGTAAGGGTGACTGTTATTCAGTTGTTCCATTTGTTTAGAGATCTTTGTGCTAAGAATTTGTCCAAGTATTTCTTGCATAAAATGTTGACTGATTCCCCATTAATTTTGTGTGAGTTGGAGAAAATATTTTCTCCATCATTTTTCACATTCATGTCGCATCTGACTATCCATATTCCCACTGAAATACATCTCGAATGAACTTTTTCTTTTCGTTGGATGTATCCAACAAAAAGAAATACGTATAAATTAATGTCTTATGTCCAAAACAAGAATCAACTCGAATGCTCTATCGTGAATGGTTAATTGGCTTAAGAATGTATGGATTTCTACTCAATGTATTTTTCTAATCTTACTACAAGAATGAATAGACAAATGAGATATGAAGAAGAAAGAATTGAGTAATTTGAACCCAGTTTTCAATCACTTACTCAAACAGGAGGACATCCTGGATCATATACATTGAAGACACTAATCCTTGAAGAGCGAGAGATGGAACATCACACAGTTTTGTTCAACTATGATTTTTTCGAGGACTACATCAGGTAACTAAATTTAATATGTATATCTTACATATATACATGTTAAACTATTCATAAATTTTCTCTACAGAAAACATAAAACAAGGATAAATAGAAATCAAAGTTCATAATATTTGAGAAGGAGTGATACATTTCATAGGAAAGAGTTTTCATCTTGGTTAAAATTGAAGGTACAAATATTACTGTTTAAAATAATTAAATCTAGATTTAATTAATTTAATATTCATTTATATTGCAGGTACTGAGTTTTCTTCCTGACACTATCTCTGAGGAAATAAGAGCTTTGGATTTTGGTCATAATACTGTGGTTCGTGACTGTAAATTAATTGTTATCAATGGGTACAAATTTATTGTCACCAAACGAGAAAAAAACATGAGTACACAACATGATGGTGCTATGGTTTCTACCACAACAGATTGTTAGGCCAGTGCATTAGATTGTAGACAGTGATTAGGAAATGTGGGTTATTATGGATTCATTGAAAATATAATTTTATTGGATTATTACTCTAATGGACGAGTCATGATGATGAAATTCCATTGGATTGTTTCGTAGATGATACAGGGAACATTTATTGATTATTGTGGATTCCAAGTAATTAATATGACTAGCAATCTTACTACCGAAGTACCATATGTATTGCCATCAATGGCTAAACATGTTTTTTATGTCAAAGACCAACTTCTACTTGAAATTGGTGTCATAGTTTAAGTAATTCCAAAACATATTTTTTATGATGGTGATGATGAAATTGACACTGTACATACTGCCAATGGAACCAATGCATTTATTTTTTTTATGACTCTAATAGCTCAATTTTCAGAGTTTATTGTGAACATGAAGTTATGGTGCCAAATATATAGAATCATCCATCCATGTTCTCCATTCTTTTGATTTACCTCGAGTTGGGTTGTTAAGGATTGTTCTATTCCAATTGATTTAATATTGATTACAAATATGTTGTATCCGATTTGACCGTTATTTGCATTTTCAATGTTTATTGGTCAGAATTTTTATTTAAATTTCATTTTGTAATTTGGAATTGAACTGTATTTAAAACTACGAAACCAACATTTCTAACTTGGTGAACATTTCAATGCTTCAAATGTGATTTGTATAAAATTTGAATGACTCTAATACCACTCTATCATTTTACTAGGTAATGAACATGATTGTTTGTATTCTTCTATAAAACATGTATTGAAACCTGCATCATCTACCAGAGCTAGAGAAATTAAAATTTTCCCTAATTTTGACAACTACTTCACCACTTATGAATCTGGTAAAATCAATGTTCCATGATTTTAATATACAGATGACAATTAGTAAATAATCATCCTACTAATTTCTTTTTTACATCTTGTAAGATTTATTAACTACATTATATATTTTTAAAAACTCGCCTAAAATAATGGTTAGTTAAATTATCCATGAATCCCCCTATTTCCTCTCATTTATTTTGTTTTTTGGGTTACACATTAGTTATCCTTTAATATTTACTTCCATATTTGTTTTTAAATTCAGGAAAATGAATCCAATTGAAGAGAGGTAATGAAAACTGATTATGGGCAACAGTCGTCGCATGACTGAGATGAGAGTTCCACTACTAGTGTCTGTTGTGAGTATTTTATTTCAAATATATTTATTTAAATAACATATAATGTCATGTGATTAATTTTTTTTAATATTTTTTAGGATCCATATATTAGGAGAGAGTTATTTGATGAGCAGCCTAGTAGTGGTCCCAGTACTCGGGGTGTTTGTACGAGGGGGGGGGGGTGTGAGAGCTAGACGATATGGTAGGCATACCCAATTATACCCTGCCCCTCCCACTGACATATCTTCCATCACACATTCTGATCCTGGTGTGTCGTTAGGCACACATAAATATTTAACCCTCCCATGTTTTATACACCCTTTACATCTGAGCCTCCTCACCCATTTGTACAATATCTGATGACGATTCCCACTCCACATCCAGAATTTAGCTATCCATCCCTGTCATCTTTTTTTACTTCTGTTCCCTTATCTTTGGGATTTTTTATTTCATCGTCTTCGACTACTTCTCCGCCAGAGTCTATCCCTACGGAGCGTACATTTGGACCCACTCCATCTTTACAGGGTGTTCCTTTAGTTTCTGTGGATCCAATGGTGCCCATTGATCATACTATCATAGGTATACTTATACAACCCTAACAAATTGTCACACCATTATTTATTTTCATTATAACATGTATTGAAAAAATATTTTTTTTCAATCTCAATAGATAAATATATTGATAGGAGGCGTGGGTGGGGGAGTACACACATCTGTTCGGTGTTGAACCGTAGCACGCAGTTGATGGTGGACAACAGTGAAGATAGCCAGATGATTGGAAAATCAAGGCAGCAATGTCAGAGTTTTTTGGAGATGCTTTACAAATACTCCAACATCATTCCTGTCATCCCACTCTCATGGAGACATCTACAAAATGAAGTCAATGATAACTCCTGGGTAGAGATATGAGTTAAAAAAATCTATTGTATTTTATTCAATATATTAATTTTTTTATTTATATGAATTAATATTTTGGTTTTAGGTGTGGCTTAATTTCCCCAATGGCGAGGGTTCACGACCAGCATGTCTAAAGGATTTAGGAAAGATTTGGAGAGATTATAAGCATGAGATGTACATTGGCTATCATGCTAGAGAGGGAAAAGTGTTAGAGGTGGTCCCTGTCATGGATGATTGTACGTTAGAACAGAACCGACAGATGATTACTCATTTGAAGACTAGCCAATTTATGGTATTAATCAAAATAAAGATATTTAAATGAATATTTGCATGTTTTTCATTAATTCTAATTATTGAATTTTGTTTAGGATTCATCTGGAAGAAATAAAAGAAACATTTATGCTAAGAAATACGTCCACATATTGGGACATACTACGATGCCAGATCATAAGAGACATCATGTATGACTATTTATAATATTTCTTTACGACTTCCACTTTCTATTTCTTCCTCCATAATTTAGTCAACTGCTAAAGTTGTTATATAATTTTAGTTATGAAATAACTATTTTTTAGTATCCTATTTTTAATTATGGTTTTCTACATTTAATTTCATTATAGAGGCATAAATTGAATATAGAAGGACATGTGCCTTGAGAAAAATTGTTTTTTTTCGTGTAGAAAGAAGAAAGATGGAAGTGCAATTAATGAGCTGACTCAACAACAGATTGTTGGTTTTACATTGTAGATTTTAAATTCTAATATCTATTTTTTAACTTAATAATCTATTTATATTTGTTACAGGCTGATTTAAGGGCCATTAATGCCCAGGAACCTAACAATTTTGTGCCAAACGATCACTTACATCAGGTGTTGGGAGATGAGCACCCTAGTAGAGTACGTTGTCGACTTGGGAAGAGTATAGTTCTAATAATGTATTGGCCCTCCTCAGGTGCAATATTTAGTTCCATTGAGTTGTAGCAGGTTAAGTCACATGCAGAACAGGTTGAAAAAAGGTCCATAGAGATGACAGAACAGTCTGCTAGGGAAAACACAACATTTATGAAACTAATAGAAGCTATATGTCCAAAATATACACCAGAGGAAATAACTACATGTAATGAATATATGTTATCGATGCGCTCAATATATGGTTCACCAGGTGGCAGTTCTAGTGGTATTTGAGATAATGGTGAGGAGGAGGCTGCGAAAGATGACGAGGAGGGTGAGGAGGAGGCCAAGGGGGAGGAGGAGGGTGATGAGGAGGCCGAGGCTAAGTAAGAGGGCAAGGAGGAGGGCAGGGACGATGATGGTTATGAAAATGAGGACGATGGTGAGGGTGACGATGATGGTGATGATAGTGATGGTGATGAGGGACAGATTGATCTGTTACATTTTTTTCTGATATTACAAACCATTGATGTTTATTGATTTATTGTGCCTGAAAATATGCGTGATTAGGTAGGTCACATTATCTTTATTTTTTATCTATTTTAATGAAATTATAATATTTTTATTGGAATTTAAAAAATTGATGGTCTTATTAGAAGTTGATATATTGAAATTATTTTTAAACCTTAAAATAATTTTCTTATGAAATAGGTAAATTCCATCCCATATGTCCGGGACAGCCACCCGGACAACCCCCACCCTCTTCCCTAGACCCCAGATAGCCCCCCTAAACCCTGGACGCCAGACAGCCCCCGGACAGCCCCCGGGACAGCCCTCCGGAGAGCCCCCCTGATAGCCCCCAGCATCTTCCCTGGACCCCGGACAGCCCACACCCTCCTCTTTGGACCCCAGACACCCCCTCCTCCCTGGACCCTGGGAAGCCCCCCACCCTTTTCCCTAGACCCCAGACAGCCCCCAGATAGCCCCTGGACAGCCCCCCACCCTCCTCTCTAGACCCTAGACAAACCCCCGGACAGCCCCCACCCTTCTCCATAGACCCCGGACAGACCCCCTCCTCCTTGGACCCTAGATAACCCCCCACCCTCCTCCATGGACTTCGGAAAGCCCCCAGACATCACCCCAAACAGCCCCCTGATAGCTCCCTCCTCTTTGGGCCCCGTACAGCCCCCCGAACAGCCCCCACCCTCCTCCTGGACCCTGAACAGCCCCCCAACCCATCATCCCAACATTGGTTGAGTGGTGATTCGGCATATATAAAACATCAAGTAAATTCACGAAATTCTAAGGACCACCAGCCTTGATTCTAGAGATAATCACAATCTTAATTCGGCATCTTGGATCCCAATCTAAGATCTCTTTAAAATGAACACCATTATAAGTAAAAACAAATGGAATACGAAAAACCAATCACATGTTTTTGGATTTTGTTCATACTTCAGATAAAGGATCCATGGGTCATTTGTGACGTGTATGAGTAAACCCTGCCTCAATTCGAGACATGTTGTGGCCGCTACCACTCAAAGTGTCTCAAATTTATTGGAAATAGACAAAATTTTAATTGAAAACGACAACTGGAATATGGAAATCTGTCCAAACGCATTCATATTCTGTTGATACATTAGGACAAGGATCCATGGGTCATATGTGACGTGTACAGGTCAATCCCGCCTCAATCCGAGGTATGGTGTGGCCGGTATCACTCGAAGTGTATTTCTTTTGTTTAAAATGGACACCCTTTTAAGTAAAAACAAATGGAAAATTGAAAACCAACTAAACATATTTTTATTGTGTTGATAATTTAGCACAAGGATCCATGGGTCATTTGTGATGCGTACGAGTCAACTCTGTCTCAATCCGAGGCATGGTGTGGTCGGTACCACTCAAAGTGTCTCACTTTTATTTTAAATGGAGAACATTTTAATTGAAAACAAAAACAAGAATACGGAAAACTGACCAAACAAATTCAGATTATGTTTATACATTAGTTCAAGGATCCACAAGTTATATGTCATGTGTATGAGTCATCCCCAACTCAATCAGAGGCATGGTGTGGCCGGTATCACTCAAAGTGTCAATCTTTTTATTAAATGGACACCCTTTTATGTAAAAACAACTGGCATACAGAAAACCAACCAAACGTATTTGGATTTTATTGAAACTTTAGATCAAGGATACATGGATCACTTGCAACATGTATGAGTCAACCTTACCTCAATCGGAGGCACGGTGTGGCCGGTACCACTCAAAGTGTCTCACTTTTAATTGAAATGGAAAACATTTTAAGTGAAAACAACAACATAAATATGGAAAACCAACCAAATGAATTCTTATTCTATTGATACAGTAGGAAATTGATCCATGGGTCATATGTGACGTGTACAAGTCAATCAAGCCTCAATTTGAGGCACGATGTGGCCGGTATCACTCGATGTGTCTTTTTTTCTAAATGGACACCCTTTTAAGTAAAAATAATTGGCATATGGAAAATCTACCAAATATATTCGGATTGTGTTGATACCTTATAAAAGGGATCCATTGGTCACTAGTGACGTGTACTAGTTAACCCCGCCTCAATGCGAGTCACAGTGTGGCCGGTACCACTCAAAGTGTCTCACTTTTATTTGAAATAGACAACATTTTAAGTAAACAAACTGGCATACGAAAAACCAACCAAACGCCTTCTAATTCTATTGATACATTAGAAAAATGATCCATGGGTCGTTTTTGTTGTGTTGGAGTCATCCCACATCAATATGAGGTACGGTGTGACCAGTACCACCCAAACTGTCTCACTTTTATTTGATATGGACAGAATTTTATGTGAAAACAACAAATTGCATACACAAAACTGACCAAACATATTTGGATTGTATTGATACATTAGAAAAAGAATCCATGAGTCATTTTTTATGTTCACGAGTCAAACCTGGCTCAATCCGAGGCACGGTGTGGCTAGTATCACTCGAAGTGTCAGTCATTTGATAAAAATGGACACCATTTTAAGTGAAAACAACAATTGGCATATGAAAAACTAACCAAATGCTTTCAGATTCTATTGATACTTTATGAAAACGATCCGTGGGTCATTTGTGACGTGTATGAGTCAACCCATCCTAAATATGACGCACGGTGTGGCTGATACTACTCAAAATGTCTCTCTTTTCTTTGAAATGGACACTGTTTTAAGAAAAAGCAACAGACACACATATTACTGACCAAACAGATTCTGATTTTGTTGATAATTTAGGAAAAGGGTCCCTGGGTCATATGCGATGTGTATGAGTCAACCCCGCCTCAATGGAATTCATGGTGTGTCCAGTATCACTCGAACTGTCTTTATTTTGTTTAAAATGGACACCCTTTAATGTAAAAACAACTAGCATACGGAAAACCGACCAAAATGGATTCTAATTCTGTTGACACAATATCTCAAGGATAAATGGTTCATTTTGGACGTGTACAGGTAAAACTTGCCTCAATCTGAAGAATAGTGCGGCTGGTACCACTCATGGTGTCTCACATTTATTTGAATTAGACAACATTTTAAGTGAAAACAAAAACTGTCATATAGAAAACTGACCAGATGCATTTGGATTCTGTTTATACTTTAGGAAAATGATCCATGGGTCATTTGTGATGTGTACGAGTCAAACCCACCTCAATAAAAGGCATAGAGTCTCTGGTACCATTCAAAATGTCTCACTTTTATTTGAAATGGACATGTTTTTAAGTGAAAACAACAACTTGCATATGGAAAACCGCCCAAATGCATTCTGATTCTGTTGATACAGTATGAAAATGATCCATGGGTCATTTTTGACGGGTATGAGTCAACCACGCATCAATCCAGGGTACGGTGTGGCTGGTACCAGTCAAACTATCTCACGTTTATTTGAAACAGAGAGGATTTTAACTGAAAAAACAACTTGCATACGGAAAACCGACCAAATGTTTTAGTATTTCATTGATAATTTAGCAAAAGGATCCATTTTTCATCCTCACATAATCCACTTCTCATTTGAGGAACACCTACCCCTATTCTAAAACATATGATTTTTAATAAGCCAATCCCATCCTAAAACAGTGGATTCTTGGACAAAACCAAAGGCCCTTTGGGAACCCAATACCAAAGACATAACTGAATATTCATACCCACTACCCAAAATGGGAATTAATCTCACATCACAGCCAGAAGGCCAAAATATAATTAGCCACATACCCCTTATTCCAATTGAAAAGTCTACTGAAAACATGTAGGCTATTCTGGTAACCCATCTCATATGTCGAGATTGGCCAATGATTCCCACTAACACATTAGGATACATTTTTACATGGATACATATTCATTAGAGGAATATAAAGATCCCATGTGCTTCCTTTAACTCATCCTACGTCTAAAAACATGACCACTACCATTATCTATCTTATGGGTATCATGAACCTTGTCCACTCTACCCAAGATTTTTTGTTGGTTTAATGATATTCAACCCAAGACCATGAGTAAACATCCTATGTGATTCCTATAACATGTAGGATTTTTCTATTGTTTGTATTGGTGTTGTGGTTTTAGTTAGGATTGAATTCTAAATTTTGAATTCTATTATGGGTGTTATTGCCTTTTAATTCTAAATTTATGAATTCTGGATGAAATGTATTCTGGCTGTATTGGAAATGATTTCTAAAATTTGAATATCGTTATGTGTATTTGATTCTGGATGTATTGGATTTTAATTTTCTATTAGTTATATGGGTGTTATTTCATTTCAATTCTAGATGTATTGGATTCTGTATTTTTCGCGTGTGTTGTAGTTTGAGTGAGGAATGAATTTTAAATTTCTAAATTTCTGAATTCTTGAAGAATTTTAAACATCCAATGTAGGCTTTTGGATTATGGTTGTATGTGCTCTTGCAGGTCATGGTGAGTTGTAGGTTGGAGGTGGTTGCTGGCTACTGTGGAGCCGCAACATATGTGGTATGGGAGCTAGATGATCTAGTCATCATACCTGATTTGACAATGCCCCTCCCATTGACATACCTTCCATCCCACATTCTGATCCTAATGTTCCGTTAGGGACACATGAGATATTTAGGCCTCCCATGTCTTCACAATGCTTTACATCTGAGCCTCCAAACCCATCTATACCATATATGATGATGATTCCCACTCCCCATATAACATTTGGCCAGCCATCCCTGTCATCTTCTTTTAATTATTCTTCATTCTCTCCGGTCATTTATATTCCATATTCTTCGACTCCTGATCCACTAAATTCTATCCCTACAGAGCATACATTGGGACCCACTCCATCTGTACAGGGTGTTCCTTCAGTTTCTGAGGATCCAGCGGTGACCATTGATCAGACTACTGTAGGTATACTTATACAATCACATCAAATTTTTACACCATTATTTATTTACATTCTAACATGTATTGATAAATTTTTTGTTTTTATTCCATAATAGATACATCTACTAATAGGAGGTGGGGTCAGGGGTGTACACGCATGCGTGCAGTGTGGAACCACCGTACGTAGTTGATGGTGGACTATAATGATGATAGTGAGATGATTGAAAAATCAGGGCAGCAGTGTCGGAGTTTTTTACTATGCTTGCCAAATACTCCGACATCATTTCAGTCAGCCTGCTCTCATGGAGATAGCTGCCAAAATAAAGTCAAAGATACAACATCAGCAGAGATATGGGTAAAATATCTATTGTATTTAATGAAATATATTAATTTTAGTATTTATATGAATTAATATTTTGGTTTCATCTACGAATTAATTTCCCCGATGGTGAGAGTGCACAACCAACACATCTAAAGGATTTAGGCGAGATTTGGAGAGCTTATAAGCATGCGTTGTACATTGGTTGGCGTGCTAGAGTGGTCATAGAGTAAGAGGCGATCCCTTTCATGGATGATTTTCCATTAGAACAATACCGAATGATTATTACTCATTGGACGACTAGACAATTTATGGTATTAATCAAATTAGAAGTATTTAAATGAATATTTTAATGTTTTTCATTAATACAAATTGTTGAATTTTATTTAGGATTCACCTGGTAGAAATAAATAAATATTGATGCTAATAAATAAGTCCACACATTGGGATTTGCTACAATACCTGATCATGAGAGACCGCAGTTATGGCAGTTTATAATCATTCTTTAAGAATTTCACTTTCTATTGCATCCTCCATAATTTATTTGATTACTAATGTTGTTATATAATTTTACTATGAAATTACAATGTTTTTTTGTATCCTATTTTTAATTATGGATCCCGATATTCAATGTCATTATAGAGGCATAAATTGAATATAGAAGGACTTTTTCCTCGAGCGAAAGTATTTTGCTCGAGTAGAAAGTAGAAAGATGGAAGTGTGATTAACGAACTAACTCAACAACAGATTGTAAGTTTGTCTTTGTAGATTTAAAATTTTAATATCTATTATGTAACTTAATATTCTATTAATATTTGTAATAGACTACTTTAGATGCCCTTGATGCCCAGGAACCCGGAAATTTTGGTCCAAATGATCACTTACATCATGTGTTGGGAGATGAGCACCCAGGTAGAGTACGCTACCGACCTGTGAAGAGTATAGTACCTACAAGGTACTGGCCCTCATCAGGTACGATTTGTAGCACCACCGAGTTGCATCTAGTTATGGCAAAAGTAGAATAGGCTGAAAAATGGCCATAGAGATGGAAGAATGGTTTTCTAGGGAAAACACTGCATTTATGAAACTGAAGTAAGTTTTTTTTCGAAAACTTCCACCAAAGTTCAACACTACTTCTGATGAATACATGTCATTGATGTGTTCTATATATGTCTCCCCAGGTGACAGTTCTAGTGGTGTTCAATATGATGGTGAGGAGCAGGCTTAGGAAGTGGAGGAGGAGGGCAAGGAGGAGGTGGATGCGGATGAGGAGGGCGAGGAGGAGGCTGAGGTGGAGTAGGAGGGCGATGAGGAGGTCGAGGATGAGTATGAGGGCAAGGAGGAGGGAGCGTATGATGATGGGGATGAGGATGAGGACAAGGTTGATGGTGACTATGATAGTGATTATAATGATGGTGATGAGGGATAGATTCATCTGTTACATTTTTGACTAATATTATTGACCATTGATGTTTATAGATTTTTTGTGCCAGAATATATGTGTGATTGGGTAGGTCAGATTATATTTATTTTTTATCTATAAATAATAAAATAGGACGTGGTGATTTTCTGTGACTGATTCACCCCTCCCCTATACATCCCCCCCTCCCTGGACACCCCCACCCCCTGGACTACTCTTACCCCCCTGGACAGCCCCTTCACCCCTGTGGATAACCCGCCCACCCCCTGGATGTTCCCCACCCTCAGTTCATGGGTTGTCCAATTGTGGGCGTTGATTTGAACATTGATAAATCATCGGTGGTTCCATAATATATTTCTCCAAAAATGAAACCTTAAATTTAATGATTGATAGGAAATGAGATTCTAAATGATTTAAATGATTATTTATATATTATGACTGTTTTATTTTAAAAAAAAGGGTTGTTGTGAAATCCCCCTATTTTAATGAAATTGTAAATTTTTAGTGGAATTTAGATATTTGGTGGTCTGATTAGATGCTTATATAATGAGATTATTTTTTTAATCGTGAAATAATTTGCATATAAAATATGTAAATACCTTCCCATGACCCCATGATGGCCCCCAAACCACCTCCATAGACCCCAGCCAGCCCCCCAGACAGCAGCCTAGACTGCCCCCACCCTCCCCTTGGACCCCGGAGAGCCCCTGGACAGCCCCCCAAGAGAGCCCCCGGACAACCCCCCACACTCCTCCCTGGACCCCAGGCAGCCCCCACCCTCCTCCCAGGACCCCGAACAGCCCCCCAGATAGACCCCGGACAACCCCTCCACCCTCCTCCCTGGACCCCCACCATCCTCCCAGGACCCCAAACAACCGCCTAGATAGCCCCACCCTCCTCCCTGGCCCCAGACAACACCTCGAAAAGCCCCCTGGACATCCCCCACCCTCCTCCCTGGACCCCGGATATCCCCCACACCCTCCTCCCTAGACCCCAAACAACCCCCAGATATCCCCCCCATACAACCCCCCGAACAAGCCCCAGAGAGTCCCCCGCCCTCCTCTCTAGACATCGGACAGCCCCACCCCCCCACCTCCACCCTCCTCCCTGGACCCCGGATAGCCCCCTCCTTCAGGGACCCCGAACAGCCCCCCCCCCCCCACCCTCCCCGTCACCCTCCTCCCTGGACAGCCCCCCCCACCACACTCCTACCTAGACCCCAAACATCCCCCACCATCCTCCCTGGACCCCATACAACACCCACCCTCCTCCCCACCCTCCTCCTAGATCCCATAAAACCCCTCAAACAGACCCCTGGACAACCCCCTGATAGCGCCCACCCTCCTCCCTCAACCCCGAACGACCCCCCTTCTTCTTTGACCCTGTACAACCCTCCCACCCTCCTCCCTGTACCCTGGATAGCCCCCATCTCTCCTCCCACCCTCCTACCTTTTGTTGATAATTTCATAAAATGATCCATGGGTATTATGTGACGTGTACGAGGAAACTCAACCTCAATATAAGGCACAATGTGGTCCGTATCACTCAAAGTGTTTTTCTATTGTTCATAATCGACACCCTTTTATATAAAAACAACTCGCATACGGAAGACCAACCAAGCTTATTCAGACTGTGTTGATACTTTAGGACAAGGATCCATGAGTCATTTGCGATGTGTACGAGTCAACCTCGCCTCAATTCGAGGCAACAGTGTGGCCAGTACCACTTAAAGTGTCTCACTTTAATTTGAAATGTACTACATTTTAAGTGAAAACAACAACTGTCATATGGAAAACTGAACAAACACATTCAGATTTTGTTGACAATTTAGGAAAAAGATCCATTGTTCATTTGTGACATGTAAGAGTCAACCATGCCTTAATCTGAGGCACGGTGTGGCCGGTACCACTCAAACTGTCTATCTTTTATTTGAAATTGACAGTATTTTAAGTGATAACAACAACACGCACACGAGAAACTGACCAAACACTTTCAGATTGTATTGATACTTCAGGACAACGATCCATGAGTCTTCTGTGACATGTACGAGTCAACCCTGACTCAATACGAGCCATGGTGTGGCCGGTATCACTCTACGTGTCTCTAATTTGGTTAAAATGGACATCATTTTATGTAAAAACAACTGCCATATAGAAATCTGACCAAACATATTTTTATTGTGTTGATACTTTAGAAAAATGATCCATGGGTCATTTGTGATATATACGTGTCAACCTCGCCTCAATACGAGGCACGGTGTGTCCAGTACCACTCAAAGTGTCTCACATTTATTTGAAATGGAAAACATTTTATGTTAAAACAACAACTGGAATACAGAAAACTAACCAGACACATTCAGATTGAGTTGATACTTTAGGAAAACGATCCATGGGTCATTTGTGATGTGTATGAGTCAACCCCACCTTAATCTGAGCCACGGTGTGGCCGGTATCAATCGAAGGTTCTGTATTTTGTTTAAAATGGACATCATTTTAAGTGAAAACAAATGGCATATGGAAAACCGACCAAACGTATTAGGATAGTATTGATACATTAGCATAGGGATCCATGGTCCAGCCTCACACAATTCACTTCTCATGTGAGGAAATCCGACTCCTATTCTAAAACACATGAAATTTAATACAACAAGGACAACTACATTCCCTAAGTCACACATGCTCATTGATGAACACCCTTTATCATCATCACTATGTTCAAAGACACCCACCCCAAACCATGGGACATTATATTTGTGTTTTGTTGATGTAATTTATCTATTTCTTTTTTTTGGGGATATTAGATTCTAATTTCTGAATTCAATCATGTATGTTTTATACAAAATGAAATATTTAATGTATCATTAAATCTGTATAACACATATAATTACACATTATGTTTTTTATGTATAGTATTCTTAATTGATAATTAAATTATGTATGTATTCAATTCAGTATTCAATTATGAATTGAATTATGGATTTCACATTTTATTATCATTGTAATTATGAATTCAATTATAAATCAATTATGTTTGTTAATAATTACCTTTAGAATTATGCCTTAATTCTGTATGTGTATAGTAGCAGGGTTCATTATTTTTTAAATCTATATGAAGTAATTGTGTATATATATGTTTTATAGTTGGTTATTGCTGGTAATTAGAGTTACGGATGTTGGAAATGCAGAAAGTGAATCTTTCTACTAGAAATCACAGAGGAGCAGGAAACTACCTAAATTACATAGAAAATCTTCTGCCAACAGTTTATAACTGTTGACATAAGGCTGTGAATGTGTTTTACAGCAATGTTTCTAAGAGAACCGTTGGTAAAAACACTTTCCCAAAGTTTTATAAACTATTGGGATATAGGTTAAATGTTTTTATATACCAATGGGTTGTGTAAACCAATGGTAAAAATATATATAAAAATATATTACAATGGTTTGAAACCATTGGAATATAATGTTTACCACTGTTTTCAAACCATTGGTGAATCTTTATACCAACAGTTTGACATAACCGTCGGTATAATGTAGATTTCCTAAAATTTAACAACTGTTTTCCAAAAACAATTTGTATTTGTATTTCCCTATGGATTACTTCCCTATGGTTTGGATAACAGTTGGTATATATTATACCAACAGTTATCCAGCCATTACCAATGGTTTAGAATCATTGGTAAAGGGTTCATTTCCAAAAGTGTGACGAAATCCTCCACCTTCGCAGGTGTGACAATCCACGATCAGATCCTGATCTTTTGTCATCCACCAATCGAATTCTCCTCCAACAGCATCTTTGTCTCTAGGTTTTAGTAGCCAATAATGAGATAACAGACTTATCCATAAACTTATTGATGAAATATGACATTGTGGTGAAGAAAAATAAAATAAATTAATCTTTTAATTTATTTTCTTGATTTCATAGCCCTAAAATTATTATCCCAAACAACTCGCGCCAACCAATGTTAGGTCTTTCATAGTTACAAAATTGAATTAAAAACTCAATAGTTGTCTCATATTTGAAATCTGATTCCATTTTCATGAGTTATTAGAACATAAAAATAAGATATATATATTTAATAATTTTATTTGGGTTTCTCTCATCAGTGATGTTTCCTACAAATGACCCATGATGAAAAATGTTATATTTCCCCAAGGGTAAATTAATTATTCTAAATTCAATGATTCCCTCAGATTTCAAATCTGGGAAACTATTTTCGAGTTGATACATGTTTTCATGAACACCATTCATTCATGCTATTAAATATTTTTAATAATTTTAGCAGTTTGTTCTAGCCACACTAGACCTCAGAATTGCATGTTTTCATTGAACTTGGTCTCGAAATCAATCCATATAATATCCAAAAATAATAAATGGAATAATAAAATATATTATATTCTCCCCATATTGGGGAATTATGTCTCAAAAAAGACATAAAAATGGCAACTCAAGTAGATTATGGTATTGTGCATGAGTCTGAGCCTCTCACTCCCATGTTCTCCCAAGGAGATTCATGTGCTTCCGTCAAACAAGGTTTGTGTCATGAAATTAATGAATAGAACCTATGTCTATCAAAACTGTATCTAGGGTGTAAAAAATATATATAGTACCTTTTATCATCCTTAGAGCCTTTGGGTCATATGCCTTCATCACCTGAAGTTGGCATCTTCCCTGTCCACCAGCTCCTTTTTCCTAGTGTAGACCACATGAGGGTGATGGGGGTAGTAGGTCAAACCTCCATCCACCTCTTAATTCCATTCCTTCCCATATTCCACATTCTATACCTTGTGGACCTCAATTATCCTATCATTAAAACTACATCAGTGGTCCCTCTATCATATCATAATAAGATTTATGACAAGTACCACAATCTCATGCCAGATGTCCCAAACCGCAATATGAGTAACAACACATGTCTCTAGGATGAATTGATCCTCCACAGGATCCATGCACTATTGAACATGAGACCTAGTATTTTACCCTAAAACTAATGACCCACTTGAGTCCTTGTGTCTTCCGTAGACAATTTTCTACCCAGGTATCAGGTTCTCAGTGCCCACTGCTAGCTCCCACTACCGGTGTAATGCACAATAGAAAACTCTAAACAATCATGACTGTCTCGAGTACCCATGCATTGTAACACAACACGATTTTATGAGAAAGATTAATTTTAATTTCATTAGAGTCTTTTGATGTATGAAAAAATATGATCAGCATGCACCATACACAATAAGGTACTAACTTATAATATATGCAGCACAATGTTTGGATTTTTTAGATGCAATTTCAAGTTATTTTGGTAGAAATAATTTCACACCTGACTGAGAAGAAGTGAACAACTAAATATTACAACCACGTAAAAATAATGGTGGGTATTAATATTACTAACATCCTTCTAAAAAAATTAAATGAAAATAATTGAGTCTATACGATATAAAATCACCCATTATGGATTCAATCTAATGTTTAAAATTTATCTTATATGTTTTTTAGACATGATATAAGAACAAATTCATTTTTTCAAATAAATGTAGTATTTTTAAAAAACTGTAGTATTACAATTTTTTGATGGGGAACCCATTTTTAATATCTTTTTTTGACACTTTTATATATTATATTTAACAATGAAACATCTTCTTTGGAAATGGGGTATTAAAATTTCCTTTGGATGAATTGTTTCTATTTTTTGATAGGTTTTAAATTTTTATGGATTGAAAAATTAAAATAAATTCTAATTTGAAATGAATTTTTACATTGAAATAATTTCATTAATTAAATTATATTATTTAGTGGGTTTAATGTATAAATAGAATATATTTTTTTCTTCGAATATAATATCTGTCATTAGCGTTAATTTTACATTGAATTCATAAGTAAAAACAATTATATCTTTTGAAATGTATTCAATTTTAAAAAGCTCATTCCCTCTTTACGAAAACATGATTAATTATAAATTAATTATCAAAACATATGTGTTTTTAATAAAAAAAATGGATTCCATATTTTGAACTATTAGGACACAATTATTCAAATAACTTTCTTTTATTTTGGGGCAATATGAATGGTAACTTCGATAATTTATATTAATATGATAAGAGGGTAAAACCTATAATTAGGGTAAGAATAAAGTTATAAAATTACACTAAAACTTCTATTATTATTATTGGAAAAGTTTGTTTCTACATAAATCATCTGTGGGTAGAAATGGGGTCGTTTAGACACTACTTGGATGAGGTTAGTACATTTAATTTATTTTATTAAAAGAAAAGATAAATACGTCTCACACAAATTTTAATAACTAAACCATTTTTTATATAAGTATATACAAAGGTAAATTCGATTATAAAGGCATATTTGAATGTTAATGTATTTTTCATCACAACAGTAATTTATTTTTAATTTCTAGTAAACATATATTTACATTAAAGACTTATTCATTAATGGTTTACAAATTAATCAATTGATTAGACAACAATAAAATAATAATTATTAAAATTATAATAACCATAATAAGACTGAGAAAACTTTACCAATTCTTATTGATGGTGTATATATATACCTTATACGTTCTAGGGTAGAGTTATTGACCATTTTTATCCATATAGGAGAGATTCTGACACTTATAGTATTTTATTTAAAGTCATGCTAATGCTGTCACATTCATAATTTAATATGTATAGAATTTTTAATGATGAATTTTCAAAAAGATAAATTCTATAAAAATTATTCTTGTAAAATATAGTATATTTAACTTTATCATAGTATTTTATTTTTATCTTTTTCCCAAAAAATGTATATAAAATAATAACACAATTTTGATGTTGTAATTATTTTATTAATGGAATTATCAAATTAATTTTATAGAGAATATTAACATAAATATAATGAGCTAATTAATATGTAAAATGATTTATTTTATAATACCTATAACCCTTATATATAAAATAAAATAATTTTATCGATGATAACATCTTATCTTGATACAATAAAAAGTCCATGAAATTAATAGTTTCAAAATTGAAAGTATTGTTCTTTTGTTAGAACAATGTTTTATTAAATTATTCAAAAATCATAATTTTTTTCAAAATTATATAATAATTACTATATGATATAAAATTATCTAATATAATTATTTACCATCAAATTTACAATAAATAAATAAATATTTCACCCTTTTAATATTGAAATATTTATGAACTTAATTAAAATTAAATATAATAATTAAGTGTTAATTAAAATAATAATGTTTAAATTGAAATATAAATATGTTTTAAAATTATTATTTGATGATATTACAACCATATATCATCTAAAAATTTAAATTGGGATATTTTGGGAATTTTTTATGGGTTTATATTTTAATATAAATTCGTTTAGAGGTTTCTAAAAGTTCCCCTCAACTCAATTTAAAGAGGGAACCAACTCCCTCACTTATTCACTTCAATTTGAGCCTTCAAGATAGACCATTGACTAAAATATTGTCTAATAAATCTCCTTTTTTACATTATATATTTTTTTCTTCTTTAAATTAAATCTATATTTCTCTAAGATGAAATATGGTGGAAGCATGTCGAAGAAGTGGTGATATCTTCTACCGATTCATTCAAACTTCATTCTTATTCAACATTATATTAATGGGTTGTTTCATTAAAATTAAAAAACTAACGTATACCATATATATTGAGATGTTATTATAATTATGATACCACCATATTCCACCTTTATCCATCCTATGAAACACGAAATCACCACGCGTGCGTACGTACAACTTACCGTCTCCACGTCGTGGTGTAAACTGTTTTTCACCACCAAATGAATATAATGGGTATAATGATGGAAATAATAACATTATATTATTTTTAGAACACTAAATTTATTATATGACAATATATATAACATCCACTTCAATACCACTTTATAACTAAAGGAATGATTTAATCGCTCGTGTGTACATACAACCTACGGTCTCTATAATGCGATGTGATTCATTCTTCATGATCTTCATTAAAAAATGATTATATAAATGAATGTAATGAATAAATATGATATATATTTTAGTAATATAATTATTTAAATGGTATAAATATAACCTAACAAGTGTAACATGAACATATTTGACAAAACATGCATAAGAACAGAAAATAGTTAATATCTGAATATCTTGTGACAATGAAATGTTACTAATATACATATGATAATATAATCTTATGTGATATCAAAAAAAATAATATTATTATATAATAAATCTATAAAATTATTTAAATCAATATATAAGAGGTTTGTATACATACTAACAATATCAAAACTAAGGTAAATGATAAATTTTCAATCTCAGTATTAGCCTAGATTGTTTATACGTAATTATTTAATAGGGAATACTTATCATCTATGTCCATTTTTTCACAAAATGATTTCAGAAAATTTTTATTATTATACTATGTATGTTTTAATTCATTTTTACCCATATTTTAATTAAGTACTTCGTTTGAATGGAATCTTTCTTTTATTCTCTATACGTGGTACTTTTTGAATTTTCTGGAAAAAGTACGGGAATAATATTTTTTTTTAAAATTATATTGAATGGAATGATTTTGATGAAATATTTACATGGAGATTAATTCAAAAACATTAATGTTTCTTTTCATCAAAATTAATTTATTTTAAAATTGAGTGTTATTTTGGGATAAGAGAACATTTTTGAAGAAGAAGGATAATTTCTTCAAAAATTATGTTTAACTATTTTATAAAAATTATTATTCATTTAAGATGTCCATCATTAAATTGGACTGTTTCTCTATCCATAATATTACTATGATTTTGTTTTGTTAATGATGGAATGTTATTTCGTATGCATTATGTTATGATAGAATTATGTTTAATAAATCCATTTTATTTCATAGGTTATGCTAAGGAGAATGACTTGTGTTTTTGTAGAACATGTATGACTGATTTCATTTTGAGATTGGTGGGACATATATCCCCCTCAAATACATTGGGTGAAGATTTATATCTCATGAGATAGATTGGACTGAAACAGAAAGTATATCCAGTTTAGTAATACAGGGAAAAAATGACAAGTACATCTGATCCATTTATATAGGGCTGGAATGAGGGGAGAACTCAGAACTTTTTCTCCTATGATGGTCTAGGCAATGTGCGTTGAATAATATGAAATTATTTTCTATGCTTATGTGCATTCCAAAAAACTAATTATCTTATTATATGACTTTTAGGATTATTTCCAATAATTCTTATGAACTTTTTACCCATTACATGATATCATGATCTTTCATATGCATGATCAGACGTCCAAATGATATGTTCTTGTGTCGTATTTCTATGATATGTTTTATATATCCCTTATTTACCCTCACAGAGAGTTTTTGATCACCAATTCATATGGTTATTTTACCCAGTTCTTGAATAAGGGTATTAAGTAATATATATAAAAATGAGTATAGTTATGAAGAAATAAGAGGGAGACGATGTAGATGTTTTTTAAACAAGATGTTTAGGTTTCCCGGTTTCGAAAGGCTCTATACCTATATGGTACTATTGTGGATTTATCATATGTTGTAATGAATATACTTAAATTTTTAAGTGATATTAATGTATGTAATGTATGGGTCAAAATAGTTGGTATTAGATGAAAGGTTTAGTCAAACTTTGGAAACTAAGATGAAAAAACATTATTGATATCCCTAGAGATATTTCTAAGGGATGTCTAAATAATATGTATATTTATTGGTTAAATTACCAGAATTATGGTAACGATCAAGAATAACCTAGGATTAAACCTATGATGATAGATATTGAAAATACACCCCCTTGATTATGTTTTTTTCCAAGTATGATTTTTCCTCTCACACTATTCTTTTTGGGTTTGGACAATGGTTGGAATCTGAAAGAACCGTGATAATGATCAATGTAATGGGAAATGAAAATATTTTTCTGCTGAGCAAAAAAATGTAATGGGAGATGGAATAGAAAATATTTTCTTTATACTTATAAAAGTTATGAATCATTCCAGACATCCAAATGATCATAGAAGTGAAAAATATTTTGTTGAGTCCTTCATGGGGAAACATCAACCTTCATTCAGTGGGTCTATTGATCCACATGTTTCTGAACAATGGATTAGCACTATTGGAAATATATTTTCCATCCTTCCCTATTCAGAACATGAAAAATTATTTTCTTCCATTTATCGTTTAGAAGGAGATTTAACCAGTGGTGGACTTTAATCAATAATACACTGAAATAAGATGAAATTGAATCCATTTAATTAAATTTGTTTACGAAATTATCTTCTATAAGTAATTTAATTGTATTTATTTAATGAAAATTGAAAAATAGTTCTTTTAGATTTTGAAAAATGATGATGAATATATTTGTACATACAAATAAATTTTTTCAAGACATTCATGTTATGGTTATTGATTTATCATCCAACATAAATGTAATGTTGATCAATTATTTAGAGGCTTATAACCAAATATTTGAAAGTAATTAGCTATAAAAGTCTTTAGGTTCTATGGATAGATTGTGTGTTGTGATATGAAGGTAGAAATAGATGTTGGTGTTATATATCAATATCATATTTCTTTATAATAAATGAAATATGGAGTTCAAAGTAAAATAAAAAACAATCGTGAAAAGAAGATGAGTGTTTCTTACGCTCAATATGTGGAATGAATCATGGTGGGGACAATCTAAATGGGACTTGAAAAGTTTTAATTGGGGAAAATAAGGTAATTGGGTAGTTGTTTGCCGATGTAATGAAAAAAATATATCCAATTATGTGAATAGAGAAAAGGAAAGGGAGAATGCCCCACCCACACATCAATGATACATATGCAAGTAAATTGGGCATTATGGTAACGAATTCCCTAATCCACGGTTTATCAGTGATGATTGACGTCAATACTATTTTATGTCCAAGGTCAATGGAAAATCACATGTGATCACTATTGGTGATGTTAGTATGAAAACAATGTGAATGTATGATCGAGTGTTTATGAAATGGGATTCCAAAATAATGTTGTCGAATTTATTTTATAGTATTATTTAATAATGGAAATTTTATGTAGTGATACATTTTATTTTTTCACTAGTTTTTGGAAGTATATATTGAATGTTACCAGAAACAAAGAAAAATTATTCTGATATTTTTTTGAAAACACATGATATGTGCACAATGTTGGGTTAAGGAGATAATGAGATGTTCAATAGTATTAATGACATTAGGGTTGATATAAGGACACAATGATATCATGTTTTGAGTATATATAATTTTTTGGAATTTTGGTAAGAGTTAATTACTAACAGAATGCATGTTTTCAGTATGGATCAATGGTAATTCATGTTATTAACATGTTTCAAGGGAATTCATGATTACACTATTCACATTTATGGAATGTAAAAACTAAGAAATGTCCTATGAGATATTGTAGATAAATTATAATATAATTTAGTTCAACTCATTCAAATGTTTTGGTTTTTAATTTTCAGAAGGATTATAATGTTATACATTTTTATATAGAATAAATAATACTCTAGTTTATGTTTATTTGATTAATGAATTATCTCACTATAAGTGGTATGAAGCATATTTGTTAATATGTGATAACCTTTTTTTTGTGATTAATGGAATGACCTATAATTATATTTATTTATCACATGATATGTTAACACTTCAATAATGAAAAATTCAACTTCATTTCTTTGAATAAGAGATTGAGAAAATATTGTTCAAGGGATGAAGATGAGGATCATTGATGATGAGTTGGGGCCTGACAATTACTAGTTTTATACATTTATTGTTTTATTGGTCTATGGGTGACCCTATTATATATTTTATAAAAAATATGACATGATTATTACAACATCAACATAGTTTTTGGCATGTAGACATATGTGTGGTGGGTTTATATCTTATTTAATTTTTTTTCTCATTTTTTACAACCAATGTTGATTTTGTGATTTTGGTTTCATATTTAATGGATACAATCTCTATAAAATTACCCATGAGGACATAATTAATATTCATAATCATATAAAATATATGGATGTGGGCCAAAGGTCATTTTTCCACTAGATTGGGTATAGTTTGTGTAAGTTGGTCTAGGATGCTATAATGTGGTATCAGATTGGTTTATTAAAAATGATATCATTTTGGCTTCTATTTTGTTAATTGTATTATAGACTATGGAATTTTAGGTATATATCATAACTTGGGATGGAAATAGAGAAATGTTCATTACTAAAACATTTTAAAATTTAAGACCATGTTACTAGGAAAAAATGCATGGTTGATATGTTTTTATAGTTTCATTTTTTTTGAAATGAGCATGGTATAATTTCTTCTGTTTTGATGTTACTGATTTTTGTACTCGGACTCATACCCTTTTCAAGTTATATGGGGTGACCATACATTATATTATCCCCATAAGATTCTCATATAAGGCATGTTCCTTATTATTATCTATAATTTAGTTTTAGTTCATGAATGACATTGGTTTTTCATATTTAGTATGCCATAAATACATATTATAATATTCCCACATATTAATTATTTGTGGAATTATACGTATGAAAAATGGATGTGCGGAACATGGTGATATTTTTATATGAATCATGTGTGGGAGTGATATGAATTATACCTAACCCTAACATGGATTGTTGGGAAATGTGGTTCGATTATATGGGATTTTGATTCTGGTAGAGAGGTGTATAGAAAGGCGTAATTTTCATCTTGTTGGATCATTTCCTATTTTTGATATCTAGATTATTATAATTATATTAGGCATGGTATTTTTTGTCAATAAGATGACAATAATATGACCTATGTTGGAACATCATGAGGGAATCAATATGGCTCTATCATGGTATTCAATGGATGAGGTTCATAAGGGAATATGTGAACATGATATGTATTTAAAGGTTAGAAGGCATGCGTAATAGCTTCACCATATTGATAATATATAGAATCTCTTGATTAGTAGATCTGGGTGATCATAGTGTGGTTCATGAAGAGTATTAATTAAGAATATTTCATAGATGAGCTACTCATGGAATAACAAAAGATTGACTTCCTGTCAAAATACCCTCCCATATTCAATGGAGAGAGAAAACCCCATGTATTAGAATAATATATAGAGATAGAATAATAATATTACATTAGATCGATATTCCACCAGGATGGAGGATGATGTTGATGAAATATATAATTTTGGGACCAAACAAAATACGAATGGGATGTGTAGGTATATGCTGGTATGAATAAGGGGATGACGGGGAAAGAATTCATTATGAGGTTCTTCAAAAATGATTTCTAATACACTAAAGGAGGATCAACTCATGTGTTTATACATAGAACATAGAGGGAGAAATCTATTTTAGACTATTTTAGACTATTATATGAGGTTCAAATATTTATCACTTTACTGAAAACAAAACAATCACATATGCATAAGAATACAATAATTTAGATGTGTTTCTTCTGAATAAGAGTCTATATGTTTTTGGAATGTTTTAGAAGCAATCCAATACCACACAATCCAATAAAATAAATTCATTTAGTGTGGATAAAAACAAGTTGGATATAATCTTAAAATTTTGTAGGATTGTGATCAATAGTGAAGTGTAGGTTCTTGCCTCAACATATATGATTATATTCAATTTTGTGTAACAAGTAATGAAACAATCAACTGTTAGTTTAAAACAAGATATTGTACTGTAACATCAAAATCCATATTAAAAAAATTCAAAACATAATTCCTCAGTTTTCAACCCAGTAGAAGGAAGAAGCAAACTTCATACAAACACAGATTCAGATGTATTAGATTACTTTGATTGACTGATTACTCCGTCTAGAAATATTTCACTTCCAGGATACTATGGAAAGAATTATGAACTACTTCAGTATTTGTCTTGAAATCTCAAACCTATTTCTAATTCCAATCTATGCATCTCTAATTACTTAAATTCATCAATATGGAAAACTTTCTCAAGAAAATCTTCTTGGAAACTTCTTCTATCTTCTAAAAAACTATAAAGGTTCACCAACTCTCCTTGTAAGTGAACATTACCAATGTAATATAATGTAAAATATACTTCTTTATGTTTATATGCACACAAAAAGTGGTTTGGATATGAACCTAAATTTTTTCCCACAAAACAAAATTTCATAAAACGTGAATTTCCCCATCATTTAAGATCCATATTAAACCAAATCAATAAATCATTATTATTCTTGAAACATCTAGAATCTTCTCAAAACAATATCTTTCTTTGAACACTGTTACAATTATTTAGTCTAATACCCAAGTCATTACAATTATCTTCATTATGATTTAAATATATATAAGAAAAAAAAATTGTCATTACATTACTCTATATAACTTTTAAGACATAATAATTCAAATTTTATAGGATTTATACGAAGATACATGATAGATATACGCATTCCAAAGATCCATACAATTTGAAAATAAACGAATGAATTCTCCTTTCGATTCTATATACAATCATAATAACATAAAATATTGAAAACATTATTCCATAAGAATATTTGTAACATTTGATGCATTCGAAACCCCCTTCGACAATACTTTGGAATAAAAAATCACCTAGACAATACTGTTGAAATGTTATCAAGGTATTTATACTTTTCTTCAAATGCTTGGACTAATGAAACTATTCCCAATTAATTCCATCATCCAATGAATTATTATAGTCATTATGCGTCTAATGGATCGGTCTATAACTTATTATAATATATTGGTCCCAACTCCAGTCCGATGAATCAACACTACTTTTTGTTTGATAACCCTTGACCCAAGTGACGATCAGTTCAATATGATGAAAATGATTATTAATTATATTGATCTTCATCCAATTATTATGTTTCGAAGAATCCCAGTTAACCTTTCAAAAATCTAAATAATCAACATTTAAAAAATTATACCTCTTAGAGACCAGTGACACATTGTGTATGATGGACTAGTTTTAGCATATGAACATTCTTTGGCTTCATCCACTTTAAACATCCCTATATTTTCATCCACTGTGTACATATTCTTATAACCATGACTACCTCATGACGTTGGAAAATTATAGGATCAGAAAATAATCACCTAACTAAAAATTCAGTGTTTCTATTCCTTTATATCCATTCATCATCTTCTATCATTCCATCTAAAGCTCTATATGATTTTTAAATCATAGAACCTTTTTCTACCTTTATTTCATAAGTGTTGAATAACATATTTCCTAGACACCATATGATTTAACAGAAAAAAATGATTAGGAAATCAACTTCAAATTTATTATTGGGACGTTGTTACTCAAATAAAACTTCTCATACCTATCAAAACATTGTTTTCAAACACAAGGTGGGTTAGAAAAATCCACTATTAAAAATATATTCAAAATAAAAAATGAAATTAAGTAACAATCTTATAAAAAATATGTCTGATATTGTAATTACATTACAACCATTCATTGATTCCATCTAATCATCAAAACATACATAGTAAATTTATTTTTATTATTGGTAGAAAAAGATAAACCAATAATAAAAAACATCTTCCAACATCCCAAAACCACATGATTACATCTTAGCCCCAGCATTTATAGATCGAAAGGATGTGAAATTTGATTAATAAAGATATTGTATACTAGCATAAGATTTATAATATCTAGTACCATGTAGTATTTTAATTTTTCTTAAATGTAAATTTTTTAATTTTTTTCATTCATTTTCAACTCAAGTTTAGGGATTTTTTATTTTATCTATGTTTTTTACAAATTTATTTTTCAAAAACTGTTATTCTCAATAGAAGTAATATTATTTTAAATTTTGACATGAAACATATTCTATGTAATAAGATAAATAAATCACGATGGAAGATAACTTCAAAAAAAGATAAAATTTATTTATTGATGTTCTGTGAAATTTTTTCTCAACAAATTATTTCTATTAATTCTCATACATTTTAAAATTAAATTTTTTTTCTTAGTTTAATTTTTATTTTTTTTATATAAATCTAAATTTTTATTTGAGGGATATTTTTATGAAATTTTAGAGATCAAATAATTTTACAAAACCTTAATTTGAAAATAATAGTGGGATATATATCATAGGGGGGAACATGAAACAACATAAAGGGCATTAATTATTTATATTTTATTTTTGATTATTTATTATACCTATTGGTTACATATATTTATGTTTTATATCTTTGTAAGATCATGTTTCCTTATGAGTTGGATATTTTAGAATGAAATTGAATTTTCAATTACTGGATGGATTTTTTTTATTAGAGATACATGATAGAATTTTGATGGTTGGAATGACTTAGAGATATGTTCCTAGATGTGGTATGATGATTTGATGGAATCTTGTAGGTTTCATGAAAATTATATGGGGTTTGGGTTCCATATAAAATATATTATAAAATTTTAGACTAAGTTAAATGGTTGAAAAGAAATTAGTGCTAACTGTAGGGCCCAAATTGTATATGTTTATGGGTTGGTAAAATAGTGTTCGAAGACTGATACACTATGTGAACATATTTAATAATGTAAATATATGTTGTATTGTTGGTGCATGATTTGTTAAACTACACACCATAACCATGAAATTTGGGTCTTCTTTGGATAGTGTACATTAATTCTTGTTGTATAGTATTCCCAACCATGTTTCTCATTAAAAATAGAGAATTTACCATTTTTATTCTATTGAAATTAAGAGGAACCCCCCATAATTTTCTTCTTTCCTATCCTACACATGACCTTGAAATCCCCATTATCTCAATCCATTATTCAAGACTATTTAATTGGGTGTTTTTGGTGGCATATAAAGTCGTTATCCAGTCATTTGGGGTAGTTATTTTATTTCATTATAATATGTTGTTCTTATCATATTCTTCCTTATTTTTTTGGGTTCTTAAGTAGTTATTTAATTATAATTCCATTTTATCATGTTGAAATCAAATAATGGGTATGTGGTGTTTTTTTAACCTATATAGAGAATATCTTGGGAGGCCATCTATACTTTTCTATGTGCTATTTTGTTGTGTTATGTCACCATGGTATATTTTAAAAACATTTATTCAAAAATTATATTACCGGTTTATTTTACCTCACCCCATTAATTATGGATTATTCTTAGATTATGTTTTTGGATGTCACACAAGTTGATAGTGTGTTTTAGGTTCCATTTTTGTTTCGATGGGATCAGATGATGTAGTTTTTTAAAATTTTAATTTTTTATTAATTTTGTTTATTAGTTTTTAAATTATTGATCTTAATTAATTAATTATAATGTAATTAAAATTCACTAACATTTGTTGATTTGGTTGTGGTATAGGACCCCATATATCTTAGAAGATATTGGATGGGTCTTGAAAGCCAATGTCATCCCTTGGAAAATAAATGGAAAGCATCCCATGAAGTAGTTGGTCTTTCCTACATGAACTATGGGTTTTATGATTTTTTTAATGTAATTTTAATGATTAGTATAACCCCTATTGGTGAAACATATTGATTATATTTATACCAATAATAGGTTAACTAAATAATAATGGTTAACCAAAATTCACGGATTCCATGTGTCGTGAAAAATCCCCATGTGATAGCATCATTACATTCCCATGATGGCTGAGATCGAGAGACATTATTATCATGTTTCCTTCAGACCTATTAGGAAGTGAGGATCATCCTAGTGAGGAACATTATCCATTATAAAGGCCTATATAGATAGACCATAATTATATCGAGATGTGGTTAGTGTATTAGACCATCCAAGAGTGACCATAACATTAATATAGGTCATAAACCTTATCCTTTTTGTAGTTGTAGTGGTAATACACCTGTATCTACCAAGGCCGTACTACCCTATTAACAACTCCAAATGACATGACATTCTAGAAAATCACATGTTGAACTAAGACTATATCCATTAATAAAGAACCCAAGAGGGATTTCACTTCATTGCAGACGGTAAGGATCCATCAAGGGATAAATCTTATATGTAATGGACTAGGGGACCCTAGCGGGAGACACAGTGGCTGATTGACATTGATAGTGTGTTCCACATGAATGGGATTAAATGGTACTAGTTTCAATCCTAGATCCCACACCAAACATGTTATCCTAAATAGATGTGTCAGTAGAGAAGGGTTTAGGTGCACGACTAACCCTACCATTTATTTAGGCTTCACATGGTTATATGTAACTATGATATCTAGACATAATTATTGGAACATGGCCTATGGGACTAAAATGACATGATAATAATTTTGGATACCAAGATTTAATTCCTAGGATTTTGATAATGATCACTATTTGTTATAGTTCTACCATTAAAGGATTTACTACTCTCACTATGATTCCTCCGCACAGAAGGATTGCAATGGAGGTTGGTGAGTGAATCTTAGATCCACTCTTAAACTATGTGTCTCCAAGTGTGCCTAGAATTGTGGGATCAAGGAGATTACATGGATTTCCAAGTGTCTACACATCCATTGATAAGTATATTACTTTTATATCCCACGGATTGGTGTTGATCAATTTGATCAATTCAGATGATACTACATAGGACCGTGTGGATGCATCCTATTCGCATCCCACATATGTCTGAGAATTGGTTTTTCTTATAGTATTTGGAGGATGACGAGTTATTATATTGTATTATAGAGATTATTCCTTATAGATTGTCTATGTTACATTAAAATAATGATTCATCCTTTTTCCAATGTATCTATTTCATATGTATTGAGTCTTATTGATCTGACAATAAACAATATCATCGAATGCCAAGATGTAGCCTGATTTCCACTATTTAACCATTACTTGAGTGGTTTTAAATGGATTTTGATTCCATATTTATGGTATGTGTAGTTGATACCTAGAATCCAAAATTATAATTATTGGTGGTGAGTGTAGGTGATCAAAAGGATACAGATTGTATCCCCATGTGTAAATACATATTGTAAAGGGGAATTCTTGTGTTGGCTGAAATAGGTATAGTTAGACCAATGTCGCCATCACTACATAAGTAAAACATTGGGTTTTTAATCAATTTCAATAGTTATTATTTACATTTTTGTTCATTTTAGTATCTCACATATACATACAATATATTTACTATCTATGTAAAGGACTGCATTAGTGGTGACCTACCATGTTTTGTACTCACTCTGTACATGGACAGACCTTATAATAGGTTACCTAAGATGACATTCCCTTTTCTACATGAATCTTTTGGGATGTACTAATATTGATCAATCATGATATCTTGGATTTGTACATGGATCCTAGTATATAGTACAACATTTCATAGAATGTAGGGATTTTTATTTTTTTAATTTTTTATTCTTATTTAAGTGTTCATCATAGTAGATGATCTGTGGTGCATGTATGACATCGATGTGGGGAACTTTAAAACATTTCATTTCATTATAGAAATGATTATATTTATTCCATACTCATTATGATTATTCACTTATATAGATTTGGTTATTTTTGTTTTTCTAACACTCTAATACGATGGAATAGTCTCCCCATAGACACAACCTAGGCCCTTGCAGAATTTCAGAATGTTGTGGAATATGTGGAGGGTTTTGTAAGGCATTTTTATGAACTAGTATATCATCTATTCATAGAGTGGGATATGGTGGGATGAGACATAGTGTCATAAATTTATCCCCTTTAATGTTTCAATATTGTTTTGGATAAGGTAAGTATGCTTATTAAGAATATAATATATCATACGATGGATATCATAAGGAGTTTTCAAGAACAATTGTTTTTGTGATGTCCATGTTACAGTGGATGTGGGATTTATTTTAATAATTTGATATGTTACATTTGTATATTATTTTTTATTTAATAGATGAAAAACTTGTTTATATATTATAATTTTTATGGATTTGTGGATCTTGGGTTATTGGAAAGAGTCCAATGACCTGACTTTGAATCCTGTACTAGAGTAGAAATTTGAATTTTATCATGCATCAATTTTGTAAAATATCATTCGCATGTTATAGGTCTATTAGTGTGTGATTTATATAATGACTATGGCTATCTACTGAAAGATAAAAAAATTAAATGGGGTTTTTACATATAGGTATCAAGTGTATTTTTATAAAATTATACCACATTTATTACATTCAATACCAAAGGATATGTGGATTACACCATGACACAACATGGAGATGGAGGAATTGGTACTATAAAGTATGTTCAGGAGGTGATATAAACCTTGGTAGGAAAAAATATGTTCTCAATGTCTCACTGTTATCCCTGATAGGTTTCTAGGGGAATGTGATTCCTTATAAGGGTAATTTTAGGAGAATCATGTTGACCTATGCAACTAATTACCTTCTAGTAGACCACTATGGAGGTATTTTTTCATGGGAAGTTAACTTAATATTCATAACAACTTACATGGAGTTTTTCCACAAAGATTTATATAATTTTTTAGATAATTGAAAATCATTTATGGATATCTAGTCTAATTAGTGAGTGTGATGAGGATATATTCATTCTTGAATTTTAATAAACTAAGACCTATAAGTCCATCACTGTATATATATTTCTAGGGAGTATGAATCCATCATATTTTTTTATTCATATTCAAACCTTTTAGGGAGTATTCCTTTATGAGGAATCTCAGAGAGGATGAGGTCTTAGTTTGGAAACATATGGTGAAAAATTCCTTAAATGTTTAGAAAATCAGAATCCTTCATTATGTTTGTATTTACCATTTGGTATATTTTTAATGGAATTATAAATAAAAATTCAATATTTTTTCCTCTATAAATTGGAATTTAAAACCATTATAATTGAACCCATTTGGATTGGTTTAGATCCAAGTAGTCTAATTTATTTTTACCTCCATTTTAGAGGAATCACCTATGGTGTGGACTTGGTTGTTAGACCTAATGACCTTGTTTTGAGACATGATCAATCACTCTAGGTGGTCTAACCTATTTTCCCATGGTTGTGAATCAAAGCCTTGTTAGTTAGCATTTAATATGATTATAATAAACCTATGAGAGGGTAAAACCAAGTTTTATATATTTCTGTAGGTTTGTTGAGCATGGTGGTATTCTAATGTGGATAATGATGCAATGATGGTGATCATATTTTTGATATAGGTAGAGGTTGCCTTATATTTCATAGAAAACACCTTGTGAACTTGGGTATCGAGACTGGATTTGATGGGAAGGATTGTTCCTATTTATGGTCCTATTAACTAGTGGTTGTGTGGTTAACAATATGGTATGGGATGAGGTAGATGCTCATGACTTGAATGATGTTGGGAAGTGTCTAATCATATAGATCGTGTAAAAACACAATACACCAAGGATTCCTAACTATGGTGTTATTATGGAACTTTTAGTTGAGTGGTCATTGTGCAATAATGGCATATTTTTGATTCTTGATATTGAAGAGGGGTTCTATAGTAGATCATCTGGTGTTGAGATTGGAATACCCTGGAGTATATTCGTCTTTTCCTCAGTGATGCTTAACCCAGAAAAGAATGTGTAGAGTGATGTATCATGGGGTATGAGGTTGTATACCCTATGCAATGGAATTTTTTTTGCTCTTGTTGGTTGGGAATAATTTCTTTTTAAAATTGACAGATGGTGATTAGTCGGTTTTGTGGAGATTATATACAATTTCAAGGTGATATTTATGTTCATGGTGACCCATTGAATTGGTTAAATAAATGGAGCTTCCATATAGAAAGGGATATATTTTAAATTAATCTGGTACCGTGAGATGGTTGACCTGATGGTGGATTTGGCCATGCCATATCAAGTGATGTAATGTCATGGATGAGTTAATTTCCTGTGAATCCCACAGTTAAATGTTAATATCTGATTAGGAGCATAACACATTAAATAATAGAGTCTTATGTGGTGAGACTTGTGGAAAGTGACACTATTTTGAGTTTAAACATGGTGAATTCTTGGGATTCTACTCCCATCGATTCGATGATAGGTGCCTTATAACATTTATGTTAGAAATTGGGATTGAATGGGTTCTTACCATGCTATATGTTTTTTCTAAACATAGTAGGGGATTTGGATACTATGATTATGAACTATTTTTATGGTGTGATGAAATGGTTTCTCCATAGGTAGGGAGTGAGGAATTGGTCACCATTGAGAGACACTTAAGATGAAAAGGATCATGTGAGGATGTGGTTAATAATATGATTATCATTTTGTATTTTAGATGAAATTTGAATAATGGAACTAGGAAATACTAGTTTTCTTTGTGAATAATAACTGACCCATATTTCCCTTATATTTTTAAACAAAATATATTGATTTTTAATGATTTTAGTGAATAATTCCCCAAAAAGTGAGTGTGTTTTGAATGTAAGGGAATTTCTTAATCTAGAAATGAAATGGAAGTAAATGATTAGTTAAGTAAATTATAATTTGTTGAATATTTTAATTGTTTATGAATGCTATTTTTTATTATTTGAAACATTACCCCTGGTATTTTAAAATTTTCAGTATATTACAAAAAAAAGCCACCCAGGCCAACCTCAACCAATGGAAACACACATCATAGTTTACCCACAAGGTAGAACCTAGCAATACAGGGCCATATGAGGGCCATCAATCTGGGAGGGAGAATAAAATTGTGGGGTCATGTTAGTACAAGGCATGTGGGAATCAAATCCATGGCCAATTTAATCTTCAAAAAGTTCATGGGTGCACCGTCCCATGGTGTTGAAACCCATAGAGTGATGAGAGGAAGGATTCATTAGTATAGAGTGGTGCACGATAGTGGGCAGGGGTCCGACAACCCCCACCTGACTACAATGTGGTTGAGAAGATGTGATATTTCATATAAATTCTCATAATCTACAATCCATTTTTGATGTGGGACACATTTGTTTTTACTACTAATCATTTTTAACCAAAAAAGTATCTTTTTTCTCCATTTCAACTCACACCATGCTAATACACCTGTGCCACTACGCTTTGCCACACTACCACCGCTTTTCCCTACTAACTATCACTATTACACAACCTAAATCACCATCCCTACCACCTTAAAGAACCATCTCGATCATTCCAACACTTAAAAAGTTTGGTGTCACCATGAGTCATCTCCATGGCCAGTTTAGACCAAAACAATACCCTTTCTAATGGAGAATAATGCCATGTTCACTGATAGAGATCCATCCAACCACTTTAAAGGCTGGTTACTAAGTGTTGTCCACTAAATAAATTACACATCTCATAAATTCCATTCACTTTCATGGATTTAATAACGAAGGATTCCAATCTATATGTTCTTTGATTCATAATTCAATGACCTGAATGATTTAGATGTTTCCATATTTGAACCAGTAGGTATCGAGGATTTTGAATGGAAAAAATATACAACAATATACATTTTTATGGGGATTCTAATTTGATGATAACAATACTTCCATCCACCTTGAAAATATAAGAGGTGATGATATCCATCACTATGAAGGGAGCTTAACCCCATATATAGAATCCACTAGAGGGATATGAGGTCATGCTACAACCATTTTTTAATTTTTAATTTTTTTATATTCATTATTTCCTTATTTAATTTTTAAAATCATTTTAATTTTAATTTATTTTCTTTAAATAAAAGAATCCATGCATTGTTATATTAATATTTGTGTCTTCCTCCACCCATAAATTCTTCTTCATCATTCTTCCTATTATTATTTTAATTTTAAATATTTTTATTCTTTTATTTTTACATTCTATACATATATTATATATTATATATTTATTTTATTTTATTTAATTCTTCCATTTCACTCTCTTTATATATTTTTTATTTTATTCTATCTTTTTCTCTTCTCACTTTTCACGCAGTGATCTCTTAATCCTATTAATGGGAGACTAATCGTTGGCTTGGCTTGAAGAATGTCATGATTTTCAAGAATTCCTACTAAATACTTTTTTAAATGTTTATTTTAGATAAGAGAGACATGCATGATTTTTATGAATATCTCATAGGACACACACTAAAATATATTTCAATTATTTTGTAGAATATATTTTCCCTCTCTGAATTAGTTAACTCTTTAAAAGATTGAGATTATCCAGTCAATGGATACAATAACATTCTATTGAGTTTGTTCATGGAATATGGCATACCCTTGAATAATTTTTTCCATTAACCTTGATTACAGGAAGCGGGGGAATTTATATTTCATAAAGGAATTCGAGATTTTATTATTTGTAAATAAAAGGAAATTAATTTTTCATGATAATTAATGATTGGATTATCAAAATGAAATCAAATAAATAATCGTGAAAAATTATTGAACCCAAAGATGAAAATGAGGACCAAGTTCTTTATTTCATTCTTATATAATTAATTTTATCATTTCATGTTAGTTTATGATTATATTGTAATTCTACATTTCATTTTAATATTTAATATAACATATATAAATCACCCAAAAAAATTACATTCCATTATTTGAATCATAAAACAACAAAATTATTTAGAATCCAGTAAATTATATTTAATTGAGTGAAAAAAATGAAAATTATCTCAAGTGAGAGGACAATAGTTAACTACTATTATGCAACAGGAAAACATTTAGAAATTTAAATTTTCTACACCCTATGATATGCGTGCAATCAAAACTATCTCCCTTATTGTGGATCAAATCAATATTTTATTTAATTATTATAATTTTCAAATTTTACAAATAATTTTAAAATATGAAACAAAAACCATTGGAAAATTCTTTTTCCATGATTTTTTCAAATGAACAAATTTTCAATTAATGAACAAATTAATCACATGTGCAAGAACTAGTAGTTTAAAATTTTGAAGAATGCATAATACATAGAAGGGCTGAGTAAATAAATGATATATCAAAAAATATGGTTATTGGAAATGAAAAATGTATTTCAGTTTGAGAACTAGTTATCATTTACAATAAATTCAAAGATGACATGAAAATACTAGAGGCAAATCAAGACACACCCATGGGTTTCCCCAATTTCACTGGAGACATCCAGGAATTTGACTCCCATTTTGAGGAATAGGAATAAACCAGACATATTATATATCAAATAAAGGAGTTCCATGAAGATACAAAGAGTGAATATGATGAATATGGTGATGATATGAATATGGGAAAATACTTAGTTCAGTTTTGGAATAATTGGGATGAAGATGAAATGCAATGAAATATTTCTATCTAAATGATTATGGAATTTATACCTGATTACCTATTTCATTCCATGGAAGATGAATAAACCACCAAAATTTGTGGAATTTGAAGAAAATATGTGGGAGCCTATCTACCTGCTTCTATCCACAAGGACTCACTTATCACTGAAGAAGTGATTGAAGTAGAACCTACTAAATGTGATGATCCTTTGTTAAAAGCTATCACTTCTTATTTTATTCTATCTGATCTGAGTATCACCCCTTATGGTTTTTAATTTTTTATTTCTACTAAATCGTTGATATTCCATAGAGTATGATGAAGAAACTAAACATGAACTTGTTATAGAATACATGGAGAAGTCTAATTTTAATGAGCACAGATTTTAGGATGCCCATGAGGAATTTTGTTTAGATAAGAAAGATTAAATCATGATTGAGGTTTCCCTCCTAATAATGGGGAATTCTTATTTACATTATTAATGTTTAAATTATTCAAAATTAAGATACATTCAAACCATACTTTTTAAATTTCAGTTAATGCAGCTAAAAGTAAGCTAACACTACAACATCAAGAGGAGGTTGCAAAAGTATCAACAATGGACTAAGATTCACCATATATCATCCAACCACCGTTATTAAATCTATTCATAATTTTTAAGTGGAATATGTGATATATTATATCTTGGGATCAATCCACACCAAGAAAGAATAAGTGTAAATTATGAATATCACTATGTGGTGGTGCAAATAAAATAAGATCCATATTCCATTAGAATATAGATAATATATAGTTCCTTTCTATGGAGTCTATAAAAATGAAGGTCCCACATGGGGGATCATACAAAGACTAAGCCCTTGTACTTCTTTATAGTATTTCAATATCATTATTAGGATTAATATAATGTTAATCCCACTCCTTATTATATTTTAGAGATTAAATGAAATGATCCTTTTATTTATTGTGTAATTTTCTTATATATGTTCATGGTGGAATGATGCACCCACCAAATAGTGTAGTAAATAGGACTAATCTTTCTGGTAAATAACGTTCACTTTCATTGGTTAACTTCTAAAATATCAACATTTTTTTACCACAACGTGATTTGATAATTAAAATGAAATTTAATGCCCATTATTTCATTTATGCTCTACTTGAATTATCTATGTGTCATGTGTATATTAAGAAACTTATGATTCAATTTTATATATTTCAAATATAATGAAATTTATTGATTTAAATTGATATTGGGTTGATTAACAGGAAGAAAAAATATTATATTGAAAATTGTGATTTTATGGAATTAATTGATTCTTGGAAATAAAATTTCAACAAAATTTTTGTTCATATATTGAATTTATGAAACTCAAAGAAAATAATTTTTTTGTATTTATTCATTACATGATGTATTTTTTAATATATAAAGCCTCATTCATGATCTTGTTTCTATACAAATTACATCATATTTTATCACGATCATATTTTATGATTAATCCTGGGACACAGAACCTACAAGAACATGTATTTGAACTTATCAAACCTATGAATGTGAAAACCCACATTAAAATTATTGAGTAATATTTTTAATAACCCTTATACTTGAGAACCACATTTATATTAATCTTTATTTATTCCATTGAGACAATGATTGTACGATAATGTGCCATATTTCAAGAAAGTTTTATCTATTCCTAACCTGTTGTTAGGAATTTCATAATTTTTTATTGTTTATGTGTGGTAGTGAAGGGAGTCGTGATGAAAGAGATTAAATAAAATGTTAGGAAATGTGTGGGGGTGATATATATGGGTATTGAGAAATGTTTTCTTAATATTCATTAAACTCATTATTATTTTTTCCCTATTTAACAAAATATTAAATATAAGAAACAAATTTTTTTAAAATAACAAGGTTTTGATTTGGGAACTCCATAAATCACCATAACTAGACTACTGAATATTATCATATGCGGTTATGTGAAATATCTGAGGTTTGTTTCATTCATAACATTAAAAAAATAAAAAATTGGGGAATTAGAAAAAATATTCAAGACATTGAAAAAATCATTCATTATGCTTTATTAGGTCATAAACATAAATTTAGTTTGGGGAAAGTGGATGTTGTAGCAATTTTAATGGGCAAATTTTATTACACTTCCACTTTTGATATAATTGTTTTTATTTGAAGAGATAATCCTCCTTTTTGAGCGTTAATTTTTAAACATCAATTCCCATATACAATAATCGTTAGGTTCATTTGTGACTTTATTAACAATCCTCATCATTTCATGTGGATTATTATTTAAAAAGATGAAGAAGTATTTCCTTTACAATAATATAGATAACGAAAATGTTTACATGATATGAGAATAACTACCCATGAATTATATTATCAGTGATAAGAGAAAAGATTAAAAAGTGAGGGGAATCATGATTTGGCATGATTAATAAAAATGAATTATAGAGCCTCAAAATATTAGAGGAAATGTACTATAATTTCATAATATAGAAATTAATATAATTGATTTAATATTTACTTTATAATTTTGAAATTTAATTGATATTTAAAGTAAAATTTAAATATTTGATCTAAAATTTATAATAATTTAATTTTATTGTTTAGATTTTTGAATAGTGGAAACATTATTTACCTATAAACTATATATTGATATTTAATTCTTGTGGAAAAGCATGGTTTATGTTTAGGAGCATTTTAGAGACACATATTTAATTCATATTATTAGACGATTTTTGGTGTTTTTTGATGGATTTTACTAAATAATTATTCTTAATGTGATTATTTTATGAATTATTTTGAGTTTGTTAGTCTAATATTTAAATAAATTAAATAATTAGTATTATTTTCTTATCTATTTAATAAAGTATTAAATATTGTTTGAATTTTATTTTAGTTTTCATTTCAAATTTTACTTTATTTTTGGAATATTTTTAGGTTATTACTAAAAAAATTCCAACTATGAAAACTGTCAACAAGGGGCCTCACACAACATAGGTGATCCACAAGGAGTCACTTGCCATGTGGGGCCACTAGAGGGATATCCCAATAGGTGAGAGGATACACACAAGGGTTATGCCTATTTAATATCAGAAAGGATCAAATACAGAAGAAATTTTTTCTTAGACATAGCCCAAGGAGTACCGACGTGCAGTGGTGATACCCATAGAGGAATTGGATGGATACTTTTCCCTCATGGAGTGGTCCACGATGATGAATGGTGGTCCTCCAACCCCCAAAAAATATAATTTTGGCAAAAGATATATGAAATTTATTATAAATTCTCACTCTCAACTCACCCGTTTCAATGTGGGTTGCATTTACAGTGGACACTGTCAATTTCTATCAAAATATAGTTGCATTTCACTATTGGCATTCTTTCCCCTTTATCAAACACCCATTCCACTATACTCCATTGAACTACCACGTCTCTTCCTCATTTAATGCTATTCCTTCCCACCAAATATCACCATTTATACCTTTTAGAATCCCATGATCATGCTCGCTCACACTGTAGAATACCATAGTTTCAATTAATCATCTCTAATGTTGGATCCAAGAACCATAAATCCCTTTTTTAGATTCTATGGAAATTATCACAAATGGAGCACCCTCCAGGAACATTAAATGTTGGGGGACTCATTGATGTCTATTGTGACCCAAACACATCTCATAGATGCCATGCACTACCTTGTAAGGCATGGAGCAGGTTCCATGATTCATTATCCTTGATGAAAAATTAAAATTCTCGATTGATTCAGGTGTTTTCAAATTTCAACATGAATGTTTCATGGGATTTTGAAAAAAAAAATAAAATAAAATCCTTGATTCGGGGGATTCTGATTTGAAGAGGTTGAGACTTTCATCCTCACTAGCTATATGAATGGAGAATCTCTCCATTAATGTTAAGGGAGTTTGACCACATAAAGGGAAACCAGCGGAGGGAGATAAGGCCACGATGCAACAATTTTTTTGTATCTTCTATTTTTTATTTTCAAAGATATCTCCATTTGAGATTTAATTATATTTTAATTTTAATTTTATTTTAGCAAATAATATCATCGATGCATTGGCCTTTTAATTTTTGTTTCTTCATCCACCAATAATTTCTTATTATTTATTCATCTATTTTGACATTTTATTTTTCTTTCGTATATTCATCTTATTTCAACATTCTTTCAAAATATTATATATATTTCTATTTCATTTTTTTATTTTATTCTTCCATCTCTATCACTCATGTTTTTATTATTATTCTATCTTCTTCTATTATAAGATTCTACCAAGATATGTCTTACTCCCAACAATGAGAGGATAGCATGAGGCTTATCCTGATAGAGGTCAAGGAGTTCTGGAATTATTACATAATGTTTATTTTATGTTTATGATAGATTATAGTGACATGCATATGTGTAGGCACTGATCCATGGGACATGTAGTCAAATTTATTTCCATTCATATATTTAATCACTTTTTAATATATTCATCTGTTATGTCATCACACAATAGAGTTGATCCAATCAATGGATGAATCAAAATTCAATTGAGCTAGGTTCTATAATATATCACACCCTTGTCCATGGTGTGATATTAACATTAATTATAGAGGAGGTATAATTTAGATTCCTTAAAATACATTTTATATTTCATAATTTCTAAATAAAATCATAGTAATTATTCCTGAGATTTCATGATGGGATTATCGAAATAGATTAAAAAAATTGATGAGAATTATGACTGAAACCAAAAAAAACCACAATACCAAATTCAATCTATCTAGTTTCCTCATTTATAGAATTACATGTTATTTAATGTTATAATTTTCATCCTACATGTCATTTACATATTTTAGAATGTAAAAAACAAAACCAAAACATTTTTCCTTTTAATTCAATAAATAATAAAAACAATAAAAAGAATTAGATTTAGGTTATTTTTATTATTTTAGTAAACAGTCATTAACTCAAATAAAGTGATATGACACTGGTAAGCCACTATGCTGCATAGGGAAAAAATTTAGAAATTTTATTTTTCCACCCATGGTGTTATGTTCACTTTAAAATACCACGTACATGTATGAAGGCATGAAAACCAAAATGGGTAGGTGATTATTTGACCAAAAAATTACATTAGAATTTTGTTATGGGATTTAGTTAGAATGGTCGGTAGTACATTGGTGTTCTTGGGGTGAGGGAATTGAGATTCATTTTTGGGGACACATTAGCGGAGGAAACCAATCATTTTTTATAATAGTAATCCAGAAGTGGTTTATCTTAAATTGTTTAATACATTTCCCTTTCGTCAGTGAGGAAACTAAATTAGGAATGCAATTGTGATTAGATAGGTATAGTAAAATATTTTCCTAGGATTTTCAAGGAAAATAAACTTGACTTGGATAAGAAGATTAAATTTGAATTTGACCATTTTATATCAATACCTAGGAGTATCTACAGTGTACTAATGCATGATTGAGTGTAGTGAGTGGAGAATTATATAAATAGAATCATTATTATAATAGGAACATGTTTTATTATCGAATTATAGTGATAGATGTGCCATTGTATGGAATTGGATA